>JAMWYP010000055.1:0-1200000 GCA_025563575.1 Acacia pycnantha | reverse complement strand
CATGACTGTGAATTCCCTATAGCCATATTAGAAGCCAAATTTTGAAAAGACTTAATAAAAGGAATGGAAAATAATACAAAGGGAACAATTCAGAGAAATTTATTTTCCCCTTAGATCATTTAGTTCTAGTGTAAGATCACTGATTTCCATGCCTGAAAGCCTTATAGCAGCCATGGTACTAGGGAGTTCCTCACGAGCTGTATCTGCTAGCTTTGAAAGAGATATTGCAGCATTTCTCATTGCCTGACAAAGATTTAGAAATGTAAATATGAAGTAATCAGAATCCAATTATGAATAACGATTGAAATATTATGATGAGTATAAGGATGGCATGTAGTATGTGCAGACCTTAGAACATATAATGAATCAAAACATCATATGCAACACACAAACAATAAATTAAATAATGACTTAAAGTTGCGTGGTTATAGAAAAAGAGCAATAGAATGAGGGTGTAAGCAAATAAAATTCTTTCAGGGTTAAAAAGAAGAGCAAGATCACAAAGAAGAGTAATAACATCCTTAACACAGTAAACGGAGATACTTGAAATTCCAGTGAAAGTAAAATGGCTTCCACAAAGCTAGAAAAAGGAAAAAAAAAAAATAAATAATAATAATGGAAAAGATATTTAGAGGAATCAATATTACAAAAACAGACTAGTTGTGAATCCTAGCACGTTATTATATGATTAAGGCACAGAGAGATAATATTATTATGTAGTAAGAGCTTAAATCTAGGACATTAAAACTGGGTGCAACAGGTTTACATTTCACTTCATTCACGGATTTATTTAGTACAAAAAAATGGGTAAATTAGCTATCTGTCTGTATGCACTTGAAACTTGAATTAAAGCTACTTTCTCATCCCTGTTCTTTGAGGTTGATTAGAAGGATTTCTAGATGATTAGCAGTCACTTTATTGTTGGTGAAGAGCAGATTATTAAGGGCATTGATGCAATTGAAGGGAACAATTGGGAAGTGTCAATACATTGTTACCCTAGCTTTCAGAATAACACCTGAGTTTTTGGACCTGCAAAACCAGAGCCCTCGTATGACCACAATTAAAAGGGATGAGATTATATTATACAGGAACAATATTCAGAATGCCATGAAGCTCTTGACTACAGGAATTGCAATATCAAGAACACACAATAAGGAACTGAAGAATCTACTGGTAAGAGCAGGGATTTTAAGTATTTTATCATTACGTATGTCCTTCTCAATACAAAGATGCAAAATTCTGTATTTCAAAATTACGAATACTAAGACTTGATTACAGATAATGAGCATATTTTTCTCTGGTCTTTTGGGATATGGGATAGAGAGTGTTCTGTCGTAGAACATAAGTGTCTAATCTTAAGTGGGCTAGTATATTGATGTAGGATCAAATAGCTCTCCCCCAAGTATCCATAGATAAGATACCTAAGAGGATTGGAGATCATAGAGCACAAACATGAGGGTTTTCACCCAATGGAGTGGGGTGTATGTTCTGTGTGGCTGAATAGTAAAGGAGACAGCTTAGAAGATGTGTACTTTTTAGGTTAACCTACTATATATAGAGGCTACCTTAGGGTTAGGGTTTGGACTTGTTGAGCCTCTTGTGCCTCCAAGCCCAAATCCATTAGATGTCTCATGTTGGGCCACACCTATGATGAGCATAATATTTGATTCCATAACAGTTGCCCCCAAGCTCGGTAGTTCAGGTCTCTGAGCTGCCGAGATTAATTGACTGCTTTCCGAGATCCCCTGAATCCAACTTTGCTTTCGTAGCAATTTTCCCGGACTAATTGTCTGGTTTATATTCCTGCATTTAATAACATGTAAGCAAATCACAATAAATGGAAAATACTTATTGTTTGTGCAAATCATTCAGCGTGCTCATTTCGAATACTTGTCCGAGCTTGCATTAAACTTTCTGGTTTGCATTAATGCCGGTTATTGATAACACGCTTTTCCACCTAACAAATCGTTGTCCACTCTGTTGCCCCCCAGCCTGGTAGTTCAGGTTCCTGAGCTGCCAGGATGTGTTACTTTCCAACCCGGACCAGGCGTTCGTCATTGTTGGGATTCCGTGCGTGTTGACCCGAGATTCCGGGTTTATATACTTTAAACCGAGACTTCGGGTTTGTATACTCTATCACCGAGATTCCAGGTTGATATACTCTATCACTGAGATTCCGGTTTATAAACTTTAATCTCGAGATTCCGGGTTATCAATATATATATAAAATCTCATCCCTCAAGCTGATATCCCAATGGCTTAGCACGGCTCTCCTCACAGGTTACTGTAGCTAAGCCGAGAGAATAAAATATTCATGTCTCGGGCTTCGCGTCAGCTCCTTCACGGATGCAATTCCCTATTCCTTTTCCCGATAACTTCCATCCTCTTCTCTCTTATTCACGGGACATCTTTCTTTCTCTGCCTTTTCCTCCTTATTCACTCTTCCTCTCTCTCTCACGCAATCTCCATTTCCCTTCCTCCTCTTTCTCTTCTTCCTCGGTCTCTATCTCTCTACAGCTCCAATTTCAAATTTTGAATTCTCTTTACATCCAAATCTAATTTCGTCTCCCCCACACTCTCTTACTCTCTCTATCATCTGCAAAGCAACGAGAAGCAAATATAGCTCGGTGACAATGGCGGCGAAGGAGCAACGGTGAGAATGGTGGGGCCTTTACTCATCTATGAACTCATCTTCCTTGCGTGGCCTGCGGAAATAATGCCCCATTTGTCCCTTCGTTTATGCCCCATGGGTTATTTCAGATCTGGACTTCCTTTCTTCATTGATTTAATCGGTGAGGACTTTGTTTGGATTTTCCTCTAGCTAACATAATCTTAATGGGTGAGGACTTCCTTTCTTCATTTTTTTTTTTTTTTTGCGTTTCATTTTTCTTTCTCTAATACCCCACGCCTCCGCTTCTCCCTTTTTTTCCATATCGCAGAGGCGAGGAAGTTTCACTGGTGCTTTTTCCTTTGCGATCGACTCATCTTTCTTGTGTTGCCCCGAAAATCATGCGAAGGAATTTCTGGTGACCTGATAATTTTTTTCATTTTTTCCGATTACGTGTTTTGAATTTCTGGTGACCTAATGAATGCTTCAGCTGCTTTTACAGCACGTTTTTGTGATTTTTCTGGACTTTTTTGTATATCAATGCTTCAGCTGGGTATGATATGTGATTTTTCGGGATATTGCCATATTTCTTTTTTAAACAGCCACTCTAATTTATCAGTGTTCGCCCCCATTCTTTTACCTTTAAGAGCAAATGAAATCTATGTTTACTTAAAAGGGGTGTGTATTTTGCTGTGATGAGTTGTTGAATACATCTGTAAATACGATATATATCTAGACTCTTGCAGTTGTGTTGGTATGCAAATAAAATATCTCTTTTTTTTTTAATACTAATTGTATTTTTGGTCTCTAATTTTATACAAGGTTTCAATTTGCTCTCCTTACTGAACTGGTATGACTCAAAACCTTGGGGATGAACTCTTGCCTAAACTTTGTGAATTTCTTTACGCTGATAATGAGACCTTGGTTACACTTCTGCAACAAATGAGATGTTGGATATTCAAGCAATATTTTTGGGTAGCTTATGAATTGAGTTGTTTGTTGATATTGGGTGGAAGGTTTTGAATTTTGAAGTGACAGTGAATTCTGGGGTTGCTTACAATTCTGTTTTGTTCACTTTTTTTCCCTGATATAATTGACGCAGTGAACGTTTGAATGATCCCTTGAAGAAAATTGACTTGGCCATTTCTGATGTTTTGCTTCACAAAACTTGGTCTAACAAGGTTTTCTAATGTTTTGGATATGTCATCATGCTTAACTGACTATGATAGGCATTCTGGCTTCTTTTTCAAACCTTGCAGGTACAGGTCCTAAATAAATGAATCCACTGCATGCTATTGTGGTATGGACAACTTCATTCACTTATTGACCGGTTTGCTCACTAGATAAAGTTGAGCAATAAATAAAGTTCCTTGGTTGCATAGCAACGAAATAACTTATTTTATAAGGGAAAAAAGGTTGCATCAGAACTTCTTTTATATGGTGGTTCATTTACATGGTATTTGTGTAGTTCTATGTTTCTGAATGATGAGGTGTTTTTTGTCATATCTGCCTTTTTCTCTGTATATTATATGGTTAAAATCTTGCAGGCCTGTGTTTTTCTTTCATGATATATGCAGTTGGAAAAAGGCAGATGCAAATGTATGGAAAGCCTGCAGTAACTCTGATTCAAATTTGACTTTTTAACCATTGGTTTTTTTTTTTCTTTAAATGGCGTGTAACGATTGCAAATTAAGGATCCTTAGTTTTAATAGATATTTTGATATGACATGGTTGATGGGGAGTCCTCAGAGGGGATTGCATGAACGAGCTGTCTCCATTCTTCATTTTGACTTTTTGAACCCTTCCTTCACCCGTATGTTAATTTCAGTCTGCAACTAATTAAACACAATTCTGGCCTGTAGTTATCCCAAGGACTCTGATTAAGTTATGCTTGCAAAACAAACTGGACTTACTCGAAGCCAGGTGCGTTCCATTCTATATAAACTGAACTAACAAGTTGCCTTCTATCATTGTAGCTTTATAACTATTGGGTTTCTTATTTTGCTGTCATGTAAAACTTAAAAAGTCCAGTCCCTTATTTCTTGTAAGATAATGTAGTTTTGATGGCTGAGTTTGCATCAACTTACTGCCCAATGCAATCCATTTTGCCTTGTATGTGAAGATAATTTTAATGTCAAAATTTGCAGAATTGACATGATGGATTTGTGTTCACATGGATTTGCGTCTGAAATTATTCTTCAGCTACCCTTTGAATCTGGTGTAAAATAAAGCAGTTTGGACTTCCCAGACAGAGTCTAACGCATCCAATTTTGATATTTTTAAATTAATTTTTTCATTTCAAAATTCGGAAGGAAAAGCTTCAACTTGGTTCTAACTCATGAAAATGTATCAACTTCAGCATCGAGAAATGCAACCATTTACTGTGCCACAGATCGTTTGGTATGTGAATTGGTTTCTCATGCATCACATGTTATATCATAGTACAGTTTCTATCATGATGTCAATTCATTTAATTGCTTCTTTTTTTTGTTGAAACAAAGCTTTTGGTAGGCACATCAGATGGATGCATTAAGGCATGGAATGTGGATGCAAAGAGAGTTGTTTGTGACCTTAACACTACCAAAACTTTTTGGACCTGATGAGACTAGCATTTTCAGCTTAGGCACTGATGGGAAGGCAAGTATTATTAATTTAAGCCGTGTACCCTGAAAATAGAGACACCATATTGCCTATAATTCCTACATTTAAAATGATCTTATCAGTTTAATTACATGACCTTTTTTTTGGGGGTTAGATATTTGAATGGAGTTTGCAAAATCAAGGGCAAATCATGTGCAAGGATAGTTTCGCTACTATTCATATATTGAGTGTTTTGTGCAGGGGAACCCGTGCTTTAATGGAACCCGTGTCTCTTTCACGGGAGCCCGTGCTTTAATGGAAGCTATCACAAGCAGGGTATGCATTTCACTTCTTCTGTTTGTAATTGATTGATGATTGATTTCGGATTTTTGTTTTCTATTAAAATTGTTTTCCCCACGGCTGTGTTTTTCCTCTTCCTCCTCCTCTTTTTGTTTTGTATGTACAAGGAGAGCTCCATGTGCAGATACTGATCAATGGGAAAAGGCACCGCTATGTGGGTAGCGCAATGCATCTCAAACAGAAGAAATTGGCACAACACACTTTTCAAGAGGAAGAAATTCTTTGAGGAGGGTCCTCTTTGTAACTTCTGATGGAGGGTTCAGTTGTGAGAGTGTATCTAATTCACCTGAGAAAGGAGTGGATGGTGACAACCATAGCTCATTTACAAAGTGGCATGCATCTAAGGATTCTCGTAATAATTATTTACAAAGTGGATGTTTCCTTACTAATCTTTCTCAAATGCAAGTCTGGTGATGAGATAGCAAATACTTTTGTGATTAGTGATTATTTAATCATGTTCAGAAGTAATAGAAGTCTTCATGTCAGGAAGAGAACATAGTAAAGATATTTGCTAAAAAAAAATTCTTATGGAATTTAATTAGTGTGCTGGAACAATATATGAATTGTACAGCTTCTAAGGTCTGAAATATAATCTCTTTTGCTATGGGATCAGAAGCAAGAAAAACATAATGCTGCTATTTGAAGAGCAATCTCACCATTACTTGCCTTCCTTTGTCCTTCATTTTATGATATGTTTTGATAATGTATTTAAAGACCAAGATGATTTCTATGCTTCCATGCGGTGTAGTCCAAAAGAAGTTGGTAGATTTGGGCATTGAATAAGACGGTTTCTTGTATGAAAATGGTTTCACATAAAAATTGTTAATGGCAACGGTGGATCAGTAGTATTTTTAACTTCACCTTTGTTTA
Organism: Acacia pycnantha; assembly: GCA_025563575.1. NCBI lineage: Eukaryota > Viridiplantae > Streptophyta > Magnoliopsida > Fabales > Fabaceae > Acacia > Acacia pycnantha. The sequence goes on along the minus strand of JAMWYP010000055.1, from coordinate 1,193,582 downwards.
TATCAATAATCTCTTTCACTAAATGAAAAGTAATATATAATATGCAAACTAAGCACAAGGTCCTACAATAGACTCATCATCTTCTTAAAAGCATGGATGGTCTCAAGATTGTTGTGGATGATACATTTCTAATATGATGTTTTCATGTTCCTTAAAGACAATAAGGTTATTTCACTTAGATAGCAATATATGTTTAAGTAACCTATGAAAATTTTTCATCCCGTGCAACGCACGGGGAAGTATAGGCTCGTTAACTTTAACACCGAGATTCCGGGTTTATATACTTTAAACCGAGACTTCGGGTTTGTAAACTTTAATCCCCGAGATTCCGGGTTATTTACTTTAACTCCGAGATTTCAGGTTCATGATTTTTGAAAACGGGTTTGTTTACCCGAATTCAATCAAATAAACTTGGCGACATTACCGTCGCAAAATGATTCCAATAAAGGAATCTAAAATAGACTTGCCGCCTCAATGTGGGCCCGGGTTTTAACTAGATTCAGTTGAAATTGGGTCCACCTTCTTAACTTTACACAAATCCCTGATTTAAACTAGATTCAGTTTAAATCGAGTCCGCCTTCTTAGCTTCACACGGAACTCAAATTTTAACTAGATTCAATTTAAATCGAGTCCGCCACATCGTTCGACGTGTACTCATTTCGGATACTTGTCCGAGTTTGCAGAGTATTTTGGTTTGCAATAATCCCGGTTACTGATAATCATGTTTTTCCACTAACAACTCGTTGTCCACTCTGTTGCCCCCCAGCCTGGTAGTTCAGGTTTCTGAGCTGCCAGGGTGTGTTGTTTTCCAACCCGGACCAGGTGCTCGTCATTGTTGGTGTTCCTTGCATACTTACCCGAGATTCCGGGTTTATATGATTTTTTGAAAACATGTTTGTTTACCCAGAATTCAGTCATTTAAATAGACTTGGCGGCAAGTCATCGTAAATAATCCAATAAAGGACTTTCAAGACTCGGCAGCATTGCCGCCTTTACACAGAGCCCGATTTTAACCAGATTCGGTTCAAACGGGATTTTCACACGGAACTCAGCTTTAAACTAGGTTCAGTTAATCCAAGTCCTCCTTCGGAACTTTACACGGATCCCTAATTTAACCAGATTGGGTATAACCAAGGTCTGCCTTCTGTCTTTGTTTCCTGCAAAACTTTAAACAGAACTTATTTTGGCTTTACCGTGTCCCAAAGGGTACACTTTTTAACCATCAAATTCGGCTTTACCACGTCCTGAAGGATCACGTTTTAACCGTTATTTTTACGGAACCCGGATTTTAACCAGACTCAGTTAAGCCGGGGTCCGCCTTCATCCCTTTCGTAGGGACAGACTCCACAATTTATCTGGGATCCAATTAAGGAGCGCGGATTTAATTGTATAAAATAGACTTGACATGATTTTCGGAAACGAGTTTGTACCTCAGATTCCTACATGTTTAGACAGGACACGATTTTCGAAGACGAGTTTATTTACTCAGAATTCATACATGTTTAAACTGGACATGATTTTCAAAGACGAGTTTGTTCACTCAGAATTCATACATGTTTAGACTAGACACGATTTTCGAAGACGAGTTTCTTTACTCAGAATTCATACATGTTTAAATTAGACACGATTTTCGAAGACGAGTTTGTTTACTCAGAATTCATACATGTTTAAACTGGACATGATTTTCGAAAACGAGTTTGTTTACTCAGAATTCATAAATGTTTAAACTGGACATGATTTTCGAAAACGAGTTTGTTTACTCAGAATTCATACATGTTTAAATTGGACATGATTTTCGAAAACGAGTTTGTTTACTCAGAATTCATACATGTTTATAGATTTGGCGGCATTGCCGCCATTGCACGGAGCCCGGATTTTAACCAGATTCGGTTTAACCGGGGTCCGCCTTCAAAAATTTACACGAAGCCAGGATTTTAACTTGATTTGGTGTAACCGGGGTCCGTCTTCAAAAGTTTACACGGAGCCGAGATTTTAACCAGATTCGGTTTATTCGGGGTCCGCATCCGGGGTCCAATTATAATAATGCTAACTCATTGCTTTATGAGACCCACAAGCCACTCATGAATTAATAGATGGCTACAACTGACATGCCCAACAAACAGGATAAATAATAGAGGTTGAAACTACTGTAATTAATTTCAGAGCCCAAAAAATGAAGCTTAAAGCCACCTATAGGCACCCCTCTGACAAGTAAGTCCCACGTAATGGCAGTTGGGATAGCTCCACATGTACATGTATTAATCTTTAATTGCCTTTTCAACATTTCATCTAAATAAATATTTGCTTCTTCTATCTTCCGGGCCCCACATAGTCCCGCGACAATACAATTGTAACAGATAGTATGCAGATTCTTTAATGCATTAATATTCCTAAGCATATATCGTGAAGTGTGTAAGGTCTTTTCTTAATACAATGGAGATAAGAATCAATCAGCAATGGAGGCTTTAGTAACTTCTCCAACCTACTGCTTGAATAAAGCTCTCGATTTGACTGAGCATATAATCATCCCTCTTGGGTGTTAGGATGATGTACGCCTCTTTCATCAAGAAAGGCAACAAGAACCATTGGAATATACTGGGGAATTTTGTTGATTAAAAGCTTAACCACCAGCTCACTCAACATACCCTCCCAATCCGTAAGACTTCATCCTAATTTACTTTCCAAGTGCATATAAAAAAGAGAATGCAGCTTCAACGCAAATAAAATTCTACTTGATTGATAAGCACTTTAAATTGTTGGGACCTTACCAGAATGAAATAAAAATCTGGAGAAATTATAAAGTCCTTCCGCTAGTTGAGGTAAGAAGTCATAATGGTTGGGACTCACATGGCCCCATCATACAGAGACATATAATTACAGCTGAGTTAACGGTTCCTTTGTGTCACCAAAATGCAACAGATTTTACCAGCCTGTAATGAGGAATTGACAACGCCACAAGCTAACAATTCCCCGAAAAACTTGTATTCAACCTGCTGGATTGTCCTTGGGGGTTCTTCATTTAGTTTAATAGAGGGCAGAGTTATACCCCATTAAAATATTTTTGAACCATTCCCGTTGCACTCTTCCAGAACCACAATACGTTCATAATTCCCAAGACAGGAGCTGAGAGCATGCATGAGCAACACATGTATTTGAGCTAGAAACTCCTTATTCAGACTCTATTAAAGAGATTGGCCTTCAGGTGAAAATAATTGATCCAACTATAGCATGTGCTTCAGGTTTTAGAAATCCATTCACGATTCCCAAAGACAAAACAATTACAAATATTCGTGCATAAACTTATGCATCCATTAAGATTGCTCCAAGATCTCGGCTCTCCATCAGGAAGAACCAGAACCAATATTGCGTAACAAGCCTGCTGTACCTCAGGTGTTCCACCATTAAAATTGCGAATCCAAAAAATTGGCATCCGAGTTGCTGCCACTGGTCCTGCCTCAAAAGAATCTCGGGCAACTTGGAAACCTCGGACATCTCGAGCATCGAGCCATCTCAGACATCGAAAGCATCACAGCTTAGAGCAAAGCGTATGATTCGAGTTTTTTTAGTGTTTGATGGCTAGGTCTTTTTTAGATTAAATATCTAATGGATAAATTGCGCATTTTTAATTCGTAGATATTAATGGATATGGAGGAGGAGAATAGAGAAGTTGGGGATTCTAGAGTGAGAGTATTTGTCGGAGGCTTGGGAGAAGGCGTAACGTCTGATGATATCTAGAGGATGTTTGGGTCTCTGGGTACCGTTGACGGAGTTGACATAATCAGAACAAAAGGTCGAAGCTTTGCTTATGTTGACTTCATACCCTCTCCCACAGACCAAAACTCTCTTTCCAAGCTTTTCAGCAGGGTAATGATTCGAAGCTGCTGTAAATACCAAAGCTTATGCTTTATGGGAACGATTTGGAAGTAACCATCACCTGACTTGTTAAGTTTTACTTAATGCCGATCAAAGATTAAATTTGGTTTAGGAACTAGCAAGGCCTTGATAAATTCATGAAATTAATTAATATTAAGAAAGAAGATCTGGAACTCTGGATTGTATGTGTGGAATATTACTGTGCATCAAGAATCTTAAATCAATGTTAAAGTTGTTGAGGCATTCTTGTTTGTCTGAAAGATAATAATATTGAAATGAGCACATCATGGAGGTGCCAGTAATGATAACCTAGTGCAACACGCCTTTTAGGAAGTATGCAAGAACTTATGGTTTTGAACTTTTTAGAATAGCTTTCAAGATTGGCTTTCACTCTTATATAGTTTGATTTTCTCTTTAGCTATTATAGGGTTTGATAAGATAAATTTTGTCTCCCTTTGGATCCTATTGAAGTCATTTATTTATCCCTGCTCTTAGTCTTTCTATCTCTATCTTTGCTTCTCAGGAAAACATTTTGATGTGCTTATCAGCTTTGCAGTTCTTTGGGTTTTGCACATGTTTATGTTGGATGTTTGTGTTTTTATGTTGATATATTTTCTTACATGCATGTGCACAGTATAATTGTCTCTGGAAGGGTGGAAAGCTAAAGCTGGAGAAGGCTAAAGAACATTATCTTGTACGTTTGAAACGAGAGTGGGAAGAAGATGCTAAGCTTGCTAGTAGTGATGAACCTGGCACTAGTCCTGATCCTGATGATAGCATTTCCTCGACAGAAATGCCTAGCAAAAAGAGTCTAAAGACAAAGAAGCTACGGATTTTCTTTCCCAAGTTGAGAAAGGTGGGTTAAAATTTGGAAAATTTTCCTTATCTGAGCTTCGTAGAGATCTTCATTTTCATTTAGGGTGATTGACAGAAGCTACAATATATAGACATATTGTCTCTGTTCTTTACCTCCTATATAGGCATTAACTGTGTTTATTTATACCACCAGCCGCAATTAGCAATATGTTATTATTGTAAATCTTGAACTAAGTGCAAAACTACGTCAGTTCATACCCAATGGAGGGTCAGTCAAACGGTATGACTATGCTTGAGGGTCATTTCAGGGTCATGCCTGCTAAAATCTAGTGAGGCTTCAAATGATAAATGTTTTATATTGAATGTAATTTTTCAATTATTCTAAGAATTGTCATATTCCCCTGCATATATTTTTTTATACTGCTTATGTAGAGATGCTTCCTGTATATAGTGCTTCATCATGATTCAAATTTCACCTACTAGTGCAGGTGAAATCCATACCATTCACTGGAACTGGAAAGCACAAATATAGCTTCCCAAAAGTTGAAGTTCCTCCCCTCCCGGTGCATTTTTGTAATTTTGAGGAACGTTCTTGTCCTTCTGGCACTATAGGACCAATGCAATTTCTTAATGGGGAAGCAGGTGGTGGTGGGATGAATGATGAGGAAATTAACATAATGAATGTTGTGATAAACAAAATATTTGAAAGGGAAAACTTGTCAAGTCCCACACATATTGAAAAGGAGCAGAACTCAGATGTATCACCTGGTGGTTTACAATATGATGAATCTGAAGCAGACAGTGCATCTGATGATGATGGTCTCATCATTAACATGGAGACAAAGAGAAAGAAAACAGATATAATAGGTAGCCTGGAACTTGAAAGAATATTGAGAAATCAGGTTAGGTTATGTCTGAATGGTACTGTTTGTTTTGATGTTATTACATTATATATATATATATTATCTAAATTGGTATCCTGGACTTTCAGGAATCAGAACTGAACAAAGCAAAAGTTTTAAAGGATGAACCAAACAAGAATAAGCTTGAAGTGCAGAAACGAAATGATATTGCTCCTGACAAGAAGAGAAAACCCCGTAACAATTTTGAAGGGGAAAAAATGATTCTACCTATGCTACCTCTGACGGCAAGAGACACATGCACAAACAGCCGGATGAGATGAGCTCAAAGGTGCACAACACTGAATTAGGCAGTGGTTTTAGCGAACCAACTAAAGTTTCATGGTCTCAGAAATCTTCAAGGAGAGAACTTCTTGGTGATGGAGGTAGAAGTTCTTTCAATGCCTCCCATATGCTGCTAGACTCTAATTCTAGTGAAAAACAAGGATCTGATAGTTTCTGTGAACCTGAATCAGCAAAGAACAAAACTGAGCACATTGAAATGGAGGGAGGTGAGGAGATCGAACCTGCCAAGGCAGAAGTAATGGAAGAACTTGCTGAAGCACGACCTACCATACAAAATACAACATCCAAAGAGTCGGGCAGAGGTGTTGCCTGGAAAGCAATCTTGGACACAACTAGTTGGTCAGAATAACAATGCATTAAGCATATCTCGGATTTTTCTTGAAATCTCTTCTCAGAAGCCAGTGGCAAAAGAGCCTGCTGGAAACCTTGCTGGTTCTGGAAATGCTGAGTATTTTGATTTAGCCAAGGAATCTAACGATGAATTTGTTGGAGATGGGTTTAACTTGGTGAATAGTGGCCCGGAAAAGAAGCATAGTGTTTTGGCTAAGCATGCTTCCATTGAATCTATTGGAGATGGGTTGAACATGACCAGGAGCACCCCAGAAAAGAGTCAACATGTTGCTGGCAATGATATTGCCTCTGCTCCCATAAATGAGGAAAAATGTGACACACTCACAAATGAAACATCTACTACAGAGATTAAAATAGGCGAGACTTGCTCATTTATGAGGAATGCTGCCTCATTGAAAGAGTGGGTGAAAACCAAGGCTGCTCTGAGTGGATCACTCAAAAGAAAACGTGGGGAGAAGAAGTAGCATTAAGGCCCTGTTTGGTACAGGAAAGATTTTAGGAAGGAGAGGAAATGAATGGAAGTGAAAGGAAAGGAAGGGAAGATTAGGAGGGAACTTTAAAATTTGAGTTGTTTGGTATACTAGAGAATGAAACTTAAGTTGAAGGAAAATGAAATGTTTGGTATGAAGAATTGGGTGGTGGTTAAGTGTGAAGATGAGCTGAAATTCCCAAAATGCCCCTAAAAGGGAAAAAAAAAGCTGAGAATTAATGCATTATGTTTGCGCGCCCAAAAAATGAATCCTAAAAATGAAAATCGCATGTCGTTGAGATGTCAAATTGAAGTACATGGCTATGGGAAATGAAAATGCGAGGAGGTCTGGGTGGGGGTTGTGACAAGGACGATGGACATGGAAGGAACTAGAAGGGCTCAGCACGAAAGCATGATATCAGATGCAGAAAGGAAAATGAGAAGACGAATAGGGAAGATCATCACGGAACATTGAACCCAGTTGATGTTTTTATACAGAAGTGAAGATAAGTTGAAGGAAAAAAAACGACTACTAAACCCCTAAAAGTGGGAAGTAGCTGAAATAAAAGGATTTTCTTCGAAATGGAAAACAGAGGTGATTATGAAGCATGAAGCAATATTGGTTAATGTAATAAATTAATCAGACCAAGTAAAAGCTGCTACATTAGAATACAGAAAATGACCTCAGTTAAAATAGACACAGAAAGCATAAAAATGTGCAGTTATGAGGATGAAGAAGAACACATTAAACTGGTTTAGAATATGCATAGCAAGATCATTGGTTCCTGTGAAATTGGCAATACCAATATGATGCACAGAAAAGCCAAATTGACACAGATTGAAGCAATATTTATTAATTATTAGGCATAGATCAGAGTGTGTGAAAGCAATAACAATAATGCAATTTGGCTTTTTCAAATGCTGCATAAGAAGGAAAGCAATAATCTGCATATGATGTGAAGTATACAGGGAAAGGAAAAAGAAATTACCAAATTGGCATTCTCAAATGCTGCATACAAATAAATACAAGCATGGACATGACAACACAATAAGGTAGAGTCACATAAAATGGACATAAATGATACCATGTGCAGAGTAGGGTGAAAGGGGAAAAAAATGAAGGAAATGGCCTATTGAAAATGCTACATAATAACTGTCAAAGTGAATCATGCAAGATGGATCGGCCAGCAAAAAATTGCTACATAACATAGGTACTAAAAATATGCAGAAACATTAACATAGTTTAAACATAATTGACTTGTGACCTGACACAAAAACACAAAAGTTGAAGTTCGAACCAAGCAACAAAGTTCGAACTTCATTGACAGAATGTAAACCATATCAGAAACATGTAAGCAGCAGTCATAATAACAAAAACCAATCACAATAGTGTACTTGCTCATTACATATAAGTGATAACTTTTTAATACAAACAAATTTCTCCCTAGTTCTTCTTCTTCTTCTTTGATGGGGACCTCTTAGGAGCGGGCCGCCTAGGCGATGATGTCTGTGAACCAGGGAGGTTCACTGGGATGTACAGTGGGGCACCAAGCCATGGACAAGGAGGAGGAGGAGTTGGTGCGGCAGCATAGAAGATGTGTGGCAAATTCTTTACTGCAAGGGAAGAAGTGAAACTTGATGCAGGAATGAACCTCAGAGGAACTGCATCTGCTATGGTTATGGAAGGGGCACGAGGAGCGTTCACGGGTTCAGGCAGAGTCACAAATCCTCACCTTGCTGAGTAGGAGACATTGGTTCAGCTGCTTGGTGTTCATCTGGGGAAATATGAGTACCCACTAAATGGATTCCTTGCTCATCTCTTGTCCCTTCACCCTCATGTGCACCAGTTGGGGTGCCTCCAAACACATGCAAACCACTAGTTTCCTCACCTGCGCAAACATATACAAGTTAACGAAGAAAAGTATAACTTAATTTAATCCAACAAACGCACCCTCACACCAATACCCAGCGGTACTTTTAGCCTATGTGCCCTCCTTACAGCATCTCAACACCCTTCTATCCACAGCTGAGCCTTCCCACCCAGGCATAACAAATATGAATTGCCCATCCAGTGAGCATACCTTAAGGACATTAGTGGTTACCTCTCCTTTTCTATTTTGGTACCTCCCCTTATGTTCTGCAAGAACTTGAACACGTATGTGCGTACCATCCAATGCACCAAGGCACCCCTGAAATGACAAACCACAGTTTAAGGTCAAACAACTGTTTTAATTCATTTAAAGTACTCACACAATAACATAATGTACATACCTTAAACCATTTCCAACGATGATCATTTGAGTCCTCCGGAAATGGGCTCTGGTTTCTTCAAAACAATGATTGAAGTCTAATGGTAGCATTGAGCACTAGTTTGAAGTATCTACTAATGGTTTCTCCTGACCTTCCAAACTCAAACTGAATGACTCTGTTCTTCACATGATGGGCCAATATGTGAAGGAACATAGCCACTTGCTCATCAACTAGCATATGTTTAGTTGCTCTTAATCTGCCAATTGTGTCTAACATGTGACACAATTTATCAAATGTTGCCCGGTACATCCTAATTTGGTTGAAGTGGTGTCACTACTATATGTCATCGCCCTCAAATTCGCTCTCTTTGCATGAAAATCTAATCTAAATGTCCTATCCGGTAAGTGTCTCGGTCTACCTGCTCCCACAACTACTATCATCGTTACAAGCATGGTCCTCACTACTAGTAGCAAAGTTAAGCACCCAGCCAACATTTCAACCATTTCTCGTGAACATGGCTCTATACCTACACAATTTTTCACCACACCAGTTTCCTTTTTATCATTATCTACCACTCCTCTTTACAAACTACCACTATTTAATATTCAAACATTTGTATCTTTCATCCCATCGGCTCAATTTACACCACTACTTATGACTGAACATCACGCTTACTGAATTAAAACATCCAACATTTTATGTTCGAACTGGACTGCCTGGTTCGAACGTAATCTTCAGTTCTTTTCTTCCTTTTTCACAGTTAACCTTTCGTCCAGTTATTAAAATGATGTTGGCATTATTGATGTAAAATGAGCTAATTTTGTATTTCACATTTTCTACTTGATTTCTTGTTTTCATTTCAACTTTAAGAGACTTACAAAACCCATATTTGATTTGATTTTCAGTACGCATACCACCACCCAACATTAATTTTACATATAAACACACCAGACATTATTCCAACATTTATCATTCACAAAACCACAGCACATTGTATACAAACAAACAACATATTTTAATTCAAATATGGGTTCAACTGTAACAGTGTTTGCGTCTCATAAACACACGATATAAATCACAGATGCATTTTTCAACAATGTTTGCGTCTTCGTTACCACTCGTCTGTGTCTCTTTCCCTAGATGGAAGCATAGCTCCAAGCAACAGGACTTCGCAAATATCAGACCCATACCGGTAAATCACAAATTAAATTGATTTCGAATGAATACTAACCTCAAATCACTGGGTTCAACTTCTCCTTCACCGAAAATCGCCCACGGTAGTTCCAAACTTCTTCACCGACAGCTTCATCTTTGCTTGCACCTTCCTCGTGCTTTAAATACGTACAGTGTTTTCAAGGGCCTTTTTGTAACAAATTTTCACTCTCCCGGGAACATTTTGGCCTTCCCGCCTGTTTCGGATGGAATCAACCTTCCATTAGTTGATGGAACTTTGGAACTCACGAGAAAGTATACTCGACGGAAGCACGCCAGGAAAACACGTTTTATGCAAGGGAAAGTTGTTATGTTCCCTTTCCTTCGGCCCAATTCTTTGTAAACGAGGCGTAAGTCCTTTGCTGCTGAAAATCATGACTGTATGATCATGATGAAGTTCAAAACTTGGGGTACATTCTAAATATTCATTGTTAGGTTCTCTGCTGAAAGTGGTGAGTGTGGATTTTATTTTATTTCATTTCAAATCAGTGACACTATAGACTCTAACCATTTCTTTACGGGTCATTTTTCAGCTGTAAGAATCCTGTAACAAATTGATAAAAACCAGAGTTTGCCCCCACCTTTTACATGGGTTGACTCTTGGAAATTGCTGTTTGTATCATACTATACCATTATTTTTTATTTTTAAAGAAGAGCAGAATATAATTAACTTTCATGTTGGTCATTAGGTGCTATGGACATCAATTTAATATCAACTTTAATATCGGAAAGCTTATTGTCATCAATATGGTCTTGATGCATTTTTTTCTTTTAAAAAAAAGACAGTATTTTAGCCTTGATTTTGGTGTTAAATTAACGAGCTTTTACTTCTCTTGTGTGTTGCACGAGATGATAGTATTTCACGGGTTACTTAAACATATTTTGCTTTATAAGTGATGCAACTTTCACTACCAATAAATAATTACATATTATTGGAAGTGAAATCTCAACAATGATAAATAAAAATATCCTCCAATCGATTTAGAGACATATTACAAATGAAATCTGAATAATGTTAAACAACAATTAGATGTTTGGACCTGGTTAACGAATACTAATTCACATATAGGAAGCATACAATTTGTGCTTTACATCTTACGCTATTTTTTATAATTGTTTTAATGATATGTTTTTAACTTTTAAAAGAGCCCTTCCACTCTAAGCCACTCTTTACTTAGTTTGGATTTCATATTTGTAACACCATGCTGTGATACTTCTCAGTTCTTGGGCAGAGGTTCAATTCAATATATCCTGGAGGAGGTGACGTTTTTATGTCTTATTCCATATCTTCTTTTAGAGAGGTAAATAGGATAATATCTGGGGGAAAAGCGAGACATTCTTTTTTTCTTGACAAGATTTTTATTTGAGATCTGAATCTAACTTTGGGTGTTTGCCCTTCCTGATTTCTATTTTCTAATCAACAGGGTATTCCTTCTGAGATTTTAATCCTTCTAATCATGGAGATATTGCATTTTCTAAAATTCTAATGTTTGAAAACAGACTGGGAGGAAGCCTAGTGGTTTATGTGGGGCAGCATTGTACATTGTTGCCTTTGCACATGGGTTTACACACTCAGGAATTCTTAATTAAAGTTGAAAGAGGTTACAATACAACAAAGGAATCAAACCACAACAACCTTAAAAACGTAGAACATTAATTAAAACCACAAACATTAAAAACACAAAAGATTAAAAACCACACTGGAAGGAAGTCCAAAAAGCGTCTGACTGAAAAAGCTACACATTAACCGATACAGATTGAACACTGGAAGTTAGTACTTTGCTTCAATTAACTTTGGAATTTTCTTGCAGAGAGGAAAAATCAATGAAGGATCACCTAATTTGGCCTTTGACCCACACTATAAACATCCATCATAATACCAGTCGTATCTTGTTTCAAGCTTATGAATTTGACAATTGATTACAAATGAATCTCCATGTAAGCCATGGTGAAACCAAAAATGATCAATTATTTTAACTCTCAATCTAGAAGGGAAAAAAACCAACTGATGAAATATTATATACAATTACTTGTTTAACCTCTAATGAGATTAGTTTAAACTTAATTTCAAATTGTAAATTTCAAATTCAAACTCCTAAAGTGAAGGTTGTTTCCTTTTAGAGGGAAAGACATGCAGCATGACTCTCGGGAAAATTACAGACCTTATTTTGGGTGACTGACCTTATTTTCGGGGGGAAAGCACCGATGTATAAATTTTTACCAAAAATTGTACCTAATTAAGGAAGTTTTGAAAATATTTACCAAACTAATGCAGTTTATGGCGTCAACAATACTGACGCCACCAGTGTCGTTAGGTGTTCTGACGCCACTTTGCAAGTACTGTTGTAGCAACTTTTACCAAAAATTGTACCACTTCGTAGTAGTGACGCCCTAAGGCGTCAGGCCAGTACCCCCAGGATTCTTGACACTAAAGGCGTCAAGATTCCTGACCCCTTGCCCCCCCAGCACCCTTACACACATACGAAAAAGCCCCCCGGTCAATAAAGCTCACTCCTTCCTTCACTCTCCTTCATCCGTGACTCCTTATCATTCACTCCTTCCCTCATCTGAAATCCTTCCCTCTCCCTCTCATCATTCACTTCCTTCCTTCATCTGGAAACTCCCTCCGACCTCCATCTTCTTCATTTTGTTTCTTCATTTTTTTTTATTTCCATATATACATTGTGTTTCTTCTTCTGCTCAGTTGCAATTTGTGTTGTTGTTATTTTTGTTTTATCTGTAATTTGTTCTTCTTTTTCATAATATAAAGTAAGCAAAAAATGAATCAAATTCATTCATTTGTATATTATAATGGTTCTAAAAGTATAGGTGCAAATGGATTGAGCTTTGATGGTGAAAGAAGAGCAATGTATATTGTTCGAGGCATGTCCGCTGAAGATTTAAATGAAAAGATCCATCGAAAGTTAAAAGCTGCAACCAAATCAGGTAATATCTTCAGTGACGGGTAGAGTTCCCTGTGGAAACCGCAAATATGCGGGTTTTGAGATATCTGATGATAAGGATTTGGATGTTTTTGTTCAAACATTCCACAAAAACCCTACATCCCAATCTGATGAGTTATATGTCGATATTGAGACGTCAGAGGAGGGTGTACCAATACCAACTCATGGACTCCATCAGTCACATTATATGGCTCATTCTGGTACACCTCATCCAACACAATCAACCATTATGCATGGAGAAGAAAGCGACTATATGATAGATGAACCTGACAATGAGGAGGAGCAAGAGGAAGAAGATGAAGACACTTTATTGGCTAATGACCATGATCAAAATGATAGTGATGCAGATTACGAATATCATGGTAATGTCATGTCACAACAGATTGGTATGTTACAATCATCAGGTTAGTTACGGAGTTGCATTATTATATAATTTATTTTTTATTAGTTACCATGTTTCGCATAAATCGTATTATGTGTGAATATGCATATACTACACTGTTTTGGAATGAGATTCCACATTATGAGGCTATTGATGAAGATTACCCGCATGAGGATATACTGGATGTGGAAGGCTTGGGTTGGGGTCCGTGGGCAAATTAGTTTACTCTTGTTGTTCCCTAATCTCAAGTTTATTATACATACATCATCTCGACCCATCTAGTCAAGCTCTATCCGATATGTCCCAAGATCACATCGCAATAACCGCATGTCGACATTATTGAACCTGCAATATTATGTAACTCAACAACATTAGTGAAACGACCTGCAAATAAGAACATAATCGCTCAACTACTCCAGCCAGTTCAAAATATTCATTCTATCATACTGCTTCTATACCTGCGTCCGTAATGATTACCTACATCACTCGGTGGTGGAATGGGAGGTGATATAGCATGAAATCTGGACCATGCCCATATCTGCAATAAGCACAAACAACCCCCAATGTCTTTAGCTGAAGCTGACATGGCCTGACATAGATCGTGAAACAGCATAGTGAGTACAGCAGACCCCCAACTGTATGTAGCAGTCTCTACAAGGTCACCACCCAATGATTTAATGTATCGGCAAGGGACCTCTAAGCTGGACTTGTCACACAACAAAAATCCACTGAATAGGCGCATGAGGTTAGCACGTGTGTACAAAAGCTAACCCTCAACAGTACCTGAGTGCTCTTCCCAGTGGCCCCATGACGATCAAACCAACTAACTCATCTTGGTGTTTTCGCCAATCAAAAAAGATGGGAGTGGAGTCCGACCCATGTATTGCTACATAACTTTTGCCTAGTTGCCATGCGTTTGACCGGAAACTACTCGACCCTCAGTGGGCAAACCTAAAATGTCCTCTACATTCTGTCGAGTAATAGTCATCTCACCAACCGGCATATGGAAGGTGTGAGTCTGCGGCCTCCACCTCTCAACCAAAGCGGAAATAAGATATTTGTCAATATGCACCAACATAAAAGTAGAGAACAAACATGTAAGGGTCCTATATTTTCTGTATCATGTACAAACAACTAAATGCATATAATTAATTACATAAAGAATTTTAAAACATACCAGGAGTCTCTTCATGCGAGACACGCACCAAAAACCTGCACGCATAAAGTGCTGCTGCAAATCTTGTGGGATAAGATCTAGGTCATGGACATCTCCCAAAGAGCCCTATGAGGCTCGCCTTGGACTCAAAGAATTGCAATCTCTTGTGTTCCACACAACTTGTGATCGGTGTGACTACCGCACCTCCTCATTAAGAACTCCCCACTCTTTGTGGCCGGACTCAATATTGCGGGCACGTTGGTCATCCATTTGACTAATAAAAATTTACAGGGATAAAACAAATTATTAAGTCACTAATTATTATTCTCTAAATAATTAATTAGTGAATTAATTATTTGACTAATTATTATTCTCTATTTAAACTTATCTTATCTATCTTAAGGTAGTTTAAATAATAAAATACAACATATTTCACAAAATCTATTAATTCACTAATTAATATTCTCACAAATTTCTTTAATTAAATTTAGCTAATAATAATATTTTATAATTTATATATCAAATTATTAATTTACAAAATATTAAATAATTAGTCATCTATCTTAAGGTTTATAGTTAACATACAAAATAATTCATTAATTAATTAATTTACTAATTAGTCTTGTATCCTAAGGTTTATAATATATTTTAATTTTTTTCATTCCCTAAATTACTAATTATAATTATTGTTTACTCTGTTTATTAATTAATGCAGAGTGTTTTGGCACGCAAAATATCCAGCATTCCTTGCAGTGCGTGACACTCTCCCCCACCTAATCTACTGATGCCCTCGTCACTATACCGGCTTAGGATCACCTTTGTACGGGCCTCCATACTTGCGGATGAGGCCTTTGTGCTCCTTTCGAAACACCTTAAGTTGCTAAGGAAAGAGCTTTACCATCACCTTGTCTCCTACTTGGTATTAAGAGACTCACTTATTCCTCTCGACAAACTTCTTCCTCCTCTTAGCTATTTTTCCCAGGAAGGATCTCATCACCTCAAATTTTTGGCTCAATGTATCACCCCTTACATTAGTCGGAGGAATTAGAGGAGGCTGAAACCTCGATGGGGACAGGTGGCGGTGGCAGTGGCGCAAGCGCTAGTGGTGGTGATGGTGGAGCCAGGGGAAGACGGGCGTAGGGCGGTGGGGGCATGCGGCCGCGTCGTGCTGTCCGCTTGACTTTGAGCATAGAGTGATTAGGAGGGGTACTCTGGTTGGGAGGTGAAGAGACGTGAGGGTGAAAGACGCAGTGAGTAGACGAAAGGGGTGATTGGTGTCTTTATAGTTTGGAATTTGAATGTGAAGAGTTACGACTCGTGGGTAATAAGCGCACGTGATTTAGCGTGTAATGCGCCCAGTGATAGTAATTCGTAAAAACATAATTATCTTATTGCACCCGATCCTTGTTTATAGACAGGAGCGTCCCTGGATTACGGTCTTTGTTGGCCTGAGCCGGTTGGCTCTGCTGGGGCCGAAATGCTCTCTGTTATGCTATGGCATCGACCAAGCTCAACTCCACTCCTGTGGTTACAAAACACTAGGAAACAAATTAACAGGCTGGGCTGCCTCCTAGTAGCACTTGGTTTAGGGTCTTCAGCTAGACGATACTATAGCATTTTAGTGTTGAGGCAATGTAAGATCATTGCCTGCGTATTCATTCCCGTGTGTGTCTTTCTCGAAAGGTAGTTGTTTTTCAATTGGGTTTGTGAACTGAATTGTCTTTAGGATAGAAAAGTTCACATGATCATCATTAACCCGCATGGTGAGTTCCCTTTTTTCCATGTCGATCAACGTTCTTCCAGTTGCCATGAAAGGTCTTCCCAAAAGAATTGGGACTTCGCGATCTGCTTCGAAGTCGAGGATAATGAAATCCACTGGGAAGATGAACTTATCGATTATTACTAGGACGTCTTCAATTTTTCCTTCCGGTAGGACGATGGAGCGATCATCTAACTGTAATGTAACCGTTGTGGGTCTTGCTTCTCCAACGGCTAATCTTTTGAAGACAGACATGGGCATTAAATTGATACTGGCTTCGAGGTCGCATAAAGCTTTACCTGTGTACTGAGGTCCGATTGCACAAGGAATTGTGAAGCTACCAGGGTCTTTTAATTTTGGTGGTAGTCGATTAGTTAGCAGGGCACTACAGTCCTAGATTAATGCCACCGTCTCAAATTCTTCCAGTCTTCGCTTCTTGGAAAAAACATCTTTCATGAATTTTACGTAACTAGGCATCTGTTCTAATGCTTATACCAAAGGGATATTAATAGGCAAATGCCAAAGCATGTCGAGGAATTTCTGAAATTGCTTCTCCTGGCTCTGTTTTTCTAGCCTTTGAGGGAAATGAGGAGGTTGCTTTAGTAACCGAGATGATCTTGAGTCATGGTTCTGGTGAGATGATGATGTTGTAGCATTATTCAGTAAGCGTTGCAAGTGATTTTCTAAAGTGACGAATGGAGGTTCTGTCGTAGCATCAATGTCTTGCTCGGTTTGTAGTGGCTTTGAATGTTGCTGCTCTTTGTCAAGGAGTTGTTCGGCATTCTCTGTTCCTTTCTTCGATTGTCTAGCTTTTGGAGAGGCATCGTTAGCAGGTTTTTGTGTCACCCTCATGGGCTCCAGGATCTTGCCATTTCTGAGCTCTATTAACTTAACTTCCTCCTTCCCTTGGATCCTAGGGATTTCAGTATCACATGGCAGAGATCGTGAGGTCCGATTGTTGAGAGCAGTTGCTAGTTGTCGAACTTGGTTTTCCAGGTTTCAGAGCGTTGCTTGCTGATTTTGAATGATTGCATTGTTCTTTTCCATGTACTCTTTCATAAGGGTTAACATGGAGTATTGTGTGTCTAAATCACTGCCCTGCTGCCGTGCTTGCTAAGTAAACCCTGGGGGGTTTGATGGTCTGTTTGAGTATGGTGGGCCAAACGATTGTATTACTGCTTGTTGACCTTGGGAACTCCATGAAAAATTGGGATGTTTCCTCCATCCGGGGTTGTACGTGTTAGAGTACAGGTTGTTGGTAGTACTACCCCTGTTAAAATTGTTGACATAGTTGACTGATTCGGGGTTGGCAGAGCACTAAGAGTAGGGATGTTCTCCTCCACAGCAAACACAGGCCACTTGTGATGTATTGCTTGAAGGAAGGGTCAGTCCTTTTACCATGTTGGTTAGGGATGACACTTAAGCTGTGAGAGCAGTCATAGCATCTAATTCATGTATTCCAGCAATCGTTCTGGTAGGTGTGGTTCTGTCTGCTTGCCACTGGTGGCTGTTCATGGCCATACGCTCTAATAATTCATGAGCCTCTTCATAAGATTTCATCAGAATAGACCCGTCGGATAAAGCGTCTACAATTGATCGTATTTGTCCATCGAGACATCTGTAGAATGTTTCCAGTTGAACCCATTCACACAGTCCATGCTGAGGACACCTTCTAAGGAGGTCTTTAAATCTATCCCAAGCTTCATATGTGGATTCACCTGACTTTTGTTGGAAATTGGTGATATCTCCTTTGAGCTGGGCGTTTTTGGTCAGTGGGAAGAACTTGAGTAGAAATTTACTTCCCAAATCATTCCAGGAGGTGATTGAATTGGCTGGTAGATTGGTAAGCCACATTCGAGCTTTGTCCCGCAAAGAGAATGAGAACAGTTTAATCCGGAAGGCCTCGGGTGTGATTCCTGGAATGACGAATGAGTCACATACCTCCATGAAGGACTTGAGGTGTAAATGAGGATCTTCGGACGGGAGTCCTCCAAATTTTCCGGCCGCATTCAACATTTGAATCATGACACCCTTAATCTCAAAGTTTCCTACATTAAAGGCCGGAGGTGTGATAGCTGAATTCAGTTTGTTTAAGTCATGAATCCTGAATTCCATGATGGCTTTATTCAGATATGGGTTTGGAGGTGGTGGTGGAGGGACCTGGTGGTCCCTGTTGAGCGCTTCCTCCCTTTGTGCCTGATCGCGATTGTTCTGTACATCCGCCATGTCTACGGAGTCAAAAAAGTTGACTTCTTCGCTTCTGCTTCCTGCGTCTTTGCTTGTAAGTGCGTTCGATTTCAAGATCTTAGGGCTCTGGGTTGACCAAAGGTGAGTTACGCATACACTACAGAATGTACCTAAAAATCAAGAAAAGGGAAGGAGTGAGCTTTATTAAATAAATCACAACTATTCAGTGATAGGTGCGTCGTAACTAAAGGTATCTACAGTCCCCAGCAACGGCGCCAAAAACTTGTTGCTCGATTTCCTTGATGGCAAGTGAACCAGTCGAACAAGTAATAAAGAGTAAGTATAGTATCGTCCCACAGAGACTGGGATACCAAAAGTTGACGCATAATCACGAATTCAGTTGTGTTTGAAAAGAAAATAAATCTGATTTGATTTGAGATTTTATAGCTATCCTAAAAGCAAGAAAAGAAACAAATGGTCGTAGTTGAGAGGATATCAGTAAGAGATTAGGCTGAGCTCAGAATCCTCCCTAAGCACATCAATGCCCCAGTTGCCCCACACACAATGTTATAGCATCTATGCTGCACAGCTCTCACAATGTTACAGCATAGACACCGTTAACACAGCTATTCAGTTAACCCACCACTGTAATCTATCGAAGCTCTCGCGTCCGATACGTACAATCCTAACTTACTTCTCCCATACATCTATGGCGATTTTCTAGTTAAGTTGTTCATTACAATTCAAGGTGTTATGGTTATGAGCGGTAGACCCATCTTTGAAGCCTACAATAATAAATCAATCTTTGCACCAGCTTGCCTAGCGATCACTATTTCTCAGAGGTCTAACCTCGACTCCCTCTCGGTAAACCGAAGCCACTGATCTAGCCCTTAGCTCTCGCTAATCGACAAGAAATTAAATGACTGATAAGCAAACTGAATGTATTGAATTAAACTAGCAACTGGGTTCATTCAACACTTAAGACATCATCCTCGCTCAGCCAAAGAAAGTTTAGTTCATGAATGACGAGGGAAACACTAAACAGAGTACAGCAGAATAGCCCATGATCAAAAGATTAAATAAAATAAATGAAAGCAAAAAAGAAAGTTTGATGGAGGTTCGACGGCGTGGAAGAAGCCCTGTCACGTCACAGCTCCACGTCTTCTTATCTCCATCTCACTTGCAAGGAAGGATGCTGGGTTCTCCTGAATGTATCGTACTTTGTAACTTCTCTCACTCTCCTCTTGAGTCTGGTCGTAAGGGGTGGTCTTTGACTCTCAATGACTTTGACCAACTTTAGGGTTGGCTCTTGTTTCCTTATATAGTCAGGATTGTTAGTTATGGTTTTGATGAATATTTGTTGCTAACTTAAGCTTCGGAGTACGTAGCAATGTTTTATGCAGGATGTTAAAATCCTGAAGTTTGTTGTTAAGAGACGGAAACTCGAGTTTTGATTTCAAAACTCGAGTTTATCAAGGCCAGAGAAGAAATGAGTTTTTGAGCAAATTGGAAACTCGAGTTGTTAAGTGAGTAACTCGAGTTTCGGATAGACAGAGAGTCAACCATGAGTTTTCTAAGAGGTGGAAACTCGAGTCACTAATTTGAAACTCGAGTTTCGGGCAGACAGAGAGCAACACACCTGTTGAAGCAACATCCAAACTCGAGTCAGTAAGTGAAAAATTGAATTTTGGTCGCGAAAATTCAAAAGTTCACGATACACTTTTGAAATCCAGGTAAGGTTTCGCGCTTTATTTAAATTTGACTATTCACAAACTCTCTTCAAAACTCCAGTTTGCCCTAGAGTTTCTCTGAACCTTTCCTCTTCTTCCTCTCTCTTTGATTCCTTCTAACCATGGCTCCAAAGAAATCCTCTAAGGAAGATGCCGATTATGAAGCCTCTTCCCCTTCTCCTTCGCCTCCTCCTCTCACTCGACCCCCACGGAGAAAGAGTACACCCATGCGATTTCACTTTGGGGTTGACAAACGAATCCCTGGAATTCCCTCATATCAGACGACCTCTTCATCAAAACCTAAGAGTGTCTCGTTCCAAGAACCATCCCAAGCTCAATCTAAGCGAGCTTCTGATTCTGTGAACGAAGAATCAAAAGGGAAACAGCAGGAAGGTGATTCTCCACAACCTCGCAAGAAGATGAGAGCCCGCAGAGGAGAAGGATCGTCTAAGGCTACCTCCCATCATTCTCAATCTTCATAGAATCCCACGATAGTTCCAGATGCCATATCAGAAATCTACCTCCATACCTCTGCCCCTCAAGGTTTTGTCTTTGAAAATGCTTTCCTTAGAGATGATCAAGCTATCAAATTCAAAGAAACCTATTTGAAAAAGGAATTATGTCCCATAGTGTCTGTAGATTTAGACAAGATTAGGGAAAATTGCAATGTCGACCTTTCCCCTTGGTTGAAACCTTATGAATCTTTCTTGTCTATAACTGCTCAATATTGTCCAAATATCATTCGATTCTTTTATTTTAATATGGAATGGGACAATTTGGAGGATAATGACCACAACTTGGTAGAAGAACGAGTTTCTACTCAAGTTAAGGGTATCAAGTTCACCTTATCTGCAGCCATCATCAATTCTATCTTGAAAATTTCCAATCCTCCTCCTCCTCCCACAATTGAGTATTCAAACAAGCAAATTTTCAAAATTTTGAGGCCAAATGAACCTGTTCCTCCAAATCAACTGGCTCATTTATCATTCACTCCAGTTTCTATGCCTCCTCTTCATAGAGTATTATGGTATATCTACTCTAGGAACATGATTCAAAAAGGTGGAAATTTCACCCACTTTGCTAAAAAGGACTATCCACGTTTTGCTGCCATAGTCAATAAAGTTCCTATCAACCTTGGGCATTGGATATTCCAAGAGATGATTAAGTTCAGATTCACCTCTAGGCGACCCTCTCACATCCCTTTTCCTTCTCTTGTATCTGTGATCTTATTTTATCACAAGATTTGGTATGTGGGCGCTCCTAATACAATAAGGACTCCCACTGTCTTTGGAAAGGGTCAGCTTAATCTGATGAGGCTCACCTTCGACGCTGAAGGATCTGATGAATCTCGAGCTCCTAACAGATCCAGAGCTTAAGCTGCACGAGCTCAGGAAGCTCACTCTGCTCAACCTCAATCCTCTCTTCCTCCAGATTTCAATGCAAGAGTCAAGGCCATAGTGGATAAGGCCTTTGATGATCTGACTCACCAGATCCAAGTGGAGGTTACTCAACTAATCACTTAAGTGATGAAGGGCAATTCAGATGTGGTGGATACCCAGGAAGCAATGAAGGTCGAATTGAAAAATATTTCTAGCCACGTGATTGATCAAGATGCTCAGATGGCTACATTGCTCGTCTCCCACGAAAGGTTGGATGATAGAGTCAATGCACTCCTCAAGAAGATCACCACCGGCTCTACTTCTAGATGTGGCACTTCTGGGTCAGGGTTGAAGACTGAATCCCCTCCTGCTTCCCCTTCATTCACTTTCACAACTCCCATAGCTCCTACCACTGAACCCATTCCCTCTTCCCCAAACACTGAGATTCTCCAAACCCCACTTGCCTCTCCAATCCCAATTCCATCCCCTGCATCCACTGTCAAGCTCTCTACCCCTTTAGATGACCCTTCAATCTCAGCTCCATCCTCTTTTGTTGATGACAAAGGGGGAGAAGAACTAGAGAAACCAGAGCACCATTGAGTTTGAAGAGTTTAGCATTTAGCTTTTTAGCTTAGTTGCTCTGTTTTTCAGTTTAACTTGTATTTCTGTTCTGCGTTCTGTATTTTGACTAACTCTCAATGTAGAAATCTCTTAAATTGAAAGCAATGTTATCTTATGATTAAATTGCTTCTGCTATGCTTAACTCTGTGATATTGAATCAATGTGCTAAAATTATCCAAGTATATAACTGTCATGATGCATTTCAAAATAGATTGTGAAAATTTTCATTTAAATCTCAAATCTTTCAAAACAAGTAGCACCTTTGGTTTACAAGTGTTTTCATCATCAAAAAGGGGGAGAATGTTAGTTCTCTAATTGGTTTTGATGATAACGGACAATTCTAAACACAAATGGAAGTTTGTCTTTGTAAGTTGAAAAACTTACTGTCAAAGGCAAACTCGAGTTTCACTTTGGAAACTCGAGTTTGGACTTGACAGAGAAGAGCTTAAGTTTTTGCAATGAAAGGCAAACTCGAGTTTAGTTTTGAAAACTCGAGTTTTGACCATACAGAGAGCTTCTGAGTTTTTCACAGACAAAGCAAACTCAATTTTGATTTGAAAAACTCGAGTTTTGACAAGACAGAGAGCTATCAAGGTTTTCGAACATACCGAAACTCCAGTTTCCATTTGGAAACTCGAGTTTAGGCTTCACAAAGAGTTCTCTAAGTTTCCAAGCTTTGTTGGAAACTCGAGTTTAGTTTTGGAAACTCGAGTTTACATCATACAGAGAACAATGCTCGATTCTGACCTTGTGAAAACTCCATTGTTCATTTTGACAAAGTTTTTCAATGTTTTCTCATAAACGAGGAAACTCGAGTTTAGTTTTGGAAACTCGAGTTTCGGCCTTACAGAGAAGTTTCCATTGTTTTATAAGAATCATGGAAACTCGAGTTTCATTTTCGAAACTCGAGTTTAGACCAAGCAGAGAGTTCTGCCAATTTTGAACACTATGGAAACTCCAATTTTGAGCTTTTGGACTAAAACATAATTTCTCATCAAAAGTCCAAAACTCGAGTTAGTCACTTAATGACTCGAGTTTTGCAATGTTTACAAAACTTGTCCAAATGCCAAATCGCGATATTCTTCTGTGGAATGAGAAAACTCGAGTTAACTTTTGGAAACTCGAGTTTAGGCTTTTAATGAAAGAATGAAAACTCGAGTCTCAAAGAACAAACTCGAGTTTACATCGCTGAATTCGAATTTCAAGTTACAAGAATTTTTGAAATCTTTGTGTTTACTCCTAATACTTTATATCATCACTCACTACTATTCCTAACTATGTTTAATCAGTTTGTTAGTGAGTTTGAGATGATTTAGACAGGTTCAAATGGAGAATTAGCATATAGCATAAAGTAAAAGTCAAAACATTAAATGCAAAGTGCAGAAAACTTGCATGCTTCTGGACAATCATTCTCCACACGTTTTAAAGGAATTAAGGTTTCCTTTCCTCATCCAGCATCTGCTCTTCCAACGGATTAAAAGTCAGGAAGTCAACCCTGAACCTCTGCAAAGCTTGGATTAACCAAAGAGTAGAGAGAAGAAGAACAAAGCCTTCACTAATCATCCTCCAATGTTGGCAACGGTCACATTAGGATTTATAACGGTCATTTAATGATCTCTAGCTATAAATAGAGATGCATTCAATTTCTCTCAACAACCAATCTGTGAGAAAATGAAAATCATTAAAGTTTCAACTACTCTTTGAGTTTTCTATTGTAAAGTATCTTTTAGTACATTCATACTTCAGTGTTTATCTTATCTACTCTTAGAGAAAGTTTCTTGATTGTAAATCATTTATTGTAAAGTATCTCAAGTCAAGGGGACTTGGAGATTGGGTTATTGATTACAACTTGTAAGGGGGAGTAAGTTCTAGAGAGAGAATTACTCTTGAGTTGCAGAGTGTGTAATCAATTGTTATAGTGAGAAATCCCGAGGTTAGACTGAACCAGTATAAATCCTTGTGTCTTGCTATTCTTCTCTTCACTCTGTTTTCATCCCTGTTTTATATCCGAAAAACAGAGTCATAGAAAAAGTTTTTATAATCCCCAATTCACCCCCTCTTGGTGATTAAGCTCCACTTTCAGGGATTACTTGTTGTGTACGTTCAATGAACTGGGCCTTTCCTAATTTGTCAAGGTCCAATCGTACCTTCCTTTTTGAATCTCAGTAGATTGATTCTGCTGATATTGCGGGATTCTTCAAATATTTAGTTTCGATATTCCGCATCTTTTATTCCAATACGTCAGCAATCTAACCGTTTACCAATCTGCTCTTTGTTTCCTGAAATAACCTTGACAAAAGATCAGAATAAATTCCACATAGCATTGCTTCACTTACTCTGCTATAGCCTCAGGGGATACATTGTATTGCGCTTCGAGGAGGTTGTCCCAATGCTATAGCATTGTATCGGCCATGTTGTGCGCTTTTCACACAAAATCTCAAAACTCGATCTTTTTCTCAGCACATGTTTAGGATGCGTATGTGATTTATTCATGTTTATAAACTTCATCCTTAAGTTCTCCATATAATGAATTAATGCCTTTTTGCTCGGATTAAATGCAATTAAGCTTATGTTTACCACACAATTCAGTCATAGGACATAGGGAAAACATGGCATAAATAGTGCTCATCAAAGACCTAGGTCCTTTGCTCATGTAATGTGGCCCTTTGCACATGTAGCAACTTATCTTATGAACTCCTTACACTTGCTCATGTAATGTGGCCCTTTGTACAGGTAGAAAATTATCATCTTCTTCTTCTCTTCAGATTTGTTCCTCTGGAAGGATTTTCCATTTCCTCCCTTAATGAACTCCTTACCCTTGTCTCCCCCACTATTCCCATGATTGGGTTCAGAAGACCTAGGTCCAATGTCTCACCTTTCTCCCCCTTCTGATAATCAGTGAGACTTTCTGCAATGACAATGGCTTCATCCACATTCATTACTCCACGCTGTTGGAGTTCATGTTTGGCCCAATTCTGAAGACCATCCATGAAGTAGAACAATGTCTCTTCGAAGCTTAGATTAGGAATTTGCAATGTGAGGGCAGTGAAGTCCCTTAAAAAAATCTGAAATCGAGGTCTTGTGTTTAAGTTCCCTCAACTTCTTTCTAGCCACATAGACCACGTTCTCGGGATAGAATTGCTTCTTTAGTTCCCTATTGAAATCTTCTCATGTTCCAATTGTACAAAGGCCCCTTTCCATGTCTGCATGCTTCCTACGCCACCATAACATAGCATTATCAGTAAGGAATAAGGATGCAGTGCGTACCTTGGTTGTGTCGTTGGCTAAGTTCATAGTCTCAGCATATCGCTCCATTTCCCACAAGAAGTTTTCAACCTCCTTAGCATCACGAAAGCCTTGAAATTCCTTTGGCTTAAGGAGATCCAACCTCACCTCCCTTGCTCCACTGGTACGACCCACCAACGGAGTCCCGTTTGTCTCTCTAAAGAAGTCTTTAAAGAGTTGAGTTGTCCCTACATCGCGGTAATGACATCCATTACCTTTGCCTCGAGTCACCTTATGCACTTGGCTCGTTCCTCCTCAACATTGAGGTGGGAACCAAGATCTGACCTTAAGTTGTCTAATTGGCTTAGGGTGTGGGTTTCAAGTATCTCAAAGTCACCTTCCACCTTGTCCACCCTAGTAGCCACCCCATGTAAGGCCTCCTCCACAGCCTCCACCTTTACCATCAAGGTGGAAATATCCGCGACTTGGCTGGACTTACTTGATCCTCAGGTCTTCCTTGTTTCATGAGCAAGTTGGGTCTCTCTACCCCTTTCTTCTCAAGCAACAACAACTTCCTCAGTTGTACCCGACATTCTTGCCTACGAACCACGTTCACAACTTCGATCCTAGCTGTCTCGAACCAAAGCTCTGATACCACTTTGTCAGGGCCTTTGACTTGATCTCCCAAATACCTTGCCAGCCTTAGCTTGATCACCCCTCTCGATCTTTGCTAAGTCAGTAGAAACTGCACGAGTAGGCAAAGAACACAAAGACTAAGAGAACTTTAGAGAGAGAAAGAGAAGTTTAGAGAGAGAAGCTCTTGAGTAACACTTGATTGAATTCCCTTTGATTCCCTTGGATGATTTACAAATGAGGCAGGCACCCCTATTTATAGCTTACCACCTCCTCAAGGAACGGTCAAGATTGAAAAGATCCTACAGTGGAGAAGGATTGTCCAGAACCTTTTCCTAAAATATCGAGATACTTACACAATTACAAGGGTCTCTTTAATTCTCCACACAATTCTACAAATATGTACACATGTCTACAATATTAAAGAAGATTCTAGACTTTGCCATTTGACAAGTCTAAACCTCCCTTTAATGTAGAGTGTTTTGGCACGTATAATATACAGCGTTCCTTGCAGTGCGTGACATGATGCTCGTGTTCACTCTCCATCTGAGGAAAACTCGTTGCTCATACATTCCTCGAGAGAGGAAGAGGATCTGTCAACAAGAAGATCTGACAATATTAAAATTGGGGAGAAAATATCTGGAAACATTATGGAAGCAGAATGGCCTAGGCTGGTGTCTAAGGATTCGAAGTTCTCGGAAGGGGCGTCATTGTTTGTTGACATGCTGAAAGGAGTCAAGAAGGGGGAAGATATAGGAGTGGAAGATGATAGTGAAAATGTAGCTGATGACCTGTCGGATGATTCCATGTCAAAAGGGTCACACGCTAAGAAAGAAGATGACTCTCTTTGCAAGACGATAGAGGATACCCAGTGCAACTTTCCAACCTTCATCTTCTCAAGTAAGATGAAAAAGAGAATGTATAAGGCTTGGAATAAATCAGTTATCATTAAACTGCTCAGAAGAAACATTGGATACAAGGCCCTTGAATCAATAATACAATCACTACAACAAAAATTGGATATTACTACCCTAAAAAACGTCCTTATTAAGAAACAGGACGTCCAAAATGAAGGCGGTGACATTCTTGTAATTATTTTTAAGGAAGTTTATCCTTCAGCGTCCTAAATAAGATATCAGGACTCCTTAAATTGATTTTTGGTGTCCTAAATTTGTTACAGGACGTCTAAAACTCTTTCGCGCCATAAAAATATGAGAATTTTTTGTTTGGAGCCATGGGATTTAATTTTTTTGCAATAAAATTAATTTCTGGTGTCCTAAACAACTTTCAGGACGCCTTTAATGTGGCAATACATACTAATTACTTCGCGCCATGAATTTTTTGTTTGGCGCCGAGGATGTTTTTTTAATAGAAATTAGGAAATTTAATAATATTGGCGACCTGAAACCTAATCAGGTCGTCAATATTAAAAATATTGGCGACCTGAATTACAATCAGGTCGCCAATATGAAGAAAATGGCGACCTGAATGAATTTCAGAACGCCAAAATCGGAATAGAGGCATCCTGAAAATAGATTCAGGTCGCCTATATTCAATTTTTTTAGGTTAATATACACACGCGCCTCTTCATTTTCTCTCACACTCACATACTCTCCGACAGCACGCGAAATCCTCTCGTATTTCTCCTCACTCATACTCTTGTCTCTCTCCTTCTCCAAGGCCAGTCCTTTCGTTGCCGTCTCCGTCGCCGTCTCCGCCGTCGTCACTGATCACAATCGTGGTTCTCTCTCGCTCACTCCGCCTCTTTCCCGATCGAAGAAACCTACCAAACCCAGCAAGTAAGCTTGTTCGTTCTTAAGTTCTTTGATTCCTAATAACCCATTTAATCGTTAATGCTTCTTGCTTATGGACTGGATTTTTTCTTCTGATTAGGATTCCTGCCTCTCTCTCGCTCACTCCGCATCCTTCCCGATCGAAACCCGCCAAACCCAAGTAATCTTGTTCGTTCCTCTTGTTCTTTAATTCCAAAACCCATTTAATCGGTAATGTGCTTCTTGCTAGTTGGCTTCTTGCTAGTTGCTTGTTCGTTCTCTCTCACTCGTATTTTGGATTGTGCATTTTAAAAATGATGAGGAAATCACGTTGGAAACTTTGTCGCACTTGTATGAATGAATTGTGTGGGAGAATAAAAAAGCATGTATAATGCATTTTCATATGGATACAAACTTAGCCTTTTGAAAAACCCCAACGTGCATATTTCTGGATTTGGATGCTGCAAATCAAGATCACCCCCAAAAAAAAAATTCCCTTCATTTTGTTTATATATATATAAAAAAGCAACAGTTATATTAATTCTTATAAACTCATTATCTTTAATCATTCTAAAGTTTTGCACATGGTTTGACCTCTTGTTGCTTCTATATATGTGCGGGGGTGTGTGATTGGCTTACAGTATTTTATAGACAATAACTTAATAACAAACATTCAAGTTGTCTGATTAAAATAATCCTATATTCCTAACTTTGTGTCTTGTTTGTTTGTGTGGTTTGTTTCTGTATTAATGAAGGCTTTGTCTATCCAAGACATCAAACAAAAATTATAAATGATATAATAATAAAGAAGCTGTCTCCTCCAACTCTTGCTCCAAAGAATAATTAACAATTCAAATTTTGTCTTTTTATTTCGTGCCTTAATATAAAAGCATGTTATGAAAACTGAATTGAGGTATTGGTTTATTGTTCTCTCTCGTTAGATTAAACTAATCATAAACTTCTTATCTTGTGCTTAATCACCACATAACTAGATTGAGAGAGAGATCTTGTATACTTGGTTGAGAGAGAGAGATGTCATTCTTGTATAATTTCAATTCTTAGGTGCTTAACCAATGGTCTATAAGACCATAAATATTTATTCTCCCACATAGGACTATAATTATCAAACAGTGATCCACTACTCCACACCTTTAAAGCTCCAAGGGAGTACAATTTGTCAAACACTCATTATCCATTGTTTCTTCTACTCTTGAGGTATGTTGCTTTAATTTCTTCCAATCCTTATTTTTTTTGTCTTTCCTTTATTATTTGCTTGTTTATTACTTAATAACCTATCTAACATTGATTTGTCCTTGATGAACAGGAATATGTCGAGCTCAGAGGAGTCATCGGCTGATAGAGTTGATCAACCCGTTAAAAGAAAGGGTAGAGGTAGCACGCATATGGGTGCGCTAATTGCACGCCGTGATAATCAAAAGAAGCGGCTGCATGTGGAGTTCGATTCCAATATGAATCCAATTGGTCAAGAGGAGGACAATTTCATTAGCTATTTAGGCTATCTGGCTCGAAGCAAAGTTCGCATTGTCTACCCTCATTGGAAGTTGGTTCCTCAAAAAGTGAAGGACTTGATCTGGGCACAAATTTTGGTATATCACTTTCCACATAATGCATTTGTTGATTTAGTCTTATTACTTTATATGTAATTAATGATATTCTCTTTTACCTTGCAGCAAACGTTCAATGTCCCCAACAATAAGGCAAAGAACAAGCATTGGATGGGCGAAGTTTGTCTACGATGGAAGGATTTTAAGAACACGCTGACAAAAAAGTACATTCGACGGCCAAAGAGGAACGACGATCCGTATAAGATCTACAATTTCATTTCTCCAGAGGACTGGCAGGAGTTTGTGGCGTCTCGGCAAAATCCTGAATTTCTTGTAAAATTTCTTTCATATCTTATCTTTTAGTTGAATGTACTTGACATCATATGCTAATTTTTATATGTTTTCGTGTCACAGGAAAAAGCTCAAGCCAATAGAGAGAGGCAGACGAGAAATAAGTATCCCCATTGCATGTCCAGAGGGGGATATACAAAGTTGGAACGGAAGATGATGGAAGAAGACCTGGAGCGAATGAAGGAAGCTTCCCAGGCCGATCCGTCCATTGTTGTCCAGCCCCCTGCCCGTCCTCCTCGTCACCAAAAATGGAAAGCTGCGAGGATGAAGGGTGACAAATACGTCAATGCAGATGTAGCTGAGGTCGCCTCAAAGATTGTAAGTTGTTAAATTAGACGTATTTACTAGCCTCAGTTGTTTCACATTACGCAAGTTTAGACATTATTTCTGAACAATCTTTTGATGCAGGATGCACTTGAGCAGCAGAGCTCCTAGGGTTCATTCACGCCAGCTACACGGATGGACATTTTGTCCACGGCGATTGGGAAGCCAGATTACCTTGACGCTGTTCGAGGGGAGCCACAGGAGTTAGTGTTGCAAAATTTTGTGGATAGCGTTCATGTTGTTCACATGACGAAGAGAATCCTAGTCCCCAGCTCGTAGCAAAAATTCGGGCGAACCTCGTAGATGAGATTTTGGCACAAGTACGGGGTGAGATGAGGTCCATGATACATGAGAAGGAAAGTACGAGACGGCCGACCGAGCAAGTGCTAGTCTTCCCCAGCAGTAACGATAGTGCACGGCCTCCAGAAGTTGATATCGGTGGCGAGCGTCCACAAGTTGATATTGGCGAGCCTTCTCACACTCCATAGGGAGGACATCCTTGCACACTATATTTGGATGTCCCACACCGGCATATTGTTGCCGATGGTCTTGTTTACTTAGAGCAAATCATCCACCATAACAACCCAATTCCACAAGACCAACGTCGGGTGACTGTGAGAAGTGTGCGAGTGGGGGAAGAAAGGACAACCATACCGATTGAAGATGAGGAGGTTCCTGATTTAGGAGAGGCCGCCAAAGGATCGTTCATCCTTTGGCCGTCTCATCTTATTGAGATGGTGACGACACCTTTAATGGTAGGACACACATTACTGAGTGATGATTCTTTATTGATTTTCATTGCTAACACACTCACATAATATGTTTTGTATATTTTCATAGGATGAAGAAGCTGCCCCCAGATTTTCGTACTTAGCACAACGCGAGAGTCAGACAGGGACATCCCCTTCATATCCTTGAACATGCGTGCGGGCATTGTCGGTGCAGAGAAGACATATCCCATTACCATTGACAATAAAGATTTGGGGGAGTTTATGAATCTGGAGTGTTTGGATATAGAGTTTCTTCAAGTTGCAATCCTGTAAGTTTTTTTCCGCTTATCAATTATTGCAATGTTCTTTTTTGTTTTATATATTTAACAATAGTTATCATTTTATTTTGATCATAGCGTCTGCCACGACATATGCGTCCAGAAGAACCGAACGGATTCGTATGGCTTCTTATGTCCTGCAAACACCATGAGTGAGAGGAATATGTTAGCCAGAAGGTCGCTTTATGTCCGTTTAACAATGGGCGATGGAGAATTTCCTTGTTATCTAGCGCCAATAATTGAAGGGTACGTATTTTAGTTTTGTCTATGTTACATTTTTTAGAATAAATTGCTTTCTTGTCTTAATTTAATATTAATATGTATATTTTGTAGTGGTCATTGGACCTCGGTTGTTGCTCATCCTGCCAAGAACGCATGTTATTGGTTGGATTCCTTAGGTGGCAAGCCAGACGAAGACATCAAAACCATGTTTGTCGAGTAAGTAAATTTTTGTCTAAATCATTGATTCTTCTTTTAAATGAATTGTTTTCATGTCTGTTAATTTCCATTTTAATGATAGTGGTCTGAAGACGTATAGACAGCTTACTGGAGCAAAAGAGAAGGGTGGACCGAAGTGGTATTATCCGAAGGTAAGTAGTTTCAATTCAAGTTCTTTCACTGACACAGTAACTTTCGATATGCCTTTATTCGTTTTATTAAGTTGCTTTTGATTTATAGTGCCCTCGACAACCAGGGAACACCGAGTGCGAATACTACGTTATCCACCAAATGCACGCCATCGTTTCCACCGGACGTCTTATAGGTTTTCAACATGTACATGATCACTCAATGATTCTCAAATTATGATTAGAATGTGATTGCACACTTGATGAGTTTTTAATTATTTCATTCACTAGTGAAGTACTTCATTGGTTTATCTTATGACTTTTTTTCCAATTTACAGTTGTTTGATAGTGTTGCTCCGTTCACGGATGAAGAAGTCGATACGATTTGGAGACGTTATGGCTAGACATCTTCAGCAATACATATAGGTATATATGTGAATTTGACATTGTTGTTGTTGGTAGTGTACTAGATCAAATGTATGTGAATTTGACATTGTTGTTGTTGGTCGTAGTGCATTAGTTCAATTGAATTTTAGTTTTTCATGCTCATGTATGTATTTCATTTTGACATAATTGTTGTTGATGCTCATGTATTTCAAATGTACGTATAGTGCACTGTGGCTAATCAGCCTGATTTGTTGGGAATTATTTGAGAATTGTGGCTTGGCTTGTAAATATTGTTTTCCTGTTTTGCAGGCAATTATGGAATAGTGTTCATATATTGTAGTCATTTTAAATAAAAAAACTAACATAAGGCGTCCTGAAATTAAATTCAGGACGCCAAAAAATCATTTAAGGAGTCCTTAAAAATATTAAGGACGCCTCATATGACATTTAAAAATAATAATAAGGCGTCCTGAAATATATTTCAGGACGTCAAAAAATTTCATTAGGAGTCCTATAATTTATTAAGGACGCCTCATGACGATCCTGAGGAAGCGAGGCGTCCTGGTTGTCAGTGGGGGCTGATGTTGTTGTTAGTGGGGGCTGATGTAGTTGTTAGTGGGGGCTGATGTAATTGTTAGTGGTGGCTGATGTAGTTGTCAGTGGTGGCTGATGTAGTTGTCAGTGGGGGCTGATCTGGTTGTCAGTGGGGGATAATGTGGTTGTTAGTGGGGGATGATGTAGTTGTTAGTGGGGGCTGATGTAGTTGTTAGTTTTTTCTGATATGGTTGTTAATTGGGGTTGATATAGTTGTTAGTTTTTTCTGATATGGTTGTTCTTTTTTTTTCTGATGTTGATGTTAAAGGTGTCTTATTTGGTTGTTAAAGTGGGCTGATATGGTTATCATTGGGGGCTGATCTGGTTGTCAGTGGGGGCTGATGTTGTTGTCAGTGTGGGCTGATGTTGTTGTTGATGGTGGCTGATGTAGTTGTTAGTGGGGGCTGATGTGGTTGTTAGTGGGGGTTGATGTAGTTGTTAGTTTTTTCTAATATGGTTGTTAATTGGAGTTGATATAGTTAGTTTTTTCTGATATGGTTGTTCTTTTTTTTTTTTGCTAATGTTGATGTTAAAGGAGTCTGATTTGGTTGTTAAAGGGGGCTGATATGGTTATTAGTGGGGCTGATGTGGTTGTTAGTTTTTGCTGATAATGTTGGTAAACGGGCACCTTATTATATCCCATTTTCTAGCTTCTGCACACACAACTAACAATGACAGAGATGAAGGAAACAATTGTGGTTCTCATTTATATTAAAATGTCATGGTACGTACATCATAAAATTTACAAAACTTTGTCTTAAATATGAACTCAAGTGTTCTGCACAATTGCTGTAATAAAATCTGTCATACAACCGCTGAGATTTATATACACTTAAAAACAAGTCAACCTAAGTAAATCAAAAGGATTGCTTCCTAACGGATCATCTTCCGCTTGTGGGAGTCCTCGATCATCGACAACACTTTGTCTCGATGCGTGTTGTTTGGATGACTGACCAACCACCACAACATGCAAATCTTTAGTTCCCGGATTTCATCCATGGAGTAGGAAGCATTGTGCATCCATCCTCTTGCTCCGTGGCATCCCACATTTGCAACCACGAAACGACATGAACACCACACAAGTCCCTGAAAACAAGAAATATACAGAGGTGTTAACAACATGCTTCATGTAACTTGGACATTATGTATATGAATGTTAAACAACTTAATAGACACTTACACATCCTTTTGGACATGAACTTTAGACCATGTCACCCCCTTGGAAATTCTATCCTCGTGCTCGAAGAATTGTGGCTTAACCTTTCGGAGTATGTCCATGAAACATTTTCGCTGATATTAAAGTTGACACAATTAGATGACAATTATGGTGACCATTTTCTAACATAAACACATTCAAATTCAGTTCAGCTTACCACACGAGTTGCCAACTGTTCCTTTTCCTTAAAGGATTGAGGTTTTTTTGCCTTCTTTTTTGTCTTGGTTGCCAATTTATTTCCATCTTCCATTTGGCACTGCATGCGTGAATATGTCCATGTGTCGACTAACGAATCTAGGGCGTAGAAGGTCATCGTTGTCGTGTCTACAACATAGCACAACCAGTGATCCCACATAAGCAACGGTCCAAACATGAAACGACAGTCCCTGATGTTATATCCTATACGCTCGGGCAAGATCTCAACTTCATTGGCTTGCAATGACCAAGTCCACGCAGAGTTTATGATTTTGTGCATGAAATGCACACTGAAAATGTGTCGGGTGACTGTCCATCTGTTCTGCAGTTGATCAGCAACCAAAGTCTTGGCAACCATAGTCATTACTTGAATATGCAAAAAATGTTAGTACATGATTACTGTATAAAACAAACATAGCAACAACAAAAGCCACATTTATCTGAGCAAAAGCAAATCTCAGAAAATTACTAATGCGCATGAATTTGTACTTATTCATTACAGCAGAATAGAAGTGCACGGCCCATACCGTATCGTTTATCCAGGCACGTGGTTTCAGACAATGTAGCTCTGCCCTTGTGAGGTGCCGCCATTCATGTCAACGAATTCCCTAGATGCCAACAAATGACAATGTTAAGCATTATATGCATTTTTTATAATATGCGTCAAACAATGTGCACAAGTTACATATACTTACTCCTCAGCCTATTCTTTAGTTGGATGACTAATACACAACTGATACAACTGCTCCTTCTCATCATAGGGCCTCTTTCCCTTGCACTTGCGGTTTGGATCGATCCAAAGAGATTTTAACACACTGCTCTGGGTTATCACCCTCTTGGATCTTCTAATTTGTTCGTCACTTCATTCTCCCTCTTGTGCTTCAGGTTTGGCCACTTCTTCTTCCACGACATCCTCTTCATTGGGATCCACGTCAAGACCATCTTGAACACTAGTTGTGTTGCGACGGTGCTCGTCGTCATCATCAATGTCTTCAATATTTTCAGCCTCATCTTTCTCATCTCTCTCTTCGTCATCGTCTTTCTCAAACTCCCTGGAACTTGAGGGCTGGTTGTGGGTGATTCAGTTTCATACAAGCCTTCTTGTGGCCCTTCATCTTTATTGGTGTTCGATGTTAATCTATCTTCAAGGGCCAACATCTCTTGTCCCAACATGGACACAAGCCTGAAATATGTGCTGCGAACTTCCTAGAAAATAAAAAATCAGTTGTTAAATCATCAATCACAGCAGCAACTCGAGTCAAGGACAGTGCAAGAACTCATAGAAATAGTATGAGGCAATTAAATAAATTACCATAATGAATGGTCACAGAGAAAATTGTCATCATAGTGAAGGTGTTAATCTCAACATAAAGTCATAATCCTCATTACGTATAAACATAGGATTATGGACCAAGTTTTACAGTAAAACTACATATTTGAATACACCGTAATGCTTTATTTTTAGAACGAATCACACTTTTCTATGAATTGCACGGGAACTAATAATTACAAATCAGACCAATCAAATCAAATTTTGCATTTATTTTGCACTTTAATATGTAAGAGATGGAAGACTTAACACTTTGCATCATTTGAGGCCTAGTTCCTCACATGTCCTATCAATGTTGAAAGCAGAAGAATTATCTAAGCACACATAATATTGTCAGCCAGCGGGAACATGTTATATGAACTAATTCTAATTAATATACATAAGCCAGGAAGAACCCAGCAAAATTACAAGTCACCAATACTGTGTTAAAGGACAGTGCAAGAACTCATTTAATTCTGTGTTAAAACATCAAACACAACAACAATAGCTATATTTACACAAATTACATAACGTAAAAAAAAAAAAAATTCAAATTTCCATGAATAATTATTGTCACACATTACCAGGTGAGTGAGCATCATGTGAGGGTCAAATGATGCCGACAGAGTGACCGATGGCTGAGAACGAGAGGCGCGAGCCAGCAGGCCTTTTTGGCTTTTTTTTCTAGAGCACCACTCTGCTCTTAACCTTGTCATCGGTCCAATAAGCCATGGCGGACTCGTGTTCAAAGGCTACCACATAACCCAAAGCAAAATTTTGCAAACAAAACAGCTGAAAAAAAACATTTCAAACAATTAATAACAGTACTCAGCAATTGATGTATAACGTTTACGTACAAACTTAGTTAAACACAACTTACCATGAGGAAGTATACACATCCTCCAACAATTTTCCTCTTGTTACCCTTAGACTTGTGGGAGTCTTTGTTGAACTCATAGATCTGTTGGCTGAGTTCTTGAAGAATGAAGGAGGACCAATCAAACTCACCAAGTGCATCCTTACTGAGCGTAACCACCTTCAACATACGGTCACTAACATAAATGGATGCACTTGGAGCCAAAAGGGTACCTAGGGTGAACAACACAAAAATATACTCAAAGTTTTCATCTAATTTTCCTAACAACGTGTCACCGAGTGTTTTATACTTTACATTCCTATATGCACGCCTAAAGTCCCTAAAAACTGGGTTCTGCTCAGTAACTTTAACTTCTATGCCCTTACCCCCAGAAGGTAGACCCATAAGTTGATGCACATGTTCAGCCCCTATGACTCGGGTCTCCCCTCTAATGGACACTTGCTTTGTTAGGGGGTCAAAATATGCCATATATTGTGCACATAAGGAACAGTTTATTTGTTGGCAATTAATTTCCACCAACCTATCAAACCCAATCGCTTTCAGCCTTTCCATGGCCTCGGGTCATTCCTTTAACTTATGGCATACTTGAATGAAAGTGTTCGATGCGCACCTCGTTAGGAATGACACAATATACTTCTCCACTTTACCAGGGCCTCTTAGTAGTTGAGCCCTCTTGGTGTATTCACCTTTCTCCGTTGAATTCAACCTTTTCCATGTTTCTCTCATTTGTAGACTTAAGTCATCATGGTTTCTTTGGTCACCTCCTATAGCTTTCTTCCCCTTCGCCTTTTGTTTTTCCTTATGTTGTTTGAAGAATCTTCTGTGAACAAGTTATAGCCTGAGAACCTCACGTCCCTTTGAGAATGTTTCATTATTGTTTCTTGTCCTTATGTTAAAGCGTTGATATCAACATTGCAATATGAAAATTAATATGTGTTAAAGCGCAACACATGAAAGTTGTTTTCAGGAAATTTAATTCAACGTTCAAGTTCATTAACAAGAATGAAAGCAGCAAGTTTGAAATTGAAGTTTTGAATCCAAAATCAGAATGGTAGACAAAAATTCAGCACAAAAGCATATGAGTAACAAGATCAAAGAGATATTTTTAACCCCTTCTACGATCATTTTTATAGATCTTGTCAGAGCTTATGTAGTAAAGTTATAAGAACATGTGAAAACTGAAAACGAACAACACCCTCCCCACAGAAAACTCTTCAGAAAAAAGTCTATTTTTGGAGAACTTGTACTGTAAACATTCAAACGGCCATCAAAGTAATTACTCCTCACCCCTAAACAGAAAAATTTAAATGTTCTGAAGTCATCTCTCTTATTAACCACCTAAGTCTGATGAACAGATCCTTACATTTAGCATGTCACGAATTTATAACCCATTCCCAGGTTTAATATCATTGATCTTTATTCCATAACTCTAGTTTAGTGTTTATTGTTAAAAAAATCTTAAAGCATACAAGAATTTGAATTGTACAAAAAGATCAGTTCTTTAAATCTTGCAATCAAAGTAATGATGGGAAGCTGTACTGCACATGTTATGTAGCAATGTGACAATCAAAAGAAGGAGCAATGCCAATGCCAATGCCTATTGGGAATAAAGCAGCCTATACATAATTCATTAGGAGCAAGCATCCGAATCTAGCAGTCCCAACAAAAGCACAAAAATATAATATCCATAGAGGGAAAGATCAAACATAAAAAATCCAACTCTCTAACACTATTGCCATAAGATGAAAGAAGCCTAATTTATGTAAAAAGAGCATCTTTAGCTTAGCAACGTTTAAGTCATGTCATATAATTTATTCCTGTCAACAGATGACACCTCACAACAAAAGCTTCAGGTAGAACAATTATTGCTCACAGATGAATAGACTCAGATTAGTCAGATACAATATGTTTGGTCGCTGAGTGTTTGCAGGAAAGTAAGGTGAAAATAACAAAATTTCAACCCCACCCACTAGGTGGAATTTTCGCAAGTGAATCACTTTCCCTAATTTTTTCACCAACACTGACCCGAATCCCCCCCACTCTCAATTTCACCAACTACATTTTCAGACAAAGGGAAAAAACCCTAATCCCTAAAATGTTTGTACCTTCGATTACGAACGATTGCAATAGGCGAACCGACGACGGAGACACTATTCGCTTCAGAGGGTCGACAGTGGCTGATGGGGACGAGAATGAGCGTGAGAGTGATCGTGACGAGCCTAAGTGATAGTACGAGAGAGAGAGAGAGTGAGAGTTTATTTGAATTTCTGCTTTCCTCCGGGTTTTTTGTCATTTCACACAACAATTGTATCTTGGATTTGCAGAGTGTTGGAGCCCTTTTTAAGCTTTTTTGGGTTAAAAGGGCCCATATATGAATTTTTCCTAAAAGATATAAGGTCCCACACGAATTAAAGAGAAGAGACGCGTGGAGACGGTGGGGCATTCAGCTGGATAAATAGAAGAGTTAAATGAAAGAAGGCGCAGCAGGTTGGTAAGAAGACAATTTTACCCTTCATTAAGCCTTTGATTTCAGCTTGGTCTTTTTCTCAATACATTGAAAACACTAAATAAATTTTAGAAATTAATCCATACTACTATATAAGTATTTTCTTCCTCAATTAACTTCTTTATCTCCATAAAATGTTTTCCCTAAAATGTTTGGGCTAAAAATTATACTCTAGCTATTTTGTTTGTAGTAAACTAAATGGCGAATATAACAGTTGGAACTTCAAAATCTCTCTTGGAATCACTCCCTAAGCTTCACAACTCTCCAAATCCACTCTCTGATTTAGTGCTCAAATCCAGCCACAATTCTTCCTCAATTTAGTGCTAATTGGTTACTTAATTGTTGTTCCTCAATGTCTGGAATTTTGAAAGTATTTGATGAAGTTGTGATGATAAATTGTAGTACCTAATTCTCCCAATCCTTTGTAGCAAGAGGCAATGGCATGAACTTGGGGCTTCAATAGGGAAGTTTTTGCTCTTCCATTTTCTCTATTTCTATATTGTATATGTGATTCCTAGGTCTTAGGATGAATTTTATAATGTTGGACTGATTTGTTTTGATGTATTTGGAGATTGGATGTAGCTTAAACCTTTGTTAAATACGTGACATTGTGTTTAATTAACTTAATTATCATTTCTTTGTACTAATTAGTCATTGATTTAATGATTTTGTGAACATTTTGTGGTTTGATTAGTGGATCAATCGTGTTTTGTGTTTAAGTTGGTTTATTGGTACGAATTTATTAATTGTTTTTATCATCATTAATCTTAATTTTTCATATAGGTGGCCATGTTAAATTAAGATTAATGGAAAAATCAAGTGGTAATGTGAAGTGGCTCAATTATTCGATTAAAAGCTAAATATGATTTTTAAGTTCATTTAATTGTTAGAGTGCTTAATCAACTTAATTTAGAGATATTAATATGAAAGGTGGTTTAGTATTAATCAATCTAAGATGATCATAGTCTAAGGGGTAACCCGTAGAGTTTTCTAAAACTAGAATAATTAATCTCTCATAATTATTTGAAGTGATGATTGCTTACGCCAATATTATGAATGATTGCTCATTTCATTATTATTTTTCTTGTTTCTCTCATTTCATTAATTTCATAATCATTTCATTGCATATTTTTCAAGGTAAAGAGTATATATTCTTTCAATCCTAAATATAACATCTATTTATATTATAAATTAGATCTTATATTTACAAACCAACATTTAGTCACTAGTGCAAAAAAGAGCTTTAAGACTGCCTCATTTAGACCGAATTATAGAGAATCAGGTCTTAAAAGTATGACCGGTGGCAGTTTCATAAATATAAAGAACTTTTTGGACCGAATTATAAAGGATCCGGTCTTAAAAATATGACCGGTGGCACTTTCGTAAATATATAGAACACTTTTAAGACCGGACTATAAAAGATCCGGTCTTAAAAATATGACCGGTGACACTTTCGTAAATATATACAAATGCTAATAAGTAAATAATCTTCTAACTTAGGCAGTTCCTATAATCTAGGGATTACAATCAGGAATATAATTACCAAATTCAAAAACCATGATCTGCTAAATTAATTCCTAAAATCTCTCTAAGAACTTAATTAAGATTATTACAATCAAGAATATAATTACGAAATTCATAAAACCATGATCTGCTAACTTAATTCATAAAATCTCTCTAACATCTTAATTAAGATGATTACAATCAGGAATTTAATTACGTAATTCAAAAAACCATGATCTGTTAACTTAATTCCTAAAATCTCTCTAAGAACTTAATTAAGATAATTGCACAATATAATCGTATACGCTAACTAATTAAATCTTAACTTCCAACAAATATATATAACACTTTTAAGACCAGATTATAAAAGATCCGATCTTAAAAGTATGAACGGTGGCAATTTCGTAAATAAATAGAACAATTTTAAGATCGGTTGTTTCAAACAACCGGTCTTAAAAGTATACTTTTTAAGACCGGTTATTTGAAACAACCTCTTCTTAAAAAAAAAAAAAAAAAAAAAAAAACCGGTGGCAATTTCGTAAATATATATAACACTTTTAAGACCGGCTTTTTAAAACAACCGGTCTTAAAAGTGTTCTATATATTTACGAAATTGCCACCAGTCAATTTTTATTTTTTTTACACTTTTAAGACTGGTTGTTTAAAACAACCGGTTTTAAAAGTATACTTTTAAGACCGGTTGTTTCAAAAAACCGGTCTTAAAAGTGTGTAAAAAAAAACTAAATTCGCTAAACCTGTTAAGTCCGTAAGTCTGGTTTGTCTTCTTGGTGATATAACATTTGTTTAGTTATAGATTCAATGAGTGTCCCAAGAGCCTCACGGGTCAAATCCTCAGCATGAATGCCATCCTCTTCCTCTAACCTACTCACAATCTTTGTAAGTCATCCTAAGAGCCACCCATTCAAATCCTTAGCAACGTTGGCGGTGAGATGCTTCGAGGGTTTTGCGATGGCGTCGACTCCAATCCTCAGCAACAGCGAAAACGTACTACTTTGAAGATTCTGGACGGCGGCGGCTCCTTCCTCTTCGATCTATGGGTCCTTCCACGCCGCCTTCGCATAGATCCGGTTTGAAATCAAACCCAGATCTCTTCTTGCTTAAGTCTGTTTATTTCCTACATTAACCGCTCCTGCTCAGATCTGGACTTCGATTTTGGTTGCTTAAAGCTTTGCTAGCACCGACAAGAGGATCCTGCTCAGATTTGATTGCTTTAAGCTTGTGATTTTTTTGTAGATCTGGACTTCAAATTCGATTTTCATGGTGAATGATTTCTGTTTCTTGTTATTATTTTTTTTATTTCTGGACTTTGTAACATCTTTTTTGTTTTTCTTGTTGTTGTTGCTGCTTCCAATCTTCTCTTGGTTCTCTGTCGTTGATGACGGAGGGACATTCAAAATGTTTCCAGATCTGGTGATTTGGGACCGGTTGTTTCATTTGAGTTTTTTCTTTTTGTATTATTATTTTGAAACACTTTTAAGACCGGGTGTTTAAAATGTCCGGTCTAAAAGAATTTTTTTAAGACCGGTTATAAGTCCGGTCTTAATAGGGAGACTTTTAATACCGCCTGGAACAAGACCTGTCGTGGGTCCGGTCCTAATATATCTGTTTTGTCTGGTCTTAAAAGCCTTTTTTCCACCCGTGAGTGTATGTTTTTCATTATATGACATTTTCTTTGCATTAATCCAACCTGAAGCAAATTAAGGCTCATTAGTCCGATCAACCATGCTTTCAAATTCAACGAGGCCCCCAAATGGATTTTATAATGTCATCTGTTATGTCTTTTTGTAATTTATTTATTTAAAAATAAAAAAGTAAAGGGAAAAAAGAGAGAGAAGAGTAATCCTCGTACATAGCATTCACTTCATCCGACACAAGTAGGTTTTCATGAGCTGCCACTATCAAGACTACTTAAATTTTCTTGGGTCCATCCCAACCATCTTCTGACTTCATATCTCTCCCCTTCGTCGTGTACAAGACTTTAATGAGTACTGGTAGTATTTACTTAAGGGTGTGTTTTAGTTTGAGGGGAGAGGATGTGAGGGTGTGAATTTTTAGGAAAGGGATTAACTAAGTTGTTATTAATTAGAAGAATATTATTTTTAGTTAAGAGTATATTTTAGAATGTTGAAATTGTTTTATGGACTACTCTCTCTAGTCTTTATTATAAGGCACCAACTAACAAGTTTATTTGATCTTTTTTATAAGGCACTTGCTTGTTTCCAATGAGTATTAATTATTTGTTTCCATGTCTGCTCATAATTAATGAGAGTAGTGGGTGAGAATAATAATTAATATAATATTACAGTTTAGTGCAATTAGTAGGGGTAATATTAAAAGTTACTTAAATTGTAGAGTAACTTTATTGACTTTAACTGTTTTTATTGGTTTGTGATATTTGTTAGTTGGTGCCTTATAATAAGGACCAAAATGACCATTTAGTAAAGATGAGAAGAAAAAAAAAAATTCTCTGTCCTCCTTTCCTCCCTTTCCCTCTTCTCAAACCAAACACAACGTAAAAGTCACCAACCTTCTATGTAGGTAGCTACTTTTTTTTTAAAGAAAAAATATTTAATGAACGTTTTATTTTTATTTTCAATTAATTACATATCTCTTCGCATGTTTTTTACAGATTCAAACTTCACATTGCAAGGTGACCTGCACATCTATTTCCTTCCCAGTAAACTAGTGATCTTAAATTGAGTTTCCATTCTCGCATAAGAATCTCCTTCATCTGTTTGTATGGATAATGACAGGGGCGACTAGCGCTCTCATTGTTGATAGCTTCAATAATCATTTATATTTAGTTCATGTCATGTTTATTCCCAAAATAAAACATTCAGTGACGTATTTAGTTCATGTGAATGTTCGTGTATTTTCTGGCAAAAGAAAAGAAAAGAAAAGAATGTTACCGTATTTACTACTCCCTCCGTCCCTAATTATAGGAGCAAATTTTGGAGTTGGTTTTGGTCTTAATTATAAGAGCAAGTTTTAACTTTTGTCAATTTTTTCCTATAATACCCTTATTTATACTTATTATTAGGAGCATTATATATATGTGTGTTTACATATATATGTATATTTGTGTTTATGTGTGTCAATATATATATGTGTGAACACAAACACATATATAAACATATATATATGTGTGTGTGTGTGTGTGTGTGTGTGTGTGTGTGTGTGTGTAGATATATGGGTGTGTGTCTCTATGTATGTAGATAGATCTATATGAATACACATATATGTATACACATGGTTATATAAAAAGCAACTAATATACATAAATAAACTAATATGTCATGGATATCTAACATAAGGCAAATTAGAAACACTTATAATTAGGGCAACTTGTGTCATTTTAAATTTATATAAGGACATTTTAGGAAAATGAGTAAAATTAACTAATTTAACTCCTCTCCTTAATTCTCCCAAAATGGGTTAAATTGCTCCTATAATTAGGGACGAATGGAGTATTTAGTAACTTGATTCATCATTCATGAATGGGCCGCCGAAGGACATTATGAGTTTGTTTGGTTTGAAGAGAGGGAGTAGGAAGGGAGTGGGAAGGGAGAGTAATGTTTTGGGTTAATATTAATCCAAAACATTATTCTCCCTTCCCTCCCCTTAAAACCAAACAAACCCTAAATGAAATCATTCATGAAAATCCCTTCTTTATATATATATATATATGGGTGTGTGTGTTAAATTATACA
This sequence comes from Acacia pycnantha, assembly GCA_025563575.1. Classification (NCBI taxonomy): domain Eukaryota; kingdom Viridiplantae; phylum Streptophyta; class Magnoliopsida; order Fabales; family Fabaceae; genus Acacia; species Acacia pycnantha. Next base: position 1,149,427 of record JAMWYP010000055.1, on the reverse strand, counting down.
TTCATCTTAAAGCAGGTAGAGAAGTCATGATTAAAGCAGTCATTCAGGCTATACCTGTTTTCCCTATGAATTGTTTCAGATTTCCAATCAAATCCTGTAAGGAAATCCACAGTCTTATTGCAAACTTTTGGTGGGATGGTAATGCGTTTGGTAGCCGGACTCATTGGTAGGCTTGGGATTTTCTTACTATGAGGAAGGACCAGGGTGGTATGGGCTTTCGAGACTTGGTGATCATGAATGAGGCCTTATTGGCCAAAATGGCCTGGCGACTGCTGTTGCACCCTGATGATTTATGGGCCAGAGTGCTTAAAAGTATCTACTTCCCCAATTCTGATTTTATTGATGCAAAGAAAGGCTATAAAGCCTCATGGTGTTGGTCTAGCATCCTTGATGGCCGTGATTTCCTTAAGAAGGATCTTATATGGGATGTGGGTTCCGGTTCTGCTATTAGAATTTGGGGCGTTAATTGGGTCCCTTGGATTTCCTTCCCTGAGAAGCCTCAAGTTAGTGATGATCCATATGTGACACATGGAAAAGTTAGTGACCTCCACTAGTGCAAAAAAGGGCTTTAAGACCGCCTCATTTAGACTGGATTATAGAGAACCAGGTCTTAAAAGTATAACCGGTGGCAGTTTCGTAAATATAAAGAACTTTTTGGACCGGATTATAAAAGATCCGGTCTTAAAAATATGACCGGTGGCACTTTCGTAAATATATAGAACACTTTTAAGACCGGGCTATAAAATATGCGGTCTTAAAAGTATGACCAGTGGCAATTTCGTAAATATTGTGAGAAGACGCTGATCAAGTCCGAGAATGCGATGATTTATTCCTTCGCTTAATTGGAATTATATACAGATGCTAATAAGTAAATAAACCTAGGCAGTTCCTATAATCTAGGGATTACAATCAGGAATATAATTACGAAATTCATAAAACCATGATCTGCTAACTTAATTCCTAAAATCTCTCTAACATTTTAATTAAGATTATTACAATTAAGAATTTAATTACGAAATTCAAAAAAATCATGATCTGCTAACTTAATTCCTAAAATCTCTCTAACAACTTAATTAAGATGATTACAATCAGGAACTTAATTACGAAATTCAAAAAACCATGATCTGCTAACTTAATTCCTAAAATCTCTCTAACAACTTAATTAAGATAATTGCATAATATAATCGTATACGCTAACTAATTAAATATATAGAACACTTTTAAGACCGGATGTTTGAAACAACCGATCTTAAAAGTGTAAAAAATAAAATAAAATTGACCGGTGACAATTTCGTAAATATATAGAACACTTTTAAGACCAGTTGTTTCAAAAAGCCGGTCTTAAAAGTGTTCTATATATTTACGAAATTGCCACCGTCAAACTTTTTTTTTTTTTACACTTTTAAGACCGGTTGTTTAAAACAACTGGTCTTAAAAATATACTTTTAAGACCGGATGTTTGAAACAACCGGTCTTAAAAGTGTAAAAAATAAAATAAAATAGACCAGTGGCAATTTCGTAAATATATAGAACACTTTTAAAACCAATTGTTTCAAAAAGCCGGTCTTAAAAGTGTTCTATATATTTACGAAATTGCCACCGGTCAATTTTTTTTTTCACTTTTAAGACTAGTTGTTTAAAACAACCGGTCTTAAAAATATACTTTTAAGACCGGTTGTTTCAAAAAACCAGTCTTAAAAGTGTTAAAAATAACTAAATTCGCTAAACCTGTTAAGTCCGTGAGTCTGCTTTATCTTCTTGGTGATATAACATTTGCTTAGTTATAGATTCAACGAGTGTCCCAAGAGCCTCACGGGCAAATCCTCAGCAAGAATGTCATCCTCTTCCTCTAACCTACTCGCAATCTTCGTAAGTCATCCTAAGAGTCGCACAATCAAATCCTTGGCAACATTGGCAGTGAGATGCTTCGAGGGTTTTGCGATGGCGTCGACTCCAATCCTCAACAACGGTGGCGTACTACTTTGAGGATTCTGGACGACGGCGGCTCCTTCCTCTTCGATCTATGGGTCCTTCCATGCAGCCTTCGCATAGATCCGGTTTGAAATCAAACCCAGATCTCTTCTTGCTTAAGTCTGTTTATTTCCTACATTGACCGCTTCTGCTCAGATCTGGACTTCGATTTTGGTTGCTTGAAGCTTTGCTAGCACCGACAAGAGGATCCTGCTCAGATTTGGGGTCTTTAAGCTTGTGATTTTTTTGTAGATCTGGACTTCAAATTCGATTTTCATGGTGAATGATTTCTGTTTCTTGTTATTTTTGTTTATTTCTGGACTTTGTAATCATCTTTTTTGTTTTTCTTGTTGTTGTTGCTTCCAATCTTCTCTTGGTTCTCCGTCGTTGATGACGGAGGGACATTCAAAATATTGCCAGATCTGGTGATTTGGGACCGGTTGTTTCATTTGAGTTTTTTTATTATTATTATTTTGAAACACTTCTAAGACCGGATGTTTAAAATGTCCGGTCTAAAAGAATTTCTTTAAGACTGGTTACAAGTCCGGTCTTAATAGTGAGACTTTTAATACCGCTTGGAACAAGACCTATCGCGGGTCCGGTCCTAATATACCTGTTTTATCCGGTCTTAAAAGCCTTTTTTTGCACCCGTGCTCATTGTTAATGGTTCTTGGGCTCTTGATCCTATTGCTCAATATCTTCCACCGGAGGTTCAGAGTGCTATCAGCAATATCCCCATTCTACCTAATGGTCTCGATGACAAGCTGATTTGGACCAATGCTAACAACGGCACTTGTTCTGTTCGATTGGGATACCATAGAGGGAAGGATGAGTTACCAGTGGCAGTGAATAGGGCCGGCCCATCTTTGGTTGTTTCCCCAGCTTGTTGGAAATTTACCTGGAAGATTAAAACAATTCCTCGTGTGCAGCACTTCATGTGGCGCTTTCTCAACAATGCTTTAGCTACTAATGCCGCTCTCTTTTATAGAAGAAGAGCCCCCACGAATGTGTCCTATTTGTGAAGTGGCTGAGGAAACTCGAGAGCATATCTTCTTTCATTGCCCTTGGACCCGAGGAGTTTGGTTTGGTTGAGCTTTAGGTGGCCGTTTTGAGATTGCTAGTGTGACTAACGTTACTGCCTGGTGGCTATTGATTGTAAGTTTTCCTGCTCTTTCCTCACATGATGTCTCGCTGATCTGTTGGACCTTGTGGTTCATCTGGAAGCGTAGGAATGAGAAGGTTTTTAACCATGTTGAGCCCAGTCCCCTTGCGGTTATTGAGTTAGCTAAGAGCTATAACTGTGAGGTCTGGTCCTCCTTTGCCCCACCCTCATCTGGAGTCGGTTTGTCTGTTGGAAGTGTAGTACCGGCGGCCTTTTGGCACCCTTCGGCTCCAGGGTGCCTTAAAATCAACTCTGATGGGGCTTTATAAGGGGGTGTGCCCTGTTGGGTGGGTTCCTCGGCCAACACCCTCTTTGGTGTCTCTTCTAACCTTGGACATTCAAGAAGCTCATATTGCTGTGGATGGTGCTCCTTCTTCTATTCCGTTTAGAGATGGGGGCTAATTGTTTTTCTTGTTATTGTCTATTTGTAGTCTTTTCTTGGCTATATGTAGGCCGTTATGTTGTTTGTGGTTGTTTTCCTTTAGATGTTTTTCTGCTCCTTTCTCTGCTTTGTAGCTACCTGTACTGGTTCTGTTTTAAGTAATGCAAGTTCCTTCTCGGGCAAAAAAAAATTTATTCATTTACTCACACGGGCACACATGTCCATGTAAGTGTATCAATAGGCTCTCACGCCTATTTATCTATGCAGCCTTTACCATGGGCTTGAGTTTAACACATTTTATAAGAGTCATGTGGAGAGGGAAAAAAAAATAAAAAAGTTACATTAAGCATTAATTATTTAAATAAAAATGATAAATAAATATTAATTATTCTCTAAATGACTTATATTATGGACCAAAAACATTTATCTAGAAGTGGCTTATATTGTGGACTGGAGGGGATATCACTTATTTTCATCTCAAATTTAATTAATCAACTTGTTGGGTTAATAATCATTTTTATCTGAAAATGGTTGAGAGGGTATGTTTGGTTTGAGGAAAGGGGAGGAAATGAGAGGGGAGGGGGGGGGGAATTTGGTGGGGAGGAAAATTTTGTGGGCTCCACTACACTAAATTAGGGATCCCATTTTCTCCTCCCCTCCTTTTTTTCCCCTTTCCCTCCCCCTCAAACCATGTACACCTTAGTTTATTTGATAATTGCTTTAGATTTTAAATTCAAAATTCAAGATGGGCTATTAAATACTGATGGGCTATCAGATACTCTATTAAAGATAGTATATCTAAAAACAGTCACAATATCTAAAGGAGAGTGAAATATGGATCTTTCATCCTCCCGTTCACTCAATGAAATAGATATGGAAATTAATGTTTCACCGACCACCTATTAGACATGAGGTGGTGGTTAATGAGGGAGATAGACGGCGTTTCTTCGTTCTTGATGTGAGGTCTCTCACGAATTAATGAAATTCAGTATTATTCAAAATATAAATTACTTCCTCTGTTCTTATATATAAGAGTCTTTCATCCAAATTATGAGATCTTAAAAAATAGTTAAATATAATAATTATATAGAAAATTTAAATATTTTCCAAAAATACCCCTATTTATGAATGAGTGTGAGAGAGTAATAATGAAAAATGGATAAAGGAGAATGTATGTAGTATAATAATGAATTGAGGGAAAAATAGAAAAAAAAAATACATTTATTATATAGACAAACTCAAAAGGGTATTATATTTAGGGACAAGCTTATTTTTTTTTTTTAAAAAAAAAAGGCTATTATAAGGAGGATGAAGTAAATAATATGTTTAGCCATTATTGTAAGAGAAGAAAAACGAACGTATTTTTCAAGTTTTTTTTTTTTTATTTTGTTTATTTCTTAGATTCAACTTTTGATTAAACTCCTCCAGATATATACTCCCTCGGGTATTATATATTAGTAACAATGTGATCAAATTATATAGACTAAAATGTTGGTTAAAATTAGTTCAAAGTAATTAATAAATTTGTAAGAAATGTAATTTTTTTTTTAAATATAGCTTTATTTATGAAGATGAAAAGTGAGGGAGAATGAGTGAGAAAAAAAGAGAGGAAAGAATGAGTAGAAAAAAAGGGAGAGAAACATGTAATTGATTTAGCCTCTGTTTGGTTGGGGGTAGGGTAGGGGAGGGGAGGGAAAAAATTTAAAAAGGAGGAAAATTCTTGTGGGCCCCACCACAAATAACTTTTCTCCTATTTTCTCTCCCCTCCCCTACCCCCAACCAAACAGAGCTTTAGAGTGAAAAAGAAGAAATTAGACATATACAAACTGTTACTTATACTAATGCATAAGTCTAACCCAACTTGGGACCTAGCTTTGGTTCAATTCTTCCTCCCATCTGGTGCGCGCGGTTTTGGCGCTTGTGCCCTTTGAAAAAAATATATATTAAAGTAATGACTGATATTAAAAAGATATTTCTGAACGTTGTTGAAAAAATACTTTATGATATTAAAAAATTATTTTAGGATCTTGTGAAAAAATATCTTGAAGTATATTTTTTGTACCATGAAATATTTTTTCAAGATCCTAAAATAATTTTTCAAGATAATAAAGTATTTTTCTAGTATTAGCCAGTATCCTGAAGTATTATTTTAGTACCAATGAGTACTTTGAAATATTTTTTTCAAGATCCTAAAATAAGTTTTAAAGATCATGAAATATTTTTTCAATACCAGTTAGTATCCTCAAGTATCTTTTTAGTACCAATCAATCCCTGAAATATTTTTTAAAGATCCTAAAATAATTTTTCAAGATCATGAAATTTATTTTTCCAGTACCATTCAATACCCTGAAGTATATTTTTAGTATCAATTAGTACCTTACAATATTTTTTTTTAAAAAAAAAAAGCACAATTGCCTTCCTTTACACCAAAACGGCGTCATTTTTGGCACAAAGGAGGGTAGTAGATGGGAGGAAGAATCGGACCTAAGCCAGGTCTCAAGTTTGGTTAGTCTTATGCATTAGTATAAGCAACACTTTGTATACGTCTAAAAAATAGTTTTTTATTTTTTTATTTTTTTTTTATTTTCACTCTAAATTAAGTATCGGACCAAAGCTAGGTCCCCAAATTGAGGTTGTTACTTATGACCGGAGGAGGTATATTTTTTATATCCCAGTAACAGGCCTAACTTCTCCTTTTATTTTAATATATCTTTGGGGGGTCTTTTTCTTTTAATAGTTTTTTATATTCTTCTTGTTTTTGTCTTTTTATGATTATTTTGTTGTCACCCCCTTCCCTTGTAATTTAGTTGTATAACACTTTTACGCGCCTGTTTTAATAACTTCTATAATTATGGGTAAAGATTGTCTAGATTATTTTTATTCACATTATTTGAAAGAACATGAAGAAAATAATGGGAAATGCATTGGAAGTTCTAGGGAGAAGAAAGAAAATTCTGGATATAATATTTAATAAATATTTATTATTTAATAAACATTGCTTCGCTTCTGTTATTTGCTAGCTGTAGATCATGAGTGTCTTTTTTGGTTTATTGAGCTTTTGTCTCTCTGGACCTAAAAGCAACTCTTTCTCTTTTGCTCCAGCTTCTTACTCCTTCCTCTACTAAGTGGACAGAATTGTTGACGAGTTGTTTGGACTGAATGGTTGGTGTGTTGTTGACCCAAAAGCAATTAAGTCTTTCTATTTTGCGCATGACATTCGTTGATTTGGGATGTTACCGTCAGGAAGTAGAAAGATTAAGGAGGACACCTGAGTTCTATGTAATATACACCTCTTCGTTTTTCCCTCTTCTCCACACTCTCCTACCTCCTTCTTTGAGATTTGATTGGGTGAAGTTACCGCCTCATTCTCCTATTTCTTTGGTAAGGCTCCGCTACTTTGACGTCATTATTATTAGCTTCTTTGTTCTTGTTTCTTACTTTTTCCTCCTCCTCCTCCATCTCATTCTTCTTCTCTTTCTTCTGGTTTTTATTTTCTTTTGAGTGTCATGGGTATATTTTACTTTTTTGGAGTTCTTGCCTGGTCTGATCTTCCATAACTATGCCCTACAATGCACGTTTGCATAATTTAAATTTGGTTTGAAAGGGTTTAAATTTAGTAGTCATTTGAAAAATATACCAACCAACCATGGTTTGGTTGAGGGGATAAGTGATCTCACCTATATAAGAAGAAGGAGAATATATATGTGAATCTTGGAAAGCACACTTAGTTTGTTAGGAGAGGTGAAAATCTTTTCAATTCTATACCTTAAAAGAGATTAGTTTCAAGTCCAAAATGGCTTGAGAATCCCCTTGTAAAATATGTACACACACATATGCACCTGAACTTTATTTTTCTATTATTGCTTTAGTCACCAGATTGACTGCTTTCATGAATGTGTGATGTGTACAAAAGGGATAAGAATCAAGAGCTTTCTATTTGCTAATTTATATTTTCGAGTCATTGTTTGGATAAAAAATGAAAATCAATGATTTCCTCTTGCATAGTTTGGTTTAGAAAAAGACTAAACTGCACTAATCATATTTGTAAGCCAAGATCCATTATGTTTTTTTTTTGCCCGAAAAGATCCATTATGTTTAGATCCATCTTAATGAGTCCATTATCGTGAGCTATATATTTTCTAGAACAATCTTGAATGCGGTGGACCTGAGAATAATTTTAATATTATGTCCGTATTTACATCTAACTTTACTTTGGTTGTCATATACGACTCTCTTATCCTTAATATAATAATTAATTGTGTGTTAGATTTGATCTTAAAAATAAGATGTTAAAATGTTGTATCTTATATTTATCATTCCCCCCAACTAATTAATTTACCTAACTTCTAATGTGACATATAGATGTTTTAAGGAGATCATGTTATATTTGTTTAAATTAATAATTTATTTCATTTTCTGAATTTATCCAAATCAGTTATGTAGCTTTTATATTAAAAAATGAAAGTAGTTATATATTCTATTATTATTTAATCCTTCCAAATCATGTTTTTAGCGGCAAGCGTTTTTGTCAAAACCATTACAATTCTGGTTAAAACCATTACTAAATTTGTTAAGCTTATTACGAATTTTGTTAAAAGCATTTTGCTGATGAAAACATGCAACTCAAGATTATTGCTCTTGTAAAAACTATTAAAAGTCTTGTCAAACTCATTATTTCTCTTGTGAATCTCATTATGAATTTTGTGAAATTCCACATTTACTATTCATCTTCTTCTTCCTTAGCCACCATTCGCAAAAAAGTGTTAAAAAAGGCTTACGAAAAAGTCACATGTTAAAAAAGACCTCAGGGCCTTTTCTGGTATTATTTCATAAACGTTAACAAGTAAATCAGTCTCATTAATAACTAAATCAATACCCGTTAACAACTAAATCAGTAGCATTAACAACAATATCCTAACAACTAAATCAGTACCGTTAATAACTATATATTTATATTAGTAAACGTTAACAACTAATGTTTTATGAAATAATATCATAAAAGGTCCTCGTTTTTTTTAACATGTGATTTTTTTTGGACATTTTTTTTTTGTTAATTTGGGCCCAGATGTTTCCTAAAAGCATATACATTCCATGTCTGTTTCTACAAAAAAAAAAAAGGGACTTTATAAAGTAGTTTTAACGTTTTTTTTTTATTAAAAAAAAAGACATTGAATGTGCTATATTTATCGTCCATTTTAACTTTTAATTCTTTTAAAACGGACGTTAATTGAGACATTAAATCCCTACTTTATAGTGATGAAAGTTCAAATAAAATAAAAAAGCTTTTAAAAAAAAAAAATAATAGTTGGTATAAGTGTTTGACAGAGACGAGTTCGTCAGAATTCTAACTAGAGGGTATATCTATTTACCAATCAATAAAAAAGTGCATGGTGTTCCTTTGGGAGTTTGGAGGGGAGGGGAAGGAAGGGGATGCAAGGAGAAGGGAGGGAAGGGAAATAGATGATATTTCCTCCCCTTGTTTGAGAGTTAAAAAAATAGTAAGAGAGGAAGATGGAGGATTAATAAGTTATTTTTACTATTTTGTCATTTTCTTTAAAAGTTAGTATAATTATTAAACTTTACAAATAAAATGTCAATTTAAATTTTCTAAAAAAACTATTTATTTAATTTTTATATTCAAAAAATATTTTTCCCTTTAAAAATATTTCTCTCTCGGTGGTGGGGGCGGCGGCAGCGGCGGCAGCGGTGGCAGTGGTGGTGAACGAGGGTAAAAAAGTAATTAATCTATTTTCCCTCTTAAAACCCACATATTGGGGAAACTTTATTTTTTAGAAGAAAGAGGGTTTTGGGGGATTTATAAAAATATCTGATTTCCTCTCCTCTTATTTTTAAAACTTGGAAACAAAGGAAATGACTACCAAAACCCTCACTTCTCTTTCCTTTCCCTCCAAAATGAACTCCATCCCAAACATACCCAATGTACATATAGGAAGATGGTTTGTATTAAGGAATATGTATTACATGAAGGGAACATCGTTTCCATTCAAGAGAAATTGTTTGCATAAAAAGTAATTTGCACATCAAGGGCTAATTTTGCAATACAAGGGAAGAAGATTGTACATAGGGAAGATGGATTATACAGAAAGAAGATAGATAGCACATAAAATGAAGATGGATTGCATAAAGTTTTCTTTAAAAGTAAATTTGTCTTTCTCCTCTCATAGCTATTTACACTCAAAGACCTCATACCTTTACATGATTTTAGGTCTTGTTTCACAGATAAATTTTTAGATTGGGATTTATGGGAAATTTTCCGAATAAAATGTTTACATTTGAATAATTTTTTTATTGGTTTGGCTTATATATAAAATAAAATAAAAAGCCTTTCTTTCTCTACTTCAATTAAAAACAATAACAGAAGAGACTAATGTCTGGGGGTTAATTGTGGAGAGAAGGGTAAAAGCAGGAGAATCTGAAAAAAGATATCAGGTCCCGCACGAATTAAGGAGAAGAGACGTGTGGACAGTAGAGCCGGGAAATTGGGCCGAGCCTGTAACAACCCAATTTCCAAAAGCAGTATAATTTTTTTTAAAAAACATCCTTTCAAAATGATCAGAGTAGAGCATTGGAGCGATTGAGTAACTGATATGTACATATAAAATGCCGTAAGTCTGGCTGGATACAACAGCGGTACAAAAAAACGTGTGGTTCAAAGGTATAATACAACAGAAAGAAATCTTCAACTGGATCTTCTACGTGGCCTGCTTGCTTCTCTTCTTGGCTCTCCGGTCCTCCGGACCCTGAAGCTATAGCTGAGATCCAATTTACCCCATTGGATCTCAGGTAACGGTTAACCTCATGTTTATGTATACACATACAGCCAACATACATCCTCAATCTCAACAGCTCAAACAATACAAGAGCATAAGCAGATGCATGAACATAAGTGTAAAACAGTATGTATAATCGGTGACCCTAAGCAGAATCCCTATCCGAGTCGGTGACCCTAGACAGAGCCTCTATCCGAGTCGGTGATCCTAAACAAAATCTCTATCCGTTATGTATAATTGGTAACCCTAAACAGAGTCTCTATCCGTGAATGTATAATCGGTGACCCTAATAGAATCCCTATCCGAGTCGGTGACCCTAGACAGAGCCTCCATCCGAGTCGGTGACCCTAAACAGAGCCTCTATCCGGGGTTGTATCTATCACATATGGTAAACCTAAGTACAATTCGATAGGCACGGTGCATATAGCACCGAATAGAATGGCCAGGTAAGTGTCTACCATAGGGGCCTCACCGACTGATACGGCGACTCAATGGCACACCCACGTAGACTAGCCTTGCCTTCGGCATCAAACTATTCACACATCATATCATCACATATTTGCATACCATAAACATCAGCGTTAGTGTTACAGTACGTGAACGTACCTTCGTTGGCAACGTTAGGTACTACCGGCGGAAAACGTACTTTCTACGGAGAAACGTGCAAGAATCCTACAGCGGCACGTCGGGCAGCGTAACGGCATCAGAATCAACGTTTCAGATATCCTATGAGAATAATGTCACTTCCATTAGTAATTTGACATTATAAGCGGCATTTTAGGTAAAAATTACCATTTTGCCCCTATACCCCTACTTGGCGGAATTTCGCCAGGCGCTTCAGCTACATAGGCTATTTTCTTCCCAAAATTTCGCGAAACTTCGACGCCATCATGATTTTCGAAAATAAAGACTAAAATAGCCCTCCCATCTAATATCAAAACATAAAAATAAAGACTACTCTAGCCTTACTAACTAATGAACTAAAGACTAAAAACTAAAGACCGAAAGACTTACCCGTTGAAGACTTCGGCACGATTCGCGTGATTTCGGAAAAATCTCAAAATTCAGGATTTACAACTTTGAAAACATATTCTCACTTAGTAGAAATGTCCAAGTTAACCTATATTTTGATTCCATATAGGGCTCCAACAGTCCAGTTGAGTCTTTCTCGAAAACGTGTCCAAACGCGTCCGGTGTCGAAACTTGTTTTCGGAAACACCCATCTCTTCAGAAAAATTCACTGAATCCAGATATGTTCATGAAAATTCCCAATTCTTTTCCAAATGTCACAACATAACCTTTTCGTCCTTTTGGCTATCTGGCATTTTCTCAGAATTTCTCTATTTCGTCTTATTAGGAAAAAGCACAAACGGCTTCAGAATTAACTTCCGCAAGAGTCTAACGGAAGATAAAAACCCACTGATTAATATTTTACCTTGACTTTGGGAATCCCATTCCTAGATCTCTAGATAGGATCCGTTTCCTATTTCCCATTTTACTATTCACATAATTTTACTTTAATTAATTATATTAATAAAATAATAAACTTAACTTATCAACTAAGTTTTCTATTTTTATTTCTTATTTATTTATTTTTTTTTCGTTTTTTTATATTTTATTTTCTGCACTTTCTTTTTTAATTAATTATTTAATTAATTAAATAATTATTTTTACATAATCTCTTACAACATTTTCCTATTGGTCAATTCTTGCATTTAGGCTTAAAAATACCTAAACTCATCCTTTTTCCTTCAAATTTTCCAATTAATTAACCAATATATTTATGCTAATTTTTAGCCATTTATCACTAATTTTGGAGCTTTACATAATTATCTCCGAATTTTCTATACTTGTGCTTAAGTAATTTGCTAATAAATACTTAATCACTCGATTATCACTGCTTAGTAATTTTCTTAATTAGAATACCACATTACCCCTTAACCTTTGCTTTAACATGAGATTTTTCATGCATTCGCATTATTCGTATTTTTCCATAATCGCAAGGGTATTATGGTCATTTCCTTACTTTTGAGTATTCTTCTACAATTTCTCCAAGTTTGTAACTTAATAAATTACCTAAATTAGGGACAATATCCTTCCCTATTTTAAATAGATTTTTACTTGCTTCTTTTATAGCTTTCGCAGGGTATTTATAACCCACAATGTATTTAGGGACCTATTTGCAAATTCCCAAACGTTTTAGGGACCTAATTGCAAATTATCCAATTTCAAGAGAAATTACCTTAACAATAAGGTAAACTCAATACAAGGTGTTTGAAACCTCATATTCACCTTTTTTCCTAAGTTATTTACTCCTTCCAGGGGTATTTTGGTCATTTTGGCACTTTGGCCCTTAAATTCCCTAATTCAAATTTCGGGGTATTACAGAGCCCGTCGGGTCGGCCCATTTAAACCCTGGCCCTGCAGGGCTTGGGCTTGAAAAATAGGCCAGAAATTTGAAATTGGCCCTGCAAGGCCAGCTCTGTAGGGCCTCGGGCTTAATCGGGTTAGCTCGTTAGGCCCGTTTAACTGTAGTTTTTTTTTTAAAAAAAATTAATTACTTAGACTTCCACTTAATGAATGTGTTTATTTATAATTATTTAGATTTTTTTAGTTTAAATTTTAACATTTTTTATGTTTATTATTATTCTGAATTAAAACCCATAGTTAGTTATTATAAATTTTACAGAAGGGATGTTTTCATATTAAATAAATACATACTTTGGTATTACAATATTGTAGAAGTAATAAATTATAAATATATTTTGTGTAAAATAAGTATAATTATTTTTATTTGTCAGTAAAATCATGCATGAACCGAAGGAATCTGCAGACACACACAAAATTACGAGAGGGAAAGACATTTTGTTGTGAGCATACATAAAGCAATTCATTTGTTTAATATTTTTTGAAAAAAAAGAAAAAAACATATTCTTTGTGTTTATTTGTTTTTATTACGAATTAAGGAATGTGTTTATTTGTTAAATGATTTATATTGTTTAGATATTAATGTTGATAATATTTATTTGATAGGTTAGAACTTTAATGGTTGCAATTTACTAATTATATTTCTTTGAAAAAAATCAAAGGAAAAATAGTTAAAATTTTGGAATAGTAATTTTCAGGCATTGTAGGGCTGACCCTGGTACTATCGGGCCGAGCTTTGAAAAAATGATGTTTTCCTTACCCCAAGCCCTATAGGGCCGGCCCTGGCCCTGTAAGATTAGGTCCTGTCGGGCCGGGCCGGCCCTGATTCCCCACTCTAGTGGACGGTGGGGCATTAAGCTGGATAAATAGGAGAGTTAAATGAAAGGAGGCAGCACGGGTTAGTGTTGTGAGGGTGGTCACTGGTAAGAAGACAATTTTGCCCTTCATTAAGCCTTTGATTTCAGCTTGGTCCTTTTCTTAATACATTGAAAACACTAAATAAGTCTTAAAAATTAATCCTTAATACAAGGATTTTCTTCCTCAATTAACTTCTTTACCTCCATAAAATGCTTTCCCTAAAATGTTTGGGCTAAAAATTATCCTCTAGCTATTTTTCTTGAATTTCTCAAGAAAAAATGCCCTTAATTCATAAAATTGCTTATGTCCAAATAATTTATCTTTTGAGGCTTTTTAATTTTTAGATAAAATCCCAACGTCTGAAATACGCCAAATAAATTTCTTCTCTAATTTTTGTCCCAAGATATGAATTTTCATAGGAAAGACAATAAATCGATAAATTACCATGGAAAAACATACCCTCAATTGATATTTTCGACGATCTTCACCTTCTCCAGAATCGACAGAGCTCAGCAATATTGATAACAGAGCTCAGAAGCTCGGAGGCGCAGGACGGACACTATTTTCGGCAATATTTTTTATTTATTTTTAACTTCTTTTTGGATGTCATGTGTGCGCGCGTTTGTTGTTTTGTTATTTTCCAATATCCATAAGCCTATATACATCTCTAATTTAAGCCATTTGAATTTAATTTGCAAGAGACAATGAGTTCATCAGTTGGCGCCAAGATCTTGGAAAAATTGCGCAGTGATGCCATGAGAGGAAGGTGGTCAGAAGTGTTTGAAACGTGCAAGCAAAACAGGTTTCTTTACGCAGAAAAGATAACAGGGACAGGAGACACAGTGTTACACATGGCTGTGTCTAATGGGCAAGAGAAGCTTGTGGCAAACGCGTTGAAATTCTCAGTGAAAGGTGGTGATCTTGAAAGCCGGATTGTGAATATCGTTCTTAGGGCGGAGAATGATAGAAAAAACACTCCTCTACACTTAGCAGCGGTAAAGGGAAAAGTTGAAATGTGTAAGAAGATTGGTCGAACAGACCCATCTTTGATTGCTAGACACAACATATCTGGTGAGACACCGCTCTTCCTTGCGGCTCTCTATGGTAGGAAAGAAGCTTTTCTTTGGCTTCATTATCTGTATATGGAATTCCGTGAAGTTTCATCAACCGATTTGGCTCATTGTATAAGGGACGACAATAGTACCATTCTTCATGGCGCAATTGCAGAAGGGCATTTTGGTAAAAAAATAAAAATTCATTCTTCCATATATTGCCAATGCCATGTTTCAAACTATTTATTTTTTCAAGTTCATACGGTTTTCTTTGATTTCGCAGATGTAGCAATCGAAATAATTCACCTTTATAAAGATATTCTGAAAGAGATGATGAGGCCTAACAAGGAAGGCTTGTCTCCACTTCATCTCCTCGCAGCAAAGCCTTCAGCCTTCAAAACTCCTGCACTCCTTGAACGATCATTCCTTGTTCCTTTAATTTATTGTAAGTTCATATGTATGTGTGTGCCTCTGATTTCATGCTTGGTTTTCTTCTGATTCTTTTTGAGAATACGATTTTACAACACCGAATATGATTGAAAATTCTCCATTATATTGCTTCCTTTCAAAACTAAAAACAATGCGTTCGTAAAGATTACAAAGATGTATAAAGCCACACAAATGAATTAATTAGATATATAAATATTTTTGGAGATAAACCATAATTTCTTAACTAAATTTTATAATGTTTCTCGCATTAAGGACCAAAAAAAACTTTTAGCGTGTGTCTTCTAAGTTATAATAAAGTCAGGACGGAGTATATTGTGCTTTAATTAATGACATGCATGTTGCTTGTTTGTTTTGAACTTTGAAGGGAGTTTGAAAGTTGAGGAGAAGAATCAGGCCACCACGCGTGAAGAACTGGGAAAAAGTAAGTATTCTTAAAGACCGTCCGTGTTAATATGAAAAAACAGAAAGTCATTCCCTCTAACAATTAATATGAAACTTTAATATTAGGAAGAGATAAGATATTAAAAAAAGTTAATTATTTAATTTTTGAAGTTTTGATTAAGTTATATAACTCAAATTTGTGTGGTTTAACATACTCATCCCGGGAAAAGCACCAAAGTAGCAACTTTTAACAAAAAATATACCTAAACGGAGCATTTTCGAAACAATTTTCCAGAGTAATGCAGTCAAAGGCGTCGCTTGATCGACGCCTCGACAACAGCGTCAATCGACGCCTTTGACAGTGGCCCCCCTGCTCTATTTAAGTGATTGCTGCCCCCTTCCCTCTCTCACACCATTCACTCATTCTCCCTCATTCTATTCTCCTTGCTTCATCTATCTGCAGTTCCCTTCGCCTTCCATCTCCCTCATTCAGTTTCTTCATTTTTGTTTTTGCAAAAAATGAATCAAATTCGGTCATTTGTATACTATAATGGTTCTAAAAATATTGTTGCAAACGGATTGAGCTTTGGTGGTGAAAGAAAAGCAATGCTGACGCCGTCAGAGGCGTCAGTCAACTGACGCCTTTGACTGCATTACTCTGGAAATTTTTTTCGAAAATGCTCCGTTTAGGTATATTTTTTGTTAAAAGTTGCTACTTTGGTGCTTTTCCCTACTCATCCCAGTATTCAGCTTCTAGTATGCTAATTCAAATGGCATTGACCATCTTCTCTTTTTCCACACCTATATCGGAATCATTTGGCATTCCCAACATATGAAGTAGGAGTATATCAAGTTTATATATGGGAAAAGTATTTCTCCAGTCACTGGAGATAGAGTTATCTCCAGTGACCCCAAAACTACGTCGTTTTGAATTAATGAAGGGTGTGTTAGTAATTTTAGGTGAATTAATGAAGGGTGTTTCAGTAAAATTTATATGATTAAAAAATAAACAAAATTATAGAAACACCTTTCATTAATCCAAAACGATGTAGTTTTGGGGTCACTGGAGATAACTCTCTCTCTAGTGACTGGAGAAATTCTTTACCCTTTATATATATATATATATATATATATATATATATATGCTGTAATAACTTTCGCCTGCATATTTTCAGCATTGGCGGACCTCTATATGCATCTGCCCCCACTCGAAGTTTTGATAAATTTGTGCATATGTTACCTAGTCCCAAAGTAGATGTGGTTGAATGCACACTCCAAATTTTTTATTTAACATTTTAATCTAAGCTGGTGAAAGTTGTATATGCATGCATTGTCTCTTAGTGTAATTTACATTTTTCATTTATCTTAATTTCCATTTTTTTTTTATTTTTCACCAATTATTTAACTAAACATAAAAGTTAATCAGGACTAACTTTTTCTATAAAAATACTTGGATTACAAGTAAAAATAGAAAGAAAGTATAGTGGTGAGACCCATGAACGGACATTTTTTCTTTCTATCGTTACATTTATGGTTTTCTAGATCTAGATCTAGATTCAAATCATTTTGGAAAAAGTCTAAAATGAACATATTTAATTTTAATTTTGTATAATTATAAGTGTCTTCTAAATAATAAACTTTTTAAAAACATCCCAAGTTATGCATGGATCCTAATATTGGAAGTAGAATGATCAATGTACTTCTTCAAGATATCTGAGGGATCGAGGAAGGACTAAGGAGAAGTTGACAAGAACTATTGTTGACTTTAACTTATCCATCATTTCGTTACGTTATACTTATATAATATATTTAAGACGCTAACAAATTTTGTGACTTAATATTTGCAGAAAATCCAGAAAACCGTTTTTTCAAGCGTATCAAGTTTAAATATGGTTTGCTGCCATTCGTCCCGCTATTCCCGCTGTTAGCATTTTTTGCGCCAGGTAGATGCACTGTTTACTCTTTTCCTTTCTCTCACTCGGCTTTTCTCTTATTTTCATTGGTTATTTAACTAAATAAATCAGTGAAGGCCTAATAAGTTGTTTTTCTAAATAAACTTTAGACTACAAATATATAAAGGAGAGAGGAATAACGGATCTCACCTAACACGTAATCAGACCCACCAATGTATAATAGGAAGATCCTTGTGTGCGTAAGCCAATATTGGAAGCAAGTAAGAATGATCAACACACTTCTAAATATTTGAGATTGCGCCAATGCATAATTAACATATCAAAATTATCTTCAGTCTTCACTCTTTAATGGGTAAAGGTATAATTTTAACACTTGAGCTTATGCCTTGGTTGTGATTGATAAGATCTGATGGTGAGTGAGGGGAGAATTGGTGGTGGACACACGTCAAAGAAGGAGGGCTTTAGTTGGAGGAAGGAAGAACAAAGAAGAAGGGGGAGAGGGTAATGGTGGAATTTTAGATAGTTAAGAGGATGGTGGACCCACAAGATGACGGTTCTTGTTATTTTTCTGCTGGTCATAGTATAGATGAGTTGCTACGTCATGGACACTTGGATATTAGGTGGGACCATAAAAAAAGTAATTGGCCATTTATAACATTTAACGGTTCTAAATAGCCATCTCAAAAAACTTTATTATTAAAATTGCACCTTGACCCCCTTTTTAATTTAACAGCAATTCCTGGGAATCTAGTGGGGTATAGGTTATTTTTATACATAATATACTAATATAAGAAATTTTGTGACTTATTATTTGCAGGATATATTTATCTGCTATTCTTCATACCAGTCCTTCTTTTGCCATTCTTTCAAACAGGTAGGCCAAGTCACGCAAACATGTACATATGTATGATTATAAATTAATTTTACAATAATAATTTCTTAAAAATATTTTGTCCCAACTGACTCACGTACGGGCCTTGAATAACCCTAGGGACATGGTTCCGGGAGATGCAAAAAAAGAAGGAGAAACACATATGGTCGCTTCAAATAATGAACAAGCTTCTTTGTCACTGTTCCGACGAAGATATGTCACGAATAATCTCGAGAACTTCCTCTCAACAACTTTCAATTTCACTGCAAATTGAAGAGTTCAACGGTAAAAGGATTCATGAAAATTTCAAGACCTTAGTTTACAAAGCATTATTACTATACATTTCATATATATAACTTTTTTTTTTGCCAACATTTCATATATAGAACTTGACAATTTAGGAATCATAAATCTTTCTTCACCTGTAATGATGTATGGCCCATTTGTGAATTTTCTAACACCAAAAGATAAAATATTGAGTAAATGATATGAGAAAACTTTTGTGCCAAATAATATTGCAATTATAAACTAAGTTTGTGATCGATTTGGACTGTTGGTGGATAGAGTCAGACTCAATGGCAACATCACTCTCTGGGGGAATAACAATTGATACACCACTAATGATTGCTGCGAAGAATGGAGTGGTAGAAATGGTGGAAAGAATTCTGGAATTATTTCCGTCGACGATTAAAGATGTGAATGCTGAAGGAAAGAACATAGTTCTTCTAGCTGTTGAATACATGCAAACGGAGGTATTCAGATTTTTGTGCAAACAAAAATGGCTAAGTCAAAGTCTGTTTGGGCAAGTAGATAAAGAGGGAAACAATGCCTTACACTTGGCAGCAAGTCTAGGAGTCGATATTGATTGGCTCAATCCTGAGAAAATCAATTGGTTTAAGGTGCGTGTCTATCTATCTATCTGCTACTGATGAAGTCAACTTGGAAATCAAAACACTCATCAAGAAATTCTTATTAAACTAAAGCATATCTCCATTTAAAGTAGGCGTATGTATATATGGTGATGCAGTTTGTGAAGAAGTCGATGCCCCGTGGTTTGTCACAGAGATACAATAGGAAAATGGAGACCCCAGAAGACATATTCAGAGAAAGGCACAAAGAACTTATGAAAAGAAATGGCGAGTGGGCGGCTAAAACCTCACAAGCATGTTCTGTGGTGTCAACCCTTGTTGCGTCGGTGGCCTACGCCACATGTACCAATGTGCCAGGCGATTATGATGACAAAGGCTATGCAAACCATAGAAACAAGCCACCTGTGTTCAAAATTTTTGGAGTATCTTCTTTTTTGGCCCTCCTCTTCTCCCTCATTTCCACCATCTTCTTCCTGTCTATAGTTGCATCTCCTTCCCAATCCGTTCACTCTTGGAGATACGTTCCTGCCAAACTTTGCTTTGGCGTGTACTTCATGTTTCTCTCCATTGTTTGCTTGTGGATCTCTTTCTGTGCTGGTCATTTCTTCATCCTCGATGACAAAAGTAAAAATTCGGGCAATCCTCTTCTGCTTTATATTGTGGTCACGTCGGGGATCATCCTTCTTGTTGTTTCTCAGATCCCCATATTTTTTGGTTACCATTTTTTTAGCCTTTTGCGGACTCCTATCCCTAGACGCAATGCCACTCGTCCCATTGAGTACCGAAGGACGACCAAGAACAAGGAAAATGGCACAGATTGGAGCCACCAAAATTAAGGGTATGTCTTATATAATATATATTCTTCAAACAACACCAACCTGCATCACTTTTATTTTAGAAGCTTTTGTGTGTGATTTGATGTTTTTATTTCTTTTCTGTTTGTAATAATATCTGTGAACATACTCTCCCTCCGTCATACTCCTGTAGTATGATTGATTTCCTCTACAAGATTATGAAACAAGCAGTAACATGAACGAGGAAATGAATACGTTTTCTCCTATATGATCCTATTTATAAGTCTAAATTAACTATCTCTCATATACAAATGAGAGTTAGTTAATATGAAATTCTATTTTTTTTTTAAAAGGTCTAATTAAATTATGTTTTAAATAAAATATTATTGAACCAATTTAACTGTTTATCTAACTGGACTGGACTGGCTATATGGCTGGTTTGCCAGTTTCCAGCTTGAATCGGCTAGTCTAGTTCGATTTTAATAACCTTGATAAAATGTGACAGTGACACTTATTGATTTTGTCGGGATTGCTATAAATAAGCTGATATCTACTCAACAATGAGGGCTTCTCCAAGTGCATTATTTCCTCTCCTATAGGTGTTAAACATCTTCCTCCCCTTGATTTGAAGAAGCTTCAACTAATTAATTGTTTTGGGGTTTTGAGATTGTATCTGAAATGGGGGAGTCGAATCTGTTTTTTTTTTTTTTTTTTTCGGGCATAATAGTTCAAAATCCATGTTCTTTTTTTGTATAAAATAATCCATGTTCATTTGCATGGTTTTGGGCTTTTTAGGCTCGTTAAAGGAGAAAAAACCTACGTTTCCATTGTTTATAAGTATAGAAGCTAAGTTACCTCTAGGAGAAGAAAGTACCATTTGAGGCATTTTTGAAATACTTTGGTTAGGTAAGAGTTGCAAAATTTCTCTAGGAGAAGAAAGTACCATTTGAGGCATTTTTGAAATACTTTGGTTAGGTAAGAGTTGCAAAATTTTCATGAAGATTAGCCGTTTGGTACACGGAAGATCAACCGAAGGAAAGGGATGATGTCGAATCTTCCTTGTGGTGGACCGTTTAGTTGCCTCCTCTCCCACGAGCTAAGTTCTAGCTAGGGCCGGAGACAGAGGGGGACAAGGGTGGGCTCCCACCCCCCATATTTTTTTTATAAAGAAAAAATATACACACACGCACAAGCTTCAAATAGCACCAAGAATATCTGCTGCTCCAAAAGTATTATTATCCGGTACATTATTTTTAAAAGTATTATATAATTATTATAATAATAATATTTGATACTAATAACAACTTTATTTTTTTTTTCTTTTGAAAACCTCCAATACTTATTATTCTTTTTATTTCCTAAAATTAATCAAAAACCTATATTTTAAGTTGAAATCCCACAAATGATGCACCCAGATTGATATCTTTTAAAAT
Source organism: Acacia pycnantha (assembly GCA_025563575.1). Lineage (NCBI taxonomy): Eukaryota > Viridiplantae > Streptophyta > Magnoliopsida > Fabales > Fabaceae > Acacia > Acacia pycnantha. The sequence goes on along the minus strand of JAMWYP010000055.1, from coordinate 1,128,073 downwards.
CTTAATAAAATCTTTAATTTAGTATTGATGATTTCTTAAATATGTCAAAATATATCTCAAATCTATTAAAATTAGGAAGTCACCATACGCCTATTTGTCTCTCCGGCTAGTGCAAATGAAAAAGAAATTGTTTTGAGTTTTAGCACGATTCAATTATAGATAAGTTTAACAATATGAAAACATGTAGAGTAAGAGTCAAGTGAAGTTACTTAATTTTTGTGATAGATTTCTTTCAATTTTTTGTATATTAGGTATGTATTGTATTTCAAGCTAAGTATTTTTATTTTTTATATAATATTTTTAATTCTCGCCCCCCCCCCCCGGTCATTAAAATTCCTGGCTCCGCCACTGGTTCCAACGGCGGTAATCTTCCCACGTTTAAGGGAAGATGAGATCCCTCGCATATAGGTGGGATCTCATCTTCCCTCCTGCCAAATTTATATCCTATCCCTGCAGCAAGAACTCGAAGAAGGCAGGGGAGGAAGACTATCGATCTTCAGTAAAATCTAGACAAACCTGCGACAAGATCGATTCGTGTAACACCCCATTTTCGTAAATGTTTTCATAGCGTTTGGATCAGAGCGTCAGAAATGTTTTTCATAATAAAGAGTAACGAAATAACATAGAATATAGTGTATCTGGCAACACATACGGCCATACAATCATCTGAGTGTTTAATTCAAAAGAAATACAATAAAGTAAAAGCGTCTTTGCCCGGTCCTCATGTTGGCTCCTTACCCCTGATCTCGATCCCGTGACCCTTGGATCCTGAAGCTAGAGTAAGAGCTGAGGTCCGATGCCCACCGGACTTCAGGTAACGGTTAACCTCATGCTTATGTAACAGTATATGAATGACAGTTATTCATGACATCACAACATTACATAATCACATATGTAAAACAATAACCACACATAGCTAATGCATGTTATTCACTGTCTGCACTCTACTCCAGTGCCACAACGTACACTCGTGTCCTCAGCGCTAAGAAAACTCAACGGTATCACAATAACCATAACCCGTATATAGCTGAATGTATAATGAAAACATCTAAGAAAGAGTCTTAGTCTATGGATACAACTATCATATATAAACAAACAACAAGCATAAGAGTTAAGGTTACAGTACGTGTCCGTACCTTCGTTGATGAATTACGGTACGTATGTCAGTCGGAACGTGATCACAGATATCCTATAAGGATAATATCGTATTTATTAATAAAAAATATCCTAACAGATATTTTTAGTCATAAATGACTATTTTACCCCTGATTTCAGAAAATCGCTACCCGATAAAATTTCGCCAGAGCTTCGCTACTCTGACTCCCAACTTTCAGAAACTCAATCCCTACCACGTTTTTACCTCGTCAGGCATCTTTCAATGCAATGAGGCATAAAAACAAGAATAGGAATTTCATTTCCTACTTCCTAGATCTAACTAACATTTCTACTAAAAACTACTAAACTAAAGACTACAATCTAAGACTAAGGACCGAAGAACTTACCCAGAACTTTGCTACTCCTTCTCCAAAGCTCCTCCTTCTCTCTTTCACTCTCAAGTTTCGAAATTGCTCTTGAGATTTGGTGTGAAAATTTCAAAAGCAATGGAGGGCTATTTATAGAAGAAATTGTGGCAACCTTGTAATTCTTTCAAACTTTCTCTCCTTCAACCATGGCCATTGGATCTAGGGCTTCATTGGAGACTTCATCTCCACCCTCCAATCCCCTTGGCCGACCTCCCCCCCCCCTCTTGATAGGGCAAAACTTTAAAGCCTATAACTCCGTAAGTATACGGGCCGTATCAAGTAATAAAGTGATAAGAAAAGTATCGTTCCCACGAGGACTTAGTATCACAAACTTTAGTTAGGCATTAATTTCACAATTTCGTTTAAGTTGAGAAAACTAGATTGAATTTAATTAAAAGAAAAGAAAATTGATAGAGAAAAACGCAGCTAGGGCATAGAATTCCCCTATGTTCCTCTAAGTATTTGAATTAAATCACTAATTGATTATTATTCCCATGATTGACGATCAATTCTCTAAAATTAGACTAATTCTCAATGTCTTGACGCTACCTTAGTCCGTTATCTTTGAAAACAACCTAATGTCTTAGTATTGTTTGGAAAGATTATATAAACCAGAATTATGAGATCGCATAAACTCATAAGCCTATGTCTAGGTCATGCAACTCTACGATGAATTAACGGTTCTAGTTAAATGCACCAACATCTCTATTGTCATACACCAACCTATGAACAATCTAAAAGGTGATCAGTCTTTAAGAAAGCTTTAAGCAAAGATAATTCATTCAATCATGGTAAATAACGTTCAATAGAGAATTCAAACAAATACTCAAATTCGCATAGGGTTCATCCTTGCCCTAACTACTAAAGAAGACTAGCCAAGCATGGCTAGGTTAACAAAATAAAATAAAAGAGATGAAAATCAGAATTGTTCTTGCGTCCTTCTTTCTTTCTTCAGCCGTCTCCTCCTCTTCTTCTTCTTTCCTCTCTTCATATATATAGCCTACATATAACTTAGGCCGTGGGTCATTGATTCTCCTTTTCTTATTAAAAAGATATCTCATATCTTGTAATTTACTCCACCAGATTACGCAATTGATTTTGTTTCTATTTTTCTTTCTTGGGACCACCGAGATTGGTTGATTGGATATCTTCTTAATTGCTTTTTCTACTTCTTTCCAAATCAGCTAATATTTCCTGCAAAATATAATAGGAAATAAGTAGATTTTATGTCAATTGATTCTTTGATCCTAAATTTGACTCAATGATGGAAAAATATATAAAAGATAATTAAATAAGTATACAATAGTAATAAATTTAATCCAATATATATATCAGAATTGATACTTATTTAATTATAAAATATGCACTTATCAAACTCTCCCACACTTAAATCTTTGCTTGTCCTCAAGCAAAAGAAAGAGAATTCATTATCTAAATGAGAATGACATTGTTTTTGAACCCCTAAACAGCGAGTAGTTTACCACCACACTCAGATCATGTTATCAAAATTTATTCAGTTAATGTCTTATAAGATGGGTCACTAAGCCAATAGCCTTAAACAATCATAATAATCTCTTAACATCCCATGATCAAAGGCTTAGCCAGTAATAAGCACAACAATAAGATTAGTAGAAGAATATTATCCTACTTAATTCCTCCAGAAAAATTCAAATGCCCCCACTAAACCAAGCTTTGCAGTTAATTTCATAGGGATCCTCATGTAATAAATAACTCTTTTTTTTTTTTTACTTTTCTTGAGCCGTTGTAGGTTCCCTTTTGACACGACCCTGCACATGGGTGATGCAGCACCGGTTAATTGGTTACTCCAACAGGCACCTCAAGAGGCTTTTAGCTCAACTCATAACCCTCTTTGACCTTACCGTTTGACGCGACCCTGCACATGGGTGATGCAGCACCGGTTACTAAGGTCTAGAGAAGTCATTGGAGTTGTGTTTCACTTTTTCTTTTTTCTTTTTTTTTCATAATAACTCACTTGAGTCCTTTCCCTAAACAAAAGTTTTACTTGGCCAACAAAGGGCATAATCTCATCTCTTAGAGGAATCAGATATCAAAATATTCAAAAAAAAAACTAATAATTTGTTGATCATATTCCAAACTAATCCCTATTCTCATAGTCCATCTCCAGATTGCTACAAAAATTCAATGCTCAGGGGCTTAATTGAAACATTCTTTTCGTTTTTATTGTTTTACTTGATAATACTCTCTAAGATGGGGATGCTCAAAGTTAAGGTCAATCTGAACAAAAACTCAAAAAAAAATTCAAGGGAATTCTTTTCAATTGAATAAGAACAAGCAACACCAAAGAAATCATATCCCTACCCCACACATAAATCAAACATTGTCCTCAATGTTGCAAAAATATAAAGAGGGAAAGAAACTAGTACTTCCCTGGTTTAGGCCTCTAACTCTAATGTGGAGTGCTTCCTCTGGTACCATCCATGATATTTCAAACTGTGAGGGAAAAGAGAGTGCTCAAGCAAGACCTTGCAGCAACAAGAGGAGTGATCATCTTCAAACCTGAATAAAACTAAATAATAATAATAATAATAACAAAATATGCAAACAAAACCCTCTTGGGTTGCCTCCCAATAAGCGCTAAATTTATAGTCTTCAGCCAGACTTCTCAAAAGAAACCACTAATCATAAGTATCAAACACCATAATTACCTTGTTTTCATTTCTTTTCAAACAACAAGGTATCACACACAAGAATTGATCATTCAAGTTAATTACTTGTACTTCCTTAATCATAGACAATCTTGGATTACAAGCAATAACTGAATTTAAATGAAGCACAACATGCATATCCTTGAAAATAAATATAGGCACTTCCAAGAATTTAGAGCATCCAATAAAATCCAATTGACTCTCATCAGTAAGAGTCAACACCTCAAGAGGAGAGTCATGAACAACAACAATTGGGACATCTACATCAATTTGATCACCAAAATCATAATCATTAGGCTCCACAACCGGAACCTCTTCTAAACATCAACTATTCTCATCTAAATCAATTTGATCACCAACATCACAATCCTTAGGCTCTACAGCCGGAACCTCTTCTAGACATTCACTATTCTCATCTAAATTAATTTCAAACCCACAATCATTTTCTACATTATCCATAGTCTCATGTGATTCCAAACCTTCAACTTCCTCACAATAATCATTATCAGCATAAGAAGTGGTCATCAGGCTTAAAGAATTATTTTGCACCATAGTCTCAAGGGTTGAAACAATTTGACTCACACTTACCCCAATATTTTGGAAACTTGACTTAATGCTAGTGGCAAACTCCTTTTGCTCTCTACTGCTTCCCCATACTCCTCAACTAATCTTTCTAAATTAGATTTTTCCTTATACTCAATGGTGTGTTCTTCAACATATGGATACGAGTAAAAACGAGAGGTATTTTCATGAGAACAATAGACATATGGATCCTCAAACTTTTGTTGCTCAAAACTTTCACTAGGACAAAATGAATGATCAAAATAAGCTTGGTTCCTAGCAAAATCATCCCTCGCAAAATGACTAGTTGTACTATATGGACAATATTCATACAAATGATTCCCTCCACAATAAACACAAGACATGCAAACATATTGAGAAGAATCAACATATGGAATACAACCATCATTTATGCTCCTTTTACGTTGCCTATATTCATTCAAAGAATTTAAAATAGCAATCAATCCTTCTTGTGTAGAAGACAAAGAATTCATCTCCTTCTCAACATTAAGACCAGTTGGTTGCCAATTGAAATCCATTTTTTTTTTAAATTTTTCTGAAAAAATAAAATAAAATATTTACAAACTCAAACTTAAACTACTAATGCTCAATCAATTCTAACCAAGATAGTTGTGGCACACAAGTCCCCGGCAACGGCGCCAAAAACTTGGTAGGGCAAAACTTTAAAGCCTATAACTCCGCAAGTATACGGGTCATATCAAGTAATAAAGTGATAAGAAAAGTATCGTTCCCACGAGGACTTAGTATCACAAACTTTAGTTAGGCATTAATTTCACAATTTCGTTTAAGTTGAGAAAACTAGATTGAATTTAATTAAAAGAAAAGAAAATTGATAGAGAAAACGCAGCTAGGGCATAGAATTCCCCATGTTCCTCTAAGTATTTGAATTAAATCCCTAATTGATTATTATTCCCATGATTGACGATCAATTCTCTAAAATTAGACTAAGTCCCAATGTCTTGACGCTACCTTAGTCCGTTATCTTTGAAAACAACCTAATGTCTTAGTATTGTTTGGAAAGATTATATAAACCAGAATTATGAGATCGCATAAACTCGTAAGCCTATGTCTAGGTCATGCAACTCTACGATGAATTAAAGGTTCTAGTTAAATGGACCAACATCTCTATTGTCATACACCAACCTATGAACAATCTAAAAGGTGATCAGTCTTTAAGAAAGCTTTAAGCAAAGATAATTCATTCAATCATGGTAAATAAAGTTCAGTAGAGAATTCAAACAAATACTCAAATTCGCATAGGGTTCATCATCGCCCTAACTACTAAAGAAGACTAGCCAAGCATGGCTAGGTTAACAAAATAAAAGAAAAGAGATGAAAATCAGAATTGTTCTTGCGTCCTTCTTTCTTTCTTCAGCCGTCTCCTCCTCCTCTTCTTCTTTCCTCTCTTCATATATATAGCCTACATATAACTTAGGCCGTGGGTCATTGATTCTCCTTTTCTTATTAAAAAGATATCTCATATCTTGTAATTTACTCCACCGGATTACGCAATTGATTTTGTTTCTATTTTTCTTTCTTGGGACCACCGAGATTGACTGATCGCATATCCTCTTAATTGCTTTTTCTACTTCTTTCCAAATCAGCTAATATTTCCTGTAAAATATAATAGGAAATAAGTAGATTTTATGTCAATTGATTCTTTGATCCTAAGTTTGACTCAATGATGGAAAAGTATATAAAAGATAATTAAATAAGTATACAATAGTAATAAATTTAATCCAATATATATCTCAGAATTGATACTTATTTAATTATAAAATATGCACTTATCACCTCTCTCTCTTCCTTATCCTCTTCCAAAAATGACATCATCTTATCTCTTTGAGATTTTCCCTTACCGATAAATTCCCCTGCTCAGTGTCCTAATCGCATATGCTTATAATTCTCAAATACTTTTAGAGGTAAACTTTGAAGTTTATGTAATCACTTGAGAAATATTTGGAAAAACAAAGATTATGGTCCAATTAGGGGTCTTTACTAGCCTTTTAGTCATTTTAGGATAAACCCCGACGGTTACGGAAATGACTTCGGAGATAACCCACTTCGGGATAAAAATACACTTGTTTATAATAAGTCTTGATGTTAGATACTTAGTTCACATATTTCAAGATACAATTTAATTTCTATCAGTTCTCATTTATCCTATTTGCTTTTCATCAAAATTTCTTCTTTTCTTTTTCTCTTTCCTTCCACTTGCCTATACACTTTACACACACACATACACACTCACACACATATATTTCGGCTGCCCCCTCCCCTTTTTTTTTGACTTTTCAACTTTGCTTTAATTAACTTATATTATCTTTTAATTATCTTATATTAATTAGCAAGAATTCTCTCATTGGTTCTTAGGTAATAACATGGATTTAGACCTTTTGAATGTTAGAATTATTGTAAGCCTTTAGATCTTACTTTATGAGATTCAATCCTAACCATTGCTTTATGTTTGACTTGTCAAACTTGATTAGTAAGATTGTTTAGTGTCTTAATCCTATGCTTAGTAATCCTTTGTTGATCAATTAGGCTTTAGAGATTTTATGTATTTAATCTTATACATTTTCTTAATCATTCCTAATTAATTAGCAATTATCTTTATGTTAATCTTGGCCATTAGTCTTTAATTAGGGTCACACATCGCTAATTATGCCTTTGAAACATGTTGATTAATCTCTAATAAATGGAGATTTAATTATCTACTAATTATTGACAATTTTCTTAAATTAGATTAATTGTTTTCTCACAACTATTGTGTTGACATTGGTAATTTATGCACCATGTAATATTTTAAAAATTAGAGGGCAACTTATGGTCCCCAAAATAATATTGGATTTTTGCCTCTTTAAATTCCAAGGAAATAAATTAATAAATTACCAAAATTAGAGACAATAATCTTTCCCATTTCAAATAGGTATTAATTGCCCAAATATAATATTTAAGATAAATAATTATCTGGGTATTACACTTCCCCCCCGTTAAACAAAATTTCGCCCTCGAAATTTAATCTATCGTAACTAGGCTTCGGACCATAAACTCCGGGTATTTCTCCCTCATGTCTCTCTCTTTCTCCCAAGTCGCCTCGTTAGGTGTCAAACCCTTCCAGACTACCTTAACTATCAGAATGGTCTTATTCCTTAGTCGTTTCTCCTGGCGTTCGAGAATTCGCTCCGGCTCGACTATGAAGGTATTATCATGTCGTACTTCAACGTCTTCATACTCAATGACGTGATCACGGTCTGGTTGGTATTTCTCAATTGAGGCACATGAAAAACATTATGGAGATTACTCAGGTTTGGCGGTAAGGCTATCTGGTAAGCGACTGGTCCTCGCTCTGCCAAAATTTCGAATGGTCCTACATAACGTGGACTGAGTTTCCGTCTCTTAAGCGTTCTACTGACACCGGTTACTGGAGATAGTTTCAGAAACACATGGTCGCCGACGTAGAACTTCAGCGGTCTCCTCCTTTTGTCAGCATAGCTCTTCTATCTGCTTTGTGCTGCAAGGAGTCTCTTTTTTATCAACGCGATTTGCTCGGAGGTTTGTTCAATCATATCCGGCCCAAGCAATTGCCTTTCAGATGATTTTGTCCAGCATAGAGGTGATTGACACTTTCGCCCATACAACGCCTCAAACGAATCCATTTGTATACTTGCATGATAGTTATTGTTGTACGCAAACTCTGCCAGCGAAAGATGTCGATCCCAACTTCCTTTGAAATCCAATATACATGCTCGTAACATATCTTCCAGCGTCTGTATTGTTCTTTCAGATTGACTGTCATTCTGAGGGTGATAAGCCGAACTGAACTTCAGCTTTGTACCCAAAGCTTCATGTAATGCCTGCCAGAAACAGGATTGGAATCGTGTATCCCGGTCAGAGAATATGCTCTTAGGTACACCATGGAGTCTCATGACTTCCTTGATATAGATCTCCGCCAAACGTTCCGGAGAATAGTGGATATTGATGGGAATGAAATGTGATGATTTAGTTAATCGGTCAACGATTACCCAGATTGTATCGTGATTCCTGATCTTGTGTAAACCTACCACTAGATCCATGGTTACGTTCTCCCATTTCCATTCTGGCATTTCTAGTCCTTGAAGAAGACCAGGGGGTCGTCGGTGTTCGATCTTCACTTTTTGACATGTCAAGCATCCGGCCACGTACTGGGCTACATCTTTCTTCAACCCGGGCCACCAGAGTTCAGATCTAAGATTCTGGTACATCTTGACCATTCCTGGATGTAGAGTATACTTACTCTTATGAGCCTCATCCAGTATCTTCCGCCTTAATTCATCAACTGGCGGTATGTAGATTCGTTTCTTGTATCTGACCAAACCACTAAGTGATAGGTCATGATCTTGGGTCTCACCCCGAGAGATCTTCTCACATATCTCAATAGCCCAATCATCTTGCTTCTGAGCTTCCTCGACTTCATCTCTTAGATCATATTCCCCCTGACTAACAATGAGAGTCGTAAGATAGGCTTCATTTGGCGTGTTGAGACCTACGCAAATTTGATTTGATAGGTTTACATCTCATAAATCTTCAAGTAGCTTTTTCTCTTGAATCATCATGTATGCCACCTGCACCGACTTCCTGCTGAGAGCATCTGCAACGACATTTGCTTTACCCGGATGATACTTGATCTCCAGGTCGTAGTCCTTCAGCAACTTCATCCAGCGACGTTGTCTCATATTGAGTTCCTTTTGATCGAAAAGGTATTTCAGGCTCTTGTGGTCGCAGTATAATTCATAATTTTACATATTTTATCCCACCTTATTCATTTATTTTGGGGATTATTTTAGGCTAATTTGGATATATTAGATAATATTTGGATTGTTAGCCAATTTTAGGAAATAATATAAATCTGAATTAATTATGAGATTATTGGGCCGAATTTATTAATATTCTGATTAATATCGTGTGATTAAATAATAATTCTAATATATGATAGATCATAATTTTATCATATTTAGATTATATGGTGCAGAATTTTTCAGGGAAGTTAAAAGGAAATCCAATATTGGAATTTTATTGGGCTTCTTATATTTTATTGGTGCCAAGTTGGTACCCTAAAAGCCCTCTTTTCCTCCCACAAATTAACCTAACCTAGAAGCCGCAGAGGGTATTACAAAATCACGCTGAGAGACGAACGCTGGGAAGAGAGCCGCAACACGTAGGATTGAATTGATTCAATCCATCATCTATTGATTCAATCAATCCCACGGGTCCACTTTTATATAAAGTACTTCAATTCTTATGTAATTCTCCAGTGGGTGGATGCGCAGGAATCGAGGCAATTGAATTGATTAATTTTTCTCATCCTTCCCTCATGGCTGTAACGATTTGCTTGAAGCTTGGCGAGGAGAATATTTCCATGGCAACTTAAGTTCTTTCAGGAGGCAATTTGGGAGGAGCATGGAGGAAGCTAGAGCCTAGGACTTACAATTGAAGACCACAAGAGAGTGTTATTCTTTAATGCAACATCCCATTTTCAAAAGCAGTATAAATTTTTTCATCAGAGTAGAGCATTGGAGCAAGAGTGTAACTGATATATATATTCAAAGTGCCCACTGGCTAATTAAAGAAGCGGTTCAATGACCGAGAGTTTTCAAAAGTAAAGGACAACAACGGAAAGTCTTCAGCCGGATCCTTGAACTTGCTTCTTTCCTCTCTCCTCAATCCTCGGTCCTCCTGACCCTGATGCTATGTTAAGAGCTGAGATCCACACCGGATATCAGGTAACGGTTAACCTCATGTTTACATACACACATATGGGTTACAGAACAACATTAACCCCACATATAAATCACACCCAACCAATGCACATGTATCACTCCCAGCATGCAAACGTATCGCACCCAGCATTTACAGATGTATCGCTCCAAGCATTACAGTTGTATCGCTCCCAGCCTTACAGATATATCGCTCCCAGCATGCATACAGTTATTTTCTAACATAATACGCATTCCAACAACACACCATAGATACACATACCATACTCACATCATACCATACACACATATCATACATGCATACTATATCCATCAGAGTTAGTGTTACAGTACGCGAACGTACCTTTGTTGACGTTAAATGGTACTTCTGTCGGAATACGGTATGACAGTTGATCAGAACGTAATCAGGGATATCCTATCAAGATAAAAACGCATTTGTTAAGGATCTCTCATTACGACGAACACTTTAGTCATAAATGACCATTTTACCCCTGAGCTCCTAATCGGCGGAATTTCGCCAGCACTTCGTTACTTTGACTCTAATCTTCCAAAAATTTTCCATAACTCTTCCTCCAACATTATTTTTGAAATTAATACCTTAATTACCCCTAAAACATGATATCTAATCATACTTGGAAGATTAAAGATCAAACTAGCATTTCTACTCTAACTATCGAAAGAACTACCAAAGCTTAAGACTAAGGACCGAAGAACTTACTCAGAGCTTTCCTACAAATTTCCCCGGACTCCTTCCTCCTCCTTGATGTTCCAATTCCGAATTGAGCTATTGGTTTTTGGTGTGAGAATTCAAATGGGAGCAAAGGCCTATTTATAGGCAAATTCGGTGCACTATTCATGCTTTACCAGACGGATTCTTGACTGTCGGATCGCACTTCATTGAGTTGGCACAATCTTGGCCCTCCAACCCACCTCCTTACATCATCATTCAAGGCCATGATGTCATGCCAATGATGTCACCCATGTGCTCTTTATGAGCTTCTACCGATAAAGTTCCCCGTTCGGTGTCCTAATCGCGTAATCCTGTAAAATCTCAAAAATCCGTGAACATAGCCCTGAAGATTTCTTCTTCCTCTTTCAAAATACTTGGATCAACTAAATTTTTGATCCCATCTAGGGCGTCTCCTATTTCGCCGAATATTTTCGGATAATCGCCTTCGGTTACAGAAATCGCTTCCGGTAACGTCAACTTCTGGACAAAAATTCACTGATTCATAAAACATCCAGTTGTTTATCAACTCATCCCCAGATATTGATTTAGGATTTATTTTCTATAGGTTTTCATTTCTACTATCTACCTTATTTCTTTTTCGTCTTATTACATAAGCATTCCGCCGGTCTTGGAAATGACTTCTGAGACAGCTCAATCCGAGATAAAAATTCACTTGTCTATAAAATACTCTGACCTTAGAAACCTTACTCATGGCTTTCTAGATAATATTTAATTTCTATCCGTGGTCATTTATCCTATTTGCTTTTTCACAAAATATCACAATTTTATTAATATTATAATCAATAAATATCATGATATTTTTTTGATCCATTCTTATCCATTTTTCCTCCAAATTTTTGGTCAAACCTGGTCCTTTTTTTTTATATTTTATTTAATTAATTAATATTATATAAAATAATTATTTTATAATTATTTTGTATAATTTTTTACAAAATTTTCCTATTGGTCCATACATGTTTTTAGGCTTAAAATTACTTAATCTCATATATTTTTCTTAATATTTTCCAATTAATTAGAAAATATATTTTATGCTAATTTTAGCCATAAACCACTAATTAAAGGGTTTCACATAATTATCTTTGAATTTTCCCTTAATCCAAGCTTAAAAATTAACCAAAAATTACTTAATTAATCCCTTACTAATTGTTGACAATTTTATTATTTAGGATTAATTATTTTCTCACAACTATTGGACTTACATTGGTATTTTATGCCTCACATAAAATATTAAAAATCATGGGGTCGTTTTGGTCCTCACAATACTTTTTGATTTTTCCCTTATTATTTTTCAGGGAAAATAATCCCAAAAATTCCCTAAATTAGATACAACATACTCTATAATTTTTAACAAATATTTTGTTACCACTTAGGATTTATCATAATATTTCTAGGCCATTTTATACCTCACAGGGGCATTTTCGTAATTCTGGCACTATTATTCTTCCTAATTTTCAAGGGATTTTTCCTTAAGAAATACGATATTTATGACTCAATATTTGAGACCATATATTCACCTATTTTCAATAGGTATTATTTACTAAACTATGATACTCATCATAGGTCAGATTTTAGGGTATTACATTTAATCTTTTTAATTAGAGATTTGAGATAGTTTAGTTTTAAACGGTTTCAAATTGTGTTACTTGAGAACTATCTAGTTTTAGATTGTAAACTTATTTTTATTGGATTATATTGATAATTTAAAGTTTTTATGCTTATTGCTGGATTCTTGTTTGCAACCTTTCGATTGTCAATTAAATAAATAATTGAGTTTTCGTTATTAACTTAATTGTCAATTAGGTTTATCGATTTAATTGTTTAATTAAATTGATAAATTGTCTAGTTGTTTACTTGGATAATTGTAACGAGATTCCAAAATTATTTAGAAATTAACTGTGATTGGTTTTTAATGAGTTTAATTAGCCACCACTTATTTCACTATGAGTTTTCTAGTGGAATAAGTGTTATTGAACTTGAGGGTTTCCCATGTTTCAATTAGGTAATTAAATTCATTAATTCCAATCTTTCATTAATCCCCCTGTGGTCTAATTAATTAATTTGGGCTAAGAAAGTCAACTCCATGTGAATCCTAAGTTGTCCCCTTTATCAATCATAACTGAATTAGATCTTTGTTGTTTGATTTTCTTTTAATTTATATTTTTCTTAGGATTTATTATTCTCTCATAACAAAACCCCCCAAAAATTGCATTCAAATTCATATAGATTAGTTTCACTTTCATTTAGGTTTAGATTAAATTTTCATCTTGCATTTAGTTAGTTTAGTTTCATTTCATTGCATTTTTCATCACCTAAGTTCAACCTAAAGAAAACCCATAGCTTGCTCCTTGAGATAATGACCTAGGTTGACCCTAAACTGCATAATAATTTAGGACCTAGTTTAATTGACTGCTTTAGCGACAAAAGTAGCGACATCAATTTTGGCGCCGTTGCTGGGGAGCAATGGTTAGGCTTTAGGTTTGAGTTCTAGGTGATTTGTTAGATAATTGTTTATTGGATCCAACCCACTCTTGAAAAATTGAACTTGATCCCTCATATGATGGCTTGGCATGCTTCAGTTTATGGAAATAACTATTATACTTCTATGCCTTATCATTATGACTATGGTGTTAAGCAGATACATGAGGCGGGATTACTTTCTTCTAATTTTGAGTCTCGCCTGGAGAGCAAAATTGATAGGCTTGCATCTACTATGGAAAAAATGGCTATGTGCTATATGCCAAATTCTTCTAATATGGTCAATCATATGGGGCCCTCTACTTCTTTTACCCCACAGCTACGTCTTCTGCTTTAATAGAGCCATTTTGTCCTATTTGCTCTCTAGCCACTCATGCTACTGACTCTTGCCCCTACCTGAATGACGGAGCTGAATCTTGCAATGCAATATATCCTTCTAGACCCATGACTCAAGTTGAGCATATATATGATCGATATTCAAATGCATATAATCTTGGATTGCATGATCACTCGAATTCTGGATATGTCAATCAAACTGCTCCAATTCATGATGAGTATTCAAGATCATCAAACCAGATGGATGTTATGATGAAAATCCTTCAAGAAAGGGGAGTGGAGCTTCAAGAAAGGGGAGAGCAGCTTGACAAGCTTCAAACTCTAATTAACAATCGGCAGAGTGAAGATTTAGAAGTTCAAAGTGAATTTCCATGTGGTAATATACTTTCACCCTCTAATGATTCATCCATTTTTTCTTCTACCACTTCAAATGATGGGATGATTGGTACATTAGCTGAGTATGCATGCACTGATGTTGTTTCTGAATTAACTAGTTCTATTGACTTAAATTATACTGAATCTTGCAACGTAGGCATTGATACTTCTTCTCATACCTCTAGTCCTATAAATTCTATTGATTTTGATGAGGAAGTTGATGAAGAAATTGTTGTTGACTCCCTTGACACTATTGATTTTAAAGACACCCAACTTAACACTAATCATGATTATGCTTTGAATGATGGAAGTAATATCTCTATTGATTTCATTGATACTACTCATGATGTTGACATGACTATCGTTAGTGGGGATACTATTAAAGATAAGTGTGGGGGAAGCCTTGAATTAGATATGCATTTAGAAGGTAAAACCATATTGAATCATGATGTTTCACAGGTAGAATTTGTCTTGTGTGATGATTTAGGCAAGCATGATGAGACCATTTTGAGTGATCACTTGACTCATTCTTTCGAGAATTTGACTCTTACTGAGGAAAGTCATGTTGACTTTGTGGGTTGTTCAAAATATCTGGAAATTCCAATACTTTCTGTTGATCAATTTCTTTTGGGATCTTCCTTTATTTTTGATCAATCAAATTTTATTGATTATATTTATATGGGACGAGATACTGCTTGGAGCTATGATTTTATGCAGGTACATGGATTGATTCCTCCCATCCAAACACCTTCTATACTTGAGTTGAAATGTTATGTGCGGAGCTCAAAATATGGTATGTTTGCTGAACATCAAAAGATGACATCACCGGTGCTTTCATGTGACTTACAACCAGACAAGGTGGAGAAGCCAATTATGCTATTTCATTTGAGCCTCCGAGCTTTTAATAGTCTGGTTGTATTCCTTCCTTACTCTTTCACTTGGATTGATGGTTTTTATTGGTTAGACCTATATTTTGCATTGAGGACAATGCATGATTTAAGTGTGGGGGAGGGATTTTGTTCTTACTTTTGGTTTTTGTTCTTTGTTTTTAAAATGAGAAAAATAAAAATATTTTGGTTTTTACTTTGGTTTTTGTTCCTTGTTTTCAAGAAAAGAAAGAAATATTTTAATGTTAAAATTGCAAGTTTTAAGTGACTTTAGCATGATGCATTCTTGATTTGAAAAGTGATCGATCATGTTTTGAGTTGGTGAACCTAGTGGCAATGAATTTGAATTTGGTGAATTTAAGCTGGTGATCATATTCCTAGTGAGATTTTGAGCCTACTACATATTTTTTTTTTAGTGTGTACCCTATCTTTACTTGATCTAGAACTTGACTTGAATCTTATTTGAGGCTGCATTCTATGCATGTGTATTCATAAAATGATAAAGGCATTCATTTCATTTTAGCCAGATAAGCCAAAAGCCTACCTTTTTCATACTTTTATCCTTTGTTTAGCCCCTTTGAGCTTATATATAATTTTTTATGTTTTTCCTTTTTGTTT
Source organism: Acacia pycnantha (assembly GCA_025563575.1). NCBI lineage: Eukaryota > Viridiplantae > Streptophyta > Magnoliopsida > Fabales > Fabaceae > Acacia > Acacia pycnantha. Next base: position 1,112,083 of record JAMWYP010000055.1, on the reverse strand, counting down.
ACACCCATAGCCAAAAAAAAAATCTACCCTTTTGAATGTCTTGGGAGTTGAAGAGCACTGCATTATCTGTTTTGGATGGAAGAACATGCATAAAATTAGGAATTGGGTCATTGTGAAAAATATGGTGGGTTATCTTCAAAAAGAAAAAAAAAATGGAAAAAATGAAGGAAAAAAAAAAGAAAATGAAAATGAAAAAAAAAAAAGAGAAAAAGGAGAAAAAAAGAAAAAGAAAAAAGAATGATGACTCAGTTTAGATTTAGTTTAGTTTTTTGCATCCCATATTCTCTATTTATCATTCTCTTCATCTTTTAAAATATTGAACTTTATTTTTCCAAACACCGTAACCTTCTTTTTTTAACATTAGTCCCATTACAACCTAATAAAAGTCCTTTGGATTTATGCGTGCACTTGCTTTATTAGTGGTGGAGATTTAGATTCTTGTCAAGCCTATGGAAAGATTATTGGATAGGAATGAATTTGAGTGTAAACACAACCTTATACACTTTTGAGTGAAGACTGACATACACATTATCCTTGGTGAGAGATTTCTAGCTTAGGTTCCATTTTGTCAAGTAAATTGCCATGATGTTGGTTTGCTTAATTCATGAGAAGATCACTTGGACAAGAGAGGTGTTGAAATACTTTTGTTTACTTGTTGCCTGTGATTGGAACATTCATTTTTGAAGCTTTAGTTTAGTTTAGTTTGTTGTTTTTGTTTTTTCTTTCTTTATTCCCTTGGTCTTGATTTGTTTTGCCCAGGAGTGCAAATGATAAGTGTGGGGGAATTGATAAATCCATAATTTTACATATTTTATCCCACCTTATTCATTTATTTTGGGGATTATTTTAGGCTAATTTGGATATATTAGATAATATTTGGATTGTTAGCCAATTTTAGGAAATAATATAAATCTGAATTAATTATGAGATTATTGGGCCGAATTTATTAATATTCTGATTAATATTTTGTGATTAAATAATAATTCTAATATATGATAGATCATAATTTTATCATATTTAGATTATATGTTGCAAAATTTTTCAGGGAAGTTAAAAGGAAATCCAATAGTGGAATTTTATTGGGCTTCTTATATTTTATTGGTGCCAAGTTGGTACCCTAAAAGCCCTCTTTTCCTCCCACAAATTAACCTAACCTAGAATTCGCAGAGGGTATTACAAAATCACGCTGAGAGACGAACGCTGGGAAGAGAGCCGCAACACGTAGGATTGAATTGATTCAATCCATCATCTATTGATTCAATCAATCCCACGGGTCCACTTTTATATAAAGTACTTCAATTCTTATGTAATTCTCCAGTGGGTGGATGCGCAGGAATCGAGGCAATTGAATTGATTAATTTTTCTCATCCTTCCCTCATGGCTGTAACGATTTGCTTGAAGCTTGGCGAGGAGAATATTTCCATGGCAGCTTAAGTTCTTTCAGGAGGCAATTTGGGAGGAGCATGGAGGAAGCTAGAGCCTAGGACTTACAATTGAAGACCACAAGGGAGTGTTATTCTTTAATCTTTTTAATTAGAGATTTGAGATAGTTTAGTTTTAAACGGTTTCAAATTGTGTTACTTGAGAACAATCTAGTTTTAGATTGTAAACTTATTTTTATTAGATTAGATTGATAATTTAAAGTTTTTATGCTTATTGCTGGATTCTTATTTGCAACCTTTCGATTGTCAATTAAATCAATAATTGAGTTTTCGTTATTAACTTAATTGTCAATTAGGTTTATCGATTTAATTTTTTAATTAAATTGATAAATTGTCTTGTTGTTTAATTGGATAATTGTAACGAGATTCCAAAATTATTTAGAAATTAACTGTGATTGGTTTTTAATGAGTTTAATTAGCCACCACTTATTTCACTATGAGTTTTCTAGTGGAATAAGTGTTATTGAACTTGAGGGTTTCCCATGTTTCAATTAGGTAATTAAATTCATTAATTCCAATCTTTCATTAATCCCCCTGTGTTCTAATTAATTAATTTGGGCTAATAAAGTCAACTCCATTTGAATCCTAAGTTGTCCCCTTTATCAATCATAACTGAATTAGATCTTTGTTGTTTGATTTTCTTTTAATTTATATTTTTCTTAGGATTTATTATTCTCTCATAACAAAACCCCCCAAAAATTGCATTCAAATTCATATAGATTAGTTTCACTTTCATTTAGGTTTAGATTAAATTTTCATCTTGCATTTAGTTAGTTTAGTTTCATTTCATTTCATTTTTCATCACCTAAGTTCAACCTAAAGAAAACCCATAGCTTGCTCCTTGGGATAATGACCTAGGTTGACCCTAAACTGCATAATAATTTAGGACCTAGGTTGACCCTAAACTGCATAATAATTTAGGACCTAGTTTAATTGACTGCTTTAGCGACAAAAGTAGTGACATCAGCCTCCATATCTTCAAAGCAAACACGATAGCCGCAAGCTCTAAATCGTGCGTAGGATAATTCGACTCGTGAGGCTTCAGCTGACGAGAGGCGTAAGCCACCACTCTACCCTGCTGCATCAGGACACATCCCAATCCATGCCCACTGGCATCACTATAGACAGCATAAGTCTCACTTGGATATGGGATAATCAATACCGGTGCTGTAGTCAACCTCTCCCTCAGTCTCTGAAAGCTATCCTCACAGTCACCTCCCCATACAAAGGGTTAGTTCTTCCTTGTAAGCTTTGTCAATGGTAAGGCAAGACGCGAGAAGTCTCGTATGAATCTGTGGTAATACCCCGCCAGACCCAGAAAACTACGTATCTCCGTCACTGTCTCTGGTCTCTTCCAGTCCAGAATTGCTTCCACTTTGCCGGGATCAACAGCAACTCCGTCGCGTGATATGACATGGCCCAAAAATCAAACATCCGGCAGCCAAAATCCACATTTGCTTAACTTAGCAAAGAGTTGCTTCTCCCTGAGTATACTCAATATTAGTCGCAGATGTTCTTCGTGCTCTTCTCTGCTCTTAGAATAGACAAGGATGTCGTCAATAAACACTACCACGAACTGGTCTAGGTGTTGACGAAAACTACGGTTCAGGTAATCCATGAACACAACAGGTGCATTTGTTAAACCGAAAGGCATCACAAGGAATTTGTAATGCCCATACCTGGTTCTGAAAGCCGTCTTGGGAACATTACTAGCTTTAACTCGTAGCTGATGATATGCCGAACGCAGATCAATTTTTGAAAAAACCATAGAACCAGATAATTGATCCAACAGATCATCAATCCGGGGAAGTGGATACTTGTTCTTGACAATTACTTTGTTTAGCTCGCGATAGTCGATACGGAGTCGAAAACTTCCGTCTTTCTTCTTCACAAACAGCACTAGGGCTCCCCATGGTGATACGCTGGGTCGAATGAACCCCTTCTCTAGAAGTTCTTCCAGTTGCTTCTTCAATTCCTACATCTCATTTGGTGCCATACGATACGGCATTTTTGATATTGACCCTATGCCAGGCATCAATTCAATAGTGAACTCAACTTCCCTTATAGGAGGTAGCTCAGTGAGATCCTCCGGAAACACATCAGGAAATTCATTCACCACAGGAATATCCTTGAGTGAAAGCTCAGCTTCTGACTTGATTGAGAAGAAAACCATGTATGCTTGGCATCCCTGCTTCATATATTTATCAGCTTCCATGGCAGAGAGAAAATTCAGGCTCACGTCAATCTCATCTCTGCTTAGTGAACGGGTAAATGATATCTTCTTACTACCACAGTCGATCATTGCACTGTTTGCTGTCAGCCAATTAAGACCGAGTATGACGTCGATGCCATGAAGTGGTAATCGGATAAGGTCTACTTTTGAAACTCGTCCATCCACATTTGCAATACAATTTAAGCATGCATCAGAAGCTAGAGATTTTAAGCCAAGTGGTGTAGCTACTATCAAGTCATAAGGTAATTTATACGCATTCATTCCTAAATGTTTTGCACAGTCATAGGAAATAAACGAGTGACTAGCACCCCAATCATATAATGCTTGCAGCAAATTTCCGTTAAGAGATATAGTACCTTGGATCATCTCCGGAGACTTCCTGGCCTCTTCATTGGTCAGAGCAAAAACCCAGCCTGGGTTTTGCGGCCTTATCTCGGCAGCTTTTTGAGGACAGTTCCTGCTGAAGTGTCCAGGCTTTTGGCACTTGTAGCATACCTGCTTCCCATCGTAGTCAGTACCTTGATGGTACCTCCCGCATTTTGGACACGATCGGGGTCCCTGTGCTCTTGGGAAATTCGACTGGCCAGACTGGAACGGCCTCTTTTTTCCACGAACATTTCCCCAGGGTGCTTTCCTCTTCTGAATGGAGCTTCCTTGATTAAATCCGCCACGACTGGCGCTGCTACTATTGAAAAATCCGGACTTCCGCAATTCTTTCAAGTTTCGCTCAATCAATCTACAAGCTTCCACGGCATGAATCAATTCCTGGAATTGCTGAGACATAAGTCTTTCCCTTATCTCGTACTTCAGCCCGTACATCAGTATGTTCACCATACTGCTCTCATTATCATTTCTTCGCAGGTGCGATGAGTATCGTGATAGATTGGTGAAACGGGCATATTAGTCATCAAATGCCTCCTCTTGACCATGTCGGATATGGAGGAATTCTGATTCCTTGGTCACTTGAACAGAAGGAGGAAAGTACTGCTCGTTGAACTTTTCCAGAAATTTTTCCCATGTGACGGGACAGTAGCGTGTTCGTAATGTTGCCGCCATGATTCTCCACCATCGGTCTGCATCTCCTTCTAACTTGTAGATCGCCAGTTGAGCTTTGCGATTCTCAGGGCACTCCATCACTTCAAAGATCTTTTCTAACCTCATCAACCAATCCTCAGCAGAGGCTAGTTTACCTTGGAAAACTTGTGGTTTCAGCTTACAAAATTGAGTAATCCAATATTGTGAAGTGTCAACTTCTCTGGGTGGTTGAGGTAAATTCACCATTGCTCTCTCAAGTATAGGTGGCGACTGGGATCTTTCTGACTCCTCAGCTTCCTCGGTTTGTCTATCATCTTCTTCTCTCTCTTCTTCATTCTCAGTTTCTTCTTCCTCTTCGTGTCTTTGCCTCTCCGCTTGCCGTTCTACATGGAGTTCTTCTATCATTTCTCTTTGTTCACATACTACAGCCATTACCTCTTGCCAGGCAATCTGTTGGTTAGGTTCTTGAACTGGTTGTTCAGGGTCTACTACCAGTACTGGGATCATCCAAGGTCATCTACCTCGCCCTCTGCCTCGGCCCCTGCCTCGGCCTCTGGGAGCTCCGGCTCCTCTTAAATTTGCCATAACTTGTTCTTTTTCCTTTATTATGGAAAAACGTTAGATGTATATAGAGAAAACAACGATTAATATAACACAAACTCTTATATAGATAATTATCACAATAGTCTTTACACTACAAACCCCTGTTTATCGGATTACATTACATAGTTTCCTAGAAAACTAATGTACATAGGTAACAACGCTTATACATATCATTATCTTACAATGTTACTACTACATCCACAGCTTTCCTGATCCGATTCTTGTTTTTCCCGTCCATCCTGACTACATGTTTAAGTATACTAAGCGTTTGAGACGGAAGAGATATGAACAGACATCCACAATATCTCCCGCGTTCAGGATTTCATTGGTTCTTTCTACCCAAAAACGGGTACAGGGAAAATGATGAAGAGTGGATCTGATCCAGTCTCCAGGAGGGTATGGAAAGGTGTAACGAGAGTTCCTCTGATAAAATTTCTTTACATAAGTCAAATACTGCATGTATTTATCTTTTTCGGTCTCCGAGGTTAGTCCGGCATGGATTAGCTCCACATGTAAGGCTTTTGTAAGGATGGTGTTACTGTCCAGGACAAACTGGAGATTATCAGAATTATCAGTTATCAGAATTATCAGAATCTGCATCGGAGTGAATATCAATATTTCTAATCTCTGGGTAGTCGAAGTTGTCGGCTACCGATGAGTAATGCGAGTTATCAGAATTATCAGGGTTATCAGAGTTTACTGGTATCGGCATTAGTTCAGGCGGTGGATACACTGGATCTAGGTTCAGTCACAATCCTATCATCTCAGGAACTATAGATCTACGCGCGGTACGCCTTCTTCGGCCATAATAGTCAATGTAGGGAACATCGTTCCTGTCCATCTCTAGAACATAACACCAGAGTTATATCAGTACTCATTTTTCAAAATATGCTCTTTAAAGAAAAGGCATTGAGCCTAACTCAGTTACTCAAACCTATTGGCCAGGTAGGTGTCTATCATGGGAGTCTCACCGAGTTCACGGCGACTGATTGACTTACCCACATAGACTAGCCCTGCCTTCGGCACCAATGGTTTGTCTATAACACAGTTAGAGTAATGCCAGCTAAAACGCTCTGATACCAAAAATGTAACACCCCGTTTTCGTAAATGTTTTCATAGCGTTTGGATCAGAGTTTGAGCATCGGAAATGTTTTTCATAATAAAGAGTAACTGAATAACATAGAATACAGTGTATCTAGCAGTACATACAACCATACAATCATCCGAGTGTTTAATTCAAAAGTAAATACAATAAAGTAAAAGCATCTTCGCCCGGTCCTCATGTTGGCTCCTTACCCTTGATCTCGATCTCGTGACCGTTGGATCTTGAAGCTAGAATAAGAGCTAAGGTCTGATGCCCACCGGACCTCAAGTAACGGTTAATCTCATGCTTATATAACAATATATGAATGACAGTTATTCATGACATCACAGCTTTACATAATCACATATGTAAAACAATAACCACACATAGCTAATGCATGTTATTCACTGTCTGCACTCTACTCCAGTGCCACGATGTACACTCGTGTCCTCAACGCTAGGAAAACTCAATGGTATCACAATAACCATAACCCGTATATAGCTGGATGTATAATGAAAACGTCTAAGACAGAGTCTTAGTCTATGAATACAACTATCATATATAAACAAACAACAAGCATAAGAGTTAACGTTACAGTACCCGTCCGTACCTTCGTTGACGAATTACGGTACGTCTGTCAGTCGGAACGTGATCACAGATATCCTATAAGGATAATATCGTATTTATTAATAAAAAATATTCTAACAGATATTTTTAGTCATAAATGACTATTTTACCCCTGATTTCAGAAAATCGCTACCCGATAAAATTTCGCCAGAGCTTCGCTACTCTGACTCCCAACTTTCAGAAACTCAATCCCTACCATGTTTTTACCTCGTCAGGCATCTTTCAATGCAATGAGGCATAAAAACAAGAATAGAAATTTCATTTCCTACTTCCTAGATCTAACTAACATTTCTACTAAAAACTACTAAACTAAAGACTACAATCTAAGACTAAGGACCGAAGAACTTACCCAGAACTTTGCTACTCCTTCTCCAAAGCTCCTCCTTCTCTCTTTCACTCTCAAATTTCGAAATTGCTCTTGAGATTTGGTGTGAAAATTTCAAAAGCAATGGAGGGCTATTTATAGAAGAAATTGTGGCAACCTTGTAATTCTTTCAAACTTTCTCTCCTTCAACCATGGCCATTGGATCTAGGGCTTCATTGGAGACTTCATCTCCACCCTCCAATCCCCTTGGCCGACCTCCCCCCCTCTCTCTCTTCCTTATCCTCTTCCAAAAATGACATCATCTTATCTCTTTGAGATTTTCCCTTACCGATAAATTCCCCTGCTCAGTGTCCTAATCGCATATGCTTATAAATCTCAAATACTTTTAAAGGAAAACTTTGAATTTTATGTAATCACTTGAGAAATATTTTGAAAAACAAAGATTATGGTCCAATTAGGGGTCTTTACTAGCCTTTTAGTCATTTTAGGATAAACCCCGACGGTTACGGAAATGACTTCGGAGACCTTGAGACTTTGTTTTTTATTTTGTTTAATAAAGACTCTTTTCAGATTTTTGTTTGGGGATTAAATAGTAGCACAATTGACTTATTTTGATTGGCTACGTACTGGGAGCCCTAGACATATGCTTGACCTAAGTAACTTAGGGAAAATCACCAAAATAATTTTTTCTTTTAAAAAAATTTACTTAATTAAAGCATATTGAAAACATTTTACCGGACTAATGTTTACGCCATTAGTGGTGTGAACCTTCTTTACGCCACTGACACAAAAGTGTCAGTTTGTGTTAGTGGCGTGAAGAAGGTTCACGCCACCTAGTGGCATGAACATTGAATTGATTCATAATCAATTCAATGTTGATTATGAATCAATTCAATGTTCATGCCACTAGGTGGCGTGAACTTTCTTCACGCTACTGACACAAAATGTGTCAGTGGCGTGAACTTTCCTTACGTCACCAACTGCATTACTTTGGGAAAATATTTCCAATCTGCTTTAATTAGGTAATTTTTTTTTTTTTAAAAAAAATATTTTGGTGCTTTTCCCAAGTAACTTAAATTAAGTATTGTCCTTTTATATATTATATATATATATATATATATATATATATATATATATATATATATATATATATATATATATATATATATATATTCATTATTACAATATCCCCAAATGGGAAACTATTGCCTCAATTTTCTTTATTGTAAATGAATCTTTATCTATAGCCTTACCAAAGAAGATGAAGATGGGAGAAACAACATCAAATAAACCAACGAAGAAGTTAAAGATTTCAAAGGACCAGAGAGCCTTATCCAAGAAATGTCTGAATAACTTCACCAAAATCAAATCTTGAACAGCCAGAGATAAGTAGAAAGACTAGGTGGAGAAAAAAAGAAAATAAAGTGGCCGTCAACATCAAATCCGTTCCATCTTCCTTTTTCTTGGTCCTTTGGTAGAAGATGCCTTTGGCGCCAACTTGAATTCTCTTAGCCCTTTGGAAGCTCTTGCGCCCAATAGATTGCCTCCTTTGGTAGCCATATTTGGGCTTGTTTATGCATCTTTGAGTTGGGCTTCCATCTCTAACATGTTGCTTATCAAAACTTGCAAAGCCTCCTTCATCCTTTTGCCCCTTGAACGTGTCATCGGGCTTCCAGTAGTGTCTTGTATAGGATTTGGAGTGGACTTTTGATCCTTATAAACTCCATTTTCCTTTTTCTTGGGCCTTCGGTACTGGATGGCATTTGTGTTGTTTCGGTTAGGGGGTGGAACCTTATTAAACATAGACATCAACGTAGGACCAACGAATATGGGTAATGAGAAAATGGTAAGGATGGCGATCGATTGGAGAGACAAGAATTGCGCAAGTTGTTCTAGAATGGCCATGGAACATGAGAGAGATCCATAAGGTAACAATGGAGCCGAACATGGTCAAAATAGCAAAGTGAAGCATGAAAGGAACGTATTTCCAAAAGTGGAGAGACTGAGAACGAAAAGCAAGTATGGCCAAGAAGGAGATGGTGGAAGTGAGGGACAAGGAAAGGGCCACAAGTGATGAGTCGTTCTTTTTCTTGACATTCTCTCCCGCAAAATTGGAAAAGGCCATGGAAGCAACTAGGGTTGATGCCACAGAACATGTTTGGGAGGTCTGATCCAACCACTTTCTGTCATTTGTCATATGTTCCTTGTAACTATCTCTAAAGATTTCTTCTGCGGTTTTCCCTTCTTTGTTGTATCTCTCCCACAATTCATAAGGCACTGAAGTTTTCACAAACTGCATCACCATGTAGAACAAATCTTTAAATTAAAGTGATTATGAGTATTTTAATTTTCTATTACAACTAGATACGCACCTCAAACCACTTGAATTCCTCTATCATGGTACTTGTCTGCCCATATAGGTTGATCCCAGGCTTGGCTGCCAAGTGTAATGCAGTGTTGCCATCTTTATCCACTTGCCTAAATGCAGTATTGTCCTTGTGGTTGTGGTAATCACATAAAAACTGATAAAGCTTGGTCTGCCTCTTTTCTGCCGCTAATAGAACTATGTTCTTGCCCTCATCATCCACAACGTTCATCCCAGGTGGAAAAAATTCTAGGATCTTCTCCACCATTTCTATCACACCATTCTTAGCAGCAATCATTAGGGGTGGGTCAACTATTTTAGACCCTGCTGCCTCTATCCAATCATTCACAGCCCAAATTACAAAATTAGATTGTTGCAGCAACTTGAATGAAGAAAAATCATGATGATTAAAAGCTCACTCTTACTCTACAATTAACTTAATTGAGATTTTCTAATTATTTAAACGAAACATGATCCATCACAATTCATTGATGATATATAGGAAATTCTGATGTCAATCATAATGTAGATAGGATGTGATCTGTTTGTGCCATTTGGCTCAACAAGCTTCATGCCACTAGGACTCTCAAATTGCTCATGAATAATGTTTGCAATATTTATATTTTAAAACATGTGTGCATTTAGAAAGAATGCATGTGCAATGTAATAAAAATATTCAAGAATAATTTGTATAGTATAGATTTCCGTTGTAAACGAAGTTTGTATAATGATTTTTAAGAAAGTGTGTGTGCGTGTGTGTAATTTGTGAACAAAACTCAGCTGATCCAATGGTGAAGGTCAAGAATGATTAATTACTCTAATCCTTATAAAATGTCACAATCTGTTTATTTATAATAAATTAATTTCTTTTCTGAATTTATAATAAATTAATAACGCCTTATGAACTAGGGAAAATCTAAATTAAATCCAGCTAAAAATGTCAAATTCAAATTCAAGTCAACACTTTTAAGGAACTTCTAATCAGGTCAAGAGATTTCTGTATATTGTTATAGAAATACCAAAATCTCTATGTTGTTAAAAAAGAAAATTGGAGGCAGATGTAGACATGATTTTGTTTATTTCATGTGGATTTAATTGGGATTTTCCTCCTTCATTCTTATTTATATATAAAAGCAACACAATTTAAGTCAACTCACTTTTTCATGATGAAATATAATTTTCTTAAAAAATATTACAAAATTTTAAGAAGTACCCAATATCTTTATATTAAAATGGACCCCATTTTGGTCCCTGACAAAAAAAGAGGTCATTTTTAATCCATAAAAAGGATAAATAAGGGTCGATTGGTGAACATTTTGATCCCTCACAAATTTCTAAAATGTCATTTTTAGTCCCAGAAAAAGGATGAATAAGGATTGCTTTGTTTGTTAGGGACTAAACTGGGGTCCGTGTTTTTTATCAGAGACCAGAAAGGGCGTTTATTTACTAATTATTAATTCACTAATTATTAATTAAAATTATTATTTACTCTTTTTATAATTTATTATTAATTATAATTATTATTTATAATTTTAAATATTATTTATAAATTTAAACATAATTATTAAATTATTTGGGGGGACGTGTGTGTTGGGTATATGGGGGAGGGGGAGGGGGAGGGGGTGGGGGTGGGGGTGGGGGCCACAGGGGTGACATGTCAGCAGGGGTGCGGGTGGGGTGGGGACCACAGGGGATGTGTGTGTGTGTTTTGGTGGTGGTGGTGGGGGGGGGGGTTGGGGGACGTGTTTGGGGTTATAAAAGAAAGAAGAGAAAAAAGGGGTGGGGCAGAAGCGTCAGTCAACTGACGCCTCTTGCTGAGGTGGCGTTAGTTGACTGACGCCTCTGTCAGAGGCGTCAGTTTTTGACGCCGTCAGAGGCGTCAGTCAACTGACGCCTTTGATTGCCTTAGTTTGGTAAAATTTGTTGAAAGTACTCTGATTGGGTATAATTTTTGTTAAAAGTTTTGGTGCTTTTCCCAATGAAAATAAGAGAAAAGCCGAGTGAGAGAAAATAAAAGAGTAAAAGGTGCATGTACCTCGGTCCATTGATCCACCTGGCATAAGATATACTAACAGCATGCCTAGCAGGGCGGATGGCACCACAGACTGTATACAGTTGATAAGCATATACATATAGTCGTCCGCCAATGCTGAAAAAATATGCAGGGCAAAGTTATTACAGCAACAATACACATACATACATACATACATATACACATACATACATACATACTTACATACATACATATATATGTATGTATGTATGACTTGATATACTCCTACTTCATATGTTGAGGAATGCCAAATGATTTAAAAAAAGTTAAGATACAAATATACATATGAACTTTTATTCAAAGTGCACCTAGTAACATGTTTTTTGGAGGTGCAAAAATATACGTGAACTTGTAAAACCAGAGCAAAAATGCATGTGCAGTTAAAAGAGGTTAACTTCTGTTAATGGGACCCATATCATTTAAAAATTAAAAATATCTACAATTTTTAAATTCCTCTTTTACCCTTCCGATCCTGAACCTTCTATGTCTCCCTCCAGGCTCCAGCCTCCTCGCCGCCATAATGGAGAGCATGGGAAGATGAGCCTCGCAAGAAATGGGGAAAGGAACGGTGATGATGGAAGAAAATCGAAGGTGACAGTTGATCTAACCCCCATCTTCGGTTCATCATGACGATGCTAGGAACGGTACAGAGGGACAAAATGCTCATTCGTTAACCGGGAAAGGTAATTATGGCGAGTTAGTATTATTTCACCTCAGAATTTTTGTGGTTCTTGAAATAGTTGTAATGGATGACTGCCTGTTAACATTTTCTCTCTACCTCACAGAAGCAGAAGCTGCGCTTTACAGAGAGCTATGGCATGTCGTATAGCAATAAGATTGTGATATTGGATATTAGATCACCGACCATGCCGATGGCGGAGTTGGAGAGGCATCGTGCTTGCGTGAATGCCATTGCTTGGGCTGTGGCTGGACCTAATGGAATTGATCCCATCTCTATGTATTCTGCTGGCTCTAAAATAATCAACTGCAATGGTTTGCTGCTAAGCCTGAATTGATTGCTATTGCTTTTGCAAACAAGATGCAGCTTTTTTGAAGGTTTTAGGTGAGAGAACAACTTCCGATAGAAAAGCATTTTCACAATGTACTGAAGCATAAATTTGTACCTCTTATAATATCATCTTCTTGTGATCTTGAATAATTCCTTGTGCTTCCAGACTATGCCATTCTCGTCAGTCCATTTTAGTGGTCCATTTTAGTGATTTATTTTTTGGTATCTCTTTATGGAAAACATAGCAGACTTACCAGTAAATTTGGTGTTTACTAAAAGAATGATAGCAAGATTTTGCTCCAAGCATTCAAATACAACTTGGAGATCTTTGTAGTTTCTTATTATTTATTACCCTCCCAAAGTTGATTCTCCCTTGGATATACTTATCAATCATCATAAATAGTGATTCCGTTTTTTTTTTTTTCTTTTTTCTACACTTCCTACTGCGTGCGCTTTTTCTATCTTACCTCTGGCCACCGATTTTGTTTCATGTTTTGGGTTCGTTTACTCAGCCGAACTGAGAAAACACAACAAAAGTGTCGCTCCTGGAGTCCTGGTCATACGAATGAAGTAAAACCCCATTTTTTCTGAAGTGGGATCAGATGGAAGAACAGGATTGAAGATCATTATTGCGAATTGAAGAAGCTATTTTGAATTGGGTTTTCAATGCTTTGGGTGGAGGGGCATTTTTGCAGCGGATGAAGGTTGGGAGGTTTTTTTAGGTGAGGGGTATTTTGGTATTTTCATTATGTACTTAACGTCTGTTAGGGCAATTTGTAATGGCCCACCACCGAGGTTCCCATCGGAACAGCGAGATCACTATCCCCGGAGCCTAGGTCCGACGCCTGCGTGGTGGTCGGCCCTCACTTGGGCAGGTATTGTCCCCCCCTCTAGGGGTTTTGTCCCTTCGGAAATTAATTCCCAAGAGCACCACCTTGGATCTGAGGCGTAAGTCCAAAGCTTAAGGGCCACTTAGTATCTATTACACTCACCTTTATATGTAACGGCTCACCAGGGGTTCCCATCAGAACAACGGGACCACCGTCCCCGGAGCCTAGCTTCGACGTCTGCGTGGTGGCCGGCCCCCACTGGGGCAGGCATTGTCCCCCCTCTAGGGGTTTTGTCCCTTGGGAAATTAATTCCCAAGAGCGTCTTCCCAGTGGCTCGAACCTTGGACCTGAGGCATAAGTCCAAAGTTTAAGGGCCACTTGGTATCCATTACACTTGGGAGTCCGGTTTCTCTCATTTTCGCCCCCTCTCATTATCCCTCATCATCGCCATCTGGACTGTCCAATTTTTGATCTAACGATCTAGAGGGAATTTCCAAAAAACCGCACGCGGTTTTTCAGAAATCCAAAAACCGCGTGCGGTTTTTTGAAAATCCCTATGGATCATTGGATCAAAAAATGGACGGTCCAGATGGTGATGATGAGGGATAATGAGAGAGCTGCTGATGAGAGTATCCTCTTCCTACACTTGGCTCCGGGGGCGGTGGTCCCGCTGGACAATACCTGCCCCAGTGCGGCCGGCCACCACGCAGGCGTCGAAGCTAGGCTTCGGGGATGGTGGTCCCGCTGTTCCGATGGGAACCGCGGTGGTGGGCCGTTACACAATTAAACAGTGATGAGAAGATGGTCAATGCCATTTTGAATCAGCATACTGAAAGATGAATATAGGGACGAGTATGTTAAACCGCACAAATTTGAGTTATATTAATCAAAGCTTCAAAAATTAAATGATTAACGTTTTTTAATATCTTCTCTCTTCCTAATATTAAAGTTTCATATTAATTGTTAGAGGGGATATGTCTTTTTGTTTTTTCATATTAAGACGGACGGTCTTTAAGCATACTTACTTTTTTGCAATTCTTCACGCGTCGTGGCCTGATTCTTCTTCTCAACTTTCAAACTCCCTTCAAAGTTCAAAACAAACAAGCAACACACATATTGTTAATAAAAATTAGTTAAGTATTTATGATTTACCTAAAAAAATATTTACATATCTAATTAATTCATTTGTGTGGCTTTGTACATATTTGTAATCTTTACGAGCTTTTGTTTTTAGTTTTGAAAGGAAGCAATATAATGGAGAATTTTCAATCATATTTCGCGTTATAAAATCGTATTCTCAAAATGAATCAGAAGAAAGCTAAGCACGAAATCAGCGGCACACACACACATGAACTTACCATAAATTGGATTAACAAGGAATGATCGTTTAAGGAGTGCAGTAGTTTTGAAAGCTGAAGGCTTTGCCGCAAGGAGATGAAGTGGAGACAAGCCTTCCTTGTTGCGCTTCATCATCTCTGTCAGATCATGTTTATAAAGGTGAACTATTTCGATTACTACATCTGCGAAATCAAAGCAAACCACATGAACTTGAAAAAAATAAATAGTTTGAAACAAGGCAATATATGAAAGAATGAATACTTTTTTACCAATATGCCCTTCTGCAATTGCGCCGTGAAGAATGGTACTATTGTCGTCCCTTATACAAGGAGCCAAATCGATTGATGAAACTCCACGGCATTCCATATACAGATAATGGAGCCAAAGAAAAGCTTCTTTCCTACCACAGAGAGCCGCAAGGAAGAGCGGTGTCTCACCAGTTATGTTGCGTCTAGCAATCAAAGATGGGACTCTTCTACCAACCTTTGTACACATTTCAATATTTCCCTTTTCCGCTGCTGAGTGTAGAGGAGTGTTTTTTCTATCATTCTCCGCTCCAAGAACGATATTCACATCCCAGCTTTCAACTTCATCTCCGTCCACTGGAATCACCACATTATTCTCTTCAAGAACTAAGTCCAACATGCCTGCCACATGATACTCTTGCCCATGACACACAACCATGTGTAACACTGTGTCTCCTGTCCCTGTTATCTTTGCTGTGCAAAGCGCCCTGTTTTGCTTGCACGTTGCAATTACTTCAAACCACTTTCCTCTCTTGGCATCACTGCGCAATTTTTCCAAGGTCGCATCCTGGGCGCCAACTGATGAACACATTGTTTCTTGCAAATTAAATTCAAATGGTTTAATTAGAGATGTATATGTTTTGTTTGAGGGGAGGGAGTGAGAGGGAAGGGAGTGGAAGGGTAGGAAATTGACCAAATTGCCATTAATGAAGGGAATATTCCTTTTTGTTGAGAGTATATTTTTGGAATACTGAAAAGTTTCCATAGCTTGGGTGAATTTGGGTTCTCTGAAGTTAAGTCTAAGGAAAAAAAGAAATTGTCTGTTAATATGTTAAATCAGTGAATTGTGGGTGTATAGATGTCCATTATGTGATTTCATTTTGAGTTATTGCCTCTGGTCTTAGTACATCGAAACAGAGGGTCTGTTAATTAGGAATATTAGCATCAGACTTCATAATAAGAAAGAATGACAGCTTAAATGCTGAAACCATCATAACAGTAAGTTCCATTTGGTTGTTAAAGATTTGATTATTGATATATTGAGTGAGGAAAGTGATTTTTGAACTTGTCCCATCTGCAAAGAGGCGTTATGTTTACAAATAAACAAATGATCAAATAAATAGATGCATTATGAGGTTGCTACAGTTTGGGACTGATTTTTGATAATCTGAAAAAGAAATGGCAGAACACATTGAGAGGCCATATCAAGTTTGTGGAAGGGGTGAAGTATGCTTAGTGTACCTATATATGAATAAAGATAGGCACATGTGAAGGGTAAGTGAGGTATGTGATAGATATATGTGCTTCTAAAGATGAAAGTTGGAAGTAGTCTTATTGCTGGATGCCTTGACATGTTTGAATGTTTTATGATGCTTAATTGCTGACAGAAAATGCTATTTAAGTAACTAAGATAGTATTTTAATGCTGGAAAATAACTTCCAATCTCAATATGAAGTGCTGTACGAGACTTTGGCCTGAGGAAGTGTTTTTTTATTTATTATGAGATATAAACACACACACACGTGTGTGTGTGTAAGTATAAACATGTACCTACGCATGGCTAAAGAGGGAAGAATTGGGTTTGGATATTAGGAATTTAATTAAAGTTTACTGATATTGCCTCTAAATGATTAGCAACTTATTTGCATGGTTAATAATGAAAACACCACTGTTTTCAAAAGCAAGAATGAGGGGTAGGTATCCTAAGTTAAAGTACATATATAAGATGGTTAAAGGCTGTGATTTGAGGCAATAGAGTGAGTTTATCAATTATTTCTTATACCCCTGTTTAGCCATCCCTCTTTAAGCATGAAAGAGTTAACTTTTGTTTATTTGATGCTTCCACTGAGTTCAAAAAGGGTTTTTGTGTAGGATAATTCCCCTAGTACAAGTTTGGAACCAGAATTGGAGCACTGATTTTTATGCAAGGTAAAACTTAGGCAAACACCATCTTTTGCCCATGAAATTCGATAAGAATTTAGTACACATCCTGAGCTTTAAAATAACTTAGAAAACACATTAATCGGATGTTACATTGAATGTTATGAATTTTCAAAGTTTAGGTTGGAAAACTAGAAATTCTTGCTTTACCAAAGGAGCAGTGAATGTTCACGCTAGAATAATGAAACTATTTTCATGCTTTGATGCTGAATAATATTTTCCCCCTTTAGAAGATAAAAGGAGCTTTAATTACTAATTAGAGATTTGAACCACATCATTATGAGTTTCCTAGATTAAGTAATGATTTTTGAAAATTCATAAAAAAAAAAAAAAAAAAATTAAGGCTAGCTAGATTGTATTTAGAGTTGGGATTCTTAGAAGAGTTAGCTAAGTTATAATTGTGAATGATATAAGTATTGATCTACCCTTATACATATGTAATAGGATTTGATATACGCCCAAGCCCATCCACGAAGTAATTATCAAAGGAAGAAGTATGTAGAAGGTAAATCGGAAGAAAGAGCAAGAGGTGGTAACAATTATTTTATTTGAATATTAGCTATCTGTTTAGCCGTGTTTGCTTTTAATATTAGATATATGTATATGGATATTTTGGCTTCTAAATACCCACCATAAGAAGGAGAGCTATGACTACGGTAGCCTAAAGGTAAGTGACATCTACAGTGATGACAAAAGTATAAATATATATAGCTATAGTAGATGTTAAAGTATGCATGACTAGTAGCTAATATGTGTATAAGCTTGGGCACTTACTTGATTATGCCCAAAGATATTTACATTGCAAATTTACAGGTTATATGTTCTAAAAATGGCGAGTAGTTTAGTACTTTTGGTGAAGTAGCTATAAAGTTATGAAAGTATAGATGTAAAGGGTCAAGTTAAATAGAAAAGAATCCGGGACTTAGTTGGTTACTAAAAGGTTTAAGAGTGAATTCGAACCGCTCTGTTTGGACTCGATATAATTTGGCTAAGAATTTTAAGGTTCTTATTAAAAAAAAGGGAAAAAAAATCATTCTTTATAGATAATAATGCCATGAGTTTTAAGAAAAAGTTTTTAAAAGCTCTTCTATTTAGATTATTGAATGAGTCATTAGTGGTTCAGAATTATCTATACACCTCTATTAGGTGTTCCTAAAGTAAGGGGTTACAGGACACAGTTATCCTAATGAGATGTTCTTAGGCTTTATTCTAAGGCTGCAGAATTAATAAACTGTTAAAAGAAATCAACAAGAAACTAATTTTTATATATATAAAAAAAAAACAAGAAACTCATGATTAATTAAATTCCAACACATCTAATGAAAACGAGAGGAAAGAGAGAAATTGAGACAAAATCCATATATAGAATGTCAATCTTCATTTAAAAATAAAATAAAAATTGCAACTCTACCCTAACCCAAGTATTTCAAAAACCCCTCAATTTAATTTGACTTTTTTAAAGAACCGTTCCTAATTAGCTTCGTCTTAAGTTAGCAGAATTCATTTCTATCTAACCTACTAATCCTAAACCCAATACTCCGACCAATTTAGTGTCTAGGTAGTTCAAGTTTAATAAACTTGCATTTTATCACATAACCATGATAAAATTAAACCCACCAAAAGTCCAAAAGAAAGGTCACAAGTTTCCTCCAAACTTAGCCACACCTTATCCCTAGCTTAGGGATTTAGAAACTCAAAATAGAAATAAACATTAAAAAGACAATGTTCAAAATCCTAAACATCAAGAAACAATTAGAAGATAGAAGAACAAAGAAATAAATATTCTTCTCATCAAGATAAAAATTTCTCCAAAAAAACCTCCAAGTTTCGCTCTAATCTTCCTCCTTGCTTCTCTAAAGTATGCCTCGAACTTACCTCTTTTTGCTTTAATCCTTTCTCCCCGTACACACAAACACATAAATATTCAGCAAGTATTTATTTATTTAAACATACAAGTAATGCTTATTATTTATAATAATTGATTGAATAAATAAACTTACAAGAACTTAAATAGATATGATACCTATATTTTATCGCAATCATTGTTTTATATGAGAAAAGGTACTCATTTCCTCGTTCGTGTTACTGATTGTTTCACTATCTCATAAAGGAAATCAATCAAACTAC
This sequence comes from Acacia pycnantha, assembly GCA_025563575.1. Lineage (NCBI taxonomy): Eukaryota > Viridiplantae > Streptophyta > Magnoliopsida > Fabales > Fabaceae > Acacia > Acacia pycnantha. The sequence continues at coordinate 1,092,826 of JAMWYP010000055.1, read as the reverse complement.
AGGAATATGACTGAGCGAGAGTTTGCTCACAGATATTATTACAAACAAAACAGAAATAAAAACATCAAATCACACACAACAGCTTTTAGAATAACAGTCACGCATGGTTTGGATAGGAAACCGCAAAAGGTTAAAAAATGGAGATAAATATGATGGACCCAAACATGAGGGAAACTGAGCAACAACCAGAATGATGATCGGCGATAGTATAAGTCGGGAGCCCCAAATGTCGTCATCGAAAATTAAGCCATAACCAGCAACGAAAGAGATCCACAAGGAAAAAATGGAGATAAACATATAGTTCATGCCAAAATAAAGTTTGACACGAACGTATCTCCAAGAGCGAACGGATTGGGGAGGAGATGCAACTACAGACAGGAAGAAGAAGGCGGAAACGAGGGACGAGTAGAGGGCAGCAAAAGAAGCCAATCTAAAAATTTTAAAGGGAAGCTGGTTTCTGTGGATTGCATAGCCTTTGTCATCATAACCGCCTGGCACATTGGTACATGTGTTATAGACCGCCGCCGCAACTAGGGTTGACACCATAGAACATGCTTGCGCGGTCTTAGCCGCCCACTCGCCTTTGCTTTTCATAAGTTTTTCGTGGCTCTCTCTTAATATGTCTTCTGGGGTTTCCATTTTCCTATTGTATCTCTCTGACAAACCAGGGGGCATTGACTTCTTCACAAACTGCATCACCATATATACATACATCTACTTTAAATGGAATATGTTTTAGTTTAATAAGAATTTCTTGATGAGTGTTTTGATTTCCATGTTGACCTCATCAGTAGCAGATAGATAGATAGATACGCACCTCAAACCAATTGAATTTCCCAGGATTGAGCCAATCAATATCAACTCCTAGAGTTGCTGCCAAGTGCAAGGCATTGTTTCCCTCTTTATCTACTTGCCCGAACAGACTTTGACTTAGCCATTTTTGTTTGCACAAAAATCTGAATACCTCCGTTTGCCTGTATTCTACAGCTAGCAGAACTATGTTCTTTCCTTCAGCATTCACATCTTTAATCCTCGACGGAAATAATTCCAGAATTCTCTCCACCATTTCTACCACTCCATTCCTCGAAGCAATCATTAGTGGTGTCTCAATTGTTATTCCACCAGACAATGGTGTTGCCATTGACTCTGACTCTATCCACCAACAGTCCAAATCACAAACTTTAGTTTATAATTGCAACATTATTTGGCACAAAAGTTTTCTCATAGCATTTACTCAATATTTTATTAGAAAATTCACAAATGGGCCATACATCATTACAGGTGAAGGAAAATTTATGATTCCTAAATCGTCGAGTTCTATATATGAAACGTTGGCAAAAAAAGTTATATATATGAAATTTATAGTAATAATGCTTTGTAAACCAATTTCTTGAATTTTCATGAATCCTTTTACCGTTGAACTCTTCTCTTTGCAGTGAAATTGAAAGTTGCCCAGAGGAAGTTCTCAAGATTATTTGTGACATATCTTCATCGGAACAATGATAAAGAAGCTCGTTCATTATTTGAAGCGACCGTGTGTGCTGCTCCTTCTCTTTTTGCATGTCATGGAGCAGTTTCCTTAGGACTATTCAAGGCCCGTATTGAGTCAGTTGGGATAAAATGTTTTAAAAAAGTTATAATTTAAAATTAATTTATAATCATACATATGTACATGCTTGCACGACTTGGCCTACCTGATTGGCAAAATAGCATCACGAGGACAGATATGAAGAATGACAGCAAATCAAGTCTTCCTGCAAATTAGAATTATGTATAAGAATAACCTTGATGCCAAAATTTCTCATGTTAGTATATTATGTATAAGAATAACCTTGATGCCACTGGATTCACAAATATTGTTTGTTTAATTAGAAAAGGGTTAAGGTGTAATTTTAAAAATAAAGTTTTTTGCGATGGATCTGGCACCGTTGGATATTCTAGATGGCCATTACCTATTATTCAAGTGTCCATAACGTGCCAACTCATCCATATTCTAACCAATAGAAAAATAGCAAGAACCATCATCTTCTAGGTCCCACCTATGAGAATATATTAGCTCATTGTCTTAGCTGGCCCACATGAATGGTTGGGTCAACAGACTCAGTTAGAACACTAAGTAGAGTAGTTAGGAGTTTGTTACTTTGATGCTTAACACGTGTATATATATCACTCTCCTAGATCATATTGGAAGCCATCTGTATCTTCTCTGTATCTTTCTATATATTGTATACACGACTGAACTACAGTAATATAATTCAGATCCATTTCTTCTCTGATTCATCTCTCTGCTTCGTCTCTTTATTCTTCCTTCTAGTACCACGCCACCCTCTTAACTCTCTAAAATTCCACCATTACCCTCTCCCCCTTCTTAGTTGTTCTTCCTTCCTCCAACTAAAGCCCTCCTTGACGTGTGTCCGCCTGAGACATTCATTCGGATTTGCTTCCAATATTGGCTTACACACAAGGATCTTCCTATTACACATTGGTGGGTCTCATCACATGTTAGGTGAGGACCGCTATTCTTCTCTCCTTTATATGTTTGTAGTCTAAAGTTTATTTAGAAAAACAACTTATTAGTCCTTCACTGTTTTATTTTGTTAAAGGGCAAATGTGCAATTTTACATATGTGATTTATTCCCGTGAGCATCCAGCACCGTGTGTACTTACGTTTTGGGAGCGTCTAGCACCACGTCGGTTGGCGGTTAGCTGATGGTAAGTACAAAAAAAATTACTATTTTTCTCTTAGTTTTAAATAAAAATTACCATTTTTCCCTTAGTTTTAAATAAAAATTACCATTTTACCCTTAGTTTTAAATAAATAAAAATAACCTAAAAATAACCCCTCTCGGTGGACCCCACCACCGCTGTGGGGCCCACTGGGGTAATTTTAGTTTTAGTTTTATTTTTTTAAAAAAAATTTTAGGGCAAAATGGTCATTTCACCTAAAACTAAGGGCAAAAGTGTGATTTCACCCGCTACTGTTCACTTCCATCTAAAATTAACGGTCAACTAACTGCCGTAGTGCTGGGCGCTCTCAAAATGTAACCACGTGTGTACTTTTGCTCCAGAAAAAAGTTCGTGGTGCTAGACGCTCTCGGGATATGTAAAATTACACATTTACCTTAGTTAAATAACCAAAGTAAATAAGAGAATAGCCAAGTGAGAGAAAAGAAAAGAGTAAACAGTGCATGTACCTGGGCTAAAAAATTCTGACAGCAGGGATAACAGGACGCATAACATCGAATCAGTCATAAACTTGATGTGCTTGACCAAACTGTTTTCTTGATTTTCTGCAAATATTAAGTCACAAAATTTGTTGGCGTCTTAAATATATATGTATAAACCGTATATGGTGAAATGTAACGCAAACAATGAAATGATGGATAAGTTAAAGTCAACAATAATTCTTGTCATCTCGACTTCTCCTTAGCGTCCGTTTGGAACTTTTAAAAAAAGTGTTTTTTTGTGCTTTTTTGTAGTGCTTTTTTTTAAGCTCAAAATTTAAACTTTTAAAAAAAGCAGTATTTTAGCTTTTTTTTTTGTGACTTTTACTTTTTAAAAAAAATATCATCTAAACACATAGATGAATTTTTTTTGCATTAAAAAAAGTGTTTTTTTTTATGAAAAAAGCCCATCCAAAAGGGCCCTTAGTCCTTACTGGATCTCTCAAATACCTTGAAGTACATTGATCATTCTACTTCCAATATTAGGATCCATGCATAACTACAGACATTCTAAAAATGATTATTATTTAGAAAAAACTTATTGGGAAAATCCCATATAAAGTTGCTTGAAATAGGGAAATTCTAAATTAGGTTGGTAAATTCAGTAAATCCTTAATTAAGTTATCGACCCAATTTAAAATTTCAAAATTTAGATTGCCCTCTCATAGTCCTCTCTGTCATCTTAAAAGGGTTTCAATACTTTCTGAGTTATTTTTACAATGAGTGTAAATATATAATAAAATAAAATATGATTAACTTATATAAAAAATATTTATGTTTTGTGGAAGAATGATAAGGAATAATTCCAAAAAAAAGTATCAGCCCAAATATTAATTAAATGATTTCTAGTTGAACATTGATAATAATAATAAAAAATTACTTGATTTTTTGTTATTGAGGAAAAAATGTTAATATAAAATAACTTGCTTGATACAGTTTCATTAATGATTTTTTTAAAAGAAAAGATATTTATTAACCTTAAAAAAAAAAAACCCCCATATATCACATAAGTAAAATAACAGCATTTAATAATAAAATTTTATTCAAAATATTTAATAAAAACATTTAATTGATAACGGTGTTATGTGTTTTTTTTTAACCTCAAATCATTCTTCTTGAACACAAAAACTCCTATGATTTAAATGAATCATATTTTATTTTATTCTATATTAGTGTTAATATATATGCACACTTATTAAAAGACTAAGTTAAAGAGAAATTAAATTCTTTCAAGAGGAAAGATGATAGAGAAGATTAGGAGAGAGCAATAAAGTCAATTTACCTACATTTTAAAATTTAAAATCGCAAATTGAGTCTATAACTTAATTAAGGATTTGTTGGGTTTAACAACTTGATTTAGAATTTCTCTATTTTAAGCAACTTTATATGAAATTTTCCCAAACTTATAATTATACAAATTTAAAATTAAATATGTTCATTTTTAGACTTTTTAGTTTTTACAAAATGATTTATATCTAGATCTATATCTAACAAACCATAAATGTAAAGATAGAAAGAAAAAGTGTACTTTGATGGGTCTCACCAACCACTATTCTTTTTTTACTTGTAATCCGAGTATTTTTATAGAAAAAGTTAGTCCTGCTTAACTTTGATGTCTAGTTAAATAATTGGTGAAAAATAAAAAATGGAAATTAAGATAAATGAAAAATGTAAATTACACTATGCATGCCCATAGAACTTTCACCAGCTTAGATTAAAATGTTAAATAAAAGATTTGTGAGTGCGCTTTCAACCAATTATCTTTTACCACCACATCTACTTTTGGGACTTCGTAACATAAGCACACATGTATCCAAAATTTGAGTGGGGGCAAATACATATAGAGGTCCGCCAACGCCGAAAATATGCAGGGGAAGATTTTTTTTTTTTTTTTTTTTTGTGGTCAAAATCAGGGGAAGATTATTACAGCAACACACTTTTATATATGTGTGTGCGAGCGAACGTGTGTCTGTACATACATACATACATATAACACACACATATAACTTGATATGCTCCTACTTCATATGTTGGGGAATGCCAAATGATTTAGAAAATATCATGCCATTTTATGGCTTTTTTACCAACCAAAAAAAAAAAAAAATCACGTACAGGAACTGAGATGCGCGCAGACATGGGTGTGGAAAAAGAGAAGATGGTCAATGCCATTTTGAATTAGCATACTAGAAGATGAAAACAGGGACAAGTACGTTCAACCAAAAGAATTTGAGTTATATAACGTACTCAAAACTTCAAAAATTAAATGATTAGAGGGAATGTCTTTTTGTTTTTTCATATTAAGATGGACGGTCTTTAAGCGTACTTACTTGTTTGCAATTCTTCAATCTTCGTGGCCTGATTCTTCTTTTCAACTTTCAAACACCCTTCAAAAGTTAAAAACAAACAAGCAACATGCATGTCATTAATATAAAGTACAATATACACCGTCCTGACTTTATTATAAGACACATGCTAAAAGTTTTTTTGGTCCTTGATGCGAGAAACATTATAAAATTTAGTGAAGTATTTATGATTTATCTCCAAAAATGTTTAGATATCTAATTAATTAATTCATTTGTGTGGCTTTATACATATTTCTAATCTTTACAAGCGCATTGTTTTTAGTTTTGAAAGGAAGCAATATAATGGAGAACTTTCAAATCATATTCGGTGTTAAAAAATCGTATTCTCAAAATGAATCAGAAGAAAGCCAAGCATGAAATCAGCAGCACGCACATACATGAACTTACCATAAATTGGATGAGCAAGGAATGGTCGTCCAAGGAGTGCACTTGTTTTGAAAGCTGAAGGCTTTTCTGCAAGGAGATGAAGTGGAGACAAGCCTTCCTTGTTGCGCCTCATCATCTCTTTCAGATGATCTTTATAAAGGAGAACTATTTCAATTGCTACGTCTGCGAAATCAAAGAAAACCGTATGAACTTGAAAAAATAAACAGTTTGAAACATGGCAATATAGGAAAGACTGAATAGTTTTTTACCAAAATGCCCTTCAGCAATTGTGCAGTGAAGAATGGTATCATTGTCGTCCCTTACACAATGAGCCAAATCGGTTGATGAAACTCCACGGCCTTCCATATACAGATAATGAAGCCAAAGAAAGGCTTCTTTCCTACCATAGAGAGCCGCAACAAAGAGCGGTGTCTCACCAGCTATGTTGCGTCTAGCAATCAAAGATGGGTCTCTTCCACCAATCTTCTTACACATTTCAACATTTCCCTCTACCGCTGCTAAGTGTAGAGGAGTGTCTTTTATATCATTCTCCGCCCCAAGAGCGATATTCACACTCCAGGTTTCAACTTCATTTCCATCCACTAGAATCACCACATTATTCTGAGTGAGATTGTTCTCTTCAAGAACTAGGAAGTCCAACATGTTTGCCACAAACTTCTCTTGCCCATCAGACACAGCCATGTGTAACACTGTATCTCCCGTCCCTGTTATCTTTGCTGTGTAAAGCGCCCTGTTTTGCTTGCACGTTTCAAATACTTCTGACCACTTTCCTCTCATGGCATCACTGCGTAATTTTTCCAAGTTCACATCCTGGGCGCCAACTGATGAACTCATTGTCTCTTGCAAATTAAATCCAAATGGCTTAAATTAGAGATGTATATAGGCTTATGGATATCGGAACATAACAGAACAACAAACACACGCGCGCACATGACATCCAAAAAGAAGTTAAATATAAATACAAAATATTATGTTTTGTATTAATTATTTGCAACTTGCTAATCAATTTGATTATTGATTAATGCTAGTACACACATATATAATATTAAAATTATTCTAACATTCACCACATTCAACATCGTCCTCAAGATAATTGAGCCGCGAAGATGTGGGTGTATAGGCATAATGGATCATGTCTCACATATACGGATAGTTCAGTCTAGTGATCATCTTCATATGTCCACTCTCTAAACCAAGTTGTAAGTACAAGTTATTGATTTTCATTTTTCTAATATAAAAAATGGTGAACTATATCTTAAGACAACTCTATTTTCCTTGTTGTAAATGATAATTTATCCAAACAACGATTTGGAAATATAAATTAGGAAGTAGAAAGCTCCTAATTCCTTTACTTCTGTACGAGTCCACTTCAATGAAAGTGGTCAAGCTCATGACTAAAGCAACAATGGAAAAGTAAAATTCAGGTATAGCCATGTGTATCTGTCACACTCCAAAATACTAAAGCGTGACACGCACGAAGTGTAAGGCAACTTCACTTCGTAAGCTCTTTTTATTTTACAAACATACTCGCAACAAAACAATAAATCAATTTCATCAACTCCAATTTACCATAACATTATTTCACAAGTAGGTAATCCATTTCATAGTACAGACGAAAGAGTAACTTCATTTGTACAAACTACATTACAACTTGGTTTCAAACTTTACATAACCATGCTTATATCTCACTAAAGATAGAAACTAAAGAAAAATCATAAATTCAACTAAAAAAGCTTAATATGAGAATTTCTTTTAACTATTATGAAATAATTGTGAAATTTTTTCTTTTTGAACACTTGTTTCGTTAGAGGAACCAACACAAAACGTATAATAACCGCAATGCGGAGGCTACGAAATGGGTGTAGCATAAAGCTTCAATAACAAGTGCAGCACGGAGGCCACAAAACAAGTGCAACACGAAGCTATGAATAGGAAGCGCAGCACAGAGGCCACGAAACAAGAACAGCACGAAGCTACAAATAACAAGCGCATCACGGAGGCTATGAAACAAGCATGGACACATAGTCCACGAGGATAAGTAACAAAGCCAGCACTTTGTGTATGGTTCCTCTAATAAAAATATTGCTAATCTTGTAAAAAAAAAAAAAAAAAAAAATCGTTTCTTCCAAAATTTCTCTCAAAGTGATCACACACACCCGCACACACAAATATATACCAAAGCTTAATAACAAGAATAACAACAACAACAACAACTATGGAAAAAAAACATATATTTTCTTTAATTAAAGTTCTTTTACTACTTGTAACTATCTCATAGATATCACCTGCCTCTAAACATTACTTATGTCACTCAATTCCTTAAACTTCTTTTCTCAACATTCCTTAATAACAAGAATAACAACAACAACAAGAACTATGGGGAAAAAACATATATTTTCTTTAATTAAAGTTCTTTTACTACTTGTACCCATCTCATAGATATCACTTGTCTCTAAACATTAATTATGTCACTCAATTCCTTAAACTTCTTTTCTCAACATTTCAACGAGCACATTGAATCCATTCCAAAATAATAAATTCAAGAATAGACAATTTAACCACTGACTTTACCCAACAATTTTGTATATAGGTTTATTGTACTTTCCGAATTCCATTCTTCACCCAGTTTCAACACAGAAAATAATGAACTCTAATTTCATTCAATGCTAACACCAAAAGAAAGTCTTGTTCCAACTTCCATACAGCCCCCTTCGGAAATATTGAAACACATACTTCATAGGCATTCCAAGAATCAATTTAGTAACATTGAGTGGTCTAAATTTTTAACACAATCCATCTTCTCTTGCAACAATAAAAATTTAAGTACATGCACATTTAAATGAACTTACACCCGTCAAGCCTTAGCTAAACAAGACTTTCATGCCTCATGCCTCATGCCTCATCCCTCTTTCACACAATTCATCAAACACTTTTAAGGCATTTAAAATAACTCAATAAGCAAGCATCTTAATTCACAGGCTAGAAATCATACACCCCCAAACATACACACAAGGCCTCAATACACCAAAAATTATGAACAAAATTAACAAAGACGTACAAGCCCACACCCCACCCACGGCAACCACAACAATTCAGGAAAAGAGAGAAGCTTGCAAACATACCACCACACCTACCCACATATGTGAAGAGAGGAGCAGTAACGTACAAAGGAACTTGAAATCTCACATTCACAGCAGCAAAATGGAAAAAAACCAACACCCCACGCACCCATAGTATTGAAACACAACGAAACAGGGGAGGAGAAAAACCTTAATTTATGAGATTGTAACTTCACTCAAACCAAATCTTAAAGAAGCAGATGAGATGAGCGTGGAAAAGAGAGAAAAACAAAGTGAAGAAGACAACAGAAAATGGAAGGCAAAGTAGAAAGGGGCAAACTAAGTAAAAATGGGTGAAGAAGAAAAATGAACCCGTTCAAAAAAGAAGGAAATACAAGAAAAAGCGCAAGAAAGAAGATGAACATGTTGCCATTATTCTTTCTTTATTCTTTATTTTAAACATTTTCACTTGAGGCTAATCCATTTCTCACGCAATCGTTACCCAAAAGCAAGTCTTTTGTGACTTTCTGAGTTTTTTTTTTTTTATCTTTTCTGAGTTATTAATGTACCGTATGTTTATTAACCCAAAAGCAAGTCTTTCTCCTTTTGTGGGTTATTGATATATTTTTATTGTTCCAAAAGAAAGTTCTCCTTAATTTGCTCATGCTTTTTCCACGTTTTGCTGACCGGTTGAAATTGAAATTGCTTTTCATTTTCGTTTGAGATTTCACTGTCAGGAAGAGGAAAGATCAAGGAAGATGTGTCTATCGCCTACTCATTTTCTATATAACTCCACTTTGTTTTTCTCTCTTCTCCACACTCATCTCTGCTTCTTTAAGATTTGGTTTGGGTGAAGTTATAATCTCATTTATTAAGCTATTTCTTTAGTGAGGCTCTGCCTCTTTTACATGATTAACTTAATCTTCATGGTTCTTGTTGCAAGTGACAAAACTAGAAAATTATTTTAGCTCGGGCCAATAAATAAACATATTGAACTATTTATTAAATAATAACCGACAAAAATTATATTTAATTGTCGGTTATTATTTATTTGTATTTTTATTGTTATGCGATATTATTATTTAATAAATAGTTCAATATGTTTATTTATTGGCCCGGGCTAAAATAATTTTCTAGTTTTGTCACTTGCAACAAGAACCATGAAGATTAAGTTAATCATGTAAAAGAGGCAGAGCCTCACTAAAGAAATAGCTTAATAAATGAGATTATAACTTCACCCAAACCAAATCTTAAAGAAGCAGAGATGAGTGTGGAGAAGAGAGAAAAACAAAGTGGAGTTATATAGAAAATGAGTAGGCGATAGACACATCTTCCTTGATCTTTCCTCTTCCACAGTGAAATCTCAAACGAAAATGAAAAGCAATTTCAATTTCAACCGGTCAGCAAAACGTGGAAAAAGCATGAGCAAATTAAGGAGAACTTTCTTTTGGAACAATAAAAATATATCAATAACCCACAAAAGGAGAAAGACTTGCTTTTGGCCGGGTTAATAAACATACGGTACATTAATAACTCAGAAAAGATAAAAAAAAATAAAAACTCAGAAAGTCACAAAAGACTTGCTTTTGGGTAACGATTGCGTGAGAAATGGATTAGCCTCAAGTGAAAATGTTTAAAATAAAGAATAAAGAAAGAATAATGGCAACATGTTCATCTTCTTCCTTGCGCTTTCTCTTGTATTTCCTTCTTTTTTGAACGGGTTCATTTTTCTTCTTCACCCATTTTTACTTAGTTTGCCCCTTTCTACTTTGCCTTCCATTTTCTGTTGTCTTCTTCACTTTGTTTTTCTCTCTTTTCCACGCTCATCTCATCTGCTTCTTTAAGATTTGGTTTGAGTGAAGTTACAATCTCGTAAATTAAGGTATTTCTTTAGAAGGTTCTGCCTCTTTTACATCATTCACTTAATCTTCTTGGTTCTTGTTGCTTATATTTTTCTCCTTCTCCTCCCCACTCATCTTCTCTAATTCCTTCTTCAAGTTTCTTTTGTGTTCATGGTTTCTTATTTGGTGTTCTTGTTTCATCTGTTTTAGCATGTTCTTCCATAACTATGACCTACAATTATCACTTGCGCCATTTTAAATTAATTCGTGTGGTGTTTAAATTTAATAGTCATTTAAAACAAATATTAAATTGACATATACTGTGATAACCCTAAAAATAAAATTGGATATTATTTTTGTGATGGATCTAAAATTAGAATGAAATACATTTTCACTTGTTCTCTGTAAGAACAACAGATGTCTAATCCTAATGGACTAGTGTATTGATATTACTAGTGTATTAATATTGGATCAGATAATACTCCTAGATACCTATGAGAAAGATACCTAGAAGAATGATAGGTCACTGTGCACAAGACTGGTATTAATATTGGATCAGACAATACTCCTAGATACCTATGAGAAAGATACCCAGAAGAATGATAGGTCACTGTGGTCACTGTGCACAAAACTGAAGGCTTTTACCAAAGGAACTGGTACGTGTGTGTGCGCACCATGATGGCAAAATAATAATAGTAGTAGAGTAGAATGTTCATATTTTAAGGTTTACCTCTTATTTATAGAGTTTACTTTAGGGTTTGGACTCATGGGCCTTATGGGCTTTGCAATCCAAGTATTGTGCCGTCACATCAAGATCTTCTTTGATTATATTCTTGATTATAAGTTGGTTAGGATCTTTCCTAATTATAACCGATTTATTATCCTCCTTGATCATATAGGAGGATTCGGTTGCTAGCTGATGCCCCCTATTGGGTCACACAATAAATAAGCCTTATATCTTCATTAATTTTTTTAATTAATTGCGGTAAATTTCTAACAGAAGTGGATTTGCGGTCTGACGAAACGTTGTTGCTTATGATTGGGTCATTGGAATCCATTGTGTTGCAAATGAGTAATTTATTTTGTTCACCGAGGTTACCAAACTACTCTGCTTACAAATAAATGAATAATAATACATATATGAGATAAGATATTGTCACTATCAATTTTATATCACTACCAAGTCACTACTACTTTTTCACCGTTAGATTAGAATCTCATTTACCTTTATCATTTTTCTCTCATATTGAAATTATAATCTAATGACTTAGTAGTGATAATATTATATCTTAAATATATATGTATACACAGACACGATTTATACCCTTCTGTTCGGTCATAGAACATAAATCTCTAACCCTAGGTGAGCTAGTATGTAGATATAGGATCAAATAGCTCTCCCCCAAGTATCCATAGATGAGATACCCGAGAGGATCGGAGATCACAAAGCACAGGGACTTGACCTAGGTGCGATACCTGGGGCCTACGTACCCTGAAGAGGGATCAAAGTCCACGTAGTTCGATGATACTGGAGGCATTTAGCCAAGGGGGTGGTGTGTACTCTGTGTGCAGTATATGCAATTGAGAGAGAGCTTAGAAGATGATGTGTACCTTTAGGGTTAAACTCCTATTTATAGAGTGTACTTTAGGTGGAATCGTATCGGCCTCATTAATATGATTGATTAGAGATCAGATCATATCGGTCTCATTAACCTCAGCTGGCATATCCCAACAACCATATCGGCCTCTTTACTATGATTGATATGATTGGATCCTCCTTTATGACAGGCAGATCCCGATATGCAATATGCTCCTTTTTGGGCCATATATGGGATATGGGCCTAATATTTATTCCATAACAGATTGCCCCCAAGCTCGGTAGTTTAGGTCTCTGAGCTGCCGAGATTAACTGACTGCTATCTGAGATCCCCTGAATCCGACTTTGCTTTCATAGCAATTTTCCCGGGCTAATTGTCTGGTTTATATTCCTACATTTAATAACATGTAAGAAAATCACAATAAATGGAAAATACTTATTGTGGCGCAAATCGTTCAACGTGCTCATTTTGGATACTTGTCCGAGCTTGCATTAAACTTTCTGGTTTACATTAATGCCGGTTATTGATGACACACTTTTCCACTCAACAAATCGTTGTCCACTCTGTTGTCCCCCAGCCTGGTAGTTCAGAATTCTGAGCCGCCAGGATGTGTTACTTTCCAAATCCACACTAGGTGTTCGTCATTGTTGGGATTCCGTGCGTGTTGACCCGAGATTCCGGGTTCATGATTTCTGAAAAGTGGGTTTGTTTACCCAAATTCCATCAAATAAACTTGGCGGTAATGGCGTTGCAAAATGACTCCAATAAAGGAATCTAAAATAGACTTGTCACCTCAACGCCGGCCCCAGATTTTAACTAGATTTAGTTAAATCGGGTCCCCCTTCTTAACTCTACACAGTTCCCTGATTTGAAATAGATTCAGTTTAAATCGGGTCCGCTTCCTGTCTTTGTTTCCTGCAAAACTTTAAACAGAACTTATCTTGGCTTTAGCGTGTCCCAAAGGGAGCACGTGGATTTTAACTGGATTTAGTTAAGCCGGGGTCTGCCTTCATCCTTTTCGTAGGGACGGACTCCACAATTTACCCGGGATCCAATTAAGGAACGTGGATTTAATTTTATAAAACAGACTTGACATGATTCATGAAAGCGGGTTTGTGCACCTCAGATTTACGCATGTACATAAATTAGGTATGATTTTCAAAGACGGGTTTCTTTACCCTGAATTCTACATGTTTAGTTTCGACACGATTTTCGGAAACGAGTTTATGTACCTCGGATTCCTACATGTTTAGCTTTGACATGATTTTCGAAGACGGGTTTCTTTACCCTGAATTCTACATGTTTAGCTTCGACACGAAGAGGGAAGAGGAAGCTGCTGGCTGTGTCCGAAAGAGTGTCCGAAAGAGAAGAGAAAGCAAGACAGACTGAGAGAATCGGACAAATCGATCAAGACAAAAAGACAGAAATTAAGTGGGTTTCCCTCTTTTTTTTTTAGAGGTAAAATGACCTACATGCCCTTCATTAACTTGGCCATTTTCCCATTTTAGCCCTGATTGGTGTCAAATTTCTGAGCAAATGCCATGCCCTGCGTCCGACACTGTAGCAGCGCTATCGCGCCGCAAAAACCCACCGTCCGCGATCTCCTGAAGCGTCCGCCACCATCCGCTACCTGAAAATGTAGCGTTGCGGAGCGGAAGTAGCGGTTAGGTGCCACAAACCGCAACTATACCGGTATAGCGCGCTATATCGGCGCTATTTCAATCCTAGGTGTGTGTTATGTATGTATGTATGTATGTATAATAATACACACACATACATGTGTGCGTGTGCGGGTGGGTGGGTGGGTGCGTGCGTGTGTGTGTGTGTCATGTGCGTGTGTGTGTGTGCGTGCGCACGTTTGCTCGCACACACATATATCAGACACACGTTTGCTCGCACACACATATATCATACATATGTACATACATAGATGTGTGTGTATACACACATATATATAAGTGTGATAAACACATGCACACACACATATATATAAGTGTGTGTTGCTGTAATAATTTTCCCCTGCATATTTTCGGCGTTGGCGGACCTCTATGTATTTGCCCCCACTCAAATTTTGGATACATGTGTGCTTATGTTACGAAGTCCCAAAAGTAGATGTGGTAGTAAAAGATAATTGGTTGAAAGCGCACTCACAAATTTTTTATTTAACATTTTAATCTAAGCTGGTGAAAGTTCTATGGGCATGCATGCCTCCATACCTGTCCGTTAGTGTAATTTACATCTTTCATTTATCTTAATTTCCATTTTTTATTTTTCACCAATTATTTAACTAAACATCAAAGTTAAGCAGGACTAACTTTTTCTATAAAAAATACTCGGATTACAAGTAAAAAAAGAATAGTGGTGAGACCCATCAAAGTACATTTTTTCTTTCTATCTTTATATTTATGGTTTGTTAGATATAGATCTAGATATAAATCATTTTGGAAAAAGTCTAAAGTTGAACATATTTAATTTTAAATTTGTATAATTATAAGTTTGGGAAAATCTCATATAAAGTTGCTTAAAATAGAGAAATTCTTAATCAAGTTGTTAAACCCAACAAATCCTTAATTAAGTTATAGACTCAATTTGGGATTTTAAAATATAGGTAAATTGGTTTTTTGAAAGAACTCAAATTGGTTTTTTGAAAGAACTCATATAAATTAAGTTATAGACTCATATAAATTTTAATTTTGAAAGAACTCAAATTGGTTTTTTGTCAATAAAAAAAATCAATCTTCATTAATTATGCAATTTTACTTATGTGATATATATAGGGGTTTTTTTTTAACGTTAATAAATATCTTTTCTTTTAAAAAATCATTAATGAAAAATCTTTGATATGAAGTTTGCTGTATAAACAAGTTATTTTATATTAACATTTTGTCCTCAATGAACAAAAAATCAAGTAAAAAATAATTTTTTATTATTATCAATGTTCAACTAGAAATCATTTAATTAATATTTGGGCTGATACTTTTTTTGGAATTATTCCTTATCATTCTTCCACAAAACATAAATTTTTTTATATAAGTTAATCATATTTTATTTTATTATATATTAATGTTTATATATATATACACTCATTGTAAAAATAAGTTAAAAAGTATTGAAACCCTTTTAAGATAACAGAGAAGACTATGAGAGGGCAATCTAAATTTTGAAATTCTAAATTGGGTCGATAACTTAATTAAGGATTTACTGAATTTACCAACCTAATTTAGAATTTCCCTATTTCAAGCAACTTTATATGGGGAAAAACTTCAGGATGTTGGATAAACCACAAAATACTTTAGAGTGCTGAACACAACTACAAAAATACTGTAAGATACTAGATGTCATTGAACCATATTTTTATAGGCTTTTAAATGATTAATTTGAGATTTTTAATACATTTCCTAGAACACTATTGCATGATTAAACATTAATTTGAGTTAGAGACATTTGTATTGAATTAAATGCAATTAAGGGCAAAATGATCATAATTTGTTAATTATTCATACAAATGATTTCTTGGACTTTTGATGCTACATTGTGCTTAATCTTGTATTATAGGTGTTTAAGAAAAAAATTGGAGATTTTGGAAGGTCAGAATTAATAATTTCAGAACTGGGGAAATTATATTAAAAAAAAAAGGTTACTAGAATTTCTGGAAAATGCAAAACAATGAAGAAAAAGGGAAAGTGAAAATTACAAAAATTACTCAGAAGTTTTGAAATTATGGCTATACCGTACATGAGTTTTAAGCTTTTTCAGTTTATTCCATGTACAGAGTTTTAAATTGTGAAGATAGATCCCTAGTCAAAACTTGCTTTTTGACCATGTTCATTTAGGTCAGAGGGTCTTCTTCCTTTTCTTCCGGGTGGAGACTGAGACAGGAGAATGGAGAGAGAGTGCCGCAAGTGGAAAAGGGAATCGACCTTGACAGTTTGAACCGGAGGGAGTTTGGAGGCCGAGCTTGAATGGTGTGAGCTTCGACGATCTTCACCTTCTCCAAACACCACCGTCGGAGCTAAGAATTGACAGAGCTCGGCAATATTAATAACAGGGCTCAGAAGCTCGGAGTGCAACGGACACTATCTTCACCTTCTTTCACTAGTTGGTATAGTTGTATCTTGTAGGGGTCAAAAGATGAAGGCTAAAAATATAGAGCTGCCGTGCCGTGGTAGTTGGTAAATTGATCTTTTATAAATATATATTTAACTTTTTGTTATCATACTAATAATAAAATTATAATTTTATATATTGATGTTAGAAGTGGCCATGCATCTTCTGGTAAAAAACGGGGCCATTCTTCTTTATTTTCATTATTTTAAACCCAAATCTGAAGACGTTTTCCTGATTTATGTCTCCTCCCTTACAAAACTTTTGACTTGAGGGCTTGAGACTATTCCCATTCCTCACGCTAATAGTACCACCCCCAACAAGTTTTGTTTTTGTTTTTGTTTCGGTTATTATTGAGCCATGTGGATTGACCCAGAAGCAAGTCTTTCTCCTTTGCTTCTCGTACTTACGTGTTTTGCTGACGGGTTGTTAAAATTGAATTTCCATTTTATTTACGTTCGTCATTATTAAATTTTCTATGATTTACAAAAGTAAAAAATGCCCAATTTAAGAGTACACTTCTTTGATAACGGGTTGTTAAAATTGAATTTCCATTTTATTTACGTTCGTCATTATTAAATTTTCTATGATTTACAAAAGTAAAAAATGCCCAATTTAAGAGTACACTTCTTTGATAAATTTTTTTTAAAAAAATAAAAACTACTACACTATTTTAATCAAAATATAACTTGTTTTATGTATAACCCAATAAAGATCAAAAGGAAAGAGAAAAAAAATATTTGAGAAGTTGGGTTATTTCAATAAACAATAGAGAGCATTAGAGAGTGGGTTAAAAAAGTGACTTTCTAGACCAATTGTCACTCTGAAACTGGTGTAAGAATTAATAGTGTTATGGATTCAAATAATGGGCCTACCAGAGGAAGGCCCAATAGAAGAACTCCTGGCGGGAAGCCTCCCACAAGTCAGGCGCTCCGTCAGCCACCTCACAGAGTGCCGAGAATCCAGCAATCATGCAGGAAAGGGAAGGCGCACGATCAGGGCTGGGAAGGAGGCACGATCACAGTGGAGGGACTCAAGGTAAACAAAACCCTAGGTAATCTCTATATATAGGAGGTTACCTCCCAGGTATGTCCTGAGGCTGAACATTACATTCTTATAGTTCTGTTCCACCGTGCACACACATCACCCTCAGCGAAAGCCAACCCCGTGTAGCACAGTGATCCACGGTGACCGCCGCTATCTCCCCCATAGATACCAGCGGACGCTACCTTTGATCCAAGATCAATTATACCTAGCCCCAAAGGCTAGACACTTGTGTTCTACCACAGAACATTGGCGCCGTCCGTGGGGATCGACAACAACTCGATTCCTAAAATCAAAAATCTATTCGTAACCACTGAATATGGCCGCCAGCACTAGAAGTTGCACTAATGCAACACGACCACCGCTGCCGCCACTAGATGAACCACAACAACCTTCTAACCCGGGACAGTTTTCGCGACACTCGAATTCGGTAGACCCGGAGCGAGATGGTGGGAAGAAACCAGTCGATATCGAGACAGAGGATACCGCCAATTCTCCCCATCCTAATCGGGAATTGCACCAGGCACGTCAAGGAATTCAAGTGGAGGGTTTTCCTCATCCTTCTCGAGAATTCCGGATGGAGCATCCCGACTTACGCTGCTCCATAATACGATAGGATCGTTGATCCGGCGTATAGATGGCATGGAATACCGACATGAGCGGCAAAAAGACGAGAACACTCGGATTATTCGAGAAGAATTGGAACGTCAAAATATGGTGTGGAGGCAGGAGGAGCGAGAGAAGAGGCCTCATGAGACGAGAGAAAAACAGCTCCGGAGTGGAGGTCAGAATGGTGAAAGCTCGAACCGGATCGCTGGATCAGATTTTGTGCAGATCAACCAGGATGAAAATCGGAGAGGAGAGCATGTCGTGATTGGTGAACAAAAAGACCGGGAGAAGGAAGCCAGTCACAAGACCCAGCGGTTCACGGACAAAGTTATGGCGGCGGTATATCCTAAGGGATTGAATTCGAGGAATTACCAAAGTATGATGGAACCCAGACCCCTTGATTCACCTGAACAACTTCAAAATGGAGATTATGGTCAAGGGGATAAACGGAGATGTGGTACCCCGGCTTTTTGCAGGAACGTTCGGGGAGCGCGCAGTTATGGTTTCATTCGTTGCCATATTTGTCCATCCCAAACATGAAGACTTTGGAACAAAAGTTTCGACGCATTTCGCAACCGCAGGCGGCGGCGCAAAAAACGAGTTCCAATTGGCTCAAGTTAGGCAAGGATCGGGAGAAGCCTTGAGCAAATACCTAGATCGCTTCAACAATGTAGCATTGCAGATTCCGGATCAAGGAAGAGGTAAACTTGCATTGTATAATAGCTGGATTGGATATCTCATCCGGCTAAAGAAATCTATCATGAAACGGCGGCCTACATCCCCGGCCGACTTTCATGATAGGTCTCAAGAATATCTTGATTTAGAGCAAATGGAGAGGGCGGGCAACGCCGGAAAAGAAAAGGCAAAGAGCCCACCGCGCCGAGAGAGGGAAAACCGGGAAAGAAATCACCAGGATGCTTACAGGAAGACGCCGCGTAGCCTAGAAGCCGGTGGTAAAACCCGGGAACCCAGGTTTGACAGATATACACCGTTAAAAATCTCCCAGGCTAAACTATGGAAAGAAGTCGGCGCGACCGAAATGAAGAAGGTGGAAAGACCCCGGGCTCTCGGTAAGAGAGCAACGGCCGACAAAACCAGGTTTTGTGAATTTCACGATCGGCACGGTCACACGACAGAAGTGTTGGGACTGAAGAATACGGTGGAGAAGTTCATCCGTGAGGAAACTCCAAAGATACGTGATTCAGACCCAAGGAAAGCAGGGCGGTAAGAGGCATGTGGAAGACCGGAGTAGGAGTCCACAGCCTGACAAGAGGAAAAAGGAGCAGAAAAGAAGTCGATGATAGCGACGAGGAATTCCCCGACGCCAAGTACGACTGCAATGTTATTAGCGGAGGTTTTGGCGGCGGAGGGATTCGTCTAGCCAGAGACGGAAGTATTTGAAGGAAGTATTGTCGATTAAAGATGCTCCAACATTTAAAAAGGACCTGAACAAGCCCGAATCTCCTGTGTTATGTTTCACGGACGAGGATTTGAAAGACGTTGCCCCGGGGCATCATGACGGGTTGGTGATAACGGGAACACTGGTCAATTGCCGCGTGAAAAAGATCTTCGTGGACAATGGAAGTGCCGTGGACATCATCCTATGGGATGCGTTCAAGAGAATGAATTTTGATTCCGACGTGCTAAAACCATGCAGGACCATGTTAACCGGGTTCAATGGTCAGGACACTCGTCCAAAAGGGTACGTAGATCTTAAACTGACCTTGGGGGATAGGAATGCTTTCAAGACAGAGAGTCCGATTTATAGTTGCGGACTTTCCTTCTTCTTACAACGTAATCTGGGGACGACCAACGATTCACAATTGGGATATGTTGGTATCGTCAAGCACCAAAAGCTTAAGATGATTAGCGGGAAGAATAAAATCGTTACGGTAAAAGGAGACCGAAAGAATCTCGTCGGTGTTACTTCAACACGCTCAAGAAAGATTCAACCCGGCCAACGCACCCGGTCGCGGATACGCGTGGGAAGTCGGTAAATTTGGTCGAGTTGGATCTACGCAAAGAGGAGAAAATGCAAAAGACGGAACCAACTGGAGAGCTGGAGGATTTCCTTCTCGGTACAGAGCCTAGTCAAATCACTAAAATTGGCAAGGCTTTGGATCCCAGGATGAGAGAAGAGCTCGAAATACTCCTCAGGGACAATAGAGACGTATTTGCGTGGCAACCTTCGGAGATACCCGGGGTTAGAAGCCGGCTTTATTCGAGAAATACAAGACACCACATGGTTATCTAATGTGGTCCTTGTGAAAAAACCAAATGGGAAGTGGAGGGTTTGCACAGATTATAAAGATTTAAATAAAGTGTGCCCAAAAGACTCCTTTCCGATGCCTAGTATTGACCAATTAGTGGACAGTTCTTCCGGTTTCGGTTACTATCATTCATGGACGCATACTCCGGTATAATCAGATTGCTATGCACCCAGAGGACCGTGCGAAGACGGCATTCATCACCGAGAAGGCGAATTACTGTTACAACGTGATGCCTTTCGGGTTAAAAAATGCAGGAGCCACGTATCAGAGAATGATGAACCGAGTTTTGAAGATCGATTGGTCGGAACGTGGAAGTATATATTGACGACATGATTGTCAAATCCTTGAGTGAGGCCAACCACATTGATGATTTACGGCGGACATTCGACAAGCTCAGAAGATATAGGATTCGCCTCAATCCGGCGAAGTGCGCTTTCGGAGTACCGTCAGGAAAGTTCCTAGGATTCTTGCTGACAAACAGAGGCATAGAGGTTAACCCTGACAAATGCCAAGCTGTCTTAGACATGCAGCCCCCGCGGAACAAAAAGGAAGTTCAACAGCTGACTGGACGATTGGCTGCACTGACCCGTTTCCTGCCTAAATCCGCGGAGAGCTCTCTTCCTTTCTTTAAATTGTTGAAAAAGGAAGCATCTGGGGGATGGACGGCTGAATGCGAAGCAGCTTTTGGCAAAATTAAGCAGTGTTTGTCTGCACCTCCGGTACTGACCAGACCCCAGATAGGAGAAAGCTTAATCCTGTACTTATCAGTAGGGAACGAGGCTGTAAGCGCCGCGCTGAATTTCTCAACGTCAAATAACCAAGCAGAGTACGAAGCATTGATAGCGGGTCTGCTCCAAGCTAAGGAAAGTGGAGCTCGCAGAGTGCATGTTTCCACGGATTCTCAGCTGGTAGCCTCGCAAATCAATGGGACCTACCAGGCAAAAGGACCGTTGATGATCAAATACCAGGTCACAATAGCACACATTCCAAGAGGAGATAATGTTAGGGCCGATGTTTTGTCCAAATTGGCAAGCACCAAGAGCCACTGGAAGTCATCGCACCATTGTACAACAAAATCTTCGAGAACCTAGTTGCGTGATGCTTATTTCGAATAGTGACGATTGGAGGAAACCCATTATAGATTACATTGAGAGAGGAATTCTGCCGGACGAGTCATTAGAGGCGAAAAACTCATGAGATCGGCGGCCTCGTATACACTTGTGAATGACCAGTTGTATCGGAAAGGAATGCATTCTCCGATGATGAAATGCTGGCGGCAAATGAGGCCCAAGATGTCTTCTTTGAAATTCATGAAGGGATAAATGGTCACCACATGGGGGCTAAGGCTTTGGCCAGGAAGGCAATACGGGCTGGTTACTTCTGGCCCACCTTGGCAGCCGATGCTAAGACTCATGTCCAAAAATGCGACAGCTTGTCAAAGGCATGCTAGCGCTATCGATCACCTCCGCCACTCTTCGAACAATCTCGGCGCCATGGCCGTTTTTCAAATGGGGAATGGATCTTCTAGGACCATTCAAGCGGCCGCCGGACGCTACGATGGCTCATCGTGGCGGTTGATTACTTCACAAAGTGGATTGAAGTGGAACCCGTCGCCACAATCACGTCGAGCGAGGGTGCAAAAGTTCCTACGTAAGAACATCATAGCACGTTTTGGCATCCCAGTAGAGATCGTTACGGACAACGGAACACAATTTATTGATAAAAGCTTTCGGAAGTTGGTAGCCGATTTCAATATTAAGCAGCACTTCGCATCAGTCGAACATCCACAATCTAATGGGCAGGCAGAGGCTGCTAATAAGATCATTGTGGATGGGCTAAGAAAGCGGGTGGAAGATGCCACATCTAGCCGCAAAACAAGGCGATAAAGCGAACATGGAACGCGGATAAGTTGAAAGTTTATTATAGCTGAAACTGTCAGATCGGATGTCGGCAAGCTTCAGAAAGTGGCATGTGTAGCTCTTTTCTTTTTAAACGTGTGGCGTTTTGTAAACGCGGATGGATGAATAAAGAATGATTGGTCCCAGTTTTTTACGATAGAGTTGTCATCTGCTGTTTTGGAAAACATGTTGAAACCAGGATACTGAAAAATCCGGTTTCCAAAATCATGTACGATAAAAACATGTGGGAACCAGGATACTGAAAAATCCGGTTTCCAAAATCATGTACGATAAAAACATGTAGAAACCAGGATACTTAAAAATCCGGTTTCCAAAATCATGTACGATAAAAACATGTAGGAACCAGGATACTTAAAAATCCGGTTTCAAGAATCATGTACGATGAAACATGTAGAAACCAGGATACTTAAAAATCCAGTTTCCAAAATCATGTACGATAAAAACATGTAGGAACCAGGATACTTAAAAATCCGGTTTCAAGAATCATGTACGATGAAACATGTAGAAACCAGGATACTTAAAAATCCAGTTTCCAAAATCATGTACGATAAAAACATGTAGAAGCCAGGATACTGAAAAATCCGGTTTCCAAAATCATGTACGATGAAAACACGTAGAAGTCGGGATGTTTAAAGAATCCGGTTTTCTAAAATCGTGTAAGTTAAAAACACGTAGAAGCCAGGATGTTTAAGAATCCGGTTTCCAAAATCGTGTAAGTTGAAAACACGTAGAAGCCAGGATGTTTAAGAATCCGGTTTCCAAAATCGTGTAAGTTGGAAACATGTAGAAGCCGGGATAATGAAAAATCCGGTTTCCGACATTAAGCATACCGCTTTAATTCAGCAACACAAGCAATTACGGATGGAAAGCGATAAAGCTACAGTATGGTAGGCCGGGAGAAAAAGTAAGGATTTATATTGCAAAAAATATATGTCCGAGCGGTACACATAAAAACTCTTGGTGTTTTACTAAAAGAAAAAGTAAGAAGCAGTTAGACCCGCGAATGTGTCGGGGAAGATGACTCATCATCACTATCTTCGCCACCAGGAGGAATCAACCTGCCTTTGCCGCTAACATAAGCCCGAAGATGTAACCCGGCAGTATTCGGATCGACAAATGGGATTGAGCACCGGATCCGAGCCACGGCATTTTCAAAAGATAAACGCCCGATTTGGCTGTATTTTGCAATCTTCATTCGTGCAAGGGCCGGCTCGTCATCTTTTTCTTTAAGAACGCCGGCAAGGTGCTCATTGTCCGAGATCATCTTTTCTTTAAGAAGCATGTCCTCCCGACAAATATTTGATAGGCGGAGTACCTCGGCTTGGGCGTTGGCCAACTCAGTTTGCTTGGCATCTAATCCAAGCTGGGCCAATTTCAATTCAGCTTGAATGTTGGCCAGATTGGTTTGCGCGGAAGACAAGTTGGTTTCAGCTTCGGCAATATGCTCCACCGCGTGACAAATCTTTTGTTAAGGGCAGCCAAGTCTTTACGCGCCTTCTCTTTCTCAGCCCGGGTTATCTCCAGCTCCTGTTGGGCCTGGTCCCTCTCGGCAGTAACTTTGGGTAGATCTGCGTTGCTTTTCAAATTGTGGTTCTCAGAAAGGAGTTCATTATTTTCTTTCCTCTCAAGGTCGAGACTACTATTTAACGTGGAGATTTGCTGCTTCAAGTCATTCACGGACCTTAACCGAAGAGCGTTCTGAATCCTGAGAGCAGCATAAGGCCGAATTAATGAAGCCACCTTGTAGGCTTGTCGCTCCATCTCAATCCACTGGATTTTTTCTTCATTAGAAGGCATGGAGGGGGAGTACAGTTGAGCAAAGCGGACGCATAAGATCTCGAATAGCTCCGTTTACCCCTCTCGACCAAAGTGCTCCTCCATTCATAGTATCATGGCTATGAGGGATCGAGAAGGGGATGGAACTGAGTTTGCGGATGAAGTAGGTACAGGGCCCGTGGCAGGAGTCTCTAATGGGCGAGGCCTCGGCAGGAGTGGAAGTAGGAACCTCTCTAACAGGTGGGGGCGGTGCAGGAATCACAATGGTTTCTTCTCCAACAACGTTTTTGCTTTTGGGCATCCGCCTCCTTTTTTCACCATGTTTGGTCCACCTTTGGGCGCGGAACGCTTTCGGGGAGTTTTCGCAATACCTGCTCCCTCTGGGATTGGAACTCCGCCACTCACGGTGGGCTCATCTGCTAATGAGGGGGCGAGTTCATTCGTAGGGTTGACAGCTGCTTCCGCAGCGGCGCCCTCGTCAAAGGCTTCAAGAAACTCAGGTCTTCCCATCGGTTTTTAAAGTTTTTCCAGACTCGCAAAAGGGTTTGAAGAGCATATGTTCGCTTCTCCCGCGCAGCGAGGTCCACCCAAAAAGGTTGTGGCAGGGTGATCGAAACCCGCCGAGTTCCAATGAGAATAGAAGGTCATAAATACCGGCACGGTGCAGCAAATATCCATTTCCTACAGAGATTCTCAAAGGCTATGGCAAAAGCCCAACCATTGGGATGAAGTCGGGTGGGGGCTAGCAGCAGTGATTTAGTAGGCAAATTTGAAAATCGATAAAGGGAATCTTACACCAAGTTGGACGAAAACATCTCGGTAGAAGAAAAAGAAATGGGGCACGTGAGGTTGGCTTTTTCGGGGTCGGACGGTGGCAACCGACTCGCCATCCAGAGGAAGCCTTATTGAGTACCCTTCGCCATCTCTCACGCCGAGTGAAGGAAAGTCCGTGTCGATCAGGGTGTTCTTCACCTCGGTCACCCTACAATGGACAACTTTCTTGGGAGAGTTGGGATTCCGGACTGACATGGAAGAACTGCAATCATCCACGGAAGGTGATGATTGCATCTGAGAAGACGATGCCATCTAAACCTAGATAATGCAAGAAAAGGGCAAAATTAGCACACAAGGCACACTCGTGGGGGCCAATCATATCAAAAACAAGAGCAGTTTAAGGCTAGCCCAGGCACATTGCATCTTTCGGGCAATGCTATCAATGGGATGAAGGTTGGGTTATCAGCAAATACCTAGGATCGGAACAATTCCTGGGTTGGCAGAGGGAAAAATCGGGGACGTAACAACCAAATTAAAAACCTATCCTTATCAATCGAACAAAGAAGATGGAAATCTAACAGGAGTAAGGAGCAAAGACTACTCGGACGAACCGGATATGCCAAAAACTCAAATAAATATATCCAAGATAGCGACGCAAGGCTCGGAAAATTTTCGCGTATATCGACAAGCAGGAACCAAAAGATATAAAAGTTAAGGAAAATACGATCTTACTGACCGAGGAATTCGCGAAACAAAGACAAATACAAGTAGGTTGCTACGGAAGCTCTTGCGAAAGCAAAGGAGAAGCGTGCGTTTTTCTTTTCTTGGCAAAGGCGGTGGCTAAACGAAGAAATATATAGTTTTTGATTTTCAAAATTGAGAAACTCTTGAATTCAAAACGTCAAGAAGAGTTATGGCCACGCGCGCGAAGGCAGAGTCCGAGGTTATATGGATTTCTCTCTTTGAATTCAAAACGTCAAGAAGAGTGATGGCCACGCGCGAGAAGGCGAGTCCAGAGGTTATATGGATTTCTCTTTTTGAATTCAAAACGTCAAGAAGAGTGATGGCCACGCGCGAGGAGGCAGAGTCCAGATGTTGTATGGATTTCTCTCTGAAGCGACGTACGCATTAATTCGGCTCGGTTTTCAAACGCCTATTGACAGGCGCGCAGGTCTAGAGGCGTAGTTACACGTTACAACGTGTCAGTTTGGCAGAAAGGAATATGTCTTTTCACATTCGACTAAGGGATTTCAATTGAAGTCTGCCAGCAATAACAATTCGGTATGGGTCACAGCGGTCACGACCGGGATGATATAATCGAAGCAACAGGGCATTGCGAGTTCCGGTGGGTTTCTAACGCGGGTTGCTTAGGAATGCAATACACCGGGATACGTGAAAAACGGGAAGTCCAAACAGCCGAGTTAGTTAGGAAATCAAATGCGGAATATGGACATTTACACAAGAGGAATTCAGCAAAATATGCAGGAGACCCTAGGAATGCTTAGATAAGTCCAGGGGACCGCTAATCGTGCCTCGGGCCTCCCTTGATGGAGGGTAGATTCGACTAGAAGATGCTCAAATACAGCTTCGCCTCCCAGGACCCGTACGACATTGAACCAGACGTGAAGACTGGCAAATGCGTTTGGGATCCCAGGCGCCCACCATGGAATATGCTTGAAGACTGGCAAACGCGTTTGAAACCAAGGTCGCAGTCCTTGGAAGGGCTTCTTTTATTTCTCGATCGCTGTCTTTTTCCCCACATGACCGGAAGAATGAAGGGCAAGTTCTCATCGGTAAGCTCATCATTCTTAGCAAGATTTGTTAAGAAAGAAAAGGTGGGGCAGACCAATGGGCACAAGAAGATGAGGAGTGATGAAATTATTTATAGCCCAGGGGGATCGCGAGGGTCAGGCAGCAGTAGGTGGGACGTTCAAGGGAGATGACGTTTCAGTTCAGGTGGGACGTTTAAGAGAGATGACGTTTCAGTTCCCCATGACGTTTCAGTTTCCGCTGAAAGAAATCATGACTAACGTTAAGAAACGTGAGTAAGCAGCAGTGGCTGCGCAGCATTAAATGAGGATAGGTTGGAAAAATGGCGATGCAGAGTTCCAAGAAAAGGAATAATGGCATAGTGTCGGATGAGAAGCGATACGCCACATGCCGTGTCCCCATCCACCAAAAATTGGGGGACAGCGGCTGAATAGGAAATCCTCAAAAAGATAAAAGTCAATACAGTCCGGCGGACAAAACGACAAAGTAGTAAAGCAAGTAAGCCATTGGTGAAAAGCAAACATGGCAACGTTATTACAAAAACAACTAGGTGTCGCGGTAAAGAAACCCTAAAAAAGACAAAGACCGGAACTAATCCCTGAGGACCCGTAGATAAGGCAAGTCGGGAATTAGTTCTTGGAACTTAGCCAAAGCCGAGATAGACACAACGGGGAGAGCCCGAGATAGAAAAATCTCAACAGCTCAGAAACCCGAACTCCTGAGCTTGGGGGGCAAGCGTTATGGATTCAAATAATGGGCCTACCGAGGAAGGCCCAATAGAAGAACTCCCGGCGGAAGCCTCCCACAAGTCGCGCTCCGTCGGCCACCTCACGAGTGCCGAGAATCCAGCAATCATGCAGGAAAGGGAAGGCGCCCGATCAGGGCTGGGAAGGAGGCACGATCACAATGGAAGGACTCAAGGTAAACAAAACCCTAGGTAATCTCTATATATAGGAGGTTACCTCCCAGGTATGTCCGGAGGCTGAACATTACATTCTTATAGTTCTGTTCCACTGTGCACACACATCACCCTCAGCCTAGCCCCAAAGGCTAGACACTTGTGTTCTACCACAGAACAAATAGGTTTTTCCTTTTTTATTCTTTGGTTACTATTTCTACACCGGTTCACAATAACTGATGTAGAATGGTTCTTTTCTAAAACTTTTAGTCCGTTTGTTACGAGGAAGATTTAAGGAATGAAAGTAACTTTTTTTTTTTGCTCGAAAGGAATGAAAGTAACTTAAAGGAATAGAAAAGAAAGGAATATTGAGAGAGAACTTTAAAAGGGTGTTTTGTTTGGTAAACACGGAAATTGAGATGGAAGATGATAATTATTAAAAATTAAAATATAACATTTAAAATTTCCAAAATACCCTTTACATTAAAAAAAAATCCCTCCTTCTTCATCTCTACGCCTGACCGACAGCCAAAATGAGGAAAAAAAATTCGATCCTGTCGTGGTTTTCGACCAGTGGTGATGGAGATCGTGGGTTCCGACGTTTTCCCTCTCTCGCTCTGCTATCCCTCATTCTTCAATCGTGACATCCTGACCAACAGAACCAAAAGAAACAAAAACAAAAATTCAGATCCAGGAAACAGCGTGGGTTTCGACCGATGGTAGTGGTCTGGTGAAGTCAAATCGGCGACGATGAAGGAGCTAGGAAGTCTTCGCCGGCAACAAAGAGAGTCGAAGGCGAGAGGAAGAACGTCGAAGGTGCTGGTGTGAATGGAGGAAGAAGATAAAGGGATATAATTGGAATTTTGTAGGAGGGAAGATCAAATCTCACATCTTCCATCCAATATGTGAGGGCTTTTTGACCAATCTAATTTTTTTAAAAAAAATATTTACCAAAATAAATCAAATTTCAAACTATTTCCCAAAGTAATGCAGTTGGTGGCGCTGGCTGACAGGACGAAATAAGAGGCGTAAGAAAGATTTACGGGACTGGGGAAATCTGCAATTAGTTACGTACGAAAGGTTTACGCACAAAATGGCGTGGGAAATCTACTAAATGGCGTGGGGATTTCTCACGCCATTTGGCCCTCACTTGCTCCCCTCTTCAGAGCCCGTACCCTACAATGAAATGGTATATAAAAAAAAATTATAATAATAATAATAAATTATAAAAAATTGGAATAATTTAAAGCTCTACTTCATTTAATTTGAAGTCAAAAGAAAGAAAGTAGGGAGTTGAAATAACTCATTAAGAACGCCTTTTAAAAGATTACGCGGTACAATTTGGTTATAACAACAGATCACAATACAGGGGATCTATATATTTGTTATACACCAAATATTTGTATAACAACAGTATTGATTTTGGGGTCTGTATAAAAAAGATACAGATCCCACAAATGCTAATTATATATATATAACAACAGTATTGATCCCACATATATATATAATTAGCATTTGTGGGATCTGTATCTTTTTTAAATTATTCCAATTTTTTATCATTTATTATTATTATTTTTTTTTATATACATGGAATCAGACCCAATTGAGTGGGTCTGATTCCATTGTACTATGTTTCACGCCACCTCATAGGTGGCGTGAAACTTTTTCACGCCACCTAGTGGCGTGAAAATTTTTTACGCCATCAGATGCCTGATGGCGTAAAAAATCTCTGCGTGATTACCTGTGGCGCAACAATTTCTTACGGAATTAATGGCGTGAGACTTATATTGGTAAATTGTTTCCAAAAAGCCTTAGTTTGATAATTATTTTTTTAAAAAAAATTATTAAGGTCAAAAAGCCAATATGTGAGGGATCTGATCTTCCCTCAAATATGGGAAGATCATCACTCACCGGAACTTGTTTCCGAGATCTTCTGTGTACCAAACGACCAAAACCATGGGAACTTTGACTATCTTCCCTTTCCTTCTCCAATCTTCTTTATAACAAACGGAGCCTTAATTAATTGGGGAGAAGGATCTTGCCTTACATTATTTGATTTTTGTGGTTCTCATTTCTCTGTGCCTCACAGTTGAATTCTTTTTGCCAACCCTTCACAACTTTTCTAGACCTTGCAATTCAAACCCTTCCACAAAATGTTTTTCTTATCCCCACACCAAGGCCCCTTTTGTTATAAGGAAGATTTAAGGAAGGAAAGGAGCTTAGAAGAGGGAAAGAAATGGAAAGGAAAGGAAGATTGAGAGAGAACTTTAAAAGGGTATTCTGTTTGGTAGACATTGCCCGTTTGGTATAAAGAAGATTTAAGGAAGGAAAGGAACTTAGAGGAGGGAAAGGAATGGAAAGGAAGATTGAGAAGGAACTTAAAAAGTTAAACTGTTTGGTAGACGTGGGAAAGGAACTTAAGTTGAGGGAAAATGATTTGTTTGGTATGAAGAATTGGGTGTTAGTTAAGTGGGAAGGTGGGGTGAAATTCCTAAAATGCCCCCTCAATTCATTTGGACGTTCGAACGTAAAAGTTAAGTTCGAACGTAATAGGCACCCAATTGCCTACGTTTGAACGTAAAATCTGACTGCTTGAGGTTTACATCAACAATTTCCACAACCCTACAGACAGGAAACCAGACCACAAGAACACAGGATGCATGTAGAGGAATGGATGAAGGAATAGTTTAAAATGGAAAGAACAGAGGGTTGAGAAGAATTCAAAAACAGAGGAAGCCGACGGTGGTGGTAGTCTTTCCTCTCCGGCAACAGTGCTTGGTAGAGAGGAAGAAGAAGGCAAAGATGATGGAAGAGAGTCGAAGCTCTCTGTTCTCCTCAGCGCTTTGGTTCTGCTTCTGACGTCATGTCTGTCGCAGCTTGGTAGAGGGTGAGGGAAGAAAAGAATATCACCAGCGATGATGATGAAGAAGGTGAGAGTCGCCGACGACGGAAATGGAGAAGAAAGGCGGAGGAAGGAAGGATCAGATCTGATTAAACTTCTGCTTCCTCTTTTAAAACAGATCTGATAGGGGTTTTTTGGTCCAACAATTTCACTTTCCCGGGAAATTTTCACGATCCCGCCACTTTTTGAGGGATTCAATTTTCCCATGTTTAAAGGAAGATCAGACCAGGTGGGAAGTAGGATTGACGGGAGACTTGCGCAACAAACGGTTTTTTGCGTGGGAAGCCTGGCATATTCCCTTTCCCTCTCGTGAAATCCGTGTATCAAAAACGGGTCCTGAGATGGAAGATGATAATTTTAAAAAAATTAAAATACAACATTTAAAATGTCCAAAATACCCTTTACATTAAAAGTAAAATAAAATTCCCTCCTCCTTCTTCATCTCTATGCCCGACCAACAGCCAGAATGGAAAAAAATAAAAGCTTCAATCCTATCGCGGTTTCCAACCGATGGTGGTGTAGATCATGGGTTCCGATGTTTTCCCTCTCTCGCTCTGCTATCCCTCCTTCTTCATCCCTGACGTCCCGACCGACAGGATAAAAAAAAACAAAAACAAAAAATCAGATCCAGGAAACAGTGTGGGTTTCAATTGATGGTGGTGGTTTGGTGAAGTCTGATCGGCGAAGGTGAAGGAGCTAGGAAGTCTTCACCGGCAACGAAGAGAGTCGAAGGCAAGAGGAAGAGCGTCGAAGGTGCCGGTGCCGGTGTGAATGGAGGAAGAAGATAAAGGGATATAATTGGAATTTTGTAGGAGGGAAGATCAAATCTCACATCTTCCATCCAATATGTGAGGGATCTGATCTTCCCTCAAACATGGGAAGATTAGCACTCATCGAAACTTGTTTCCGGGATCTTTTGTGTACCAAACGACCAAAACCATGGGAACTTTGGCTATCTTCCCTTTTCTTCTCCAATCTTCTTTAATTTGTAACAAACGGAGCCTAAATTCTTCACACATGCACCTCCACCCTTTCTTTTTTATTTTTTAATTGCTATATATGATTGACTATGTCAACTTTAGTATTGTGGGGTATAATTGGGAGTAACTCTCTTGGGGGAAAACCCCCTCTTAAAAGCATTTTCTGCATTTGCATAAACTCCAACACAAGACACAAGATGCGACTTCGTATTTAAACAGTCAAAGTCTTTTTTATCATTATAGGACTAGCTTCTATTAGTGATCATTTGCCTTTCTCTTTTACTTAACACACGGTCTAATCTTAAATGCAAAATTAGGTACTCCTCTAGTTTTATTTATATAAGGCACTTCCAGCATATTTCACATAAATCAATAAAAACCTTGAACTTTATTAATCTTATATATATAAAATTCAACAACTTTTCAATTTCACCCCTATCAAATATTCATTATACTCCATGAGAATAAAGTCAATATAATAATAAATGAAAGAAAAAATTGTACATTCATACAAGATTTATCTCTCTCTCAGCCTTATGAATAGGACCAAAAAAATTCTCCTCATACTACTATAAAAAATGTTTTCAACATCCCAAATTTGACCCTGTAATACCCCAAAATTTATATTTTGGCAATTAATACCTATTTAAAATAGGGAAATATATTGTCTCTAATTTTAGGAATTTATTGGGTTATTTTCCTTGGAAATTAAAGAGGCAAAAATCCAATTTTATTTTAGGGAACATAAGTTGCCCTATGATTATTAAAATAATGCATGGTGCATAAATGACCAATGTAAACCCAAAAGTTGTGAGAAAATAATAAATTCAATTAAAGAAAATTGTCAACAATTAGTAGATAATTAATTATGGCTAAAATAAGAAAGAAAGTGTTGTGTAAACACTTAAACAAATTGATGGGAGTTAGCAACAATAGATGAATAATCTAACTTGCACTAATTACAATTAGTGCATAATCCTTCAAAATGATTAGAGGCTAATTAGGATTATCAATAGAAGGCCATGATTTTCGAAAATGAGAAGGCCAATGGGAAGAGATGAGATTAAAATATTAATGATGTTCTAATGACTAGGATTATAAGATAAATCGATTAAGCAATGAAAGATGCAATACAGGCACTTAAACATTGGATTAAGGGATTAATTAAACTTTGTTAATTGTAACACCCCAAATTCCAAACTACAAATTGTGTCGGATGACACTTGGTTTTAGAAAAATTCAACAGATTTTGAGGTGCTACATCAGAGTACTGCGGAAACGGAGAGCAAATGCATTAAAAATTTGGACAATATATGAGTAACAGATATAAAAATACCCCGACATGTGACGATGCCGAGCGTATGGTGGTATATTAAAAATTTCCCGAAGGAATAATCATGTGATACAATATACAGAGCTTTGTACAATTACATTTCACAAAAAGTAACTATACAACCTAGACCAAGCCTTGACTAGACTTGGGGCAATGAACCTAACTCCGTTAACCGAACAGAATGGCCAGGTAAGTGTCTATTATGGGGGCCTCACTGAGTTCACGGTGACTGATTGACTCCTGACCGTCGGATCCTGCTTTTGTAGGGCAAGGCCTATTTATAGGCAATTCTGGGTTACTATTCATGCTTTATCATATCGACTCCTGACCGTCGGATCCTGCTTTTGTGTGTTGGCTTCATCCTAGCCCTCAAACCCACCTTGGCTGTCCTTCCCCCTTAGGTGGCACTAGATGACACCATCCTTGATGATGTCACAAGTTGCTTTTTGCCTTTGACCCGATAAAATTCCTCGTTCGGTGTCCTAATCGCGTAATCTTGTAAAATCTCAAAAATCCGGAAACATAGCCCTGAAGATCTCTTTTTCCTCTTTCAAAATACTTGGGTCAACCAAATTTTTGATCCCATTCAGGGTGTCTTCGGTTCCGCTGAAGATTTTTGGATATCCGCCTTCAAATTCACTTGTTTAGAATATACCCTGACTTTAGAAACCTTGTTCGTGATTTTCTAGATAGGATTTAATTTCTATCTGTGGTCATTTATCCTATTTGCTTTTACAACTTAATCACCTTTTAACCATAAGTTACATGTTTTTTAAGTTGAAAATCTTATCCCTTTATCCACTCCAAGATTTTCGGTCAATATATGGTCCTTTTTTTTCGTTTTTTAATTATTTAATTAATTAATATTATATAAAATAATTATTTTATAATTTTTTTATAATTTTTTTACAAAATTTTCCTATTGGTCCATACATGTTTTTAGGCTTAAAATTACTTAATCTTTCATATTTTTCTTCATATTTTCCAATTAATTAGCAAATATATTTTATGCTAATTTCAGTCGTAAACCACTAATTATAGGGTTTTACATAATTATCTTTGGATTTTCCTTTGTTTAAACTCAACCAATTAGCCAATAATTATTTAATTAATTACCCACTAATTTTTGATAATTTTCTTAATTAGAATAACTCATTACCTCACAACTTTTGCACTGACATTAGTATTTTATGTCTCATGCATTATATTAAAATTTACGGGGGCATTTTGGTCATTATAATACTTTTTGATTTTTCCCCCTTTATTTTTCCAAGGTTATAATTTATTCAATTACCAAAATTAGAGATAATATACTCTCTAAATTTTAATAATTATTTTACTGCCTCTTGAGATTTATCATAATTTTCTCAGGGTATTTTATGACCCATAAATGCATTTTAGGGATTTTCGGCCCCTTTATGCCTTTTAATTTCAATAGAAATTTCCATTCAATAAGATAATTATATCTTAAGGGTTGATACCACATATTCACCTATTTTCTATAGGTATTCTTTTACTAATTTATGGTTCTTATCATAATTGGGATTTTTAGGGTGTTATATTTCTCCCCCTGTTAAATAAAATTTCATCCTCGAAATTTGCGCGTATCACCTCGGAGAAATAACTTAGACCTTTAGTCTAACCCTTGTCCATGCATACTTACTTAGCGCGCATCCCAACATTCCAACATCGCTTTATCCAATCGGTACTCAGGTTAAATACATGACTCACCTGTCCATTCTCATAGTGCTTGGTTACGCTGGTCTCACTATTTGACTCATTCCGCCTCTCAGTTTATCGCATATTGGCCTTCCGGCCCAAACTATTATCACAACACTGGAGATTCTAGCCATTCTGCCTAGGAAATCATCCTAAGGTCTTAGGCATTTCATCTATTACATGGTACCATAAACGTTTTGCTAGACTCAAGATATACTATAGATATACTAGTCTAGCGTCACATGACAGTTAGCATTTCACACAACATTTTTACTACTGGCTCAAAAACTTTTACTACTGGCACATACCTTTGAGGGTATAATTTACTTTACCAATTGTTTTAACAATTGAATGTTCACGCCACCACTTCAACCACTTGGTACAGCGAGCGCTCTATCCCAATCCCCATATCCGGTCTCCTGCAAATACAATACTGTCAAATAAAGTGGGAGAATTTCCGCCCCTCTTATAAGGGACCCAGCGTCTGCGCTGGCACATAACCCTATCTACCGGAACTTAGTCCAAACATAGTCAGGTTGCTTTTAAAATAAAACATACGCTCTCGGCGAAATGTTATGGATTGGGTGCGTTTCACTGCTGGTGCGGTTTTCATTTCCTCAAATCAAGTCCCTCAAAACTCTTTGTTCAAAAAGAACCTTTACCAAAGGCCAGCGATTTCAAACTTTTCAAACACCTAGCAAGACCCAACAAACCGTGTATATCTACAACAGCTTCTGTCCTTCCAGTTTTGTACTGCCTTTACCATAACATAGTTGAAAACTCAGTTTCAAACTCTGGGTTCTAACAAACCCTCTTTCTTAAGACAACATCTTTTCCAAAACTAATCATCATTATGGTTTCAATTTCTGTTGAAACAAACATTCCATTTGAAAACTTTGTTTCAAAATTCACAAGTTCGAAATCAATTGCAAAGATTTTTAATACAGCAGATGTATTGGCAAGTTTAAAATTTCCATCTTTAAACGTTTTCAGGAATCAGACAACTAACCTTTAGAAGATCATTTACCAACTAATTGCATTCGGACCTCTGTCCTTGGCTACTCAACATTTGGCTATTCCGGATATCGTCCGCTATTCTCGGGTTTCATAGTCTCTGCACTAACTAAACTCTGGATCCTACACTTCGGATCTTTACCCTATCAAAATATTTTTAAGTTGTTCGATCAGAAATTTGTTCCGGCCCGACTACCAGGGTCTTGTCATGTCGTACTTTTGATATGTAGTGTCACCGTGGCGCCCATACACCGCGTCAACACCAGATATCATCAATGTTTCCATGGCGCCCATACACCATAGCAACACAAGATACCTTAAATGTTTTCATGGTTCCCATACACCATGTCAACACAATATATCTTCTACTCTATGACACGATCGTGGTTGGTTTGTAACAAATCATTTCTATAGGGAACCTATTAGATACGGAATTCATTATAATGCACTTACCTTGAGAACTGATACGCTGGTAGCTCTACTGTATGGTTCGTTGTCACGGCGGCTGCACTAAACGGTTTGTTGTCATGGTGGCTCTACCCCACGGTACTTTACACGGCGCTTCACTCAATCCCTCCGGCTGGTCAACTCCTCTGGTCAGAACCCTCTGTAGGTAGACCCCCCTTGATCAAAGCTCCCCGTAGGTAGCCATCTCCGATCAAAACTTCCCATAAGTAGTATTGTCTTCAACCGATCGTCTCTGTATCATTATAATGAGAACTCGAATCTTACCAGGTTCCTACCCCTTAGTGATTTTGTACTCTGTTATTTCTATTTCTGTCATCTTATCTGGGGTAACTCTACTCACAAACTTCCATTATCAGTCTAGTTCCAGGAAATATCTATATCTCAAATTTTCCCTATCGGGTAACCACCCACTTCTCAGGGAAATCTATTGGTTTACTAACATCACTATGGTTATCGGGGTCACCTTGAAACCATAACCCATAGCTACTGGGGTTTCATCTATCGTATGGTTCCGTTAAGCAACTGATTCTCAGGTATTTAAAACCTAAGGTATCCTCACTCATTTTCTCCTAAAGGTTCCTACTCTCAGGTAATGGAACATAGGAAATGCTCAGTCACTATCTCTACCAACATAAGGTTCAAGACTATCACTCTGTCTGTTCTCATAGTATCCCAAAGGAATACTATGTTTCATACCGCAAGGTATTCAAGCTTTAGCTTAAAGCTGTACCGCCTCCCTTTGAAACACTGGGTGAGTATTTCGTTCAGACTCCTGATATCAGAAGCCCTAGACTTTAGCAACAGAAACCATATTCTGTGCCATCTCTCCATTCTCTAAGTCTTAACTTACCCGACTTAACCCTTTTCCTTCAGAGTATACGTCCTTTTTGTATCACAATACCAGTATTATATCAGTACTCTTAACCTAGTTGTCCATACATTGCTCTGAGACTAGCTATGAAGCTAGCTCTGATACCAAAGTGTAACACCCCAAATTCCATACTACAAATTGTGTCGGATGACACTTGGTTTTAGAAAAATTCAACAGATTTTGAGGTGCTACATCAGAGTACTGTGGAAACGGAGAGCAAATGCACTAAAAATTTGGACAATATATGAGCAACAGATATAAAAATACCCCGACATGTGACGATGCCGAGCGTATGGTGGTATATTAAAAATTTCCTGAAGGAATAATCATGTGATACAATATACAGAGCTTTGTACAATTACATTTCACAAAAAGTAACTATACAACCTAGACCAAGCCTTGACTAGACTTGGGGCAATGAACCTAACTCCGTTAGCCGAACAAAATGGCCAGGTAAGTTTCTATCATGTGGGCCTCACCGAGTTCACGGCGACTGATTGGCTGACCCACATAGACTAGCCTTGCCTTCGGCACCAAACTATTCGAAATAACTTCATTAGACCCATGCCTGACAATAGGCTCTGATGATCTTCTTCCGGCTCTTGCCTCGACCGGTGCATTACTACGACTCTGCCCCTCGGTTCATATCTATGGCTCCATCTACCGGTGCCTTCTCTGTTCCTGGTCTTTACCTGTACTATCATTCAAGACTGAGGTCCAATGGCCATTGGACCTCAGGTAACGGTTAACCTTATGCTCAAATAAAACAATATATAGACAACAGATATTCATGACATAACAACAATGATCAATCCAGTCACGTCGTGTGATCATGTGATAACAACTACAATACCATGAAAATTTATCCCTGGTTTGCAACATCCGTGCCATGATGTACAGCCGTGTCCTCAGCGCTAGGAAAACTCAAACGGTATTACTATGTCTATAACCTAATCGGTGACCCTAAATAGAGCCTCTATCCGAATCGGTGACCCTAAACAGGGCCTCTATCCGTGAATGTATCTATCACATATATGTATATGAGCAGCACAGAGTTAGTGTTACAGTACGCGAACGTACCTTCGTTGACGAGTGTTTGGTACGTTGACGGAATACTGTACTTTTGACGGAAAACAGCGGAACGTCCGACAGCGGCACAACAGACAGCGGAATGACAACGGTACGAGATTACAGATATCCTATAAGGATAATATCATGTTTATCAATATGTGACATCATAACAGGCATTTTAGGTACAAATTACCATTTTGCCCCTATTTGCCTAATCGGCAACATTTCGCCAGAGCTTCGCTACTTTGACTCTAATCTTCCAAAATTTTGCCATATCTCTAACTCCAACATGATTTTCGAAATTAATACCTTAAATACCCCTAACACATTATATCTAATCATATTTGGAAGATAAAAGACTAAACTAGCATTTCTACTCTAACTACCGAAAGAACTACGAAAGCTTAAGACTAAGGACCGAAGAAATTACCCAGAGCTTCGCTGCAAATTTCCCCGGACTCTTCCTCCTCCCTTTGCTCCAAGAATTTCAAACTAGACAAGAGAGGTTTGGTGTGAAGATTTCAAATGAAGGGCAAGGCCTATTTATAGGCAATTCTGGGTTACTATTCATGCTTTATCAGAAAAGGCTAGTAAAAAAAAACCCCCCAAATTGAACCATAATTCTTGTTGTTTCAAGTTATTCTCAAGAAACTACATAAACTTCAAACTTTACCTCTAATAATATTTGTGAGAACATGTTAATTGAAATATAGAGGAGTTTTGGCCAACAAATACAAAAAATGAAGCTTGTGGGCATAAAAGAAGCCAACAAGGCTTATAAAAAGTGGAAGAGATAAGGAGGAGAGAGGGAGGACATTTTTGAGTGATTGGTGGGTGAGGATGGACTTTCAAAATAACCCTAGATCCAATGGTTGCAAATTGGGTAGAGAAAGTTCAAGAGAATTGCCAAATGTGCCATAGCCTTTTCCTATAAATAGGAACCTTCTCTTCACTTGAATTTTCACACCAAAATTGCTTGAGTAATTCGAATTCTAGAGAGAGGATAGAAGGAGGAGCTTTGGAGAAGGAGTAGCAAGGTTTTGGGTAATTTTTTTGGTCCTTAGTTTTAAGTTCTAGTCTTTAGTTTTGTAATTCTTAGAGTTCTAGTTTAGTTCATAGCTTAGATGTTGTTTTGATCTTTAATATTCCAATATATTGTTGATATTATGTTTTGTGGTTAAATATGGTATTTATTTCGAAAATATGATGGAGAAAGGGATATGGCAAAATTTTGGAAGATTAGAGTCAAAGTAGCGAAGCTCTGGCGAAATTTCGCCGGTTAGTGAAGTCAGGGGTAAAATAGTAATTTGTGACTAAAATATCTGTTAGGATGTTGTTCATGAGTTAATAGCTACGGTATTACCCTTTAGGATGTCCGGGAAGTCCGGAGTCGGGTTCAGAAGGCCGGACGTTTGGCCATTATACGATGAAAGGTACGTTCGCGGCGTACTGTAACACTAACTCTGATGCTTATAGTATGCTTATATATGTTGTGGATACTTTCATAAAGCCATGAACGGGACTCTGTCCTGGACATGCACTGTGACTAAGGTATGGGACTTAGATCACTATTTACAGCTTTACGGGTTATAGTCATAATAATGCCGTTATGTTTTCCTAGCGCTGAGGACACGACAGTACATCGTGGCACGGGTGAATAGTGCAAACTGGAATTAACTTTTCATGTTATTGTATTTGTTATTGAATGATCATACGACGTACTGGCTTGATCATTTCTGTAATATTAGAAGTATCTGTTATGCATATATTGTTTATATAAGCATGAGGTTAACCGTTACCTGAGGTCCGATGGGCATTGGACCTCAGTCTTAACTAATAGTACAGGAAAGGAGCAATCAGAAATATCAGGAATATCAGAAATATCAGAGAGGGTACCGGTAGATGGAGCCATAGAGAGGAACCAAGGGGCAAAGCCGTAAATATGCACCGGTCGAGGCAGGAGCCGGAAGAAGTTATCAGAGCCTATTATCAGGCATGGATCTAATAAAGTTACTTCGAACAGTTTGGTGCCGAAGGCAAGGCTAGTCTATGTGGGTCAGCCAATAAGTCGCCGTGAACTCGGTGAGGCCCCCATGATAGACACTTACATGGCTATTCTGTTCGGTTAACGGAGTTAGGTTCATTGCCCCAAGTCTGGTCAAGGCTTGGTCTAGGTTGTATAGCTACTTTCTAAGAAATGTATTTGTACAAAACTCTGTATATTGTATCACATGAATATTCCTTCGGGATTTTCAATTTAACCAGCATACGCCTGGCATCATCGTATGTCGGGGTATTTTATATCAGCTACTCATCATTGTCCAATTGTTACTACATGCTCTCCGTTTCCACAGTACTCTGATGTAGCACCTCAAACATTGTTGATTTTTTTTTAAAACTATGTCTTTTTAAACAATAAGAGGTATGGAATTTGGGGTGTTACAGACCCAATTTACTTCCCTTTTATTAGGGACGTCTTTTAAGAGGACGCAATAAAAGGGAGCAATATGGCGTACCCAAAAAATAACGGACGTCAAAAATTCATACTTATGGCATCCCAAAAAGTATTTGGAACGCCAAAAATCATGGCTTTGACAGCATTTAATGTGATTTTTGGCATCCCAAATCACAAAAATTATTTGGGCCGCCAAAAATCATGGCTTTGACAGCATTTAGTGTGATTTTTGGCATCCCAAATCATCATACTTACGGCGTCCCAAATCATGATTTGGGACGCCATAAGTATGGTCCCAAATCTTGATTTGGGACGCCATAGGTGCCTATTTTTTAAAAAAATAAAAATAAATTTCCCTCTCACACTAGCTAATAAGGGTGACAGAGGTGAAGAAGAACAATGATGAAAGTGAAAATAGTTCTTCAAGGAAACTTAAACCAAAAACTAAACTAATTGAAATCGGAGCAACCAAAATCGCAAGAAATGATCTATAGATTCATTTCTCTATTTGACCAATTAAAAAAGGATTTATTTTTCTATTAATCATGAACTACATAAAAGAACTGATATGCTAGTTTGTAACCCTTCAAATAAACACAATTTCTAACTTCTGTTTTATGTCAATACTCAACAGCAAGGGGCTATATATATAGCCAATGTAAAGGAAAAAGGTAAGAACCTTGTTCAGCAGCTTGGATAGACCAGGGATCCTTCCTGCTAGTAGACCTTATTTCACTGCCACTAAACTGTCTCTCAGAAAACCCAATACGGAAACCACAGAAGCCAAAATTGTTCTTCTGTTCAACAGTAAAGTTGAACGCTTCTCGCACTCTCAATTGGTGTCATTTGACTGGGAAAAAATTGAGGCAAAAAACAAACAGCCCACCAAACAACCATTAAAATCATTATTAATACACCCAATCTTCCAGAACAAATAATTAATGCAAATTTTTACAGGGACTAAAATACAAAATAAAACTCAAGCAGGCCCTGCTTATGACTAAAAACAATAAGCAACATGTGTTAGTTCGTGATGTTTTGATGATTACAAAGTGTTAAGTTATTGAATTAAGTAATAAATAGTTTATGCATTTTGCTTTGCTTGAGCACGACTAGTTCATTCCCGAGCATACTCTTTCTAATGAAGTGTATAAGCGTTTCAGAAACATGCTCGAGCATAGTGACTGTAATGCCCGAGCATCATCGAGTTGAAAGCTAAGGAAATATACTTAGTCAAAATCCATGCCCGAGCAAAGTGTAAGTAACGCTCGAGCATTATGCTCGAGCAGAGGTAAATCATGCTCAAGCAGCATCATCTTAGTCCTTATATTTCATCTCTGTATGACTCTTGCATGAGCATCAATAGATATGCCCGAGCAAGCATGCTCGAGCAAAGTATAGGCAATGCCTGAGCAATATCGTAAAACTCTTAGATAACACTTTGTCTGCCTTATGCTCGAGCAAGGTATTATCATGCCCGAGCAGCATGCTCGAGCAAGATTGTTATGCTACTCAAGCAAGATTGATTCCAAGTCACTATTAGTCTCGTTCTCAAAGCATGCTCGAGCATTGGCGACACTGGCCTTGAATGTTGCCCGAGCATTAAGTTGTGGTTGCCCGAGCATCATCAATGTTCGATGAATTTAAAGGCTTGTTCTAGGCATGCCCAAGCAAGCACAGTTGTGTGCTCGAGCAGTTGCTTGATATTTCCCGAGTATAGCACATCGTTTTACTGTTAACAACATATTTGCATATAGTTCCCCGAGCATACTAACAATTATGCTCGAGCATGATCATCCCCTGTTTAGAGATACGAGAAGTCTTTAATTCAAAAATCTTGGGTTATCTTCAATCCTCTCTTATCTCACTCAAAGCTATTTGAACTAAATATTAATTATCATTTTGATTGGTTTTCAGGTTGTTAACAATGTTTAAATTGAAATTAGCCAAAAGTGACGTTCGTTGTCAGAAGCATTAAATGCAACACAGAAACAAAGCCTACAAACAGAACTGAACCTCGTAGCAGACGAAATCATTCCTTCGAGGTATACTTATTCGAGCAATTATTCTGAGGCATCTTCTTTGTTCAAGTACATTGACGGCGAACACATTTATGAAGCAACGGTCAACCGTAGCTAACGAAAACCATCTCTACCTAACGGAAGTTCCATGAGAGACAACGGCTATATTCAAAGCTTCACAGCGGCATTAATGGCAAACGCTATAAAAGCTTACCACATTCAATTCCACCAACCACCGAAACTTTGCGCATTCAATTAGTCTCAACTACTACCTACTGTTTCATTAAACTCTCTTAATATCTTCGGATATTATCTTGTACTTCTGTGTTCATTTACTATCTACTCGTAGAGGAGTTGTTAAACATTTATTCATTTTCTGTTTAAATCTTAAGGTTGAGGAACCTTAAGAGTGGGTGTACAATTACAGCTTGTAAGGAGGAGTGAATCCTAATGAGAGGATCATCTGAGTATAGTGTGTAATTGTAATTATCTTTGAAAGATAGTGAAAATCCCAGGTGTTCTGAGGACTGGATGTAGGTCGAAGAGTTAGACCGAACCAAGATAATCTCTTGTGTCTTTCTGTTTTTCTCTCTCTGTCTCTATTTCAAGTACTCTTGAGCTATTAGCGAAAGAATTTTATAATAACCTATTCACCCCCCCTCTAGGTGATATTCCATCTTCAACATGGGCAACAGAACCTGTATAGAATACAATCTAAGGTTACACTACTACTCCTAGATAAAACAATGTTCCATAATCCCCGATGCATAGCTTGGTGAAAGCCTGAATAATATTAACTTATTGACTAGCCAATAAACAGTCTTTAAATCCTGTTAATTTTTGTTGACATCGCTGATTAAGAAATAAAAACTTTAGCCCTCCAAGAGATAGCATTTGAATTTGGCATTTCAGTTCTTACTTTTCGTGTGTAATGCTCTAAAGCATGTGTATGCTCATTTATGATATCAGTAGACAAAAAAGCAACAGCACTAGGTAGTCTTGTAATTCATGTGTCCATGCATGAGCACTAGTTAGTCTTGCATTCTGTTTGAGCTAAGTAATTTTTTCCCCTTCTTGAGTTAAGTATATACAAATTACAAATTATAAGACAATGACTTTGAAATATCAGATTCACCATTCTAAAAATCCATGATAAATTATAGACAATATTGTAGGATGAAACCATACAAACATGATAACTTAGTTTCAACTTATTTTATTGCCTCAAGTGACATAAAACTGGTCAACCACAAAGGGTGAAAATTCACATAAAACAGAAAAAGCATGTCTTTGTTCTTTCATTAAATAAATACATAATTCAATAAATTAAAATTATAAAAAGAAACAAAAAGGGTGGTGGGAGGAAGGTAAAAAAAAGGAGCATCTTCATGTGCTTCACAAATCCCATAGTAAAACTTAGCAATTCAAAAACACTACTGACAGACATAAATTTGTCAGTTTGACTAAAAACAGAGCAGAAAAGGACAATTAAATTCAATCGGATCTTCTTTCATGACTACAATTTTGCTGAGAAACAGAGTTAAAGGTTAATGAGAGGTATTGTAGGTTTAGAAGTTTGCTTAATGGTGTTCTCTCTGCTTTTTTTTTCCTATTTCCTTGATTCCTATAAAACACTACATATTGAGTTGTCTCATTTCTCTTTTATTAACAAAATTTTCTTCTTCTAAACAAAAGTTAAAAGAAAATAAGAAACATGGAAAAATTACAACACACCAGAGAAAAGCTAAATATCATAAGAAACAAACATGTTGAACAACAAATGGCTCTGTGTCAAGACTAAAAGGTTTGGTCAAA
Organism: Acacia pycnantha; assembly: GCA_025563575.1. Lineage (NCBI taxonomy): Eukaryota > Viridiplantae > Streptophyta > Magnoliopsida > Fabales > Fabaceae > Acacia > Acacia pycnantha. The sequence continues at coordinate 1,048,541 of JAMWYP010000055.1, read as the reverse complement.
ATAGTAAGAAACTCATTTTGATTTCCAAAAACAATGTCAGTGAATGGCCATCACCCACCTGCAACAATATACTCATGTTGAGACACGAATCCTAAAAATATGAAACAAAACTAAGTTAAAATGAACTCTTCTAAATTATTCTTTACCAAGATTAGTTTTGACGATTCATAACCAAAATGCTTTTTCAATTTCATCAGCTGATCCAGTTGGTATCTTCACTCCAATGGCATGCAAATACATACATACATCAACACCAACACTACATTATTACTAACAATCCAAATGAATATTTCACATGCCTAACATTTAAAGATAGAACACATGTCTCAAAACAGAAGGTTATGAATCAAAAGAAACACTTATTGTGCCTTATGACTCTAATCCCAATTGCCTCCTCAAGCGCCCTAGCTTTGGAACCATCAGGGTCATACTCATGTAGTCCTAATTCATCATACATGAGTAACATAACAAAAGTACTGTGAGCAACATTCCCGTCCCAAAAATCTCAGAACAAATTGCTTCATGCCTAAGAAGCACAAATATAGACATTGATACAGACAGGAAACGACAGACACACCTAGACAACAAAATGTATGTGTTTTAGATAAGTAATGACTTAGAAGTACCAGCAAACCAAGATCTACAAGATGAAATATATAGTGTGTAACATCTCATTTTCAAAAGCAGTATAATTTTTTTTCCATCAAAACATCATTTCAAATCATCAGAGTAGAGCAACAGAGCAAAAGAATAACTGATATTTATATCCAAAATGCCAACAGTAGTGTGTCTGGCTGGTTATAACAGCGGTACATTAACTGAGTGGTTCAAAAGGAATATACAACAACGGAAAGTCTTCAGCCGCAAAAAGAAATCTTATGCCGGGTCTCTAAGCGTGCTACTTACTCTTCTCCTCGGTCCTCGGTCCTCCCGACCCTGAAGCTATGTGAATAGCTGAGATCCGATGCATCCAGACCTCAGGTAACGGTTAACCTTATGTTTACATATACAATATACGGACGACAGACATTCACAATATTAACAGCACATGAGCATACAACAAAATCATCACACCCAACCAATGTAGATATATCGCTCCCAGCATGCATATATATATATTGCTCCCAGCATGCAGATGTATCGCTCCCAGCATTACAGATATATTGCTCCCAGCATAACAACATAACCACTATATGCAGACATATCACTCCCAGCATAACAACATAACAGCATGCTACCAACTATACACATACAACACCCATACTACATATACGCATACCATAAACATCAGAGTTAGTGTTACAGTACGCGAACGTACCTTCGTTGACGATATACGGTTCATGTGACGATCGAAACGTGATCACAATTATCCTATAAGGGTAACAACGTACTCATTAATGATCAATCATCATATCGGACACTTTAGTCCCAAATTACTATTTTACCCCTGACTTCCCTAATCGGCGGAATTTCGCCAGAACTTCGTTACTTTGACTCTAATCTTCCAAAATTTCAACATATCTCTTACTCCAACATATTTTCCAAAATAAATATCATATTTATCCCTAAAACATGATATCTAAAATATACTGGAAGATTAAAGATCAAAACAATATCTACCCTAGAACTTCAAGAACTACCGAACTAAAACTATGAACCGAAGAACTTACCCTTGCAGAACCTCCTCTTCCTTCTTGCTCTTACTTCTCCAGAGCTCCTCTCTCTAACTTCTCTCTAAAATGGCTTTGTGAATTGGTGAGTTTTCAAATGCACAAAGAGGCCTATTTATAGAGAAATTCTAGGACTCATTTGGTATAACAATTTCCCCTTATTCATTCTTGGCCATCCATTTGACAACTTAGCTAGCAAGTTTTCTCCTCTATTTTCATCCACAAAAACCGCCCCCCTATGTCATTCTTCCAAGCAATGAAGTCATCCCAATGATGTCACTCCCTTGCTTTATGCATTTTACCCGATAAAATTCCCTGTTCGGTGTTTAAATCGCGTAATCTTAACTAATCTCAAAAATTCCTTAGCATAGCCCTGAAGATCTAAACTTCCTCTTTAAAAGTATCTGGGTTAACTAAATTTTTGATCCCATTAAGGGTATTTCCTATCCTGCTGAACATTTTCGGCTAAACACCGTCGATTACGGAAATTACTTCGGCTAACGTCAACTTCGGGACAAAATTACACTGATTCATAATATGTCCAGTTGTTAGCAATCTAATTCAAGGATATTGAGTTAGGATTTATTTTCTATTGGTTCTCATTTATCCTATTTGCTTTTTCACAAATATCTCAATTTATATTACTATTATATTCCAAAATATCATGATTTTCTTTACACAATTTTCTCTTCATTTTCTTTCTAGATTTTCGGCTAGCTCTTCCCAAGAATATGTTGACTTTTCAACCCTTTTTAAACACTTAATTTATACCTTAATTACCTTAATTAATAGTTAATCCATTGGCTAATTTAAACCTTTAGGTATTTATCTAATTCACCTTATTCATTTCCTAAACAATTAGCCATTAATTATTTATTTATTTACTTACTAATTATTGATAATTTTCTTAATTAGGATTAATCATTATCTCACAACTATTTTACTGACATTGGTCATATATGCTTTATGTAAAATATTAAAAATCATTGGACAACTTATGTCCCCCAAAATAATATTTAATTTCGCTTTATTATTTTCCAAGGAAATTAATCCCAAAAATTCCCGACAACATATTCTCTAATTTTTAATAAATATTTTGTTGCCTTTTAGGATTTATCACAATATTTTCAGGGCATTTTATGGCCCATAATTGCATTTAGGGATTTTGACACTTTATTCCCTCTAATTTCATTAGAAATTTCCCTAGAAAATAGAATAAGTATTCTACAAGGTGTTGACACCACATATTCACCTATTTCCAATAGGTATTATTTACTAAACTATGATACTCATTATAGGTCAGATTTTAGGGTATTACATAGTGTGTATAAATAATATAAGTGCCATGTTTATCTAATGACAATATTCTATCTTTGAAGTATAGCTGCTTCACAGCTTATGGAATACATACAGCTCCAATTTTTAACTAGCTTCAGACTAAACTTACCAGCAGAATTACTGAAGATGGAAACATCAGGACCGAACTGTGATTTACAAAGTTCCAGTGAAGAAGCAAGAGGAGGCCAAGGGGTCAAACCATAAGGAGCAGTAATGGTATTATCCTTATAAAAAATGACCCCTTTTAAACCCCTTCTTCCCAGCTCACCCCAATGACTGAGACCCTAAAAAGCACCGGTAAAATCACCAAAACAGAGGAGCCAGACCAGATTGAGAAGGAAAAGGCACATAAATCATCACCTGAGATAGCAGAAGAAGAAGATGACGAGAACGGTGAAGCTATCAGTGAGCATCACTATGATTGCAGTGATAGGGCTTGGCTTACTTGGGCTTGAGTTTCGACATTTTACTGAACATGGAGGCAAAGATCCGGCGGGGCGTGGCGGAGACGAAGGCGTGGCGCGCACAATGTGAGGGAAATGAAAGGGATGTCGATCGGGAAGGAGGTGGAGTGTGAGGAGTGTGAGAGAAAGCAAGGTATTTAGTATTTGCCAAAGTCTTCAAATTGGCGTATAAAAGGAAATTTAGGACGCTTACTAAGATCAAAAATTTCTCTACTACCAATAAATTAATTTTAAGCGTTCTAAAAAAAAAAATTAGGATGCCAAAAATTTATTTTAGACATCCTAAAAATATTTCAAGGCGCCAAAAAGTCTTAAAAAATTCCCCTAACACCAAAAAGTTTCACAAAATGCCCTATATAACTAATTTTAGGCATTCCAAAAACATTTTAGGACGTCAAAAATAGATTTTAGGCATCCCAAAGTATTATTTAGGACGCCTAATGCTCAATATTCAAGCAAATCATTACAAGAATGTTACTGTATTCACTTTTTACGTCCCAATTTTTAATAGGGACGTCTTTTAGGAAAATAATATCATTTTTTTGTAGTAGTGTCACTCAACCTTATATATTGGACTAGAGGAGTAATTAATATCCATATATCTAGAAAATTAATTAATTTACTCCCATGATGAAAAATTATATTAATACATGCAATCAACAAGAGGAGCTTTTCCCCAAAAAAAAAAAAGAACAAAAAAACACAAGGATAGTTTAAGATTTGTTTAGTACGATGGAAATGGAAAAAGAGGAAGGCAGGTGAATTTTTAATAAGTTCAATTTAAAAGAAATAAACAAGTGGGTTTATAGAATTTTAATAAAGAGAATGTGTAATATTAAAGAGTAAGTAAAATTAATTAAAAACTTTTAAATCCATCTCTTCAATTTTTCAAATCAAATTCATAAACCAAAAAAAAAAAAAAAATCCCTCGTATCAAACAAACCTAGAGATTAAATAAAGCAAAAGCTTTTACTAGCTCTTAAATTTAGAATTGTAAGGCGCACTTGGTTAAAATTTATTCTTCTATTTTAATGAGAAATGTTATCCATATAAAATGATAAATGTAATATTAATATATATCCATAAAAATTATTTATTATACAATCACATTATTCGTGAGTTCTAAATTAAAAGTCATTCGCATGGAGTATACTGTAGCATATTATACCACCACTGCGAACGAAAAAGTCGAAAGCAAATAAGTTTCAAAAGAACTTGCATGAAGCCCAGAAAGGTACTTTAGAGTAACAGTGCACTAAACTGTGCTCTGTGTGTGTTAACAATGTTTCACTATGTGGTAAAAACATAATATCCATCTTTTTCACCGTCATTAAAAATATATGTGAACGACGGTTAATTTCTTTCCTACAAACTCCTTATTTTTGTTTTGCATGATGTCAATCAGTTTATGATCAACATATTTATTTCTATCTTCAAAATGAATAATATTATTTAATAATAGGGATTTAAACTTCTCATGTTGCATGAGAAGAAGAAGATTCCTACATATACATGAAATGGTGGGACCCATATATATATATATATATATATATGTATATATATATATCTGTGTGTGTGTCCCATCATTTTATGTGTGTGACATTAGAAAACACTCCTCCTACAACATGAGAATTGTTTTTTCCTTAATAATATAATGCAAAGCTGATCGGCATCTTTTTCATATATATTTTGTACGCGTATTCATATTAATGGTATGTATTTACTTTTTAAAAATGCATATGCAACGCCGACTATATATCATAATCATTTTTTACTTTCATAGTCAATAAAAGTAAATCATGATCAACAGAGAGATCTTAAGTATTAACTCTAATGTCAATATCATAACAAAAACATTTATAATCAATATGACTTATGTATGTTTGTTTTCCAATAATGGGAAGGTCAGTGTAATTAAGGTGAAATGTAGGGTAATATATGTGGAAATTTTGACCTGAAAGTTTTTCAGGTAACAATGTTACCCTAAAAGTGTTAAAAATGAAGCAATTTTGTCGTAGCTATAATCTTAATTTATTTTAATGGCTAGTTAACCAAATATGCTGAGCTGACAGTTCACTTATCATCTGTGTCATTTTTGTTAAGGTACGAATTTGTTTTAAAAGTCCGCGTGACATCTACTTCATTTTTTTTTTTCAAAATTAGATTTAAATCTTTTAAGACAAAATTTCCCCTTAACTCTAATAACAATATCAAAATAAGTTTGGGGATGTCAATAATATTTTTCTCTATTATTTTATATTTTTACTTTATGAATTCCATATATAAAAAACTAAAAATCTATAACAAGGTCGTGTACAACATATAAGATCTAGTTTATAGTGTAAATTGTATTACAAATAATATCTTATATTAAAGACAATAGATAGTATTTTTCATATTTTTCAATAGAGTGTGCAAATTCGCAGCATCTAATCTAAACATGAGACACACTAAAAGAAGTGGGACCAGTTGCTTAGTGCTTACCGATCTTAATTTCCAAGTAAAACCCCATTTGTCAATGCTCACTACCCCCACTCACATTATTATTTCAAAATACAAGTTGAATTTGCCCACATATTTATCTTAATCTTCAGTTTAATCATTTTTCTCTCCTCAGTTTCGTGTTGGCATCTTCCCACTTTTACTCGACCATCTATATATTGTAGATTAAATTTTAAAATATCTTAAATTCCTTGCTTCATTTTTTTGGTTTGATTATTTCGTTATACTTCATTTTTCATTTTACATAATTTCTAAAATTTATTAAATATATGTAAATAACTAGCTACTGATTTGAAATCCGTTAAAGGCACATTGCCCATTTCTCTTCACTCCGTCCAAACTTGCAAATGGCTCTTCTTCTTTTTTTTTTAAAATGATATGAAGGATTTTTATTTTTTTTTGAAACTTATAGCGTGAAAGGTTTTAACCTCTTCCAACAACATAAGGTTTTAACCTTTCGAACTTCTATTCTCCTCCTTAAAGGGGCGTGGTCACTTATCATTTCAACTAACATCTTGTTGGTCAAATGGCTCCTTTTTAAACTTATTCTATATAGCTGCAATTTTTTTTATGTTTTACTGAGTAATTTTATTCCACTTAACATTATGCGTCACTTGTCATTCAAAATTTGATAACGTTCCCAAGTGAAATAACCCTCCCCTATAAAAGAAATAACAAGATATCTTCTTGACTTGTAAAAATGACTATCATGTTGACTGGAATTTTTTTTTTATACAAGGCGAAGGGAGGGGGGATCGAACTAAGGATCTAAAGGGGAGAAATAAATCCCAATACCACTGTACTAATAGGAGTGCCGGTTGTTGACTGGAATTGTTAGCCTAGAGGGTGCTTTTCGGCCAGCCAAGGGGTAAACCAACCGATGCTCAAGTCAAGCTAACTAATGGATCACTTTTTCTTTAAAAAAAAAAAAAATTAACAAAACTCTTTTTTGTAACAAGTAGCACAACCTTTTCATTCTATCAAACCCAATTATTGGCCCAAGAACCCAAAAAAGTTTTTTTTTATTATTTAGCGTGAATCTTGGACTATAGGTCCAAAAAGAAAGAAAATAATAACCCACATTTTTTAATGTGAAATATGGGCCCTCTACAATTGTTTGTACGGCCCAAGATGAATGGGCAATTAAGATTATCAACTGCGACCTAAATTTGTGGGTGACGAAGCCTAATCAATTATTTGTTCATTCCGGCGGCAGGCCTCATTGGCCTTCAATAGTACTCCTGACCTCCATGTTTGAAATTACTTTCGTTGTGACCAACAGGAGTTGAGTCTAACAAAAAGGGCTAGTCTTTAACGTGTTAAACCATGGATGGAATCCTTGTTAGAAGATGTGTTATAACAATGTTTCAAATAGGAATGCCCCAGTAGGAGGGATACCCATCCTTACTTAAAAAAAAAAAAAAAAAAAAGAAGCTAATGTTGTTGCGTGGCAAATGGAAATCACCACTGGATTGTCGTCTACTGATGAAGATTGCGCTGGAACTGTAACACCCCTACCGGCCTCGCCCTTTCAGGTGGCGGATAGAGGGATTCCTTTTTACAATTACCATATATCATCTAATTATTACTGATTTACATGCAACAGAGTTTATCACGGCAGAGCATTTCCCGGTTGGATTTCGGACAATACTGATATAATTAAATGTAGGTAACAAAATAAAATCCCCGAGGGGTTAAATAAACAGTCATCCACCACTGCCCCAAAAAGGCCAAAATAATATACAGTTATCCAAACACAAAATAAAATCAAAAATAAATCTTCCTCCACCACCAATGACACCAACTACTCCAGCTCCAAATTCTTACCCTTCTCTCCAGCTACAACCCTTGAAGTACTCCCTGAAGCTTTACAAAAATCTGGGATTCATAAATGGATCCCAGAGTAACCATTAATCTCATATGTAATGCATAAACAGTGTATGTATGCAACCATAATCAGGAAAACATCAAATAATAGCATTCAGCGCACAAAATCAAAGTGACCCTAAAATAATCAAAATATAAATATAAATAACTCCACTTTAAAATATTTATTTAATGGCTAAATATAAGTCTTCTTCAACTAAAGAAAAACCTCTTAATCCTATACTGCAAGATCCTCTTTGAACACACGTTGAGAGAATTATAACCCAACAAAGAATTAGCTTTCTCACGTCCTTGGGTTGGCAGACATAATAACTCCCCATTTCAACAACCATTTTTTCTCCTATCATAGTAATCCTTCTTTCTAAACCTCAAGCATTAAATTCAATCCTTTATTCATTCATTTTATCTATTATTCAGTGCCATTTTACAAAGAAAAACACAGGGGTTCCACCACTATCACAACCATAAAATCATAAGGTAGTTAAAATAATCACTTACTTGTTCTTAGAATTTCTCCCACTAGAAATTTAATCCCTTTCATTTCTTCTTCCTCCTTCCAGACCCAGCCTTTAACATAACAAGAGAGAAGTTTTCCTTTAACATCATAAACCCACGTGACAGGAAGTAGAAGGAGATGAGATGAGTATCCGATGTTCTTACCTTCTTGATCGTTTACTCCCACTCTAATTGTATCTTCTTCTTTATCTTCAGTCTTCCTCTTCTTCTTCTTTCTCAACCGCGCTCAACAACAAAAACAGGAGGAAAAGAACCCTTTAAATAGACCTCCAACTCTTATCTCCAGATCCTTCTTCTAAAAATTGCTAGGAATTTCTTTTATTAAAATAATTTCTCCCTTCCGGCGCTTAAGGAACTCCAGATGTAATAAAAGAATTCTGATTCCTTTTTCTCTCACCCATGTCCAGCGAAAGATTTTTTTTAAAAAAAATTCATCCTAATGCATTTGATCTCTTCTCATGTCGGGCACGTTGAAAAAAAATACATGGAAGAAATTGTTTTTTTTTTTATCACATCCATCATATCTCCCTAGCATCATGAGTACCCCTACAAATAGACCATTAATACTTATTTTTCCCTTCTTTCCCATGCGACAACTACAGATGGGGGAGTGAATTCAATACATTTTTATCCTATTTTCTCTCTCACATCCGACACCCTAAGAAATATTGGAAAAAATATTGTGTTTGCCTTGTTTTATGTGCTAACTACTTCTCTTCTTCAATTAATATTCAATTGTCCTTAACCATCACATCCTCTTTCTCTCACACGTCAATGCAATGAATTTTGGAGAAAGATTTATTATATATACATTTTTCCCCTTTTCAGCTTTTGCTTCCTGTCCACGTCCAGCCCATTAGCAAATATTGGAGAAATATTTGTGTGATCTTCCCATTGCTTGATTATCGTCCTCACAACTTCCTTCCTTCATAAATGTTGAATTGTCACATCATTATCACTCTTCCAGCCGGCAGTTTAAAGGAGTTGGAGGCAAAAGAAATGTTTCTCATTCATTTGATTTCTCACCTTCACACGTCCAACACATAGGAATTGTTGAAGAAATAATTTATGTGTTGCTTTCCTTGCTTGAATAACGTGCATATCTCTACATTCACGTCAGATGGCCAATGAATTATTGGAAAAAAATGAGCTTCTCCTTCTTACTCGTCTGACACCAAGGAAAAAGAATATGGAAGAAAAATATTTGTTTTTCTCCAATACCTTCTAGTATACTTCCATCCCTTCTTAAGTCTTTATATTGTACTATGACATAAATGTCATATTTCTCTTCTTGTGGATGAAAGTAATAAATAAATAATGAGGTAAAATACACATTTAGCTTCTTTGACATTATTTACCTCAATTTATTTATAATCAAATTTATGAACCACATTTCGAATAATTCCACATTATTTCCCAATAATTAATTTATCTTGTTGAAAAATAAATTCCACTGACTCCTACTTGGTAAAAAAAATCATATTTCCATTAATTAATTTACATGAAAATTGTGGATGTTACAGGAACTATCCTCAATCTCAGGACCTATGACGCCCTAACATGTATAAATCCTCAATCTTCCACATCGGTCATAGATGAGACCACTTGGTCTAGATGACCCAAGCTCTCTTGGCTCAAGTAACAGTTTCTTAGGATCATCATAAAACTAGTGAGGCTCCTCTTTTTTTTTTTTCCCCCTTTAAGAAAAAGATTACATCTCATAATATAATCATATCTACTTTACTTAATCTGGATAAAGTTAATAATTATTCCATATGAAAAGGAGTCGAAGGAGTACTAGCTTGATGCCTTAAAGGCTGCTTAGTTAATGTTTTCAACCAAATGTGTCCCGTTTTTCTGATTTCATTTCAAATAGATTAGAATATATATTGGATGGTTGAATATACATCAAATTAAAGTATGGTTATGCTATTTCAAGAAAACCTCTGAAACAGTCAATGGTTAGAAAATAGAGAAAGAATTATATATAGGTACTACCTACGTATAGTACCCATTACGCGCGTTGAGAAAGAAGGGGACTAGTGTAGGTTTGTGTTGCTTGGCTCAATTAAAGGTGGTTCTAAACTGAGTCGCCCAATATTCATAACACTTCATAGTTTTTAATTGTTTCCTTCTTTTGTTGTTTCCCTCTTGTGATTCATTCATCGAATTTGAAGCAAATAATAATAAAGAAGTGACAACCTAGGTTTTTTTTTTTCTTAAGGAGTCGATAGATGTACATTAACCCTGGAGGCAATCATGCACATTCCAAAGCGACTTAAAAATGAGCCAATAGACAAACCAAAACGTGCCTCTTTGACATATATCCAAAAGAGATTCGCTTCTCTTTACTTGTGGGCTATATACAGCTTTGTACGTACTCCATCTTCCCTTTATATGAGCTCATGACTTTTCTTAGAATGCTCCAGTTTTATTCATGACTTGTCAGTTTTACTACTTGTTCAACAAAGTGGCGACTCAACTGGTGTAGGGCTCACATTGTCATACCCACACATCAATCACTGCTTCTAACACTTTCATGCTGAACTGTAATCTTCAAACAGAATCCTAGAAACTGAATATTATTTATAAATTCAACTGGGTGCTGGAAAAGTCTTCCAAAAAAAAAAAAGTTTCTAAAAGAAGAAGATTTGGCCTTGCCATCAGAATTCTAAGGGGAGATGGTTTTACATTTTCACAAATTTGTTTGAAGTTAGATACGTTATTAGCCTCGCTTCTAACACCTAATAAAGATTAAGATATTTTCTGATGTTGATTATGTTCTACCGAATTATATAATTGAGAGCCAACTGCCAATCTGTTCTCATATTTGTAGTACGTTTATTATTTTAAGATATTATTTGTTTGGATTGGCTTTTTGTGATTTTAAAAGCCAATTAAAAATCCCTCCCCAAAAAGTCAAGTTAGATATGAGCCACATTTTGAAGTTTTTGAGATTATAAAAGCTAAATAGGTATTTTCAAACTGGATTTGTTTGTCTGTTTGTTTTTTGTTTTTTCTTTTTTGACAAATGCGTATTCAAACATGAATTACATTGCACTAAATGACTTTTGATTTACACCAACTTTAATTTGCAAAAAAACAGGGATAAAAGTTACTCTGACAAACCTGTAATCTAATCAAGCAGGCAAGTAAAATATTGAAGTCTCTCTCTCTCTCTCTCTCTCTCTCTCTCTCTCTCTCTCTCTCTCTCTCTCTCTCTCTCTCTCTCTCTCTCTCTCTCTCTCTCTCTCTCTATATATATATATATATATATATATATATATATATATATATATATATATATGAATGAATGAGCATATACTTATATTATTAGTTGGCCCTTGTGTGGTGACCTTTAGTTTTTCTACTTTTTTTTGGCCAACTTTGTAACCCTTAAGGTGTGCATGGTTTGAGGGGAGAGGAGGGGAAGGGAGGAGAAAATGGTGGGAATATTTAGGTGTAGTGGAGCCCACAAATTTTTTCTCTCCAATAAATATTTTCCCTCCCCTCCGCTCAAACCAAACATACCTTTAGTTGTAACCATTGGCTTTCTTGTACCCTTGATGATAATAGGATTTGCAATCTAGAGTACCACCCGTCCTCTCTGGAAAATGAGTTCACATTAGGTGCTTATACCTCTAATTAGAGGTATGAGCATATTTTTTTTAATTTTTTTAATTTTTTTAATTTTTTTATATATTGTATTTATTTAGATTTAAATTATATGCCGCTTTCCGAGATGTTTTTTGCACCCTGTATCAAAAATTAATTAATTTCCAGTTCTGCATTTGTCTGTAACACTAGTATTATGAAAATTAATTAATTTGAGATACTGGATGCAAAAAACATATCAGAAAGCGGTATATAATTTAAACATAAATAAATACAATATATAAAAAATTAAAAAAATATGCTCATACCTCTAATTAGAGATATAAGCACATAATAAACACCTAATTCTAAGCACCTAATGTGGATTCCTGGAAAAGAGAGATTCGTACAAATAAAAAGTTGAAGACATGATGGACCATGTCTTAATTTTTTGGGAAAATCCGTACCAAGGTCCTTTTAGCCCAAAAAAACCCAAAAAAAGCCCCAAGACTCTGACATTCCCAGAAGAGGCCCCAGGGCCCTTTTTGACATTTGAATGTTAAATGAAAAGACAAAAAACCCTCAGTTTTAGTTTCACTTTCCTCTTTCCTCTCTCCTTCGTTTTTGACATCTAAATATCAATATTCTCTCTCTTCTCTTGCTCTATTTTTCGGCAATGGAGGAGGAATCTGTTTTCCGGCGAAGGAGGAAGAAGTAGAAGAGTGAAAGGAAGAAACATCTCTGCTTATTCTTCCATCCAACGTCCAAGGGGGCTGTTTCATTGTTAATGACCATGCTACTTCGTTTTTAATCATTATAGGGCTGGGTTAGTAAAATATTGCTCTGTTTTTGGGCATGGAAACAGAGGAAAAGATCTGTATTTGAGTGGGAATGGTTGAAAGTGATCAAGGAATGAAGGCTGAAAAAACGCTGAAATTTGATAGTTGTTAAAGGGGGTTGTTTTAGTTGTTAATACCTTCAGTTTTAGTTGTTAATATGGCTGTTTAACTTGTTAATACGAGATGAAAGTGAAAACACTGTAGAGTAAGTTGCTCTGTTTTTTGGGCATGGAAACAGAGGGAGGTTTGTTTGTTAGTGAGAATGATTGAATGTGAAACGCTGATATGAGATAGTTGTTAAAGGGGGCTGATATAGTTGTTAATGGGGGCTGATGTAGTTGTTAGTGGTTACTGATATTGTTGTTAATGGGGGCTGATGTAGTTGTTGAACTAAGGGGAAGATGTTGAGAATAACTGTCAAAATTCTCAGAAGATGTTGTGAATATATGTTTTTTCTGTTGTAAATATAGCATTTGTTTTTGTAAATAGCCTCTGGAGCGAGAAATGAAAAAAATCATGTTTTCAAAGGTTATTGTAAATATATGCTTTTTCTGTTGTAAATATAGCATTTGTTATTGTAAATAGCCTCTGGACGTGAGAAATGAAAAAAATCCAAAATGATAATTTTACCTTTTTCTGATTGTATCCTCCTACCCGTTCGAACTTAAATTACTCGTTCGAACTTAAATTACCCATTCGAACTTAAATTACCCGATCAAACTTATACCCGGCCGTTCCAACTTAAACAACCTTTGAAAACCTGGATTTTTTTTTTTTTCATTTCTCACGTCCAGAGGCTATTTACAACAATAAATGCTATATTTACAACATAAAAAGTATATATTCACAACAACCTTTGAAAACTTGGATTTTTTTTTTTCATTTCTCACGTCCAGGGGCTATTTACAATAACAAATGCTATATTTACAACAGAAAAAACATATATTCACAATAACCTTTGAAAACTTGGATTTTTTTCATTTCTCATGTCCAGATTTACAACAACAAATGCTATATTTACAACAGAAAAGCATATATTCACAACATCTTCTGAAAATTTTGACAGCTATATAAGGGTAGCTTAAGAAGTGAATATCATTTCAAAATATTAAGTTGTATGAGTAAGTGACTATTTGTACCTACTCGTTGAACTTAATATCTAGACTTGAGAAATGAAAAAACAAATCCTGGTTTTGAAAGTTTGTTGTAAATATATGTTTTTTCTGTTGCAAATATAACATTTGTTGTTGTAAATAGCTTCTGGACTTGAGAAAGGGCATGCTAAACACAGGAAGTAGCACCAAGGTCAATGCTCCATCTGCTTTGTTGGGAGAAACTCAATCTTGTCCTTCTTTTCCTCATTTAATCAGCAGCAGTCCATGCCCAATCATGCCCTAAACAAAGCAGATGCCAAATTGTAATACTCTTTATATCATTCCGCCCATACTTTTCACAGGCTCTAATGAAAGTATTGAAATCCCTTCTGCTCCATGAAGAAAATCCCTATATTCAGACCCAAAAAAGGGTTAAAATATGGAGACAAAAAGGAAGAATAGTTTCTATGAAAAATCCACTCATCTCCTCCAGTAACCGCTCTTTTTCTTCCACTTCTTTAGCAGTTAAGGGATCTCCCACCTCAGCGAGAGGATTTTTGATGCTGCATAATGATTGTCGGCATCATCACTGCGCGCTTAAGCGGGCTCGGAGAGAAATTTGGGAGTGGGGGCGGAGGTGGCGGGAGGTTGTCTTCCATGAGTGGTGGAGGCGGAGGCGGTGGCTTTGAAGTGGTGTCCAATGGAAGACGTTGCTGAGACCGGTGACCAGAGGTGACGCGAGAGAAACGGAGCAACGAGAGAGAGAGAGAGAGAGAGAGAGAGAGAGAGAGATTTTGAAATAAAAAATGCCTTCTAGTTAGGGGTTTTTTGTCTTTTCATTTAACATTCAAATGTCAAAAAGGGCCCTGGGGCCTCTTCTGAGAATGTCAGAGTCTTGGGGCCTTTTTTGGGTTTTTTTGGGCTAAAAGGGCCCTGGTACGAATTTTCCCTAATTTTTTTTGGTTCAAATCATGCCTTAATTAAGCTAGGTAACCATGAGGAATTCTCCGGCTATATATATGAGTATGACTGTTTGTAACTGGGTTCTCTCTCTCACTCAAACACTGAACATACACAGAGGTTAAAATTTTGGGAAAATCCACCTTAGGGGCCATATTGGCAAAAAAATGTATAAAAAAAACCCAATAAAAAGTCACATGTCAGGGCCTTTTTTGGTATTATTTCATAAAACGTTAGTTGTTAGTGGGACTGATATAGTTGTTAACGGGTACTGATTTAGTTGTTAATGAGACTGATTAAGTTGTTAGGATAATGTTGTTAATGCTACTGATTTAGTTGTTAACGGGTATTGATTTAGTTGTTAACGTTTTATGAAAAAAAATATCAGAAAAGGCCCTGAGGCCTTTTTTGACATGTGACTTTTTTTGGGGGGCCTTTTTTGACACTTTTTACCAATATGGGCCCTGAGATGGTTTTTCTTAAAATTTTCTGATATTTATGAAATGTTTTATTAACTTGAGGATTGAGATGCTCATTATTGCCCTTCATCTTCTTTGAAAAAAAAATCAAATATCAATGTAAAGTTTTAATCATATACTGTAAAATTGATTTTATACCACATTTATGATTATCTGATTGGTTTTGTTCTGTCTTTCTCAAAGTTTTTTTTTAAAAAAAAAAAAAAAAAGTAAGGGCATATTGGCAAGCAACTGAAATGGTGGGTCCATAATTCTCTAGCAAGTGTGCAAAGCTATATTGTTCAAAGAGGACTGTATGATAGTCCATTTAGGACTAAAAATAAATTTAATAGGAAAAAAGAAGATAAAAAGGATGCTGGGAGTGTTATTTTGAAGATTCATGCTGTCTCTTACCCTCTTTACCTAAAAGTCTTTGTGCTGATTACGACTACCATTTCAAATATTGAACTTGGGCCACATTATTATTATTGAAGTGCTTGTGTTTGATATGAGTAATGATTCTTTTTTCACCTTTTTTTTTATTGGGTTTTCTTTCCTTTTCTTTTGTTTTTGTTTTGCTAGAGACATGTTCTTTTATTAAAGGGAATTCTATTTTTTTTTTTGAACGATTCTATAGCTTCATTAACCATAAGAAAACTTACAAGGAAAGAATGAAACAACCAAACAAGAAACAACAGCAAACTACACCAAAATAAAAGGACATAAAGACAAATAGGCAAACGGCGAACGTGTCCCAACAAGATTAGGCATGTCAGCCTGGATCGAGAGGCCTATGGTGGGCTACGACATTACTTCTTAGAGTCCTGAAGTTTTCCATATCTGCTTCCAAAATAAGAGACAAAGGGGGTAAGGGTCTTTCCACCCACCCAATTGGGCACACCCCCTTATTAGTGGTCAGCAGAAGAGAGTCACCGCTTGGTTTCCGGCGAGGGATGAACTGGATCGAAAAGGAAGACTCGATGAACAACTTCAAGAACATCTTCAAGGATGCCGCGGGCCTGCCATTCACAGACTTCAGGATTATTTTTTGCCAAACAACGCACAAGGTTCTGACAATCTGATTTGAAAATGACATTCTTGTTCCCCAAATCTTGAACTATCATTAGGGCTTGTTTGAGGGCAAGGGCCTCAGTCATAAAGGCGGAGATGGATTTGACTTTGTCTACAAAAGCCCATACCATATCACCTCTGCGGTCACGACAGATGATGCCTATGGCAGCGGCTTTTGTTTGCTCGTTAAAAGCTCCATCAAGATTTACCTTAAGATTATGATCGGGGTGGGGCCTGTGGATTGGCCACTGAAATTGCCGGAGATGTATCCTCAGAGCTAACAGGAGGGAAAGCACTCCAGAAAGCAAGAAAAGATTGTGCGGCCTTCTCTATTACAATAGTGGGATTTGGCTCTATGTGGTTGAAGTCCTTATCGTTTCTGCTCTTCCAGATGAACCAGAGGATCCAGGAGATATGCGCCTTGTCATACTCAGAAAATGGACTTTGTGGCTGCATGAGTTCTTGCCACCATAGTTTGATGCTTTTGATTTTTGCAGATCATACCAGAGAGATAATTTACAGCCAAACCATACACACCTTACCCAATCACAATGAAAGAAAATGCGTTCTATAGATTCAGATGCATCATGGCACACCGGACATACCTCGGAGACGCCTCTTTTACGTTTGACAAGGGCACAGCTTGATGCAACGGCATCGAGAGCACTCTCCATAGGAAGTTGACTACTTTTGGAGTTGTTTTGACTTTCCAGGTGGCTTTCCATGTATCGCTAGAGAGATGGGTTGTTGATCTTACAGTTGGGGTAATCACAGTAGGGGCCGAAGTTAAGGAATAGTACCCTGATTTTACCGAATAGACTCCATTTTTTGAGAGAAGCCACCGCTGCCTGTCATCAGTAGGCACCCTAGGAATAGGAATAGTTAGGATAGCCTCTACAGCCCGGTCATCAAGAACATGCCTCAGCGGAGATACATCCCAGCTGCCATCTGCATTTGATAAAAGGGACTCCACTCTTTGGTTAGATTTTTTTAGCCCCTCATTATCTGTAGCTAACTTGCAGGAGGGTAAGGTGGGCAGCCACCTATCTTGCCATACATGCACCGATCTTCCATTACTTATTTGCCAACACAAATTATCCTTGATAAGGTTTCTTCCTTCAAGAATGCTAGACCAGCACCATGAGGCCCGATGCCCTTTTTTGCTTCAAGGAATGTGTTATTAGGGTAATAGAGTCCCCTAATAACTTGTGCCCAAAGCTCGTCTGTATTTTGTGTCAATCGCCAAGCTGTTTTTGCAAGTAAAGCATCATTGAAATTAATGAAGTCACGAAACCCCATGCCCCCTTCAGTTTTGGGACGAGTAAGCTTGTTCCATGCCACCCAATGCGTAGTATTTTGGCCTCCCCACCAGAAGTTCGCCACCAGACTATTTAGTTCTTTACATGTTCTGACTGGGAATTTGAAGCAGGTCATGGAGAAGATTGGGATGGCATTAATAACAGCTTCAATCATTACTTCTCTTCATGCAAAGGATAAATGCTTGTTGCTCCAGCCAAGGACCTTCTTGCTCATTTTCTCACGAACATATGCAAGGGCTTGGTGCTTGGTTTTGCCCCATACACTTGGGATACCCAAGTATCTGCCTTGGTCCGTGCTCTCGCCAATGCCAAGGGTATCACCTATGCCTCTCCGTAAAGGGCTCGGCGTATTCTCTCGAAAACACAATGCTTGATTTTTCCGAGTTAGCTTTGTTGGCGACGCTAGACAATAGCTTTGAAGGATCCGCCCAAGACTTGGCAGTTCTGGGTATCGCATTCATAAAAACAAAGCATCATCTGCGAAAAAACTATGTGATAAAGTGGGACAATTATTGTTCAGTTTAATGCCCGTTAGCTGCCCTTGAACCACAGATTTGTTAATCATACACGAGAGGGCTTCAAGCGCCAAAATAAATAGATAGGGTGACAGGGGGTCTCCCTGGCGAAGCCCTCTTCCTGGTGTAATGGAGGCTATTTTTTCACCTGCAATGCAAAGGTTAAGATGCAACGATTCCACACATTTCATAACAAGATTAACCCATTTTTGAGAGAAGCCAAATTTCAACAATACATTTCTTAAAAAATCCCATTCAACCCTATCATAGGCCTTGCTCATATCCATTTTTAAGGCAAATTCGTACTTTCTACCAGTTTTCTTCCGCCTTAAATAGTTGAATACTTCATGGGCTATGATAATGTTGTCCTGTATTAACCTGCCAGGGACAAAGGCCCCCTGGTTGGGGGAAATACAGAGGTTAAGACACCTTTTCATTCGATTGGCCAAAACTTTAGAAATGATTTTATATGAGAAATTACAGAGGCCAATCGGTCGATACTGTGAAACCTCTTCTGGCTTGTCTACCTTTGGGATGAGAGTGATATTTGTACCATTGATATTATCCAGGTCTAGATCATGATCAAAGAAATTTTTTACCATACCAACCAGAGAATCCCCAACCTCTTCCCAAGAAAATTGGTAGAATTTACCTGAGAAGCCATCAGGGCCAGGGGCTTTAGCGCCACCTAATTCGAATGTTGCTATACGAACCTCCTCACGAGTGACAAGGCGGAGGAGGATCTCATTTGAGGCACTGTCAATTTTGGGGTCCACTGAGTTGACTACATCCATAATTTGTCTTGGCCCTGAGGAGGTGAAAAGATTAGTGAAGAAATTAGAAAACAGGTTATTGATAATACTCTTGTCACTGGTCCACACGCCATTTTCATCTTTGATACTTAGAATATTATTTCTTCTCCTTCTGATAAGGGTAGACAGATGGAAAAATTTTGAGTTCTTGTCCCCTGCGTTGCGGGAGGATCCCTCTTCCTTTTTACTCTCAGCATTCTGGTTTCCTGTCGAATAAAACTTAGATGGGATTTCAATTGTTCAATTGTTTTTTTTCAATTAGGGAAATTTTCCTTACTCCACTTAATTAAAAATTGTCTGCAATTATTAAGAGTAAGGGCAAAATGCTCAATTGTGTTACAATACTGGGAGGCACCCACCGCCCAAATCTCATGAACAACCTGCAAAAAATTATTATGGGACGTCCAATAATCCTCAAACCTGAATGGTCGCATTTTATTAGAAGAAACATAATTCAAATTAATAAACAGGAGATGATGGTCCGACCCCAAGGGTTCCATATGAAAAATTTGAGCAAACGGAAAATTATGACAGAAAGTTTCATTTCCCATAGCTCGATCAATCCTTTCTCTGATGGTTGCTCCATCTTCTCTCCGGTTACACCAAGTGAACCCAAATCCATTGTACCCCAAATCAATGAGAGAACAATCATATATAAATGTCTGGAAATTTATTAATTTTCTGATAGCTCTTGGATTCCCTCCCTTCTTTTCCTGGTGGGAAGTAATGTCATTAAAGTCACCCAAACAGAGCCAGCTTTCAGACCTGCACAACGCAAATTTAATAATATTCTCATAAACCACAAGCCTGTCAGGTTCTGATGGGGGGCCATAAACGAAGGAAATATAGTGGGGAAATGCGTTAATAGGATCATAAACAGATGTATGGATAACATATTGAGAAGAGGAGATAATGTTCACAATGGTATCTTTTTCCCAAAACAAGGCAAGGCCACCACTTCTTCCCTGGGGGTCCACAATCCACTCCTCATCGAAGCCACGTCTTTTTCTGATTCTGCTAACATAGGAGCCTTTATTTTTTGTCTCCATCAAGAAGACCACCTGGGGTTTTTTATTTCTACACACCTCTTTCAGGTGTTTCACTGTCAAGGAAACCCCTAACCCTTGACAGTTCCAGGCTAAAAGACTCATGGCGAATCGATGGCTGCTTGGTGACAACCATCGGAGGGGGAAATATTAGTTTCCATTTTTGGCTTCTCATTAGTGGTACTGATAAAGAAGTTTGGAGCAGGTAAAGGCGGAGGGCTAATATTGACATGGTCAGGGCTAATTATAGAGGGTGGAGGGTGAGAGGGATTCCTTATGACAGGCACTTTGGAGGCTTTAAAACGACTTTTACCCTTGGCACTCCGAATATTATTCTTTGTTCTACGACAATTTGCACTCCTAGTTCCTGAAGAAATAGGTGGGGTAGTAATGGGAATGGAGGGGGTAGTAGTGCTGGCTGGTTCCAAGAACAGCAAACATTTTTTGGTGGGGTTAAAAACCTGGTCATCCTCGAAAGGATCATGGTGGCGTTTCATATGGAAGCGGTTCAACCCAGAAGTAACAGCCGAGAGCGGGGATAGACCACTAATAGATAGAGGCAGTAATGAAGGTTCAGCATCATCATTCTCAGGGAACTCTAAATGATAGCTTGGGGGTACAGGTATGTCCACCGGTTCAGAAAGGTGCTGGGTAGCTGGAGCCGAATCGGATATGGGGGGGTTGTGTGTAACCGGACCCGGGATGGTGGTGGGTTGCTGGTTGCCTGGATCCGAATTGGGACTGGGTTGGTGGGTGTTTGGATCCGATATTTTGGGGAGGTGGCGGATGACATGGCCTTGGTTAATGGAGATTGGAGAATTAATTGGAGAGGAAAGCGAAACCTGGTGTATTGCCGTTGGAAATATTAATTCTTCCACCATATTCGCTGTTACCGTATCTGCTGGGAGTTCCACGATTTTGAAATTCCTTTCCTTTTGCATTGGAGCTTTGACCAGATCCTTTTGTATTGGAGCTTTGACCAATTCCTTAATAAGGAAATTACCGTTGCCAGGTGCTTTAATGCCATTAAACTCATGATTAATGCCATTAAACTTCTGATTTGTCCCAGCTTCCATATCCGGGTATCTCCATAACTGCCTTGCGGAATCATCGCCAGAATCAGTTGTCTTTCCTTTGTTGCCAGGTGATTTAATGCCATTAAACTCATGATTAATGCCATTAAACTCATCATTAATGCCATTAAACTCATGATTAATGCCATTAAACTTTTGATTTGTCCCAGCTTCCATATCCGGGTATCTCCATAACTGCCTTGCGGAATCATCGCCAGAATCAGTGGTCTTTCCTTTGTTGCCAGGTGCTTTAATGCCATTAAACTCATGATTAATGCCATTAAACTCCTGATTTTTCCCAGCTTCCATATCCGGGTATCTCCATAACTGCCTTGCGGATTCATCGCCTGAATCAATGGTCTTTCCTTTCCTGGATGTATCACCACCCACTCTTCGGGCCATGGGTATCCCAGCCGCCGCCGCTGGTGGTGTTGGTGTCGCCGCTTGCGGTGTCTCCGGTGGGAATTCATTCCACTGAGAATTGTGAGCCACCAGCGAGTGATCTTTGGTTTTGACATGTGACGTTCCCAATCCAGGTCCGACTCTATTATCGGCTGCATCTTCATCATCCAAACCTCGCAATGGGATTTACAACTTTTGGCTTCATGGCCAATCCGCCACAATCATAGCAATAGATTTGTAGCCTTTCGTACTTGATCGTCACCCATACGGCTCTCGGCGAGGTCGAGGAACCCAAAATCCAGGAACTAGTGGCTCGTGGATGTTGACTAGGCTCCTTGTTCTGATAAAAGTTTTTGAAAGTTTACCACCATCTTGTGGGGATTCATACATCATGACCCTGCCCACTGCGTTGCCCAGAGTAATTGCGTTATCATCATCAAGAGTATTATGAGGGAGGCCGTGGAACTGGATCCAGAACGGACACCAGCCAAAATCGACTTCCTGAATCACTGTGAATTCGTCCCAATGCTGTAGATTTAGTAGAGCCCCTAAGATCGACCACGGGCGCCCCTTCAGGATCTTGATATAATCAGATTGCAATGTGAACCGAAAAAGAAAAGCGTTGTTGTCTGGCATCTCGTGGACCTCCATGTTTCTATCAATTCCCCATCCCTTTTTTATCATTGAGATGACGATACCACGATTAATGTTCTTGTCAGTTTCTAGTCGTCCACCAACGTACGACCTTTTGAGAATTAACAGGGAGCAAACCTTCAAGCTGTACCGCCTTTGAGGTTCGTTTGCAGCTGCTCCCAAAGACCTTTCTCCATTGGGACAAAAGATCGGTAGCTAATATCTGGAGTTTTTGAGGATCTCCTTCCAGATACGTGGTCACCTCCAACACGAGAAGGGGACTGAGAAAGCTCAGGGAAGGGTTCTCGCTATCGGAGAGGAAGGACTCAGAGAAAACTCAGAGAAATTTAAAGGGAATTCTATTCAAGACACTATCAAACACTAATTATGAACACCTATTCTAAGGAGAATTCGAACCTTTAATTACCGACTTATAATGGAGCCACTCCACTAGACCAAACCCTATTGGTTAATTTTCATGCTCTTGCTAAGTATTACTACTTGGCTGCTCTTTTTGATTGGATTTGGGCTTTTGGGCCTTCTCTATTATCTTTATTTTCTTCTACTTTTATGAAAAACAAATCATACAAAAAAATGGTAACATGCCGACATATTTAGGTGATGGGGAAAATGATGATCAAGTGTTTAAACTTTTGATTATTGGTCTCGTTGATCATTTTAATTTCATGTATTTTAGATGAATATAAATTAATTATATATAAAACTATAAGTCATATTCTTGATTAATGTTTTTTTAAAAAAAAAATAATATAATGATTACCTTGCAATTTAATGACCCTTAGCTGAGAGGTCCTTTTGCTAGTTTAGTGACAATTTTGTGAAGTGGAAAGAGTCATATTCTTGGAAGTTTGTTTTTGTCAAAATCAAAATTATGGTAAATGTTCCTTTTCCCCTATTTTCCACTCACTTTTCTCTCCATTCGAACACAGAGTAAATGTTTGTTTGGATAGAGGGAAAATAAGGAAGACAATATTTGAAAAAAAATGTTCCAGTGTTTATAAAAGTTTTTCTTCTTAATATTCTATTCTCTCAATTTTTTTTCCTCATACAAGTGAAGAGTAAAAGTTGCTAACCATCATTACGTGTACATGTTTGGAAAATACTCCTCCAGTTTTTAATATAAGATATTTGGGGAGTTGTTTTAATTCTAAATATAAGACATATTTTCAAATTTGTTATTTTTTTCTTAATTTACCCTCTATTAATGCTTCCTCAACAAAAATAAATAAGAAGGGGAATTAGTGAATTAAGTAAGATGACTAGGGTGTTTTAGAAAATATATGTCATATTAACTAACATAACTAACTTTCTTAATCTAATTAAATTAGATAAATATATCTTATATTAAGGACTCTAGTAATAAAGAAGAAAAGAGATGGAAATTAATTCCCCACGTTTGTAGCATTTCACGGGACAGATTTGAAATTATTCAGAAGATTCGAACAATGCCTCGTAGAAGATAAATATATGCAGTGGAGATTAAAGATATTTGTAAGGAAGACTAACAGTTACCCCTATGGTCATTCTATTTATAAGATTTAAATTTTTGAATTGCTTCAGTTCTTTCTTGCGAAAAACAAAAAAAACAAAAAATTGGTTCAGTTCCTTTAATAAGATTCAATCTAAGGTTGTTTGAATATTGACTCTATTTTTATTAATGTTAATTAATTTCTATTCTCCCTCATTATCCCCCCCCCCCCAATTGCTCTCCCGCTTACCGTGTTTAAAATAAGGGTATATTTTTAAAAAATACATTTAATACATATTTATTACTTTTAATTAATTTTAATAGATTTTTAAAATCACACAATTCAATTATCTGAATGTTATAAAAAGGACTGCTTGGGAGTTCGTGTTAGAGTGTTAATATTCTTGAAGAGGCAAATGGGTGTGTGTGATGCTTTGAGTGAGGAAGACAAAAGATTAAGGAGGGTACGTCGTGAAGGGTTAAAGTTGAGACTTATCTGAAGATACCGTTATATAGTTATAAGGAAGGTGGAAAATGGAATGATTATAACTAAAGTGTCCGGCAAATTTGGGCCCTCAAATTGCCATAAGCAAGAGATCCAGTTGAGCTTTAACGAACAAACTCTCAAAAGCAGGAATGAGATTAGGAAATCTCCTAAGAGCCCTAATTGAATAGTACTACTATATAGTTGTATGGTGGAGTGGCCTTCATAATTTTTACTTGAGAAGTGGAAAAAAGAGTAACAAAAAAAAAAAAAGAGAGTGAGAGAAAGAGATTGTTGAAGAACTGCTCGATACTAAATAGTGAGATTGCCCCTTTGAGGGGCCCCATCTAAAAGTAAGAACTTTGACATTAATACTTCCTCTGGTCCTAATTATAGGAGCAAATTTTGGAGTTAGTTTTGGTCCTAATTATAAGAGCAAGTTTTGACTTTTGTCAATTTTTTCCTACAAAATCCCTATTTATACTTTTTCAATAATAATTTAATAATACATCTATATATTTTATAAAGTAAATAATGTTTGCAACTCATTAATGTCATATACACCTAAATTATACTTTTTATTATAAATACGAAGCATATAATCTATAAATAGAATTATGTGTATTTTCTCATTAATGTCGGAGTATTTTATAAGTTGCGTAAATTCTACTGAATCTATTATAAATACCCAGTGAAGTGGTGGGTTGCTTCAAAAGGCAAAACAATAGGAAATAAATCTGTAGTGTATCCTAATGGCGATAAAATTTAGGAGGCAAAACAATCACCAAAGGAACAAATGAAATATCAATCAATTCCCTTAATGAGAAAATACACCTAAAATACTTTTTATAGATTATACACTTTAAATTTTGGGTAAGGGTATTTTAGGAAAATACACATAATTAACTAATTTAACTTCCTTCCTTAATCCCTTCAAATTCTGGTAATTTATTCCTATAATTAGGACCGGAGGGAGTACCATTTTTGGAATGTAGGTCCTTTCTTTGGATTCTCTAGTTCAACCTTTCGATTATGGCCAAAATTCTCCCTATTTTTCTTGTTTTGGTTTTAATTTTTTTTTTTTTTACCTTGTATGGACTATGGAATATAACAAGGGTTAAATACCATTTTTGTTATAGAAATATCGTTAAAAGGACACTCAGCACTTGGAAGTCTTTTTGGTATCAACTTTGCCCCCGAAGTTTACAAAAAGGAGCAAATATGCCTGAAAGTTTTTTTTTAGGAGCAAATTTGCTCCGGAAGTTTTTTTTAGGAGCAAATTTGCCCTGAAAGTTTACAAAAAGAGCAACGATCCAACGGTTAAGATCAACTGATCGGCAAGATTATTATGTTTGTAAACCTTCGAGGTAAAAATGATACCAAAAAACCCTCCGGGTGCTGGATGCTTCCTAATCAATACTTCCATGACAAAATTGGTATTTAACCCATATAACAAAATAGAACAGGTTGAGTTATAAATAATGCTCCCTATTTCATTTCATAATCTGGTAAACCTTTACTTCTGTCGTTTTAATGTAGGTACTATGTAATCTAATTTTTTTTGTTAATATCACTTAGATTTTAATTCAAAAATAGTTATAAATAACGTGATTTGTCTTTTTAATACTTGTATATACTGAAATAATTATTTACGATTTGATGATATGACTTATGAAGTAAAATTCAAATACTCCCTATGTTTATAAATATAAGGTCCAGTTAATTTTTTTTGAAAATGTTAAGGAAGTTAAATATATTACTTAATCAAAATATAAGTTGTGTACCAGGTCATAATAATGCCATTTCTTCTTGTTTATGGTTTTTCTACCTCATAGGCTTCCAAGTTGTGTAGGGTAGTTTTTGGTTGATGAAACTCATTTCTTATGTATCTTTTTTTTTTTATTACCTTTTTATTGAAATGAAATTGTCTCTTTGTTTATATATATATATATATATATATATATATATATATATATAATCATATTTATAAGTCATTTCCAACATGTTTTATCAAAATAAATAAATAAATAAATAATCGTAAACTTTATTAATTCTACCTTAAAATTTAATAATTTGCCTTAGAAAAGTCTACCTTCTGAAATAACAGGATCATCGGGATTTCTTGGTTTTTTTGGAAAATTAACCTTCAGGACCCAATTGTCACCCCAAATTCTGATTGCTCTAACATCTCCAACATCCCACCTAAGGCCTTTTCAAAGGAAATTTCTCCCATCCAGAATGTTAGACCAGCGCCACGAAATTTTATAGTCTTTTTCCGCTATAATATACTCCTTTTTTCGAGAAATATAAACTTTTTAGTATTTTAGCCCATAGATCAATCAGGTTCTTTAATTAGTATCTATTCTACGAAAATCTCGGAAGATTTCAGCCACAAATTGGTTTGGTGATTATCCCCCTCCCCCAAAAAAAAAAAGACTTGCATAGTTTTAATTAGAACTAGAATCACCTCATTTGGAGTTTCTAAGACTAAGTTATGATTTTTCTAAATTTCTTCAAAAATTATAGTCAGATTTTCTGTTAAGTCCGAAAATGATAATATTTTTGGGTAAATGTATCTGGCCATAAGTTGAGAGTTTTGGGTAGGATAATAGGAATTTAATTATGTATTGGTGAGTATATATGTATAAGGATAAAAGATCACCAATGATGACCTATCTCTATGGATTTCAAAATTTAAAAGAATTGACAATGGGTTGAGCTCAAGAAAAAAATGATCCAAAAAAGATTTTTAATAAACGTACAGTTTTAGAAAAATCATCAGAGTATTGAAGAGTAGTCATACATGTGAAGCGGTTAGGTTGGGGTATATCTTATATTTGGAAAAGTAACAGGTGAGTGAATAACGTTCTATTAAAAATTTTTTTATAAATGAGATGTTTACTAGTTAAGTATTTTTACGTTAATTACC
Source organism: Acacia pycnantha (assembly GCA_025563575.1). Taxonomy (NCBI): domain Eukaryota; kingdom Viridiplantae; phylum Streptophyta; class Magnoliopsida; order Fabales; family Fabaceae; genus Acacia; species Acacia pycnantha. The sequence goes on along the minus strand of JAMWYP010000055.1, from coordinate 1,021,446 downwards.
ATATTTTAAAATATGATTTTGTGAAAAAAAAAAAATTGTCTTGATGCGCTGGCTGGAATGGCTCACAAGGAGCCTCACGATCACTCACAGAGGACTAGAGGAGAGAAAAGGTTCTCACGGAGGAGAGGATGAACCCGAGTTTAATAAACATCGCATTGAAGCAATATGAGCTTCTGTTATCAGCTAGCTGTAGATCACAAGTTTTTCTTTTTCAAATATATATTTTTTTTTTTTGGATTATTGAGCTCTTGTCTCTGTTGACTGTTGACCTAAAAGCAACTCGCTCTCTTTTGCTCCAGCTTTAATTTTGTCTCCTGACTGGACAACATCGTTGACGAGTTGTTTAGACTAAATGGTTGAATGGCATTCTTGATTTGGGATGTCACCATCAGGAAGAAGAAAGATTAAGGAGGACCCATGGCCTACTTGAGTTCTATATAGTACCTCTTTGTTTTTGCCCCTTCTCCACTCTTCTCTCTCCTTTGAGATTTGGTTTGGGTGAAGTTACAGTCTCATTCTCCTATTTCTTTGGTAAGGCTCCGCTACTTTGACATCATTATTATTAATTTCTTTGTTCTTGTCACTTACTTTTTACTCCTCTTCCATGTCATCCATCTTCTCTTTCTTCTGGTTTTTATATTCTTTTGCGTGCCATGGTTATATTTTTCTTTTTGGAGTTCTTGCTTGTTCTGATCTTCCATAACTATGCCCAACAATGCACGTTTGCATCATTTAAATTTGGTTTGAAAGGGTTTAATTTTAGTAGTCATCTGAAATATATATCTACTAACAAGTTTTTTTTTTTTTTTTTTTGGTTGAAGCGGTATATGAACTCACCTATATAAAGAGGGAGAACATATCTTTAAATCTCAAAAAGTATCTAAAGAGGGAGAATATGTGTTCAAATCTTGAAAAGTATATCCTGGATACTACACTTGTTAGGGATGAAGAAAATATTTTACATGCTAAACTTCGGAAGGGATTAGTTTCAATGAAGGTCGGTGGTTGGGGGTTCGAACCCCACCTCCCTCACTTTCAATAAATATTTTTTTTTAAAAAAAACCCACCCCCCCCCCCCAAAAAAAACATCGCCGGATTTCAAGTCGTCAGTGATTGCAGGCTGTCTGGTGGTGGCCCACCGGTTAGGGTCATTTTTTTAATTTATTTAAAAGTAAGGATAAAATGGTAAATTTACCCGAATTTATAAATCTCGATATGATTCTTGATACCTCTAAGTCCTGTAACAAATTTAACAGACGTTTAGAGGTTTTGTAAATTTAAATAGTATTTAAATATAATTTTCCCTATAAACAATGACAGAAGAGAATAATGTGTGGGATTTAGTTGTGGAGAGAGGGAAAAAGTTAGGGAAAATCAATTTCAGGGTCCTTTTAACCGGAGAAATTGTAAAAAGGGCCCCAAGATTCTGACAATCCCGCCTTTTCTGAGATTTTCAGAATCTTGGGTGAGTTGTTGACGGGGCTGATATAGTTGTTAACATGGTACTGATATAGTTGTTAAATGTACTGATTTAGTTGTTAGCAAAAGTGTTGTTACGAGGCTGATTTAGTTGTTAAAGACCTATCCGTTAACAACTATATCAGCACCGTTAACAACTCACCAAAGATTTTGAAAATCTCAGAAAAGGCCCAGGGCCTTTTCTGGGATTGTCAGAATCTTGGGGTCTTTTTTGCAATTTTCTCTGTTAAAAGGACCCTAAAATAAATTTTCCCAAAAATTTATCAGGTCCTGCACGAATTAAGGAGAAGAGACGCGTGGGTGGTGGGGCATGCAGCTAGATAAATAGTAGAGTTAAATAATGGAGGTAGCACATGTGAGTGTTGTGAGGGTGGTGAAAAAGACAATTTATGCCTTTCATGAAGCCTTTGATTTCAGTTGGTCCTTTTCTCACTACATTGAAAACTTTGAGAGATTAATATAAGGATTTTATTCCTCAATTAACTTTTTTTTTGGTACAACAGAGGGATAACTGCCCGTTCGAACACATGACTTGATTGGTGAGACTACATTGTTCTCACCATCAAGCCAAAGTGTTGAATGGCATTCCTCAATTAACTTGTTTACTCCATAAAATACTATCTCTAAAATGTTTTGGCTAAAATTTATCCTTTAGCTATTTTTTTTTTGAATTTCTAAAAAAAAAGGCCCTTAATTCATAAAATTGCTTCTGTCCAAATAATTTATCTTTTGAGACTTTTTAATTTCTAGATAAAATCCCAAGTTCTCAAATTCACCAAATAAATCTCTTCTCAAATTTTTGCCATGTTACATCTCCCAAGATATGAATTTTAATAGGAAAGACAATAAATCTATAAATTACCATGGAAAAGCATAATTTTTTATTCTTTCGCCCATTAGTATTGTTTTTAGGTGCATTTAGCACCCTAAATTATTTTTTTAGTTATGACTACACTTAAAGTATTTTGTAGTTCATCCAGCACCTTAAAGTATTTTTTTTAAATATGTCTAGCACTTTAAAATATTTTATGATGTAATTTTGTCTTTAAAGTATTTTTTAGAATCGATTTTGACATCTTTGTTAACTCTCAAAAAAGGTATGTTAAATAAATGGACATCTTGCTCGGCAACATTGATAACAGAGCTTTCGACCAGAAAACAAATATTGATAACAGAGCTCAGAAGCTCGGAGGCGCACGACGGACACTATTTTTGGCAATATTTCGATTTGTTTTTAACTTCTTTTTGGATGTGATGCGCGCGCGCGTGTTTGTTGTTTTTTTATGTTCCAATATCCATAAGCCTATTATATACATCTCTAATTTGAACCATTTGAATTTAATTTGCAAGAGACAATGAGTTCATCAGTTGGCGACCAGGATGTGAAGTTGAAAAAATTGTGCGGTGATGCCATGAGAGGAAAGTGGTCAGAAGTATTTGAAACGTGCAAGCAAAACAGGGATCCGGAGCTTTACACAACTAAGATAACAGGGACAGGAGACACAGTGTTACACATGGCTGTTTCTAATGGGCAAGAGAAGCTTGTGGCATATATCGTGAATAATCTCACTCAGAATAACGTGAATATCGTTCTTGAGGAGGAGAATGATAGAAGAAACACTCCTCTACACTTAGCAGCGGTAAAGGGAAATGTTGAAATGTGTAAGAAGATTGGTGAAAAGATACCAGGGACAGCAGGCCTATCTTTGATTACTAAACGCAACACAGCTGGTGAGACTCCGCTCTTCCTTGCGGCTCTCTACGGTAGGAAAAAAGCTTTTCTTTGGCTTCATCATCGGTATATGGAAGGTCATGAAGTTTCATCAACCGATTTGGCTCATTGTAGAAGGAACAGCGATGATACCATTCTTCACTGCGCAATTGCAGAAGGGCATTTTGGTATAAAACTATTCATTCTTTCATATATTGCCATGTTTCAAACTATTTATTTTTTTAAGTTCATACGGTTTTCTTTGATTTCGCAGATGTAGCAATCGAAATAGTTCACCTTTATAAAGATCATTTGAAAGAAATGATGAACCGTAATAAGGAAGGCTTGTCTCCACTTCATCTCCTTGCAGCAAAGCCTTCAGCTTTCAAAACTACTGCACTCTTTAAACTCTTCAAACGATCATTCCTTGTTCATCCAATTTATGGTAAGTTCATGAATGTGCGTAGCTCTGATTTCATGCTTGGCTGTCTTCTGATTCATTTTGAGAATACGAGTTTACAACACCGAATATGATTGAAAATTCTCCATTATATTGTTTCCTTTCAAAACTAAAAACAATGCGCTCGTAAAGATTAAAAATATTTATAAAGGCACACAAGTGAATTAATTAGATATATAAATATTTTCGGAGATAAATCATAAATACTCAACAAAACTTTTAGCATGTGTCTTATAATAAAGTCAAGACGAAGTATATTGTACTTTATATTAATGACATGCATGTTTCTTCTTTGTTTTGAATTTTGAAGAGTGTTTGAAAGCTGAGGAGAAGAAACTGGCCTCGAAGCCTGAAGGATTGCAAAAAAATTAAAGTAAGTACGTTTAAAGACCGTCTTAATATGAATAAATAAAAAGCCATTCCCTCTGACAATTAATATGAAACTTTTATATTAGGAAGAGATAAGATATTTAAAAAAAAGTTAATCATTTAATTTTTGAAGTTTTGATTAGAGAGAATTACATTTAAATACCATTTGAATTTGTAAAACTCCCAAATATCCTTTAAATTTGTTAAAGAACTTAAAGTTACTAATGACCATATTGAGATTTTCAAATTCGGGTGAATTTACATTTTTGCTCTTAGTTTTAAATATATATTTTTTTTTAAAAATGACCCTTGCCGGAGGGCTATTGCGGCCGGCCGTCAGAAGACCGACCACCAGACGGCCTACAATCACCGGCGGCTTGAGATCCAGCAGTGATTTTGTTTTTCTGGGGGGTGGGGGTGGGGTTGAATTTGTTGAATCTTTTTTTTTTTTTTAAAGATTCATTGAAAGTGAGAAAGATGGGGTTCGAACCCTCCACCATGGGACCAAGTGGCCCACTTGGTTCTTTTAATATATATATATTAATAAATTTATATATTTTTCTTAATATTTTTTCACCAACAAACTTTCTTATAAATCTCATTATTGAACTTGTAAATGCCATTGAAAAATTGGTAATTGTCATTGATATATTTGTTATAATTGCATTTTTTTTTTTTGTTTCATCAGACACACGTGGTAAACTTGAAGAAGGAACTGGTAAATACCATTGTAAAACTAGTGTCTGATGAAAAAAAAGTGCAATTATAACAAATCTTTTAATGACAATTACCAATTCTTCAATGGCATTTACTAGTTTCGCAATGATATTTATCATGTCGTTTTTCAGGTTTACCACATGTGACTAATGAAACAAAAAGAAAAAATGCAATTATAACAAATGTTTCAATGACAATTACCAATTTTTCAATGACATTTAATAGTTTTGCAATGATATTTACCAGTTCGTTGTTCAGGTTTACCACGTGTATCTGATGAAACAAAAAAAAAAGTGCAATTATAATAAATCTTTCAATGACAATTACCAATTTTTCAATGGCATTTACAAGTTTAATAATGAGATTTACAAGAGTGTTTGTTGATAATAAAAAAAATTGTTAAGAATAATATATATATATATATATATATATATATATATATATATATATATAGTAAAGGAACCAAGTGGCCCAGTGGTGTTACCAAGTTGGGGTGGGGGGTTCGAACCCCACCTTTCTCATTTTTAATGATTTTTTATTTAAAAAAATTCAACCCCACCCCTTAATAACAAAACAAAGAAAAAAAAAAAACCACTGCCTGATCCCAAGCTGCCGGTGGCCAGCGCCCAGCCGCCAGCAGTTGTAGGCCGTTTGGCGGCTGGCCGCGGTGGTCCTCCGGTGAGGGTCATTTTTTTTTAAATTTATTTGAAAATTAAGGGTAAATTCACCCAAATTTGAAAATCCGAATATGGTCCTTGGTATCTTTAATTTAATAAATTTAACAGAAATTTGGGGATTTTTCAAATTCAAATAGTATTTAAATGTAACTTTTTCTTTTGATTAAGTCATATAACTCAAATTTGTGTGTTTTAAAATGCTCGTCCATGTATTCATCTTCTAGTATGCTAATTCACAATGGCATTGACCATCTTCTCTTTTTCCACACCTATATCTGCGCGCTTCTCAGTTCCTGTACGTGATTTTAATTTTTATATTTTTGCTAATAAAGCCATAAAGTGGCATGATATTTTCTAAATTTACACACACACACACACATATATATATATATATATATTGTTGTAATATCTTTCCCCTGCATATTTTCAGCATTGGCGGAACTCTATATGCATCTGCCCCCACTCAAATTTTTGATACATGTGTGCATATGTTACGAAGTCCCAAAAGTAGATGTGGTTGGTGTGTGTGTTTTTTTTTTTTAGGATATGAGTGATAGAAAAAAAAAACATTTTTTTGACCAAAGTGGTAAAAGATAATTGGTTGAATGAGCACTCAAAAATTTTTTATTTAACATTTTTAATCTAAGCTGGTGAAAGTTGTATATGCATGCATTCATAACTGTCTGTTAGTGTAATTTACATTTTTCATTTATCATAATTTTGTGACTTAATATTTGCAGAAAATCAAGAAAACAGATTGGTCAAGCATATCAAGTTTATTCATGGTTTTCTGGTCAAGCATATCAAGTTTATTCAAGGTATTTGAGAGATCGAGTAAAGACTAAGAAGTTGAAATGATAAGAACTATTGTTGACTTTAACTTTTCCATGATTTCATTACTTGCGTTAATTTCATCATATATGGTTTATACTTATATAATATATTTAAGACGCTAACAAATTTTGTGACTTAATATTTGCAGAAAATCAAGAAAACAGTTTGGTCAAGCTTATCAAGTTTATAAATAGTTTGCTGCCATTCGTCCTGCTTTTCCTGCCGCCGATAGCATTGGTTGCACCAGGTACATGCACTGTCTACTCTTTTCTTTTCTCTCACTCGGCTTTTCTGATCTTATTTTCATTGGATATTTAACTAAAGAAAACAGTGAAGGACTAATAAGTTGTTTTTCAAAATAAACTTTAGACAACAAATATACAAAGGAGACAAGAATAGCGGATCTCACCTAACATGTGATGAGACCCACCAATGTATAATAGGAAGATCCTTGTGTGTAAGCCAATATTGGAAGCAAATCAGAATGATCAACACACTTCTAAGTATTTTAGAGTACGCCAATGCATAATTAAGGAGGAGTAAAGATGACAAGAACTCTAAATCTTATCGATCATTTCATTTCATCATTTGTGTTACATTTCCAACACATCAAAATTATCTTCACTCTTTAATGGGTAAAGGTCTAATTTTAACACTTGAGCTTATGCTTTGGTTGTGAGTGATGAGCTGTGGAGGAAGGAGGAGATGAGATCTGGTGGTGATTGAGGGGAGAGCATTGGTTGTGGACAAACGTCAAAGAGGGAGGGCTTTAGTTGGAGGAAGGAAGAAAAGGAAGAAGGGGGAGGGGGTATGATGGAATTTTAGAAAGTTAAGAGGGTGGTGGGACCCAGAAGATGGCGGTTCTTGTTATTTTTCTGCTGGTTAGAGTATGAATGAGTTGGCACATTATAGACGCTTGAATAATAGGCGGGATCCACAAAAAAAAGTAATGGCCATTTAGAACATCTAACTATGCTAGATACCCATCACAAAAAAGTTTATTATTAAAAATGTTAGGGAATCCAGTGGGTATAGGTTATTCTTATACATAATATACTAATATAAGAAATTTTGTGACTTATTATTTGCACAAAATACTTTGCCTCTATTCTTAACACTAGTCCTGCTGTTGCCATATGTTCCACCAGGTAGGCCAAGTCATGCAAGCATGTACATATGTATGATTATAAATTAATTTTAAATAATATTTCTTAAAAACATTTTGTCCCAACTGACTCACGTACGGGCCTTGAATAGCCCTATGGAGATGGCTCCGTGAAATGCAAAAAAAGAAGGAGAAGCATAGATGGTCGCTTAAAATAATGGATGACCTTCTTTCAATTTGTCAGTGTTCCGACGAAGTTATGTCAGAAATAGTCTCGAGAACTTCCTCTGAGCAACTTTCACTGCAAAGAAAAGAGTTCAACGGTAAGAGGATTCATGAAAATTTCAAGACATTAGTTTACAAAGTATTATTACTATACATTTCATACATGTAACTTTTTTTTGCCCAATATTTCATATATAGAACTTGATAATTTAAGAATCATAAATCTTTCTTCACCTGTAATGATGTATGGCCCATTTGTGAATTTTCTAACACCAAAAGATAAAATATTAAGTAAATGCCATGAGAAAACTTTTGTGCCAAATAATATTGCAGTTATAAACTAAGTTTGTGATTTGGACTGTTGGTGGATAGAGTCAGAGTCAATGGCAACACCACCGTCTGGTAAAATAACAATTGATACACCGCTAATGATTGCTGCGAAGAACGGAGTGACAGAAATGGTGGAGAGAATTCTGGAATTATTTCCATTGAGGATTACAGATGTGAATGCTGAAGGAAAGAACATAGTTCTGCTAGCTGTAGAATACGGGCAAATGGAGGTATTCAGATTTTTGTGCAAACAGGAATGGCTAAGTCAAAGTCTGTTTGGGCAAGTAGATAACGAGGGAAACAATGCCTTGCACTTGGCAGCAAGTCTAGGAGTCGATACTCATGGGCTCAATCCTGGGGAAATCAATTGGTTTGAGGTGCGTATCTATCTAACCTATCTGCTACTGATGAGGTCAACATGGAATTCAAAACACTCATCAACAAATTCTTGTTAAACTTAAGCATATCTCCATTTAAAGTAGATGTATGCATGTATGGTGACGCAGTTTGTGAAGAAGTCAATGCCTTGTGGTTTGTCTGAGAGATACAATAGGAAAATGGAGACCCCAGAAGACATATTCAGAGAGAGCCACAAGGAACTCGTGAAAAGCAAAGGCGAGTGGGCGTCTAAGACTTCACATGCATGTTCTGTGGTGTCAATCCTAGTTGCGTCGGTGGCCTACGCCACATGTACCAATGTGCCAGGCGCTTATGATGACAAAGGCTATGCAATCCATAGAAACAAGCCACCTGCGTTCAAAATTTTTGAATTGTCTTCTTTTTTGGCCCTCTTCTTCTCCCTCATTTCCACCATCTTGTTCCTGTCTATAGTTGCATCTCCTTCCCAATCCGTTTACTCTTGGAGATACGTTCCAGTCCAACTTTTTCTTGTCATGTACTCCATTGTTTGCTTGTGGATCTCTTTCTGTGCCGGTAATTTCTTCATGATGGATGACGAAAGTAAAAATTCGAACAATCCTCTTCTGCTTTATATTGCGTTATCGTCGGGGATCATCCTTCTAGTTGTTGCTCAGTTACCCAAATTGGTTAATCTCACATTTTCTAGCAGTTTGCTGACTCCTATCCCTAGACGCAAGGCCACTTGTCCCATTGAGTACCGAACTACCGAAGGACCAAGAACAAGGAAAATGGTGTAGATTTGAGCCTCCAAAATTAAGTGTATGTCTTATATAATATTTATTCTTCAAACAACACCAACTTGCATTACTTTTATTTTATAAGGTTTCGTGTGTGATTTGATGTTCTTATTTCTTTTCTGTTTGTAATAATATCTGTGAGCATACTCTCCCTCCGTCATACTCCTATAGTTTGATTGATTTCCTTTATAAGGTTATGCAACAATCAGTAACATGAACGAGGAAATGAATACCTTGTCTCATATAAAACAATGATTGCGATAAAATATGGTATCATATCTATTTAAATTCATGTAAGTTTATTTATTCAATCAATTATTATAAATAATAAACATTACTTGTGTGTTTATTTAACCTTTTGTAATAACTATATATGAAATTATAATCATAACTTAATTGTAAAAAAATTCAAAGTCGTGTTATTGGAAAATATTAATTTAGCAAGTTAATTTATTGATTGATGATAATTCAGTTTTATGTATTTTTCCCCATTTAATTGATTTTTCATATATTTTTGGACTTTTGGGTTTAATTTTATCTTGGCCAGGTGATAAAATGCAAGGTTATTAAACCTGAACTAGACAATAAATTAGTTGGGGTATTGAGTCAAGAGTAAGTAGATCAGATCAGAGTCAAATCGAAGCAAAGTTGGTTGGAAAGTGAAGATTTCAAGGTTCTTAATATGTAAATATGAAGATATATTTTTTTTTTAAAAAAAAAATCAAATCTTTAATCTTTAAATAAAAAAATATTGAACCGATTAAACTATTAATCTGGCTGGACCGGATGGTTTATATGACAGGTTTGCCAGGTTCCAACTTGAACTGGCCGGTCCAATTTGAATAACCTTGATAAGTTACAGTGACACAAAGGCCCCATTTGGTACGGAGAAAATTTGAGGAGGGAAAGGAACTTAGAGGAAGGAAAGGAAGGGAAGATTTTGAAAGACGAGGGAAGATGACTTGAGAGAAGATGACTTGTTTGATAGGAAGAAAATGAAGGGGTAGTAGTTGGTAAAGAATCAAAAAATGTCTATTTTACCCTCAAAAGTAATAAATTCAAAAGAAAAAAGAAAAATAATTTTTTTGCTAAAATATATGCTCTTATCAAGTTCGAACTCATGTAAAAACAAATTCCACCAAATTCGAACTTTCCCGCCAAATTTAAATTTGAGGGTAAATTTGTCAAAAAAATGTGGACAGTGACGTGGGAACTTGGGATTAGTGGGCCCAGAAACTTGGGTTTTCGGCAAGATTGGTTCAAAATGCGTACCAAATGGAGGAACTTGCTAATGTTCCTTTTCCTTTCCACCGAATCGATATACCAAACGAGCCAGATAGATTTTGTCAGGTTGCTATAAATAAGTGGGTTAAGGTGCAGATTTGCCAACTAACTATTACCCGAGGAACGTCTGGCACAAATAACAATTGAGGGGACCAAAATTGCCAATCAACAATTAAAAAGTGAAAAACAAACACCACCAAATAACTATTAAAAAAAACAACTACCACAATTAAGTTAAAATATGAGGCACTGACGTAGGACGATGGCGGAAACGTTGGAGAAAAGAGCGGTTAAGCCTTCTTGTTGGATAAGGCAAACACCAACAGAGATGGGACCCATGGGAGTAGGCGTTCTGGCAGCGGCGGTTGTTGCTTGTGGCATCGGAGGGATGTAACCAGGGTGCAAGGTGCGTGCCGGTCAAAAGTTGTAGACTGCTGGATGAGTTCAAGAGGGTGAGTGGAACACCCAGCAACAATGAAAGCTTTGGAGACGCCGACGTCGCTGACACTGTGACAGTCAATGGAAGACGGAGACACCAAGACAGTGACGGGGTAATAGTTTGTTGGTGAATCTGCACCAAATTTTGTTTTTTTTTTCACTTTTTAATTGTTGATTGGCAATTTTAGTCCCCTCAATTGTTATTTGTGCCAGACGCTTCTTGGGTAATAGTTGGTTGGCAAATCTGCACCTTAACCCTAAATAAGCTGATATCTAATCAACAATGAGTTGGGCAAAAAAAAAAAACAACAATGAGAGCTTCTCCACATGCATTATTTCCTCTCCTCTAGGTCTCAAATCTCTTGCTCCCCTTGATTTGAAGAAGCTTCAACTAATTATGTTTTGGGGTTTTGAAATTGTATCTGAAGTGGTGGAGTCGAATCTGTTTTTTCTTTTTTGGTTTCTTTTTGACATAATAGTTCATAATCCATGTTTTTTTTTGTATAAAATAATCCATGTTCATTTGCATGGTTTTGAGCTTTTAGGCTCATTAAAGGAGAAAAAACCTATGTTTCCATTGTTTAGATAATTCTGAAACCACATATGACCCATTCAATAATCTAAAAGGAAGAGCTTTTAAAAACTTTTCTTAAATCTCAAGGTTGTTAGCTCTCATGTTTTGATAATGACAATTTATGAGTTATTAAATTGAGTGAAATCATGTGGCTCGAAGCATGCTCGAACAGGTCAAACATGTTGCCCGAGCAACATCGGGATTCAAGAATGAGAAGTCAAGTTATGAGAGCTTTGCCCGAGCAGCACCTATGCCATTGCCCGAGCAACATCGTATCAGTACTCTTTTAAAACGCAAATGGGCAATCATGCTCGAACAGGAGAAACCCCTTGCTCGAGCAAGGACGAGGCAGAAGCAAAGTTATTGCAAAACAAAAAGCTTGCTCGAGCACCAGAAGAGGCATTGCCCGAGCACCATGCTCGAGCAACAGGGAAAAGGTTGCCCGAGCAACCTCCCAAATTCGCCATAAAAAGTTGTCTGCCCGAGCATGCATTCAATCATGCTCGAGCACCATGCCCGAGCAAAGACAAAGCCTTGCTCGAGCAACTCTACTCAAGCCCTCTTAAGTCACCACTATATGTCGTTTTCCCGAGCAGGTTCTTTATCCCTGCTCAAGCACCATGCCCGAGCAACATATATTGTTTGCTCGAGCAGCATCGAAACATCCCTGATTTTCACCTCTGTCTGAGGCTTGCTCGAGCACATCATGAGGTCTGCCCGAGCAAAAGCGAGAAAAACCAATTTCTCTGAGGCTTGCTCGAGCATCTGAGTAAACCTTGCTAGAGCACCATGCCCGAGCAAAGTGAATTGCCTGCCCGGGCATCAGCGAGAAAGCCTACTCCTCTTAAGGCTTGCCCGAGCAACGAGAAACACCTTGCTCGAGCAAGGTCGTTAGAAACAGAATCTCGATGCACGATCTTTGATTGATTTCTTTCTATGCTATTATTGAATCACCATTATTGCTAATCATATTCAAACTCATTAATTTCCATTTACTAATCATTCTACTTAAGTGAGTTTCAGGAAACAACCACTGATTGATGAAACGGAAAATCAGAATGTTATACTTCACGCGTCAACAGAGGAGAGACCAAGAAGATGAATTTCATCATATGGAAACAATTGATGTAGCCATTACTCAATATGATTCTCTGAACAAATAAAGGGAAGACAATAAATGATGCAATGACCATAATCTTCAATACAGAGCAATCATCGGAAATTCAAGAAACAGTACGACCCAACGGATACCTTCTCAAAACACCAAACTACAAACATTATAAAGAGACATCTGATTCAATTGGAAAAACATCTCAAGAGAATACGAGACATACATCTTTTCTTATTACTACGATTATCTTGAGAATCTCATTACATATAGTATTTCAGTGTTCATACTTTATACACTCGTGAGGAGCAGTCAAACACCTTCATTATTTCTATTGTTTGAACTTAAGGTTGTGGTACCTTAAGTAAGGGTGTACAATTACAACTTGTAAGGGGGAGTGTGTCAGAGAGTGAAAGGATCAACCTAAGTTACAGAGTGGGTAATTGTACGAGTGATTTAAAGAGCTAGTGGAAAAACTCAAGGTGTACTTGAGGACTGGACGTAGGTCGAAGAATTAGACCGAACCAGTATAAATCTTCTTGTGTTCATCTCTCCTCCTTTACTCCAGTATTTTATTTTATAAAGTGAATCCCAGAAAAGTTTATCAAGACCACCTATTCACCCCCCCTCTAGGTGATATTCCACCCTCATTTGGTATCAGAGCCAAGTTTCTCTATTGGGCTTAACATCCCGAGATAGATCATGGAAGGAATATTACCTGATGATGCTTCAATCAACCGACCACCTAGATTCAATGGTGATCACTATTCATTTTGGAAAGCAAAATTCAAGGTGTTCGTGCTAGCAACCGAATATGGGCTCTGGCAAGTAATAGAAAATGGGGATTATGTTCCCACAAGAAGTGAAGGAGGAATTGTGGTTCCTAAAACAGAAGAAGAATTTGATGAGACTGACAGAAAGAAAATTACTCTCAACAGCAAAGCCGTCTTAATGCTTCAAAGTGCTCTTAGTCAAAAGGAGTACTTTCAGATATGCAATCTCTCTACTGCAAAGGAAATGTGGAAGGCATTGGAAATCGCGTACGAAGGAACCTCCGGCATTAAAGAAAATCGCATCAATACTCTAACCACCGAGTATGATTTACTTCGAATGAAGTCCGGAGAAACCATTGCTGAGTTCCAACTCCGTTACACACATTTGACCAATCAATTGGCATCCCTTGGCAAAACATATGAACAACGTCCTCAAGTTAGAAAGATCCTCAATGTTCTAACAAAAGAGTGGGAAGCCAAGGTCACATCAATAGAAGAGGGCCGTGGAGAATCAATGACTTCAGTAGCCGCCCTATTTGGAAGTCAATCCGAATACGAAAGCAAACTGAAATTCAGAAAAGGCCTAGATGAAGTCAACACCAGTAAGAACAAAAGCATCGCTCTTAATACTATAAATGAAGATCAAAATGAAGATGACGAGGACGATGAAGAGATAGGCATGTTGGTTAGAAGATTCAGAAAATTCTATAGAAAGGATTAAGGATCAAGTAAATATAGGAAGAAAGTATAGTGGTGAGACCCATAAAAGTACATTTTGTTCTTTCTATCTTTACATTTATGGTTTTTTAGATCTAGATCTAGATATAAATCATTATGCGAAAAGTCTAAAATGAACGTATTTAATTTTAATTTTGTATAATTATAAGTGTCTTCTAATTAATAAACCTTTTTAAAACGTCCCTAGTTATGCATGGATCCTGATATTGGAAGTAGAATGATCAATGTACTTCTTTAAGAAATTTGAGAGATCGTGTAAGGACTAAGGAAAAGTCGAGATAACTTATCCAACATTTAATTATTTGCATTACATTTCAACATATATGGTTTAATTTATACTTACATAATATATTTAAGACGCTAACAAATTTTGTGTCTTAATATTTGCAGAAAATCATGAAAACAATTTGATCAAGCTTATCAAGTTTATACGTAGTTTTTTGCCATCCGTCCTGCTATTCCTACTGTTAGTATTTTTTGCACCAGGTACATGCACTGTTCACTCTTTTCTTTTCTCTCACTCGGATTTTCTCTTATTTTCATCAGTTATTTAACTAAAGAAAACAGTGAAGGACTAATAAGTTGGTTTTCTCTAAATAAACTTTAGACTACTAAATATATAAAGGAGAGAAAAATAGCGGATCTCACCTAACACGTGATGAGACCCACCAATGTATAAAAGGAAGATCCTTGTGTGTGAGCAAATATCGGAAGCAAATTAGAATGATCAACACACTTCTAAGTATTTGAGAGGACGCCAATGCATAATTAAGGAGGATTAAAGATGACTGTAACTCAATCTTATCGATCATTTCATTATGAGTTACATTTCATTAACCCTTAGCTTATGCTTTGGTTGTGAGTGATGAGCTGTGGAGGAAGGAGGAGATGAGATCAGATGATGACACTCCAGATTTCCTCAGTATCGGGTCCCTCCTCATCCCTCAGTATCCCTCAATCTCGGCCGTCCAATATTTGATCCAAGGGTCCAGATATTAGTGGTGGACACACGTCAAAGAGGGAGGGCTTTAGTTGGAGGAATGAAGAACAAGGAAGAAGGGGGAGAGGGTAATGGTGGAATTTTAGAAAAGTAAGAGGGGGTTGGGACCCAGAAGATAACGGTTCTTGTCATTTTTCAACTAGTTACACTATGGATGAGTTGGCACGTTATGGACACTTAGATAATAGGTGGGACCCACAAAAAAGTAATGGCCATTTAAAACATCTTTATCACATGTTCCAGGATACCCAAGACAAAAAAAACTTTACTATAAAAATTGCACATTAACCCCTTTTTAATTGAACAAACAATGTTTGGGGAATCCAGTGGGACATAGGTTATTATTATACATAACATACTAATATAAGAAATTTTGTGACTTATTTGCAGGAGATATTTTGCTGATATTCTTCTTACTAGTCATGCTGTTGTCATTTGTTCCATCAAGTAGACTAAGTCATGCAAGAATGTACATATGTACGATTATATAATAATTTTTTTAAAACATTTTGTCCCAACTGACGTACGGGCCTTGAATAGCCACGGGTGGAAAAAAAGGCTTTTAAGACCGGACAAAACAGGTACATTAGGAGCGGACCAGAGACCAGTCTTGTTCCAGGCGGTATTAAAAGTCGACCTTTAGGACCGGACTTTTACCCGGTCTTAAAGAGTTTCTTTAAGACCGGACATTTTAAACCTTCGGTCTTAAAAGTAGTACTAAATAAATCTGAAATATTTTTGGTTCGGTCCTAAACCTCAAACTTTAAGACCGGACATAAAATCGTCCGCTCTTAAAAGATCCAAATATTAAGACCAGACAAATATCAATCCGGTCCTAAAAGTCGTACTAAATAAATCTGAAATATTTTTGGTTCGGTCCTAAAACTCAAACTTTAAGACCGGACATAAAATCGATCGCTCTTAAAAGATCCAAATATTAAGACCGGACAAATATCAATCCGGTCCTAAAGATAGCGGACTCTAAGACCGGAGGACTAATTACCCGGTCTTAAAAGATTGACTTTCAAGACCGGATTTTTTCAATGGACCGGTCTTAAAAGACCAACTTTTAAGACCGGCTTAACACCTTTAAGAGCGGTGTTATCTATACATCCGGTCTTAATATTTGAACATTTAAGACCGTCTTTTTTATTTGTGGTCTAAATTTTCCCGTATTTTTTCCCTGTTCTGTTCTTCCTGATCAATATATATACATAAACCGGACATGCTTTATGGCCTTTTACACTATACCCTGACAAGTTCCCATATGCTGGGAAGTCGTTTATAGTACAAAATATCATGGCTCTCATTCTAAAGACCTCCTTCTTGAAAGAGTCAAAAACATCGACACCTTCTTCCCACAACTCCTTCAAGTTTTCGATCAAGGGCTCCAGGTAAACATCTATGTCATTTTTAAGTTGTTTTGGTCCCGAAATCAACATAGACAGCATGATGTACTTTCGTTTCATGCATAACATAGGAGATAAGTTGTAAACAATCAGGAGTACCGGCCATGAGCTATGTATGCTGCTAAGGCTTCCATAGGGATTCATATCATCCGTGTTAAGGGCAAGCCTGAGGTTCCTAGGTTCTTCGCCGAAGTTCAGAAATAATTGATCGATCTTCTTCCATTGAGAAGAATCGGCCAGGATGTCGAAGCCGTCCATCCGAAATCCTCTCATCTCGCATGCCACCTCGATTTTTGCATCACTTTCATTCGCAAACAACCGCTTGAACCTTGGTATGATTGGAAGATACCACAACACTTTTGCAGGCCCCTTATCTGACTTGTACCATGGGGTTTCACATATCGGACAACTCTGCTTCTCTTCAAACTATTTTCTATACAATACACAATCATTCGGGCATGCATGGATCTTTTTGTACTCCATCCCCAGTGGACAAAGTATCTTCTTAGCATCATAGTAGCGATGCGGCAACACATTATCATCCGGAAGCATGTCCTTCAAAGCCTCAAGCAATTCTGAGAAACTCTTGTCGCTCCATCCATGACGTGCCTTCAACCTTACCAATTTCAATACAGCGTTCAACAATTGGTATTTTTTACACCCAGGGTATAGCGGTGTCTCTTCATCACTGCACATATTACCATATGCATGTGATCGCTCAAAAGCCTCTTCTCCTACATCACGGATAATGTCCTCTATGCGATCATCCATATCCGTGTCATTATCATCAAAGGTCACTTCCCCATGTTGTTTCCCACTTGATGGCACTTGTTCACCATGCCATACCCATACTGTATAAGTCTTACAAAATCCGTGACAAATTAAATGTGTGCGTATAACTTCAGGACATAGTCGACACTCATTCAAACATTTTACACAAGGGCAATAATACTTCCCCCCATTATCATGGGCATTTTGTTTAGCAAATTCTATAAATTCCCTAACCCCATTCTGATATTCAACACTCGTTCGTAAAGCATCTATCCAACTGTGATCCATAGTAGAATTCCTATATATTATTAGACGAATTAAGAATTACTTTTGGTCATAAATGCATCACAGTGAATCCAAGAACCAAAATAAATGCAAGACGAGGAAATTAAATGCTGGGGATGAAGGTCTTGTGGACTAACCTGTAGCATATAAATTCAAATGCGTTTGCTGAGTCGTCTTACTTCTCTGCTCACGAACGTTGATGTTGCAGACAAGACAGCAAGAGTAACCTAAAAACACTTGTTGGTCAGTTGGGTAGGTCTAAAGTGCAAATATAATCTTCAAAAAATAATATTCGTTAACAACAGAGAATACCCATAACAACATTACACCGATTTCGTTAAACCCATGAAAAACCAAGAACGATAAGCTGGAAAGTAATAAAGTTTAAACCGAAACATCTCTTACAGCTTCGTCTATAGACGTTTAGCTAAGGAACCAGAGAGTGATTGTCGAGAAAGGTACGCGAAACAGCGACGAAGCTGAGAGGGAAATTTCAAGTCGGAACCTAAGTATTCACTTTCGGCGCTACAAGAGATCAGAGAGGGAAATTTAATTTTTCCGCGCGACAAAGATACCTTATTTAGCTTTTTGGATTATATTAATACCGGTTATTAATTAAATGTCCGGTCCTAAAGATACAACTAACATTTTAAGACCGGAGTTTTAAAAGTATCTCGTCCTAAATTTTTATTAGTCTTTTAAGTTTTAAGACCGGAGGTTTATAAAACATCCGGTCCTAAAATTCAAATACTCTTTAGATCCGTTACCTATAAAATGTCCGGTCTTAATGGCCTTGGTGATTGAAATATTAAATCAATAAAAATAAAGGATATTTTTGGACAAAAATAAAGGAAAATTGGAGAATAAGTTTCTTTAATGAATTACTTGCATGGCCAGCTTCAAGATGACGGATGAACTCAGCAAGGACAGGATCGGCAGAAGGATCGAGGGGGGTGCGGCATGAGCAATCTCT
Source organism: Acacia pycnantha (assembly GCA_025563575.1). Lineage (NCBI taxonomy): Eukaryota > Viridiplantae > Streptophyta > Magnoliopsida > Fabales > Fabaceae > Acacia > Acacia pycnantha. The sequence continues at coordinate 1,003,029 of JAMWYP010000055.1, read as the reverse complement.
TCATCATCCGAAGAAATAATAATGGGTCCAACGACCCGAGACTCTTCGGAAACAATACGACGCACTGTAGCTGGAGGAGGCGCACCATATAATGATCTAACCATGGCACGAGCTTGAGGCGTGTATGCACCCCTACGAGCGCTTTGCTTGTATCTAACCATGGTTTGAGGATTTGAGAAGTTGGGGCGAGAGCTAGGAAGTGAGGAGTTAACAAGGACAAAGAGGTAGTATGTGGAGTATATAAGGACGGATAGCGGGAGAGATAAACATCGATGATGAATTCGTCATTTACTTTTATACAAACTTTTAAGACCGGACTTTTATCTTGTATCCGGTCCTAAAACTAATTTTTAATTCAATTACTTTTAAGACCGTCCTTTTATCATATATCCGGTTCTAAAAATAATTTTTAATTCAATTACTTTTAAGACCGTCCTTTTATCATATATCCGGTCCTAAAAATAATTTAAGACCGATATTTTACTTTGTGTCCGGTCCTAAAACTCATTTATTTTTATATTTAATTTATTTTTTTCAAGTAAGAATTTTTGGTTAAAAATATTACTTTTAAGAACGGATCTCACACAGTATCCGGTATTAAAAGTTCATTCTTTTCAAGAGTCCCTTCCCCATGTTGAAATGAATTCAGAGTCTCTTCGGCTTCCACATAAACTTCCCAAGTAGGCGTCTCCTCGTATTCTGAGCAAATATGCTTCTCCTCGTTAATGTTTCCGGCGTTTCACATTGTTCAGGATGGGTTCTCTATTTAAACCCCGTTGTTACTTTACTTTCTTCACATTCATCTCCATCTCCTCCTACAACCTCCACCGTAATGGCTCCTCCACCACGACGAGGTCCTCGTGTTTTGAGGCAGCAGAAAAAAAATATTATTAAATAAAATTTTTATTTCCCAATCGGCCTTCCTTGTTTGTCTTTAACTTTATGTTCTTTTTTCTCCGACAACAAGAACAAACAAAACATTGTCCTATTCGTGGTGATCAATCTTAAAAATTTGCGAGAATAAAGTTAACAGTTGCGACCATACAAAACAAAAAAAAAACATTATTTACCTTTTTCGAATAAAAACAAACAGAGTGACGACTCTTCTCAAGTTTGGACCATCGTTGTCGTCCCCTGTACTTTTCCGGATGTGAACATTTTCTGTGTCTTTTTCGTTATCTTCTTTCTTTTTCCGACAAAAAGAAAAGGGACACCGATGATGATCTTCACATCCAGAAAAGTAGAAACGAGGACAACGAAGCACAAAACTTGAGAAGAACGCCAGAAACATGGTTGCCTTGAACCCTAACGATATGTCTGAAAACCGAGTCACCAACTCTATTTAAATGAAGAATATTAGGACCGGACGTATAATAAATCCCCGATCCTAAACATTAAGCCTTATTTTAAAATTTAAAGTTAGGAGCGGACAACTGAAAAATATACGGTCCTAAATATTTCGGCAAGCTATTAAATTAAACGAAGACTTTTAAGACCTGACAACTAAAAAATATACGGTCCTAATATTTTAGCCGATATTTTTCAGACTTTTAGGACCGGATATTTTACATATATACGGTCCTATAAGTCTCTACCCATATTTTTTAGAATTAGACGAAGACATTTAGGACCGTATATTTATTAAATATCCGATCTTAACATGGACGAAGACCTTTAGGACTGTACTTTTAACAAATAGACGGTCCTAAAAGTCGCGAATACTTTTCAGAGCCTCTTCTGGCTCATTTTCAACATCCGCCTGTACCTCAAATTTCAAGCACTAAATAGCTTTATCAACCATCCCATTCATTCAGAAACCCAAAATGGACACACACAAATTGTTCGAAAAAAAAACAAATTTATTATTGAATTACATTGCGTTATATTTACAAATGAATGAATTAGCTAGTCAAAAAAATAAACAAATGTATGTACATAAGGCTATTGTTGCTACAACATCATATATTATTTTCTAAGACCAATTTATACAGATATTTACAAAACACATCGCGTATGTGCTCCACTTCATCATCAGAAAATGGCTTTTTACAGGAAAACCTCTGTAACATCAAAGACAGAAATGAAATAACATATTATTACGTGCATATTTCATATCTAACATTAAGCCATCGGTGGATCGAATTCAGCCATAACATTTTACCTTTAAAGTGAGTTTAGTCTTTCCCTCCGTCACAATATCATATATGTGTTTCATGACGTACGGGCCACATAAGTTCGACTCTTCCGGTTGCCGACGGGTCTAAAAATAACAATAAATATATATAATAGCATATATAGCTTACTGACTAACTTCAGAAGGCAATTATGCCATGTCCAAATATGTACTAACCTCAATTATGTGCCATTTAGGATTTGTGATCTGAACCCCACGCTTTTTTTTTACATCAACTTGGAAGGTTTTCATGCCACTTTCATCAAAATCACAAATTTATCAGTAATGTTCACTGAAAATTCACAACAGAGATTTCAGACAAGACAATCAAAATGACATTCTTACTCGTTGATGATCTGCTTCAACACAAGCGATGGATCCAGGTGAATGGAGCATAAGAAGATAACATAATGCGACTCCATGTTCATGACGACCAAGCGCCAGTGGTTGCTGAAAATTCACAAAGATAAAGTATCGGTGATATATATATATGTAGCATAATTAAGTGAATTGCGGACAAGAATTGTGATATATATGTACCCGAGCCGTATGGAAACAAGTACACCTTTCTTGGCACTTGACACAACCTCTTTGATATGTACTCTGTCTCAATTCCGGAGGTAGTGTTGTACTTGCATACATTGGGCACAAGAATCCAAAATCCGAAATTCGCCTGTTGAACCGGTTTCTCGTGCATGCACCTACAAGAATGACATCGATCAGGGAATTAGTATATATGTATGTGTGTCTAAACGGTGCATTTAAATTATGTAATCAAGGAAGAAGATACTTACTTCATAAATATTTGAACACATGCACTAGTAACCCGCTTTCCGAGAAGCAAGCATGGACTCTACATCTTCATTATCAAAGTAAACCGGTTCAGGATTTGGGATGCGGCCTATTACTTCATCGACAGTACACGATTTATCTTTAAACCATTTTTTGGCTACCAAATCTTTTATTTTTTCCTTGGCCGTCACGTTAGCAGTAGGGGATGGAACTTGAGGAGGAGGTAGAGCTTGAGGAGGGGATGGAGATTGAGGAGGGGATGGGATTGAGGAGGGGGTGGAGCTTGATGAGGGGGTGGAGCTTGAGGAGGAGTAGAGACATCTACAAGCTTCACTGGCCAAGAGATGAAGGTTCCCTTGACATCACTCACAAGCTTCAGCTCATCAGTTGGGAGAAGGACAGTGCATCAAAGATCACCTCTTCAACCGACACTCGACTTCATCATTAGCCATTTGTTCGTGGTGTACGTTGATCCCAAGTTGTGGACAGTCCCTTTAGCAACCAATTTTCTATGACCATCACGATCCTCCACATACAGATGACAAGGTTGCTCTGACTGTCCAACAATGCAGCTCCCTCTAGTGCTCTGCTGCTGCATAGGTGCAGTGAAGGTGTCAAGGGATCCACACTGGTCTCTGCCGAGAGCTCGGGAGGAACTTCATTTTCTCCATCTCCTCCTTCATCTTGCTCATCTCGAGTTGAAACATCCTCAATGCAGCATCTTTCGCCGCCGATTCCTCACTTAATTTGGCAAGCGTCCGATCCATCTCCTCCGGGTAACCATACTTTGTCTGTGGCGTTTGGATTTACCAAAGTATTGCTTTAGGCCTACCCGTCCTCCAATCCCCCTTACACGCCCCGAGTGATCTGGTTTTCCGGTCGCAGCGGTCAGAACATCATTCCTCCCGTCCGATGCAAAAGATCCCTCTGCCTCTTTCTTTTTAAGATCTTCCCGTAAGATACGATAACGAGAAGCTTAGTGATGAAACATGTTTAGTAATTAAAAAATAACAATATCGATACTTACAATTCGTTCAAAGAACTACACGAGTTTTTCACTCGTGTAGGCGCCGCTTGGCTTTTGCCGAATATACAACCACAGCCTCGCGACGTATTGGAGATGGCGCTGTTCAACTACCGTAGAAGGATTGGATTCAGCTTCATCTTCCAATCTCTTCCGTTTGGCTGCCATCAAATCTCTTTCGGCCTTTTCATATCCGCCGCGAGAAGCCTGTGTGGGCAATCATTCTTTCTCCTAATCTCCGATATTTTTCCCTTATTTTACGTGAATCGGGATTGAAAACAACTATATATCAATTATGAATTCCAGCCATGTCACTAACAGAAATTAGAGAACTTCTGCTTGATATGAACGTCAAACATTAGTCAAATTCACTTCATCAAGTTTCAACATTTTACTTAAGGAAGATGTAGCATTGTAGAAGAAATTGGGAAAACCAAAGGAAAGGGAGTTGTAGAAATGCTGCCAACTCAGTCAATTCATTCATTCATCATAAATGGTTCCTACACATATTAGAATAACTAACTAACTACTTGCACCGAAACCATTACACGCTTAACATACTTACTAACTAACAAAGAACGTCTAACCATGGCCATTACACGGTTTACATATCGACTTGCATGGAACTAGGACATGCTCCTCTCATACAGGACAAAGGCAGCAAATGTATACTTCTATTCACACACCAAACCATTTAACTAACAGGATTAGATGTACACAATAACATTCACATATCCGCACAGAAAGGTCTTAAACTTCCTGAACCGCTCAGCACAATAAGACAATATTGAGTCTTTCAACTTCTCGAAATCGGGGACGGTGAATGTAAGCGGATAGTGTCCCACATAGGATCCTTTATTGTTTTTCGGTCCACATTTTTCCACTCATCTGTCAAAATGCTAACCTTGCTGCGTACTAGAACGCCGACAAAACTAGTATATGTGATTTTATTAGGACCGACAGGTTGCAAATTTTCATCAAAAGAATCTCGACCTTCGTCCCAGAATTCCGACTAAGGGATACTTCCATCATTCGTGTGCCGCTTCTACCACGGTGTGCACGGCGCTGAGGAGGCTCAATGTGAGATGAAGAGGGTTCGTTCGTCCGACCCTCACCAGTCAAACTAGTATCTGTAGTTCCAGGAACACGAGTGGAATCGTTTTCACCGTTCATTTTCAAGACAGTAAGAGAGGAATGCCTGACAAAATGAGGGAGTAACAGAGGCTAACGGTACGTGGGGCGAGGAAGAGAGGTAATGCAACAGGAAGGGTTTCGCAACGTTAACAGGGGTTCTTCAGTGAGAGTGACAAAAGCTTCCGCGTGAAGTAACTGATGCCTCATTTTTAAGACCGGACAAATACCTATATACGGTCTTAAAAGATAACCTTTAAGACCGGTCTTTCTATATGTCCGGTCTTAAAATTAATTAATTTTTTATTCAAACTTTAGTACCGGCCAAAATTTTTGTCCAGTCTTAAAAGTCTAACTTTTAAGACCGGTCATCTTGTAACTATGGTCTCAACATTTATTAATTTTTATTTAAACTTTAGTACGGACAAAATTTAAGTCCGGTCTTAAAAGTCAAAGTTTTAAGACCGGCTATTATATATGTTCGGTCTTAAAACTTTAATACCTTTATATTTATATTTTTCCGTATTATTTTGGAGTGTAGAAAATATAAGTCTGCATTGATGAGATTTCTCCATAAAAGTAATTGATATTTCAATTTTTTTATTAACATTTTTAAGACCGGTTGTTATTTTAACAGGTCTGGATAAGATCTATGAAAAATTGATCAGAATAAGAAGTTCTTTATATTTACAAATTTGCCACCGGTCACAGTTTTAGGACCGGTCTATACTTAGTCCGGTCTTAATAAGGCGTCCTTCATTGTGTAAGAAGTTCTTTTTATTTACAAAACTGCCACCGGTCACACCATTAAGACCGGTGCTTCCTTTATCCGCTCTAAATGAGGCGGTCTTATAGCCCTTCATTGTATAAGAAGTTCTTTTTATTTACACAGAATTCCGAATTCCGACTAAGGGAAACCTCATCATTCGTGTGCCGCTTCTACCACAGCGTGCAGCCGAGGAGGCTCATTGTGAGATGAAGAGGGTTCGTTCGTCTGACTCACACCAGTCAAAGCAGTATCTGGAGTTCCAGGAACACGAGTGGGATCATTTTCACCATTCATTTTCAAGAAAGTAGAGAGGAATGCCTGAGCAAATGAGGGAGTAACAGAGGCTAACGGTACGTGGGGCGAGGAAGAGAGGTAATGCAACAGGAAGGGTTTCACAACGTGAACAGGGGTTCTTCAGTGAGTGTGACAAAAGCTTCCGCGAAGAAACGTATATTTGGCGCCTCATTTTAAGACCGGACAAATGAGTATATACGGTCTTAAAAGCTAACCTTTAAGACCGGTCTTTATATAACTCCGGTCTTAAAATTAATTAATTTTTATTTAAACTTTAGTACCAAATGATCTTAAGTCCGGTCTTAAAAGTCTAACTTTTAAGACCGGTCATTCTCTAACTCTGGTCTTAACATTAATTAATTTTTATTTAAACTTTAGTACCGGCCGTGATGAATGTCCGGTCTTAAAGGTCTAACTTTTAAGACCGTCTATTATATATGTTCGGTTTTAAAACTTTAATACCTTTATATTTTAATTTTTCCGTATTAATTCAAGAGTATAGAAAATATAAGTCTGGTTGTATGAGATTTCGCAAAAGTAATTGATATTTCAATTTTTTAATAACATTTTTAAGACCGGTTGTTATTTTAACAAGTCTGGATAAGACCTATGAAAAAATGATCCATTATAAGAAGTTCTTTATATTTACAAATCTGTCACCGGTCATAGTTTTAGGAGCGGTCCTTCTTTAGTCCGGTCTAAATGATGCGGTCTTAAAGCACTTTAGCGTATAAGAAGTTCTTTTTATTTACAAAACTGTCACCGGTCACACCTTTAAGAGCGTGGCGTCGATGATCCGCTCTAAATGAGGCGGTCTTAAATCACTTTTTTGCACTAGTGAGCATAGGGACATGGTTAAATGAGATGCGAAAAGAGAAGGAGAAGCACACATGGTCGCTTCAAATAATGAACGTGCTTCTTTATCATTGTTCGGACAAAGATATGTCACAAATAATCTCGAAAAGTTCCTCTGAGCAACTTTCAATTTCACTGCAAAGAGAAGATTTCAACGGTAAAAGGATTCATGAAAATTTCATGATATTAGTTTACAAAGCATTATTATTACTATACGTTTCATATATATAACTTTTTTTTGGCCAACATTTCATTTATAGAACTTGACAATTTAGGAATTATAAATCTTTCTTCACCTGTAATGATGAATTGCCCATTTTTGAATTTTCTAACACCAAAAGATAAAATATTGAGTAAATGCTATGAGAAAACTTCTGTGCCAAATAATATTGCAATTATAAACTAAGTTTGTGATTTGGACTGTTGGTGGATAGAGTCAGAGTCAATGGCAACACCACTGTCTGGTGGAATAACAATTGATACACCACTAATGATTGCTGCGAAGAGTGGTGTGGTAGAAATGGTGGAGAGAATTCTGGAATTATTTCCGTCGAGGATTAAAGATGTGAATGCTGAAGGAAAAACATAGTTCTGCTAGCTGTAGAATACAGGCAAACGGAGGTATTCAGATTTTTGTGCAAGTTGACCCAAATTGACTTGCTGCCCAAATCAAGGAAGCTGATTTCTCCCCAAGCAGGTGCCTTACATCTTCATGAATTGATGCCAAAGGAGCCTTATCCTTTCCATTGACATGTCCAATGAGAAGCAACAAAAACTCCCACACTTCAACCTGCGGAATGAAATTTCCCCATTAATGCAATGAGTTATGCCAAAATGGTGGAGACCCAGCATGAAAAACAATATACTAAGATTATTTAGGAATGAGAATACCCAAAATAGAAAAATATTTTACACTTATAGTCTCCTTCACAGGCAAAACCAGATTTAGAAACTGACTAGAGCATAAATATTTAACTCTATTGTCTCCTTCACACGCATAAACATTGGAAGGTAAGCTAATTCAGGGTAACAAGATGCATGAATTGCAATCTCCAAAGCAGGGAGCCCAAATATAAATAATTATTGATATGTGACTATTTGGCATGTAGCACACAATGAACTCCATCCCAGACATCATTTAAAAAAGTGTGAATAGGAGTGAGGCTGGTTGCACGAAGAACAAGCAGTACCTGAGATTTTCAACCGCTTACTTGTCTCGTATGAGGTCCGCAACTTCCGTAATACCATTACATTTCTAAAAATCCTGATAAATCATAAGCAAAAGAGATGCAACTTTTAGAGGTGACGGAAGAAGAATGTTCGTTGTAGCATAACCTCAAACAAACTCTGGGATTAGTATCAGGGTGAAAGGTTTTCTGACATTTATTGGGAAGTCTTAAAGTTAAGGCAATAACTCACTATTTTAGCTTCTTTAAACAAAAATAAAACCTCAGAAACATTAGATCATTTTTCTTGAGCGGTAAGTACGCAAAAATTTTAAATACTTAAATTTTGGAAATTTGATCTGGAAAATTGAAACAAGGGGATCTTGAGTTCCTATTTATTTGAGCCAATATCTTGTATAAGGAAACAAACGTATCTAACAGTAATAAAAGCAAAGATGTGCTAAAAAGTAAATGTTATTCAATAGATATGTTGGACAATAGACAAATATCCAAAAGAATCTTCAATTTCTCCCTTTTCTGTTCTCTGTGACTCTGTCTCTCTCTTTTTTTTTTTTAATCTTCACTCCCTTTTTTCCTAGCAAAACACCCATTTATGCAGGAACTCTAAAAATTCATGGAATTTCCAATTTACCAAAAAAGGTGGAAATAGCATTAGAAAAGAGAAGAGAAGCTGAAGCACCATACCAAGGGACGACAATATAATAACATTTGCAAATGAATTTGAACTGCACTGTGAAAAAACAACCTTGCCAATGCATTTGCAAACCTTTTTCTTTTATTCTGCCTTTTCTTTCCATTCAAATTGTGCATCACAGATAACTTAGTCACAGTCTTGCAAACTTAGATAGCTCTCTCCAAACCTAGTTATAGTTGTCAGAGGTAACTGTGGTGACAATTGGAGCCAGGCAACTTTAGAACAAGTCAACAATTCAAATTAGGAAGAAAGGGCGCCGGGGCGCCCAAGGGGGAGATGATGCGGCAATAGCCCAAGTCAATTTTATGTTGAACAATTATTTGACGATGCTCAGAGTCCAAGTATTTCAGTGTCTTTGAATCATTATTTACCACCCATGGCCATGTTTCTCGTACCTTTATATGAATCATAAGTGCTTTCAGAATAATTACCAGTGACAAAATAATTACTGATTTGATTGTTTAACCAAACAGTGTTGAGGATAAAATTCTAAAGTTTTACCTACCTTGGCATCAACTAGCAGTGTCAATCCAACCAACATGAAACTTGATAAGAATGAAAGACAACCAAATGGGACAAATATCTCATGGCACACTGGTTTAACAAAGCCTCCACCATGCTGAAACAAAAGCATGACCAAACAGCAATAAGGGGCACTAAAATTTACAAATAGCCATATTTCATCAGACAAAGTAATCCTTACATAACACACAATCCAATCCAAATCCAATAAGCTATCACAATCTACAGTCAACTGTGAGGCCCTTCCCACATGACCCAGCATAGTTACTGTTCTGTGATGCAAATCAGGTTTCCGTTTCCTCAATTCAAAGAGTTTCTTATCATAACCCACTTAATATAGGCTAAATCATCAATAAATCATTCTCTTGTCGAGAGAACTCCAACATTACAACCATTCACATGTTTGCCCACACAAATTGCATATATGCAATTCTTAGCAAAACATGCAAGTCACCATTTCAACCAACAACTATTTGACGTGATTGGCTCATATGAAGATTCACATCATTTCAAATTAAACACTTTTTATCCAGAGAACTTCAATGATACAGTCATTACTTTAACCTTTTCAATGCAAAATGTAGGAAGGGAAGGACTGATCAAGTGCTCCAACACTCCCATGTTTGCCCACAAACCACATTTATGTAAAACTATTTCAACCAGCAAAACTAATAGAAGTGAATGGCTGATGATAAAGGTTCAAACTATTTCATGATTAAGCTCTAAGATTTTCCGAAGAATAGGAAAGAAATTAAGCAAGACGTCAAAACTTGGACATCAATGGAATATGAAAATAATCTCTTCAAAATTTCTCCAAAGAACAATTGGTTCTACCACCCTTATTGTTATCGACTTTACCTCAACCATAGAAAACTACTTCCACAAATGAAGCTTACTAATTACAAAATTGCCATAGAAAGGATACTATTTTTTGGGTACTTTATAAAAGTTAACTATGGTATGATGTAAGGTCCCGATGGTTTTTGGATGGTAAATACCATCCAAAATATGTCATCCTATGCAGTCATAGAATCTTGCATGACACCAAATTAGGTACCAACGTACCAAACAATGGTATCTTAGATGCAACCTAACATCCAAAATACTAGAGTCAAGATGACCATGTATTAGATGCTTCCTAACAATGTTCTGAAACTAAGGTTTTAGAAATAGAAAGGGTAACGGTCCATCTGACATATACTATCTGATAATTCAAGTACTTCTTACCACCTATCCACCCTAGTAAGGCCTTTGATGAGATGAACAAATGTGCTAAGCTCCGGAACAATATTCCTACTTATCATGGTTGCATATAGCTCAAATGCTTTATCGACCTTATTTGCCTGTGACAGACTCTAAATCATTGAGGCACATAAATGTTTGTCGCCATCTTCAAAACTTGAAGACGGGAACTTCTTCTAATAACTTTAAAGCAGCCTCTAGTCTATCAGCCTCGACAAAATTATCAATTAAAACTCTGTAAACGGGAAGCATAGGCACTGACTCATTCTCAGCCAACTCATTTAAAAGCCCAATAGAGTTTATAAATTCTCTGCTAAAACCTTCAACAACTTTTACGATATCTTGAGATATGTTTTGGCCAATATGTTTGATTCGTTTCTTCAAAAAGTCTGTAAGCCTCATCAAGAAGGCCAGCAGAACAACAATGATTGATCAAGACCCTGTAGGTTATAAAGTTTGGAGCACAACCTTTAGAGCACATATCTCTCAATAGCTCAAGGCACATTTCAATTTTACCTAATTTCCCAAATCCATCGATCATTGCAGTATAAGTTACAACATTTAGATTGCAGCCCTTTTCTTGCATGTTCAGCAAGAGCTTGTAAGCCTCATCTGTCTTTCCAACTTTACAGAGACTGTCTATCATCTCTGTATAAATAACAAGATTGGGAACACAAGAATTCTCTAGCATCTTGTACAAGACCTTCAAAAAAAGATCCAATCTTTTATCTTTAAACAGCACATCAATTAAGGAGCCATAGGTATGCAAATTTGGGCTGTATCCACGCTCTGACATCTTGGCAAACACCTCTTGAGCGTATTTCCAGCCTTGTGAATGCCATCTATAAGAGCATCACACATATATGGTTAGGCTTACAACTTCAACAGACATAAAATTCAACAGTTCATGGGCCTCTTTGACCTGGTTTGCTCTACATAGACCATCCACCAAAGCCCCATACGTAATAACATTTGGTTTTTCACAGCTGTTGTCATTCTAAAATAAATATCCATATCTGAAGTTTTTATAGTAGCTCTCTTTCTGGCATAGATTTGGCATGCTTTTTCAATCTGCCCAGCCTTACAGAGGCCATCAATCAAAGCTGTATAGGACATTGGGCTTGCATCCTTCCACCAACATCATCTCAAATAGTTCATCTGCATTGGACACCTTTCTGGCTTTCAGGTATGCATGAATAAGAGTAGTATAAGTCACCGCATTAGGAGTGCAACCATTTCTCATCATTTCATCAAACCATTTGAGAGCCCGACAGTGGCGGAACCAGAAATTTTTTTTAGCTCGGGCCAAAAAATAAATATATTGAACTACTTCCTTTGGTTCTTATTATAAAGCACCAACTAACAAGTATATTTGGTCCTTTTTATAAGGCATTTGCTTGTTTCCAAATTGCATTAAATATTTTTTCCTGTATACCCACAATTATAAAGGTAGTGAGTGTAAGTAATAATTAATAAAATTAATTATTACTCTTTTTTTGAGCAAAAAAAGAGTAATAATTAATATAATATTAGAGTTTAGTGTAATTAATAGGGATAATAGTGAAAAATACTTAAATTTTAGGACAAATTTAATGACTTTAATTGTTTTTATTGACTTGTGAGAATTGTTAGTTGGTTTCTTAAATAAGGATCAAATGGAGTATTTACTAAATAGTATCAAATAACCTTGAAAATACAAATAAATAATAACCGATAATTATAAATCAAAACAATATATAAGATGATACTGACATTTTCGGTATCTCAAACAAGAATTTTACTTTCCTCTCATACCCCAATGAGTAATGAAACAAACATTATCTTTACAGAGAAGATAAAAAATTAGCTAGGGCCAAATTTGTGGCCAAATAAAATATTATATAATAAATACATACATATACTAACGTATTTTATAAGATCAGTCAGGGCCAGCTGGGGCCATGAAGACCTTCCGCCATTGGAGCCTGTTCAATGAGACCAGCTTCGCAGAAGCTATTAATTAAAATTGTGTGTGTAAAAACACTAGGAACAACACCATTTCTTTTCATCTCTTCAAAGAACAAAAATGCCTTCACCACCTTTTACACATCACAAAGGAAACTTATCACTTTGGAATATGTACTATCATCAGGAATGAAACCCTTGCTGATCATTTCACGTATATTTACAAGAAGGAGTCCATATGATAAGAACTCTAAATCTTATTGTTGACTTTAACTTATCGATCATTTCATTTACATTTTTTTTTTCCTTTCTTTACATGTTTGGTTTAAGTTATATTTAAATCTAGAAAGAAACCATTAGGGGGTGTCTAGGATGAACATATTTTATTTTAATTAAATATATATTGACAAATTGCTTTTAAATAATAATTTTTAAAAACATTTTGTCCCTACTAACCTATGGATCCTTAATATTCCTAGGGAGATCGATCCATTATATACGAAAAATGAAGAAGCAGCACACATGGTAGCTTCAAATATTGAACGAACTTTTTCAACATGCTTCCCATGAAAGGAATATATAAAAGGTTCAAGGAATATTTACCACAAACCTCCAAGTACAGTACTATGATATTGAAATATACTTATTACACACACATTATTGCAAACAAAAGAGAAATAAAACTATCAAATCACACACACCAGAGGTTTTTAAAATAAAGTGAAGATGTGTTGTGTTGTTTGAATAGTATCAAACTTGTTCAATTTTCCTTCTTTTGGGGCTTTCGGTAGCGGATGGGACTTGTAATCTTGTTGCTAGGGGATGGAACCTTGGTAAACTTAGACATCAAGGTAGGACGAATGAACATGGGCAGTGAGGCAATGGTAAGGATGGCGATCGGCGAGCCAAGAATTGCATAAGTTTTGACAGAGTCGGCATGGAGCATAAGATTGATCCACACAAAAAAAATGGAGCCAAACATGGCAAGCATAGCAACCTGAAGAATTTTAAAAGCGTATCTAAAAAATGTAGGAGATTGAGAACGAGAAACAAGTATGGCCAAGAAGGAGATGGTGGAAGTGAGGGACAAAGAAAGGGCCAAAATTAAACTGTTCTTCTTATCGAAGTTGCTTGACACATTTTCCAATGCCACAGACGTAACTAGAGTGGACACCACAGAACATGCTCGTGAGGTCTCATTCAACCACTCTCTGTCCCTTGACGCTAGAACGTTGCAACTGTCTATAAAGATATCTTCTGCGGTTTTCCCACCATTGTTGTATTTCTCCCTCAATTCAGAATGCAATGAATTTTTCACAAACTGCAATACACACACACCATGTATACTTATCTAACATTTTGAATAAATATTTGACTTAAAGTGACGATGAGTTTTTTAGTTTTCATTTAGAGCTCCTGGCCAAGACAAAGTAAATGTAATATAGGGTTAAGGTTCAAATTGCCCTTAAAGTTTTTGCTTAGGAGTAATGTTGTCCTAGAAGTTCTTTTTGGTTCAATCCCGCCTAAGAAGCTTCAAAATGTAGCTATATGTATCTACAACCCGTTAAAAATCTAAATGATAAGGAGCAACATTGCTGTATTTAAACACTTCAAAGGCAACTTTGAACAAAAAAAAAAGCTTATAGGCAACATTACTCCTAAGTGAAAACTTTAAAGTTAAATTTGCACCTTAACCTTTTTAATATATATATATATAGCAAATAGATACGCACCTCAAACCAATTGTATTCCTCTACCATTATAGTTGTCCTCTTATTTAGGTTGACCTCAGGTTTGGCTGCCAAGTGCAATGCAGTGTTTCCATCTTTATCCACATGCCTAAATGCACTTTTGTCAACTTTTTTATTTTCACACAAAATCTTATACGCCTTTGTCTGCCTCTTTTCTGCTGCTAATAGAACTGTGTTCTTTTTCTCTTCATTAACAGCGTTCATGGCAGATGGAAAATATTCTAGGATCTTCTCTACCATTTCTGTTCTACCATTCTGAGCAGCAATCATGAGGGGCGTGTCAACAATTATAGAACCTGCCTCTATCCAATCATTCATAGTCCACATTCACAAAATTAGATTGTTGTTGTCACGGAGAAAAATTATGCTAACTAAAAACTCTGTTACGAAAAGTCTACAATTACCTGAGTTAATATTTATAATTATTTAACAAAACTTGATCTTTCATCATTATTTAAGACCTTATAGTAGTTCCCTAAAAAAAGACCCAAGGAACTCCACACAAGTTCAGAAAAAAAAATTAAGGGTAAATTATAATATTATAATTTGAGATTGTTAAAATTAGATCGATCGATAATAAAATGTTTCATATTGATACTGTTGCTTCGATAATAAATTTTGTTAAAGGTATTTAAGTATCTCATCTATGTTTCAAAATTTACACAATTTCCTCCAAAATAAAGATTGAATTAGAAAAGTCTCTCTTAAATATACTAAAATTACACACACACACACACACACACATTTCTATTTGAAAATATACACAAACTTTTTGTGAAAATAGAGAAAACGCACCATATATGTAATTTCAGATCGCTCGTGACTGATATTTGGAATTGATTTATATTTGAAAACTTGCATGCATTTTGAAAATAGGAAGAATGTTTGTGTGATTTAATAAAAATATTCAAGAACAATTACTCTTCTTCAAATGTAACGTTTTATATATTTATAAGAAATTAGCAATGCTTCATGAACTAATTACGCTTAGAGTTTGCATAAATCTTTTTACCGATATCCTTTTCAAGTGAATTTGCTGACATATCTTCCTCGGAAGCATGCTGAAGAAGTTCTTCCACTATTTGAGCAGACCATACGTGCTTTTCACTGAAGCTTCGTAGCAAAAAGAACACTTCGTCTAAGATCAGAACACCGAGTCAGTTGCAGCAAAATATTTTAAGAAAATAATGTTTAAAAATAATTTATAATTATGTATAATTAAAATAAAAAATGTTCATTTAAACTTATTTGTATAACCATTGAATTTAACCGATCAATTTAGACGTTTTTTTTCATTAAATATAATGTTCAATAAGCAGCATATGGCTAATAGCGTCATTACATAAATACTCATCATAAGAATATAGTTATCAACTCATGTAATGATGTAATACACCGAAAGTATGTCTGTAAAAAAATGGAACAAAAGCAAAAATATGGCAAACCTCTTTACCAACTCTGTTCCTCAAATTACATATGCAAAATTAAGCAGTCGTATGTGTATTTTGCCTAGTGGAATGCCTCAAGACGACATATTGAGAAAAAAAAATGTTTATTTTTATCTAATTATTTAGTATTTAGCCCAAACAAATTACATTATTTAGAATTATGTCAAGGCCTTAAACAATTAAATAGTTGTGGAGATTAATTTTTTGAGGATATATTGGTATGAATTAATGGAAAAGTTATAAATCATACCTCCAAGCTCAAAGAGATTTTTTTTGAAAAGTTGATAGTTAAAAGATGGGAAAATCTATTTCAGGGCCCTTTTTGTACTGACAATCCCAAAAAAGGCCCCAAGATTCTGATAATCCCAGAAAAGGCCCTAGGGCCTTTTCTGGGATTTTCATAATGTTTGGTGAGTTGTCAACAGGGGCTGATATAGTTGCTAACGGGTAGGTTTTAACAACTAAATCAGCTCCGTTAACAACACTTTGCTAACAACTATATCAGCCCCGTTGACAACTATATCGCACCCGTTAACAACTATATCAGCCCCATTGACAACTCACATAAGATTCTGAAAATCCCAGAAAAGGCCCTGGGGCCTTTTTTGGGATTATCAGAATCTTGGGGCCTTTTTTGGGATTGTCAGTCCAAAAAGGGCCCTGAAAATGATTTTCCCTTAAAAGATTGCCTTTATTTTAAGTTTTCTACCCATTAAAATACTTTGTATAAAAAAATTAAATATGAGCGACCCAAATGGCGTACCTAGTACAATTAGGGGGAGTAGCAAATATGCAGCCAACACTGACAGCGAAAACAGAATTAGATCCAGACTAAAGTCAAAGAAGGGTGATGATAGAGTATTCCTTGAAAACGATCTGCAAATAAAGAGATGATTTAGGCAGAGTTCTGAAGTGTAGAAGTGTAAATGACTTTTTTAGCATTTCAAAAATAGTTGTTTGTGACTTTTCATTATTAGGTGTGTGTAAAAGCGGCATTAGTTTCCCTACCTATCCCAAGATAGGTAAGAAGAGCTTTTCCAGATCGGGACCGTCCACATTTGATCTAGATGGTCTAGATTTAATTTTTTTTAACTGTCAATTTTTAAATGAAAAAAATCATTTTTTAAAAATATGTTAGTTGAAAAATTATCTTTATTTTAGATTTTCTACTCATTAAAATAATTATTTTTAAAAAATAAAAAGTAAAACAAAATTAATCTGAACCGTCCAGAAGGAAAAAGCTCGTAAAAGTCAAGGAGAAAGTAACTTTTCTTGACACGTACCCCTGAATCGAATCAAGGAAATCCAAGAGGGTTTGGCGGCGGCGTTTACGTTTTTCCAATTCTTCCTTCGTGGTGGCCTGTGCCTTCTCCTTAACCCTCAACGCAAACGTCCCTTTATCGCTCCAAACTAAAACAAGGCATATGCATATTATTATTTTTATGACATAAAACACATTAAATCTGTAGGTTGACAATGTTTAAAATTGCTGTTAACAAATACTCCCTTCGATGATATATTTAACCAATTTTGGAGAGATTAAGGAGAGGAGTTAAATTAGTTAATTTTACTCATTTTTCTAAAATAATGTCTTTATATAAATTTAAAATGATACAAGTAAAAGTGAATCAACAACACCTACCACATATCTCTTCAATCTAGAATTTTCCTTTTTACATGTTTTCTAATTGAAATAATAGTCTTGCTATGTATACATATATGTGTGTATATATATGTATACATATATACACACACACATCTATGTATGTGTGTACACATATGTCTACACACACACATATATGTGTGTGTACACATATGTCTACACACAAATACGCACATTTTGACAAACACACACAAAGATATACATATATGTACACATACATATATACATATATGTATAAACAAACACACACATATATATCTGTGTGTGGGTGTATATATGTGTGTGTCTATATATATATATGTGTGTGTGTCTATATATATTTCTTTGGGAATGCATTAGTGCACCGATGGCAACAAGCTAAGCAACCTAATTTTCTACTGTGTATGGAAAGGTGTTGTGAAACTATACAGAGAGGATTGTTATAGGAAGCTTAAAATGCATGATATGAAGGTTCGTTTGAATAAAAAGGCACAAAAACTTGTCATGATTAAATCTCAGACAGACAATGCACTTACAGTGGTAATAGAGATGTTGAACAACCAAAGGTAGAGTAGGAATATGATGAGTACTTTGGAAAGCTGAAGGGATTGCTGCTAAAAAATGGATTGGAGACAAACCGTTCTTGTTGCGCATGCGCACCATCTCTTTCAGATGATTTTTATAAAGGAGAACTATTTCGATAGCAACATCTGCAGAAATCAAAGTAAACCATATGCACTTGAAAAAATGATACTAACTACTCCATTCTTTAATATAAAAGATGATTGACTAATTTAAATAAATTAAAGAAATTAGTTATTTATAATAAATATAGGTTTGTTCTCCTACAATCAATAAGGATATTTTGAAGAAAAAAATTTATAAATTTGGAACATAAAATAGATTGAAGTCTTATATTTATGACCAAAATTAAATCCTAACTAACTAGTTCTTGTACGAGGTATTATATTAAAAGATGATGATATTATAAGAAAGAATGAATAATTGTTTCTATTTACCAATATAACCTCCTTCCAGTGCGCAATGAAGTATGGTATCGTCGTTGTCCCTCTTTATACAATGAGGAATGCCAGTTGAAGAAACTCCAGGAATCCCCGTATACCGATAATAAAGCCAAAGAAAAGTTTCTCTTTTCCCATGAAGAGCCGCCATAAAGAGGGGTGTCTCACCAGCGTTGTTGCGTTCGGCAGTTAAGAAGGGATCTACGCCACTAATCTTCTTACACATTTCAACATTTCCCTTTGAAGCAGCTAAATGCAAAAGGAGTATTACCTTCATCATCCTTAGCCCCAAGGACAAGCTTTATGTGATAATCATTTTCATCCCTTGATGGCAATGACGGCGATTTATTATCCTGCTTATTAATTCTCTTTCCACAAACTAAGTCCAACAAAGTTTCCACCACATGATCTCTCCCACAAGACACTGCCATGTGTAATACAGTGTCTCCCGTCACCGTTACCTTGGCCGTTCGAAGCTGCTTGTTTGCCGTGATCATTATAAGGATTTTTCGCCACCCGCCATACCTGACAGTACTAAGTAACGAGTTTTCCAAGTCTTCAACGTTGTCTTGCGAAGTCATTGTCTCCTGCACAATTGGCTTCAAAGCATATTAATTAACTTTATGACTTAACTATGGGTCGTGTCTTATTTGGATAATGGATCAAGCTGAAAGAGGAATATCACCTAGAGGGGGGGTGAATAGGTGATCCCAAATTTTCTTTTCGAACACAAATCTAGAGCTATGACTGAATCGTAAATGAACATAATGGAATTTTATACTGGTTCGACCCAAAGCTTTGGTCTACGTCCAGTCCCCAATAACGCCTTGGGATTTCTACTATCTTTCAAGAACAATTACACACTCTGTAAACGAATGATGGTCTACTCACTCTCAGACTCCCCTCCCCCTTACAAGTTGTAATTGATACACCCACTCTTAAGGTTCCACAACCTTAAGTTACACAATAAGAAATATAGCAGTGGTTTATAAGAACGAAGCACTCCTCACTGAGTAGATAATAGATAATCACTGAAGTACGGAAATATCCGAAGATATTAATGAAACAGTAAATTTTGTAGACCTGAATTCAATGCACAAGTGTTTCGGGTTGAGGACTTCAAAGCTTCTGGTATTTATAGGTGAGAAATTTATGACCGTTGAAGATGCTTAAAGGACGACCGTTGTGAGTCTTGAATGTTTACGTTAGACTCTGATGTTTTTGGTCGATACTCTGTTTTTGTTCAAATCTCACAGCTGTATCCTTAGTTCCAAAATTCTTTTGTTCTTTCTGTTGGTACCGTTGTGAGACAGCATTTAATGATGATGGAGAATGTTCTGAAGTGCTTTACGTTAGCTCAGAGGTTGGTTTCTGGGATTATCAACGTTTACGGGAACTCGCATTTAATGCTCCTGTCAGAACGTTCACACTTTTTCTCAAAAGAAATAATTAGAGATCTGAAACATACTCAAGAAGTATTAATGTAGTAATTAAGTATCAATCGAATAACTTATGAGTAATTAACTACATAATTCTTAGAACATATTTTGAATTACAAATTGACTTCTGAACCAGAGGCTGATCTTGCTCGGGTATAAGATATCTTTGCTCGGGCAATACTCAAGAGCAATGAGTTAGAAGCTGAAGAAATCGAGATATATAAAACAGTGAACATTGTGAAGGCTCGACTTTGCTCGGGCAACCTTTTGCCCTTGCTCGAGCAAGTTACTCGGGCAAACATAAATCCTGCTCGGGCATGTTCTTCTAACAAGAAAAAAATGGGAAAGAGTTTTATCTTGCTTGGGTATTGTTCTTCCTTGCTCGGGCATGTTACTTGGGTAAGTAAAAATCTTGCTCGGGCAAGCTTCTTTTTGAAAAGAACATAATGAGAGAACAAAGCTTACTCGGGTATGTCTATATCCTTGCTCGGGCATGTTACTCGGGCAAGACTTACCCGTGCTCGGGTAACGCTGCTCCGTAGACGCATATTAGGAATCATAGAGGTGTTACTCGGGCAAGACTTCATACTTGCTCGAGCATATTGCTCGGGCAAGAGGAGATTATACTCGGGCAAGCGCATGTTAATATCGAAAGTGAAATAGCTTGCTCGGGCATCTTTTTGCCTATGCTCGGGTAAGACTTTAATGTGCTTGGGTAGACTTAATTCTTACTCGGGCAACATTCTCTCAGAGGTGGTGGTTCTTAAGACTCTAGAAGTACTGCTCGAGTAAGACTTTGCCTATGTTCGGGCAAGCTGCTCGAGCAAAATTAAAGTTTACTCGGGTAAGAAGAAAAGTCAACTTATCCTTTTCTATTAAGCCCGACGTTACTCGGGCAACTTTGAAGTGATGCTCGGGCAAGTTATACATGTTATACTAATTTGTTCTGATGTTGCTCGGGCAAGTCTTCAGCTTACTCAAGTATGAATTCTCATTAATTTTCTTTTAACACTTTGATTCAATCTTTGCTTGTCATCTTCAAAACTTATGAGAGCCAACACAAGCCTCAAAGACTTTTGGGTTAAATCAAGTCCACTTTCAAGTATTCTTCTCATTTGAATCACTTACCTCAAGATGAAAAAGAAAAATTAAAGATCAATTTGGATATGAAATAAAGGGGATGATTTATCTACAAAGAAAAAGTAAATGACACAAAGAAACATAGCCATACCAAAGAAATTGCAGAATGATATTGTGGCTTCACCAACCAAAGCTTAAAAAACCGGAGAAAAGATGAGTAGAAAGATCGGGTGGAGTAGAAAGGAAAGCAAAGAAACATTATATAGAAAACGTACAATTGCAAGTAGATCATCCTTCCCATTGGCTGCATTCTAAATAATACCACTTGCGCCCATTTTTATAAGAGACGTTTAACAACTTGCACACATGCATGCTTTAGTTTACAATTGATATACTGTTAATCACATTCAATGCATTTTCTATAATTGAATTCATATTGCTGACCATTAATTTAAATTGTATAGCCATTCAAAGGCGGATGCACATACATTAGAAGGGGGGCACGTGCCCCCCCTTGATTTTTTAGTTTTTTTTTTTAAAAAAAAAAAAAAAATCCCTTCTATGCTTCCGTCCTCAACACGCGGCTCATTCTTCTCCTTTCTCTTTATGACCTAGCGAGACACTTTGAAGGCCCAGGCTTAAGCTTAATTAGTGTAATTCAACTTTTTAAGAAAAATTTTCAACGTCTTCTATTATTGAAGCAGTGCTAGCTGGGTATTGCTCATCACCGGTTGGCTTGAACAAAAGATGTTAGCTTTCTCTTCCTTGTTCCCCCTACATGCTTATACTTTTGATAATGATGAAATGAGTGTTGCACTAATGTAGAACAATTGATATGGCTGCTCTATGTTGAAGAAGGAAAATTCAACCTTTTCTCTTCTTTTTTGCTATGACAAGTGAAAAAAAAAATTTCGGGGGCGCTGCCCCCGAACCCCCGCTCCCCTTACCAATAGTGCCCCCTTCCATAAATTCCTGGATCCGCCCCTATTAAGCCATTGCCTATGAAATTTATTTATCTTAGCATATCCTTTTTCAAACATGCCGGCGCCCCGAAAAGAACTCTTGAATATTATATTATATATCCTGATAAAAGACAGTACTATTTCCATTTCAACAACCCATGGACCTTTCTGTGATCTGTACAAAGTGAAATCATTGAGCATGATGTGATTCTCCTCTACTGTCTAGCAATGGGCAAAAAAATATCTATGCACTGAATTTTTTAAGTCAGTTTAAATCACATGCAAAATAATAACATGATCACCTTTGCTTCTCTATTTATTTATTCAATTACAACCAATAAACAGCACTTTTATCTTTACTACTTATCCTTTTTCAAACATGCCAGCGCCCGGAAAAGAACTCTTGAATATTATATTACATCCGGCCAGGTAAAAGACAGTACTACTTCCTCCGATACTAATTATATGACAATATATATTTGAGAGTTTATTTTAATCATAATATTATAAGACAACATTATAATTTTTGTCAATTTCTTCCTAAAATACCCTTATTGATACTTTCTCAATAATAATTTAATATTGCACCTATATATTCTATAAAGTAAGTCATGTTTGCAACTCATTAACACCACATACCCCTACTAATACTTCCTCTACAATAATTAATTAATAACACGTTTATATTCTATCAGGGAGATTCTACTTTCTTTGGCCCTCATGGCTTGAGGTTAGAATTCTTTGCAGAGAGTATATCTTAGAATTTAAAATAACATCATCTTTTGGTTTATTGAGAAGGGGAGATCCTTATTGTGATTTTTTTTTTAAGCCAAGGTATGAAGGCTAAAGGGAAAGCACATAGTTCGTTGGCCAAATTAGCTAGTCGCGGAGAGTACCGATGCAGGGCTACTGATTTAAAAAAAATTGTCGTTGATGTCATTTTAAATTCTAAGTAAGGGTTTTTTAGGAAAATCAATAAAATTAACTAATCTAACTTCTCTCTTTAATTTCTTCAAATTCTAATAATTATGTACTATAATTAGAGTCAAGGGAGTATTTGGAAAAAAGACGAATAAATACCATGTGAATTTACAAAACCCCCAAAAGCCCACCAAATTTGTAAAAAGACTAAGAGGTGACAAAGACTTTTGAGGGTTATGCAAATTCATGCAAAATGACCAAAACGCCCTTCCTTCATTCTTCCTTCACCTGCATCGAGTTCTTCCTTCATCATCGAGAGTCGAGAGAGAGAGAGAGAGAGAGAGAGGTGAACAGATTCATCATTTACCGCCGTGACTGCCGATTCGCCGTCTTGACCTCCGCCGTCGATGCCGCACCCGCTGACCGACACCACCCCTGCCGCCTTGGACGCCGAAGAAAAAAAAAACTGAATTTTTCAATCTAAGAGATTAGAGATTGGAAGAACAAATTGGAAGAAGAAGAAGAGACGACGTGAAGGAAAAAGGAAGAAGAGAGGCAAAAAAAAAAACAAGTTCACTCAGCGTGAAGAATGCCCAAGGCATTCTCAGGCGAGAATGCCATAGCCAAGTCAAATATGCCTTAGGCATTCTCGAGAATGCTAGAGAGAATGCCTAAGGCATTCTCGACGCCTTAGGAATTCTCGAGAATGCCATAGGAATTCTCGAGAATGCCTAAGGCATTCATGCCATAGTCGAGAATGCCAGAGAGAATGTCTATGGCATTCTCGCCTGATTCTCGACTTCTTCCTTCTTCTTCCTTCCTTTACGCCATTCAGCTTCTTTCTTCCTTCACACCACGCCGTCTTCTTCCAATCTCTCAACGTGATCATCTCAAATTTTTTTTCTGTTTCACTGGTGCGGCGTCTGGCGTCTAAGGCGGCGAGTGCGGCATCGACAGCGGAGGGTTTAGACGGCGTTCAGCAGTCGACGACACATGAGCCTGAGAATCTAAGAATATGCCTCTCTCTCTCTCTCTCTCTCTCTCTCTCTCTCTCTCTCTCTCTCTCTCTCTCTCTCTCTCTCTCTCTCTCGAATGAAGATCAAGACGAAGGACGAAGGAAAGGAAGCAAGGGCAAAATAGTCATTTTACATGAATTTGCATAACCCTTAAAAGTCTTTGTCACCTCTTAGTCTTTTAACAAATTCGGCGGGCTTCTGGGGATTTTGCAAATTCAAATGGTATTTATGTGTCTTTTTCCCAGAGTATTTCAGTTTCAACTACCATGGACCTTACATTATCCTTTTTCAAACATGACGTGATTCTTAAGTATCGCACATAATTGATGCCGATGGCGTACTTGATTCTCATGTTGACTATTACTGTCAATATAAATATATTTAATTTATAAAAATATCTTGTACAGTAGACAGTAGTTACTAATTAATAATATTACCTCCTCGAAGTATTTATTAAATATCATTTTTAGTTACTTAGAAGTTTTTTTATCTCATTTTTACCCCGAAAGTTTAAAAATATAGCAATCTTGCTTATCTATTGATCTTAATTGTTGAATTGTTGCTCTTGTTTGTAAACGTTCAGGGGTAAAATTGCTTCTAAAAAAACTTTTGGGGCATATTTGCTTCGTTTTGTTAACATTCAGGAAAATATGAGACAAAAAAAAAACTTATGGGTAACCAATACTCCTTACGCTAAACTTCCATAACAAAAATGATATTTACCCCTTAATATAACTATATAAGTCTCTTTCACTTGCTGCGTACTAATTGGTAGAAGCAATGTGTCTAGATTGGCTGCATGAAAGGCAACCAAGAAAATGTCAAAAAAATCTGACAAAAAAATCTAATATCAAAAAAGTCTCAAGGAGTTGTTAATAATATATTTTTTATATCAGAATTTTATGTGGGATTTGTTTAACATTTTCTTGGTCCATTGTAACCTTAAAGGAATTTTCCTTTTTTTGGGGTTAAAAATGTTTAAATTATTTTTACAAGTAACAAAAGAACGTATTTTACAAAAAAAAATATAAGGTCTTTTTGGGGAGGCACATTCGTCACGTCTTTTTAGTGGTTATTGAGTTAAATTGTACTAGTATTTTTGTTAAATATATATTTTATTGTGTTTTGACGGAGGTTGTCCGGCGGTAAGGGTGAGGTCGGAGAGAGATGACCGTGGAAGAAGGAAGGTGAAGGTCTGATGCTGGTCTCCTCGCGGCGCTCAAGCTCCATTCCAGGGGCCCTCAAAAATGAAGAAGAAAGTCCTCCCACGCAAGGACGGACGCGCCGCCCCTCCTCCCCCCACTAAAAATTATAAAAAAAAAAAAAAAAACATGGGCTTATTGCTTTCATATATATTCACTGAGGTGGGGAGGTGAGCCCACAGGTTTGTTTTCACAAACCCTTTGGTTTCATATATATATTCACGGAATATATATAAAAAAAAAGGGAAAATTCCAGATAAATACCAAATGAATTTGTAAAACCCACAGAAGTCCTCCGAATTTGCAAAAAGACTCAGAGGTGATAAGGACTTTTGAGGGTTATACAATTTCGTGGCAAAAGACTATAATGCCCTTAAAAGGTTATGAAGACAAATACATTTCATTCCCCCGATTACCCCGATTTATCAAGCCCTGTTCTAAGAAAAAAAAATTTTAATCCGCCCTGCATCGTCGTGTTCCTAAGCTTCGCCCACTCCGCACCGCCGCTTCTGTCGCCGTCGACGCCGCTGCCAAAAATAACGCAAATGAAGAAACAATTCAAACGAAGCTCTTCGTTTAAGACGATCGAAACGCAACAATCAGAACCCTATCTAAAAGCAACAATCGGAACCTGAAAAGAAAACCCACAACACCAAATCCATGGACACTTGTTCGAATGACCCAGAATTGCAGAAAAATCCACGGATGGAAGATTATATTGGAAAGAGGAAATCAAATACCTTTTTACCAAATTCAACTACAGGACCATGATGTTGCAGGTTCAAACACTGAGATCGATAACCAATGCTGAGATCGATAACCAGATCGATAACCAACCAGTAGACAGAGGGAAAAGTAGAAGAATGGGTTTTTGTTTTTCTTTTGAGGCGCACTGGAGTGTAATATATCACACTAGAGGGTTCCCCTTGAGTGTGATATATGCACTCCAGTGTCTATCTTTTTTTCCTACATTCATAACTTACACAATAAATAAAACTTTTACAAAATACATAACGCAATTTACTACTATCATAACGCAATTTACCATTTGCATAACGCAATTTACAACGTGTTTTTTACAAAGTTCACACTTGGATGCCTAATGAAAAACCAAAGTTAAAGACACTTTTTACAAAATGCATAACGCAATTTACCACTATCATAACGCAATTTACCATTTGTATAACGCAATTTACAACGTGTTTTTTATAAAGTTCACACTTGGATGTCTGAATGAAAAACCAAAGTTAAAGACACTTTTACAAAATTCATAACGCAATTTACCATTTGCATAACGCAATTTACCATTTTCATAACGCAATTTACAATGTGTTTTTTACAAAGTTCACACTTGGATGCCTGAATGAAAAACCAAGGTTAAAGAAACTTTTACAAAATGCATAACGCAATTTACCATTAGCATAACGCAATTTACCATTTTCATAACGCAATTTACAACGTGTTTTTTACAAAGTTCACACTTGGATGCCTGAATGAAAAACCAAGGTTAAAGAAACTTTTACAAAATGCATAACGCAATTTACCATTTGCATAACGCAATTTACCATTTTCATAACGCAATTTACAACGTGTTTTTTACAAAGTTCACACTTGGATGCCTGAATGAAAGACCAAGGTTAAAGAAACTTTTACAAAATGCATAACGCAATTTGCTATTTTCATAACGCAATTTACAACGTGTTTTTTTACAAAGTTCACACTTGGATGCCTGAATGAAAAACCAAGGTTAAAGAAACTTTTACAAAATGCATAACACAATTTACCATTTGCATAACGCAATTTACCATTTTCATAACGCAATTTACAACGTGTTTTTTACAAAGTTCACACTTGGATGCCTGAATGAAAAACCAAGGTTAAAGAAACTTTTACAATACGCATAACGCAATTTACCATTTGCATAACGTAATTTACCATTTTCATAACGCAATTTACAACGTGTTTTTTACAAAGTTCACACTTGGATGCCTGAATGAAAAACCAAGGTTAAAGAAACTTTTACAAAATGCATAACGCAATTTACCATTTGCATAACGCAATTTATCATTTTCATAACGCAATTTACAACGTGTTTTTACCAAAATGAAATGCACTTTCACAAATTTGAAAACGAGAATTACCAATCCAAAAACACGCAAATTACTAATCCTTAAACGAGAATTACCATTGTTTTCTTCAGAATCATTTTTACAACAATCACTTAACAAATCTTTCATGCATGTGGTGTAAAAAAAAAGAACTTTTACAAATCCTTAAACGAAAATTACTAACCCACAAACACTAATCCACAAACGCAAATTACTTATTCCTTCCTGAATGACAACAGATAGTCATTTACAAATCCTGAAACAACATTTCCAAATGATACTTCCCATAAATGTAACTACCATTACATAGTTTCCAAGCACATAGTCATTTAGAAGTTGATAAGTACACAATTACAAAAAGTTACAATGGGATGACAACATGTACAAAATAGAGTAAAATGACAAGTGAACATTACATCCACTTTGACGTAATGTTTACGTGTCATTCCCATTCCCACGCAAGAACATATTATGTGCCATTGACACTAATTACAGAGTATAAGTAGTATAACCCTTCTAGCCAATGTGAAGGGATCCAAGTCCTTGTATATATACCAAAAGCCTCATTTGTTCCATCGCAGCTTCGAAGTCACAATCAAGTCTTGCATACGCAATTGCATCAAGTAATTGAAGTGCGGTCTGCCTTTGTTGCCCACATATCGCCCTCCTTCCTCTATTCAATTGCATCAAGAATAATTGTACTTGTCAAGGCAGCACTTCGAGCATGGGTCACCTCAAGATTGTCTTGTGCTTTGTATGGTGATGGTCTTCGGTGTATCTTGTCACACGTAAGAAAGGATTGTTCTTCCCAATCGCCCTTGCAGAACTTGTGTAAACCAGAAAATATAACATTTATACATTGGACCACCCTTGCAACAACACAATAAAGCATTATGTTCTTCCAACAATCAAGTGACAAACCAGAGGGGAGAAATGAACCATAAAATATACAGATGAATTATTCAGAAGCTTCAAAAACAATGTAGGTAACTTTCTAATGAACCAGACTTAAAAAACAAATTCCCAACAAAGACAGTCTAAATGACACAAGAAAGGGGAGTGAAAAAGTGAAGGGAATTATGAAGGCACCAAGAAATGAATCCAAGACCTGAAGTCTGCCATCACTACTGTTGATTACTCATGACTTGAAATGAAACCCTTCAATTAAAATTTCCCCTGCATCAGAACTATCGTTCAACCAAAAAAAAACAAACAGGGAATACACTAAGCACGGCATTATACCACAAAAGACTATCAAACAATAAGCACAACACAGAGACAAGGTACATTCTTTGTTCTTCCTAAAAATCCAAACCAACTTTAAATTGCCTAAGAGGTTGGTCCCCCTCACTATTAATTAATAATATATGTGTTGGATACAAGTTTTTGACACCTTATAGGTAGTTACTATAGCCACATCATCCTCTGTTTTCTTCTTCTACTGTTCTTTGGGACCATTTGACTACACATTAATTATTACTCTCATAAGAATAGCACTATGAGTCAATTACTTTCTTGACAAAAGTGAAATATGAAAAAAAGTTAATTGAGTTGTGTTTACACCTAACACGCCTTTAAATGGACAAGTTAATTTGCTCTTTTACAAAAGATTACTTGACTTCAATTGGAAACATGAAGGGAGGAGGGGACAGGAGTCATCATGTTAATTGGAAAGTTGCTGAGTGTGTGTGTGCGTGTTAGGGGGTCCAGGTGTGCACATGAAAGAATCACTCTTTGGTGGTAGAGAAACCAGCATTGGCAGATGAGATTAATGATGTAAAACCACAACTGCACAACCAGAAGGCCAAGATCACTTCCATTGACACAGAACAAAATATTAAAACAGATAAAGAAATTTTAAAAAAGGTGAAAAAGGGAACAAAAAGACCCTTGCTTTTGCTTTGCCATCATTCATCATCATCGTCCTTAAAAAAGTTTGAAATTTCCATAAACAGACCAAAACGGGTTCGTACGAAAAAAATGAAAGGATGTAATCTACGGTCATTAGGTGGATTCCAAAGTCAAGCAACACAATAGAAACTGAAGCCAGAGAAAAGCCAGACAGAGCCCCAAATTTTCGGGAGTCTACAAATCAAAATCTCGACGCTGGAGAAAACGCACCACAGCAAAACCACAGATGAAGAATTAGGGCTCTAAACTAATGAGACGCGGAAGATACCTGACAGCGGTGGCGAGCGCGGCGTACACGGCGACGACAGTGACAGTGACAGCGACGACGATGGCGGAGGTTCAGAAGGCAGTGACGCTAGGGCAATAATCTCAATCAGAGAATGAAGTTAATTGTGTAATGAGAATGAAGAGAGGGCAGTCTGGTCTTTTCCCACGAAATTGCATAACCCTCAAAAGTCCTTATCACCTCTCAGTCTTTTTGCGAATTCGGAGGACTTCTGAGGGTTTTGCAAATTCATTTGGTATTTAAATGGAATTTTCCCAAAAAAAAAGTAAATTTCATTTCTGGTCTGAAAAAAAAAATGTGATCCCTATTTTGGTCCCTTATAAAAAAAATGCTCTTTTTAGTCCATAAAAAGGACGAATAAGGGTCGATTGGTTGACATTTTGATCCCTCACAAATTTTCAAAAGGTCCTTTTTAGTCCCTAAAAAATGACGAATAAGGGACCTTTTTTTTTGTAAGGAACCAAAATGGGGTCCGTGTTTTTTGTCAGGGACCAAAAAATGCATTTACTCAAAAAAAAAATACTATATATTCACGGACACACACTGGACACAAGTTTGCTTTCATATATATTTTAAGAAAAAGTATAGAGGTGGGGCCTACAACTTTAATATATATTCCCAACCTTACTTCTTTTTTTTTTTTTTGCACTTTTCCAATTGTCTCTTCCTTTCGCTGGCGGCTTGTCCAATGTTTTCTTTAATAGCTTACGGTAAATTTTAAGAATCAATAAGGTACTTAAAATCACTTCTTTTCATTAAATTTCTTTCATGAAATTTATTATACATGATTTTATCTTTCTAATGATACTACTTTTATACTGATTAAAGAATATTTTAGGTTTAGTATTTTGGACAAGTTTTGAATTTTGTTAACATTTGGCTATGAGAATATTGATGATGATGACTAATATTTAATTTTAATCGGTTTACTTTTGTTATTAATAATATTTTTAAAATCATATTGGTCATAAAATAATCTATACTCTTTGTAGGTGATTATTATGGGGAAGCGTGCTATCATTGATACTTATTTTAAGAGAAAGAATAGTGAGTCTTTGCCTTCATCTACCTCTAATGTTGAATTGTCAAATACTGAGACTCATTCTTCAAAGTCTCCTTCTTCAAGTGAAATAAACTTAATTTCTGTAATATATTTCTTTCATTTTTTGTATATTAGGTCTTTATCGTATTTTAAGTACTTTTATTCATTATGTAACATTTTTTAATTTTTCCCCACATAAGTAAAATTCCTGAGTTCGTCCCTGCTCCCACGACCGCTCCTCTAATGTTGGGCTATGTCTCAAGAAGAAGAAGAAGGTATAGAAAAAAAAAAAAAACCTGCGTTTTAACCAGGGACCAAAAGGAATTTTTTTCAAAAGTTAGTGTAGGGAGTACAATTAAACATTTAAAACATTTGTGCCCCAAGTTGTAATCTTTAAAAAGTATGGGCCATTTTCTATAATTTTCTCTGACCCTTTTCTTCATTGATTTGCAGTTTTCAGAATTTCTGGGGATTTTCTATAATTTTCTCTAGTCCTAAAAATATTAATTATGACCTAATTGACATTTTCCATATTCGCCATTTTGTTCAAAAACACGTACAATGCGAGATTAAGAAAAATGTAGCTTCAATAGTCTAAAAAATTATTTGCATGAATAATTAACAGATTATGATCATTTTACGCCCAATAATTAGACTTGATTCAATACAAATGGCTCTAACTCAAATTAGTGCTTAATTATGCAATAATGACCTAAGAAATACATTAAATTCTCCAAATCAATCATAATAAAGCATATTGTTGTTCTAGACAAAAATGGATTTGTAACACCCCAAATTCAACACTTCAAATTGTGTCGGTTGACACTTGGTTTTTAAAAAATCAACAGAGTTTGAGGTGCTACATCAGAGTAATGCGGAAACGGAGAACATGCACTAACTTTTGGACAATGAGTAACTGATATAAAATGCCCCGACATATGATGATGTCTGACATATGCTGGTTAAATTGAAAATCCCGAAGGAATATTCATGTGATACAATATACAGAGCTTTGTATAATTACAACTTTTACATGGCAACTATACAATCTAGACCAAGCCTTAACTAGACTTGGGGCAATGAACCTAACTCAGTTAATCAAACAGATTGGCCAAGTAGGTGTCTATCATGGGAGTCTCACCGAGTTCATGGCGACTTATTGACTGACCCAAATACACTAGCCCTGCCTTCGGCACCAAACTGTTTTGATGTAACTTCATTAGATCCATGCCAGAAAGTAGGCTCTATTAAACTTCTTCCGGCTCTTGTTTTGACCGGTGCCTCTTCACGGCTCCGTCCTTCGGTGCCTTTTCACGACTCCATCTACCGGTGCCTTCTCCGATCCTGATTCCTTTCCTGAACCTTAGACAGATCTGAGGTCCAATACCCACCGGACCTCAGGTAACAGTTAACCTCATGCCCAAGTAAAACAATATATGGCAGACAGATGTTCAGCATTCCATACATAGCACATAGCACATGTAAGGTTACAACAATACATAAG
The DNA here is from genome assembly GCA_025563575.1 of Acacia pycnantha. NCBI lineage: Eukaryota > Viridiplantae > Streptophyta > Magnoliopsida > Fabales > Fabaceae > Acacia > Acacia pycnantha. The sequence continues at coordinate 971,068 of JAMWYP010000055.1, read as the reverse complement.
CACACAACAGATGTAATGTTAACAACAATACATAAGCACACAGCAGATGTAATGTTAACAACACAACAATACATATCACATATAAGCATACAAGACACATCAGAGTTAAAGTTACTAGTACGCGAACGTACATTTCACTGTGTAATTCCAATTTTACCCTTGTTTTTCTTAAAAACGAAATACTGGATTTTCTGGCCAGATTTTTCAGCAACTTTGAAAAATCATAATTAATTTTACAAAAATCATTTTGAGGTTCTGAAAAATTCCTCATGACCCTTGACATGTCTATTTCCAAGGAAAAGTATTCCTAGAACCTATAACATCAAGAATCATTCCCAGTTTAATGTTTTATCTCCTTATGTAGAACTCCAAATGATACGTATTTTATATATTTGGAAATCCCTACATGTCTAATTTATTCCTGTAAGATTTCATTATTTAATGACTTCATTTGCTAAATAAAATAATAGCATTAATTTCGCTGGCTACACAGGATTTTAAACCGAAAATCCTACAACTTTCATAATCTTGATCTATGACTTTCCAAAACTTATATTCCCTCACAAGTTCTTACCTCATTAGGAATTTTTCAATGCAAGGAGGCCTAAAAACAAGTAAAGGAATTTTCCTAACAATTTCCTAGATTAAAACTACAATTATGCTAAGAACTAAAAAGCTTAAGACTAGAAAACTCAAGAACTTGCCTCTTGAAGCTCAACTCCTTCATCCTTATTTCTCATCTCCTCCAAAAAGAACTCACATCTCACTCCCTATCCCTAAGGATTAGAAGTGATTGTGTTTGGTGTGAGGAATTTGTGATGGAGGGGCTTCTCTATTTATAGAGAAAGTGCAAGAACCTCAACCCTTGGATCATTTTTCTTCATCAATGGTTCATGTTGTTTGGTCTTCCATGAGACACATTTCATGGCTAAAAAGGTTCTCATTGGTTAGTTTAATTTACATAGGATTTAGCCCATTTTCTTTGATTTTTCTCATTGGTTGCTCAAGGGTTGTGGGCCCCACATGTGAAGTTACCAAATTGACCTTTTCCTCTTAAACAAGTCTTCTTTTTGCAACATGTTTTCCCTCTCCCCTTCCTCCAATCCGTCCCCTCTCTCTCTCTCTTATCCTCTTCAATTTTCTCAAAATCTTATCTTCTTCCAAGTTGTTCCCCCAAATTATCCCATGTGCTTTTATTAAATAATATAATAAATATCATTAATTCACCTTTTATCCTCTCATCTTGATCCTTCACCATTGAATCAATTTGTGTTTGTTCAAAACAAATCCTCACCATTTATCCATAGCTTAATTTTCCCATTGGTCCATTTAATTTTATGAGGATTAATCTCAATTCTTTGATTTCCCATTGGTGTAACATCCCATTTTTAAAGCGGAATTTTTTTTTCCTCAATCAGAGTAGAGCATTGGAGCGAGTGAGTAACTGATTCATAATAAAACATTAACCATAGTGTAATATGATATGGATACAGTCACCCTATTGTTCTCAAAAGTAAATATGGTAAATGATAAAGAAGTCTCCGGCCGAAAGCCTGCTCGTGCTGCTTGCCCCTATCTCTAATCCTTGGTCCTTCTGAGCCCTGAAGCTACAGCTGAGATCCAATTTACCACAATGGATCTCAGGTAACGGTTAACCTTATGCTCAAATAAAACAGTATACGGATGACAGATATTCATGACATAACAACAGATGCATGAACAATAATGACAGAACGTAAACATAGAGCAATAGGTATAACCGATGACCCTAAACAGAGTCTCTATCCGTGAATGTATAATCGGTGACCCTAAATAGAGTCTCTATCCGTGAATGTATAATCGGTAACCCTGAACAGAATCTCTATCCGTGAATGTATCTCGGTAACCCTGAACAGAGTCTCTATCCGTGATTGTATCTATCACATATATGTATATGAGCAACATAGGATTAGTGTTACAGCGGAAAAATAGGATTAGAACAGAGTCTCGTCTGTACCTTCATTGACGAGCGTAGGTACTTCTGGCGGAAAAATAGCGAAACGTCCAACAGCGGCACGTTGGACAGCATAACGACAGCAGATCAAGATTATTGATGTCCTATACGAGTGATATCACATTCATTAGTGATTTGACATCATAACAGGCATTTTAGGTAAAAATTACCATTTTTCCCCTATTCCCCTGTCGACGAATTTCGCGGTACGCTTCGCTACTTTGACCTCAATTTCCTCCAAAATTTTGCCAGAACCTTGACCCCATCATTCTTTTCGAAATTTATGACTAAAATACCCCTATCATATGATATCTAATCATACTCGGAAGATTAAAGACTAATCTAACATTTCTACACTAACTACTGAAACCTAAGACTAGGGACCGAAAAACTTACTCAGAGCTTCGCTGCAAAATTCCCCGGACTCCTCCTTCTCTCTAACCTCTCTCTAATTTCGGTTTTTCTCAAAGGAAATGGTGTGAAGAATGAATGAAAGGGGGGGTATTTATAGTGATTTGGAGGTTACTATTCACACTTTACCAGACCGGATCTCAGCCGTCGGATCAGAAACTTTTGAAATGGCAAGATCTTGACCCTTGAGGGCTGTTGGTCGACATAATGGTCCTAGGTGGCAGCTTGTGATGTCATCTAGGATGATGTCACAAGTTGCTTTATGCACTTGATCCGACAGAAATTCCCCGATCGGTGTCCGATTCGCGTAATCGCATAAATTCCCAAAAATCTGGAATTACAACTTTGAAGACCCTTTCTCACTTACTAAAAATACTTGGTCTAAACAAAGTTTTGATCTCGTCTAGGTATTCTCCGGTCCTGCTGAAGTTTTACGGAAAAACGTGCCGGTTACGAAATTCACTTCTGGAATCGTCACTTTCTGGACAAAAATTCATTGATTCCAAATATGTCCAGATAATCATAAACTCATCCCCTACCTATTAGTCTTATTACTTAAGTATTCTACCGATCTCGAAAATGACTCCTGTAACAGCCCAATCCGAGATAAAAATCCACTCAGTAATATTTTACTCTGACTCTAGAAACTTTGTTCATAGTTTTCTGGATAGGATCCAATTTCTATCGGTGTTTATTTACTTTTTAACTTTACATAAATTAATATTTAAATAAGTGTTTATATATAACACTCCAACTATTTTTTTTAATTCTATTTTTCTTTCCTTTTCCCACAAAAGATGTCGGCACTCTCACACACTATATATATATATATATATATATATATATATATATATATATATATGGGTTTATCGTTTGTCATGTCACTTGACATAAGGTTATGTCAAGTCGCCCCAAAACTACATCGTTTTGGGAGTTCATTAATTCCCTTAACTCCAAAACGACGTCATTTTGGAAGTTAAGGGAATTAATGAAAGGTGTTTTAGTAAAATTCATATAATAAATACAAAAACAAAAATATCAAAACACCCTTCATTAATTCCCATAACTCCTAAAACGACGTCGTTTTGGAGTTAGAGGAATTAATGAACTCCCAAAACGACGTAGTTTTGGGGTGACTTGACATAACCTTATGTCAAGTGACAGGACAAACGATAAACCCTATATATATATATATATATATATATATATATATATATATATATTATTTTGTAATTAATTATTATATAATTTAATAATTATTTTTACATAATTTTTTACAAAATTTTCCTATTGGCCCATACTTGTATTTAGGCTTAAAATTACTTAATCTCACTAATTTTTCTTCATATTTTCCAATTAATTAGGAAATATATTTATGCTAATTTTTTAGCCATTACCACTAATTTTAGGGTTTTACATAATTATCTTTGAATTTTCCTTTGTTTATGCTTAAGTAATTAGCCAATATTTACTTAATTAATTCCTTAATATTTTTTGCTAATTTTATTAATTAGAATAGCTCATTACCTCACAACTTTTGTATTGACATTAGCATTTTATGTCCCATGCATAATATTAACATTTACGGGGGTATTCTGGTCATTTCAATACTTTTGTTTATTCCCTTCTAATTTTTCCAAGGTTATATTTTATTAAATTACCAAAATTAGAGACAATATACTCTCTAAATTTTAATAATTATTTTACTGCCTTTTAGGATTTTTCATAATTTTCTTAGGCTATTTATGCATTCCAGGGCATTTTGGTAATTTTTGGCACATTATCATTTTTTTCCTAATTTCCATAATATTTTCCTTAGAAAACAAGCTAATTATCATAAAGAAATTGAAACCACATATTCACTTAACAGAAATAGTCATCTCATAAATCCGGGTATTACATTTCTCCCCCCGTTAAATAAAATTTCGCCCTCGAAATTTGCTCCATACTATCTAGCCATTGCACTAACCAGACTCCGGACTATACGTTCCGGATACTTATTCTAACAGAACATTCCTAGATCATTCCTTTCAGTGATCGAGAATTCGTTTCAGCTTGATCATAAAGTTTTTATTACGTTTTAAGTTGATATATAGTGTTTCCGTGGTGCTTAAATACCACGTACTTTATATATATTGTTTCTGTGGCGCCCACACACCGCGTACTTTAGTGTTTTAGCGTTTCGATGGTGCCCATAACACCACGTACATTAGTGTTTCCGTGGCGCCCATAACACCGCGTACTACACATTCATCATGTCGTATTTTGATATATTATGTTCCCAAGGCTCCCATACACCGTGGCAACACCATATATCTCATACTCATGGATATCATGTCGTACTTCGATATATTATGTTCCCATGGCTCCCATACACCATGGCAACATAAGATACCTTATACTTAATGATACCATCGTGGTCTGTTTTATAGTTACTAGGAAACATGATAATGAATACCTCTATGTAGATCAGTTCGACTTGAGAGACTTGAGAGGTGTAAGTCATCACACTGTCATGCTGCAGCTAGACATATCCCGATCCATTCCTATTGGTACCACTATAAAATCTACTTGGATTTGGGATAACCAATTTCTTGGTACTGTGACCAACTTCTCCCTCACTTCATGAAAGCTTGTCTCATAGTCTTTGTTCAACCTTAATGATTTGATTTCCTACTTGTGAACTTTGTTTAAGTGATGAAAGATTCTTCATGAATCTGCGGTACTATCCTGCTAGATCCAAAATCTACATATTTATATTAATGTTTCTGGCTATCTCAATTCCAGAACTGCTTCTACTTTCTGAAAACAATTAATAATATCGTTGCGTCATGGAATATGGCCCAGAAAGTTTATTCTTGACAGCCAACACTCATATTTACTTACTTAGTAAAGAGTCGCGTCTTCCTTTGGTATTCTTGCTACTGATCGTCATTGTTCTTTGTGTTTCCCTTCCGATGTCGAGCAGGATGAGAACGTCGTCAAGAAACATCTCTAGTAATTCGCCTATGTATTTACGAGAGAAATTCCATCTAAGTATTCTATGAACGAGGTAGGTGTATTCATCCTCAAGGGCATCACAAGAGATTTCAAAATGCTCGTTTTTTAATACTTCAAGCTATCTTCAGAACAATGCTAGTTTTTGATATGAATCTGGGGCGTTTCAATCGTAAGTTGATCTAAGACGTAGAGATTAGATCTTTGGGTAAATTTCCGACCTTAGGAATTTCTGTAGTGATACAGTGGGTTGCGATAACCCTTTTCTCTTGATAGTTCTCTAAATTGTTCTCACAGCTCTCATGTCTTCGTTTAATGCCATTTATTAAGGCGCTAGTTCATAATCGGAACATCGTGACGTTTGTGAAGTAGTAATAAGATCTATATTAAACTCAAAATTTGGTTTTAAACACACTTCATAAGCTAAAGAGTTTACACCTAATCACACCTAATGGTGTAGCTAGTACATATGTATGCATCCCAAAAGGATCCGTACAAATATCAATAGTAATTGATCGGTCTAACACCTAGATCAGACTATATTTGAAATAGGTTTTACTAAGCGATAGTATCCGGGACTATCTCTGAGGATTCTCTGGCTTCCACTGCGAGCAATGCTAACATCTGGTCTAAGTTCTGTGGCTCGATCTCCGTAGCTTTCTGGGAACAGTCCTTGCTAATGTGCCCTGGTTCCCGACATTTTGAGCAAATCGGTCTCCTACTACAGGCAACATCGGGATGGTAATTCCCACGTTTCCAGCATGGACGGGGTTTCCGCTTCTGCTGTCCTGTTTGGGCTGACTTCTGGCCTAGGTTCTGTAGCCCTTTCTTTGCAGCTTTCAGGGGACAGTGCACACTGATGTGTCTAGGCTGTTGACACTTGAAGCAACTTCTTCTCTCCGTAGTTTTCTAAGGACAGTTCCAAATGATATGTCCTGGTTTTCGACATCCGAAACAAACCCGTCTCCCAATACAGTTATCACCAGGATGGTACCTCCCGCAATTCGGACACTGTTGGAGTCTCGGTATTTGCGAATCGCTCTGTTGTTTAGTTCGAACTACCTTCTTGTCCTTTCCTTGATTGTTGAGCCAAGGCAACTTCCTTTTCAGTGTGGATTTTTTGTGGCTAAGTCCATCATGACTTGCTTTGCTATTGTTGACATCCTTTGATCTACGCAGCTCTTTCCGAGTTACACTCCATCAGACGGCAGGATTCCAGTTGTCTTTCAATATGCCTTTCTTGTCTTTCAGCCAGGAGGGTATCAATAAGAATCTTCTGTTCTTTCAGCTTTTCCTGCTGCTCTTTCAGCTCTTCCTTCAGGGTCTTTTGCTCTTTCAACTTTTCCCTACGAACTGGTATCACTCGTGGTTGTCTACCTGCATATCCACCTTGACCTTGGCTTCTAAGGACTTCGATTCCTTGCCAGTCTTCCATCCTATCTTTCTTTTAAGAAATGACAATTTTTAGGGAATAATTTAATCTTTTAGATAGACACTTATCACATATATTGTTTTTGGCAAGATATGTCATGTTATTTAGCTGGTTGTCTAGGACTAGCCTTCGAAGAAGATTTAGAAAGGAGTTAACATTGATTATAGGAATTTATTCATCTGTTCTATCCAGAATCGGTCTAGGGGATAAAGAAATTCCACTTCCAAACCATTGAACCCTAAAGCAAAGGAATCTGTTTACACAAGCCTTAAGACATGGCTTTCCCATCTGGGGATTCTATGGAGTTCTGCTTTTTACCAATTCCCACTGTCGCCCATAATGCTTTATTGTGCTGACAGGTACATGTCTTAGAAAAACGAGCCGACCTGCTATAAATGCGAGGAGAGAATATGGAAACAAGAGGAAGGTAGGGATCAAGGTGTTCGGGGATGGTCACTCTGTCATTCCATCCGCCTCAGTCATGGAGAAATGCAACCGCTCTACAACCATTACTGTTATGCTTAAGAACATTTCCTATCACTTTCGGTGCAAAGACCCGTCAACAATCTTGGACGATCATTGCTTCTAGCAGAGTTGTGTACGGGTTCAGAGTTGTATACCGACTCAGGTGGGGATACGTTCAGAAGTTTATAGTGTAGGTCAAATTGGAGGTTATCAAAATCTGCACCAGAAATGATGTGAATTACCAGGGTTATCTTTATCAGACTAATAGCCTAACGAATCTGGTTCTTCTAGTTCTGATGGAGGTTGAGCCATATTCGGGAGTGCTTAGTTCTATGAGTTCAGGTTCATAATTAGACTCAAGTGGGCACTCTGATCTAGAATGGTACACGGCCCCTGGTGCACGAATATGTGTAGGGAAGTTTAGATTTAAGAATTCAGGATTAGGGTTATACTCCGGCCCAAGGTGGTATTTAGTTTCAGAAAAGTACGTTGGTTTAGAATCGTAGATCGGTTCAGAGTTACTGCTGACCCTTATGTGTCTAGGTTTTGCTGATTTTGGTATGTCTCATTATTCCATGGTATTTCACGTGGGAAGGTTCTTCTCCGTCCATTTTTCCTGTATCCCATGAAAACGTTTAATATGAGAAACACAATGACTAACAGTTTCTTATTTTACTAATATCCATATTACTAACAATTAGGCACCCTTAATATTCCTGTTCAGAATTTCGTTGGTTTGTTTTTCGCAGAAATGGGTACAGAAGTACGTATCAGGAGTTCCTCTACATGAGTCAAATATTGTATGTACTTATTTTTGCTGGCCTTAGAATTTCATCTGGTGTGACCCAGCTCCATATATGAGCTCCGTGCCAAGATAGATTTACCGTTTAGTATTATCTGGCGATTTTCAGAGTTATCAGATACTGATATCAGGCATAAGTTCAGGCGATGGATACACCGGCTTGGGTTCAGTCCTAACCCTATCATCTTAGTAATTACGGACATACAGGAGGTACATTTTGCATGTTTTAGTGTAGTTTATGTCTGGGAATCTATTCCCATCCACCACTATAACATTATACCCTGGTCATATCAGTACTCATTTTCAAAATGTGCTCAAAGTTACAAGGCTTGAGAACCTAACTTCGTTAACCGAACAGAATTGCCAGGTAAGTGTCTACCATAGGGGCCTCACCGAGGTTAACGGTGACTGATTGGCACACCCACGTAGACTAGCCTTGCCTTCGGCACCAAACTGTTCGTAGTAACATAGTTAAATTCATGCCAGGACTACTGCTCTGATACCAAAAATGTAACAACCCATTTTTAAAGCGGAAATTTTTTTTTCTTAATCAGAGTAGAGCATTGGAGCGAGTGAGTAACTGATTCATAATAAAACATTAACCATAGTGTAATATGATATGGATACAGTCACCCTATTGTTCTCAAAAGTAAATACGGTAAATGATAAAGAAGTCTCCGGCCGAAAGCCTGCTCGTGCTACTTGCCCCTATCTCCAATCCTTGGTCCTTCTGAGCCCTGAAGCTACAGCTGAGATCCAATTTACCACAATGGATCTCAGGTAACGGTTAACCTTATGCTCAAATAAAACAGTATACGGATGACAGATATTCATGACATAACAGCAGATGCATGAACAATAATGACAGAACGTAAACATAGAGCAGTAGGTATAATCGGTGACCCTAAACAGAGTCTCTATCCGTGAATGTATAATCGGTGACCCTAAATAGAGTCTCTATCCGTGAATGTATAATCGGTAACCCTGAACAGAATCTCTATCCGTGAATGTATCTCGGTAACCCCGAATAGAGTCTCTATCCGTGATTGTATCTATCACATATATGTATATGAGCAACATAGGATTAGTGTTACAGTACGCGTCCGTACCTTCGTTGACGAGCGTATGTACTTCTGGCGGAAAAACAGCGAAACGTCCAACAGCGGCACGTCGGACAGCGTAACGACAGCAGATCAAGATTACTGATGTTCTATACGAGTGATATCACATTCATTAGTGATTTGACATCATAACAGGCATTTTAGGTGAAAATTACCATTTTGCCCCTATTCCCCTAATCGGCGGAATTTCGCCAGCGCTTCGCTACTTTGACCTCAATTTCCTCCAAAATTTTGCCAGAACCTTGACCCCATCATGCTTTTCAAAAATTTATGACTAAAATACCCCTATCATATGATATCTATTCATACTCAGAAGATTAAAGACTAATCTAACATTTCTACACTAACTACCGAAACCTAAGACTAGGGACCGAAAAACTTACTCAGAGCTTCGCTGCAAAATTCCCCGGACTCCTCCTTCTCTCTAACCTCTCTCTAATTTCGGTTTTGCTCAAAGGAAATGGTGTGAAGAATGAATGAAAGGGGGGGTATTTATAGTGATTTGGAGGTTACTATTCACACTTTACCAGACCGGATCTCAGCCGTCGGATCAGAAACATCTGATTCCCACCCAACAACGTAACATGCATCCTCTTTTATAACATGCCCCTTTAAATCGGATCCTGCCACCAAAACAAAACAAGAACAAATTCATAGTCAATGATGACATTGTTTAATTAAGAACATGGAAGGAATATAATATAGTTAAAACCTTAAAGTTTTGAAAGAATTCTGCATATAAATATTACCTTATGAATTGACTCTTTTATAAAGTGATATCCTCCCATATCCCTTCTTCATGATCATTTCTTATGCCGGGTTCATTATCCGCTTCATCTTCTTCGTTCATGTCCGGTAGACCCCTTGAAAAATGAGTACTCTCAGGAAGACCATAATTTGAATGACTTTCCTCATCAATATCAATGATCCTCTTTCCTTGGAGAGCTACAGACCACATTTTATTTTCTTGATCGGTGATATAGAACACTTGTTTCGCATGGTCTGCCATAATAAAAGGTTCATCTCCAAAACTTCTATTATTGACATCGACTAAAGTAAATCCTAGCCGATCGATCTGAACACCATTATTGACATTAACCCACTTGCATTTGAAGATGGAAAATCTAATTTTGACATAGTCCACCTCCCAAATCTCTTCAATAACCCCATAATATGGCATGACTGCCAATTTAGGCCTCTTGTCTTTCGAACTGGAGAAGTGCATAGATTCAGCCTCTAACATAACACCACTGTTATGGACTGTGCTCCTATCATCTAGGCACTTCGTGTAAAATGTATAACCATTGATCACATACGAATTCCAACTTATGACATCAACCTCAGGACCACGTGCTATCCATTTCATTGTATCAGAAACACATTCAGATCCCTCGACCTTTTGTTTGAACCAGTTTGCAAAAGTTCTGTTATGCTCCCTAATCAACCTTTGTTCGGTCATTCGATGGTTATCTTTCCTTACAGCTTCTTTATGTGCAGATATGTTGGCTTGAACTTCATCAACATTATTCAACATGTACAAGTGGACTTGTGACAATTAATCAGGATCCACACTCTTTACCGAAGCCCCTCGTCTACCCCCTTCAGCATGCTGACGTTTTGGAAGCCCAATATGTCTTACTTTGGCCAAATAATTTTGACAGAATTTCATGGCCTCTTCAGAATCATATTTCTGAACAATTAATGCTTCTGGCCGGTACGCGTTCTTCACATACCCTTTTAGGAATTTCATAGATCTTTCAATAGGGTACATCCACTGTAAAGGGATAGGGCCGCACAACTTTATCTCCCTCACTAGATGAACAATGAGATGAACCATGATGTCAAAAAATGTAGGAACAAAAAGCTTCTCAAGGTGGCACAAGATAAGATATCCTTCATTCTCCAAGGCATCCAACTTTTCAATCTCGAAGACTTTACTACAAACCGCATTGAAGAAGAAACAAAGTCTAGTCAAAACGACCCGAAGATCATATTCGGCGATACCTCGAAGAGCTACTGGGAGTAGCTGTTGCATCAAGACATGACAATCATGAGACTTTTGGCCTACCAATTTCAAGTCCTTCATCGAGACAAGCCTCTTAAAATTTGAAGAATACCCCGAGGGAACTTTTGTACCATGTAAACACTCACAAAAACTTCGTTTCTCATCCTTAGACAAAGTATGAGAAGCCGGGGGACAATAAATTCTCTTCCCATATGGCCTTGGATGTAAGTCTTCGCGTATTCTCATTGCTTGGAAATCCAATCTTGCCTTCACACCATCCTTCGAACTACCTTGTATGTTGAAAAGCGTGCCAAAAATACTATTACATACGTTCTTCTCCACATGCATGACATCAATACAGTGTCTCACATCAAGATTGCGCCAATATGGAAGATCGAAGAATACAAATCTCTTCTTCCATATATTTGTTTCTTTTCTACTCTTTCCAGTCTTACCGAAGATGACACTCATATTTTTAACCTTTTCATACACTTGCTCCCTAGTCAATGCCACCAGAGCTTCTTCATACTCTTGGCCACCAAAAAAGGCCTTCTTTAATCGACGATATGGGTGGCCCTGTCTAAGAAATCTCCTATGTCCAAGATACACCGTCTTTCTTCCATGTTGAAGTTGATGGTAGCGTGTGCCTTCTTCACAAACCGGACATGCTTTATGGCCTTTTACACTATACCCTGACAAGTTCCCATATGCTGGGAAGTCATTTATAGTACAAAATATCATGGCTCTCATTTTAAAGACCTCCTTCTTGAAAGAGTCAAAAACATCGACACCTTCTTCCCACAACTCCTTCAAGTCTTCGATCAATGGCTCAAGGTAAACATCTATATCATTTCCGGGTTGTTTTGGTCCCGAAATCAACATAGACAGCATGATGTACTTTTGTTTCATGCATAACATAGGAGATAAGTTGTAAACAATCAGGAGTATAGGCCATGAGCTATATATGCTACTAAGGCTTCCATAGGGATTCATGCCATCCGTGCTAAGGGCAAGCCTGAGGTTCCTAGGTTCTTCGCCGAAGTTCGGAAATAATTGATCGATTTTCTTCCATTGAGAAGAATCGGCCGGATGTCGAAGCTGTCCATCCGAAATCCTCTCATCTGCTTGCCACCTCAGATTCTTTGCATCATTTTCATTCGGGCATGCATGGATCTTTTTGTACTCCATCCCCAGTGGACAAAGTATTTTCTTAGCATCATAGTAGCGATGCGGCAACACTTTATCATCCGGAAGCATGTCCTTCATAGCCTCAAGCAATTCTGAAAAACTCTTGTCGCTCCATCTATGACGTGCCTTCAAGCTTACCAATTTCAATACAGCGTTCAACAATTGGTATTTTTTACACCTAGGGCATAGCGGCGTCTCTGCATCACTGCACATATTACCATATGTGCGTGATCGCTCAAAAGTCTCTTCTCCTACATCACGGATAATGTCCTCTATGCGATCATCCATATCCGTGTCATTATCATCAAAGGCCACTTCCCCTACACAAGGGCAATAAAACTTCCCCCTATCATCATGGGCATTTTGTTTAGCAAATTCTATAAATTCCCTCACCCCATTCTGATATTCAACACTAGTTCGTAAAGCATTTATCCAACTTTGATCCATAGTAGAATTCCTATATATAGATGAAAATCATTGATCATACATAATCTGAAAAAATTGAAACTTGCATATAAAATAAGCCAACATCCAAATGCAAAGATATGCTCAAAGAATCACTTTTAAGACCGAACTTGCACATTAAATGCATAAAAGAATCACTTTTGGTCATAAATGCATCACAGTGAATCCAAGAACCAAAATAATTGCAAGACGAGGAAATTAAATGCATGGGATGAAGGTCTTGTGGACTCACCTGTAGCATATAAATTCAAATGCGTTTGCTGAGACTTACTTCTCCGGCAACGAACGGTGATGTTGCAGACAAGACAGGAAGAGTAACCTAAAAACACTTGTTGGTCTGTTCGGTAGGTCTAAGTGCAAGTATAATCTACGAAAAACAATATTCATTAACAACATATAATACCCACAAGAACATTTCATCGATTTCGTTAAACCCATGAAAAACCAAGAACGATAAGCTGGAATATAATAAAGTTATATAACTGAAACACCTCTTACAGCTTCATCTATACACGTTTAGCTAAGGAACCAGAGAGTAATTGTCGAGAGAGGTACGCGAAGCAGCGACGAAGCAACCCACAAACACCAGAGTCGGAACTTGAGTAATCACTTTCGGCGCGACAAGAGATATTCAAAGGGAAATTTAATTTTTCGCGCGACATCGACACCTTATTTATCTTTTTGGATTTTATTAAAACCGCTTAATTATTAAATGTCCGGTCCTAAAGTTATAACTAACTTTTTAAGACCGGAGTTCTAAGAGTATCCGGTCCTAAAGTTTTATTAGTCATTTAAGTTTAAGACCGGAGTTTTATAAAACATCCGGTCCTAAAATTCAAATTCTTTTTAGACCCGTTACTTATAAAATGTCCGGTCTTAACAGCATTGGTGAATGAATAAACTAAAGGAAATTTTTTTTTTGACAAAAAATAAAGGAAAATTATCATCCACAAGATACACCCAAAAAGAAAAATACTGAAGAACAGCCAAAAAAAATATCAAAGGGTTATGTTCTTAATGTGGTCTTACATTACTGGAGAATGCACGTACACAAGAAAAAAAAAAACAAAAGAAAAAAAAGCTGAAAATTATCATCCACAAGAATCTGACTGAACATGCTTGGCGATATCGGCGTGAAGAGCACTAATTTCCGCCGGATATCGGCAAGTTCTGTCTTAGTTGCTCCAGCCTCAATATGAATCTCTCATTAGAGGAAAGTGGAGAGAGGTCGATGTAGGCGCGCCTGGGCCAACGAGGTTGGAGTGGGGGAGCACGAACCTCTGCATGGTCTGAAGGCTGGAGGGGGCTGGCAATCTCAAGACAGGGTCGGCAGAAGGATCGAGGGGGGGTGCGGAAATCTCTTCATCATCGGAAATAACAATGGGTCCAACAACCCGAGACCCTTCGGCCACAATAGGACGCGCTCTCGCTGGAGGAGGCGCACCGTATAACGATCTAACCATGTCACGCGCTTGAGGTGTAAGAGTACCCCTACGAGCAGTTTGCTTGTATCTAACCATTGTTTGAGGCTTTGAGCAGTTGGGGCAGAGAGCTAGGTAGTGAGGAGTAAATAAGGACAGAGAGTTCGTGTGAGGAGTTAATAAGGACAGAGAGCAAGAGAGATACACATCTGGTGATGATAAAGTTAATTGGTACAAATGAATTTAGTGTTTCTACTTTAAGAGCGTATTTATATAAATATCCAGTCCTAAAAGTCATTTATTTTTTCCAAATCAATTCAATTACTTTTAAGACCGACATTTTATCTTGTATCTGGTCCTAAAACTCATTTTTTTCAATTCAATTACTTTTAAGACCGAGTTTTTATCTTTTATCAGGTCCTAAAACTCATTTCTTTTTTAATCCAATTTTTCATTCAAGTAAGAATTTTTTGTTAAAAAATATTACTTTTAAGAACGGATCTTTTACAGTATCCGGTATTAAAAGTTGCCTCTTTTCAATGAATGATTCAGAGAGTCTCTTCGGCTTCCACACAAACTTCCCAACTAGGCGTCTCCTCGTATTCTGAGGAACTATGCGTCTCCTCATTAATGTTTCCGGCGTATCACATTGTTTAGTATGGGTTCTCTATTTAAACCCGTTGTTACTTTACTTTCTTCACATTCATCTCCATCTCCTCCTACAACCTCCATTGTAATGGCTCCTCCACCACCACGAGGTCCTCCTTCTCGACGAAATCCTCAGCCACCTCTGTACGCTCCTCCGTTGCCTCACAACCCATCATTCTACCAGATGATGGAGCACATGATAGCCCGCGTCGATCATATAGACCGACGCTTGGGCCAACTGTTTCAGGTCTATCACGCCGTCAACAAGAAGCTGAACGCGGTACTCGACGCCTATGACGTTGAGTACCATACCTCTGATGACGACGTCTTTGACCCTTCCCTCCCCTCTGACAACGATGGGGAGGATTAGAAATATTTATGTTTTTTTTTGGTACTACTGCTGCCTCTCAAGGCAGAAAAAAAAAAAAAATTTTAGATCCCAATCGCTTTCCTTGTACTTGTCTTTATGATGTTCTTTTCTTTTTCCGACAAAAAGGAAACAAACAAAACATTGTCCTCTTCTTGGTGATCAACATTAAAATTTTGCAGAATACAATTAACAGTTAGGACCATACAAAAAAAAACATTGTTTACCTTATTCGAATAAAAACAAACAGAGTGACGATTCTTCTCAAGTTTGGACCATCGTTGTCGTCGATCTTACTTACCCTAGTGTGAAAATTTTTCAGTGTCCTTTTCGTTATCTTCTTTTTTTTTCCGACAAAAAGAAAAGGGACACCGATCATGATTTTCACATCCAGGTTAAGTAAAAACGAGGACAACGAAGGACAAAGCTTGAGAAGAACGCCAGAAGCTCGATTGTCTTGAACCCTAATGATTTGTCTGAAAACAAAGTCACCAACTCTATTTAAAGGAAGACTATTAGGACCGGACATATAACAAATCCACTGTCCTAAAAGTTAAGCCATATTTTAAAAATAAACGAAAATTTGAAGTTAGGAGCGGAAAATTAATAAATATACGGTCCTAAAAGTTTCGGCAATATTAAAATAAACGAAGACTTTTAAGACCTTCAGAGCCTCTTCTGGCTCATTTTCAACATCCGCCTGTACCTCAAATTTCAAGCACTAAATAGCTTTATCCACCATCCCATTCATTCTGAAACCCAAAATGGACACACACAAAATGTTCAAAAAAATAAACAATTTTATTATTGAATTACATTGTATTATATTTAGAAATGAATGAATTAGTCGAAAAAATAAACAAATGTATGTACAGAAGGCTATTGTTGCCACAACATATATTATTTACAAATGAATTAATTTAGGACATCAATTATTGTCCTGACTTAGCTTTTCTAAGACCTGTTTATACAGATATTCACAAAACAAATCGCGTATGTGCTCCACTTCATCATCAGAAAATGGCTTTGCACAGGCAAACCTCTGTAACATCAAAGACAGAAACATAAGTAACTTACGTGCATATTTCATATGTAACATTAAGCCAGCGACTGAATTCAGCCAGAACATTTACCTTTGCACCGAATTTAGTCCTTCCATCCATCACAATATCATATGTGTTTCATGACGTACGGGCCACATAAGTTCGATTCTGGCGGTTGCCGACGGGTCTAAAAATAACAATAAATATATATAAGAGCATATATAGCTTACTGACCAAGCTCACAAGGCAGTTATGCCAGTGTCCAAATATGTACTAACCTTTGGTTGGAACCATTTAGGATCTTTGAGCTCATACCCATGCTTTTTTTTTACCTCCATTTGGAAGGTCCTCATGGCACTATCATCAAAATCAAAAATTTATCATTAATGTTCACTGAAAATTCACAGCAGAGATTTCAGACAAGATAATCAAAATGACATGCTTACTTGGTGACAATCTGCTTCAACGTAGGCCCTGCATCACCGTGAATGGAGCATAAGAAGATAATTGTGTGCGCCTCCATGTTCATGACGACCAACTGCAAGTGGTGGCTGAAAATTCACACCAGTAAAGTACTCAGTGATATATATAGCAGAATTAAGTGAATTATATTGCAGACAAGAATTATGATATGTACCCGAGCCAGTGTGGAAACAAGTACACATTTCTTGGCACTTCACACAACCTCTTTGATATGTACTCTTGTCTCAAACCCAGAGGTGTTGTACTTGCATAGACTGGGTACAAGAATCCAAAATCATCGATTCTGCCCTTTTGAACCAGTTTCTCATGCATGCACCTACAAGAATGACATCGATCAGGGAATTAGTATATATGTATGTGTGTCTAAACGATGCATTTAAATTATGTAATCAAGGAAGAAGATACTTACTTCATAAACATTTGAACAATTGCACTAGTAACCTACTTTCCAGGAAGTAGCATGGACTCTACATAGTCATTATCAACGAAAAGTGGTTGAGGAATAGCGAGGCCTACTACTTCATTGAAAGGCCACGATTTATCTTTAAACCATTTGTTGGCTACCAAATCGGATATTTTTTCCTTGGCCGTCAAGTTAGCAGTAGGGGATAGAACTTGAGGAGGAGGTGCACCTTGATGAGGGGGTGGAGCTTGACGAGGGGATGGAGCCTGACGAGGAGTAGAGACATCTACAAGCTTCACTGGCCAAGAGATGAAGGTTCCCTTGACATCACTCACAATCTTCAGCTCATCAGTTGGGAGAGGGACAAGTGCATCAAAGATCACCTCTTCAACTGACACTCTGACTTCATCATCATCCATTTGTTGGTGGTGTACAGTTGATCCCAAGTTGTGGACAGTCCCTTTAGAAACCAATTGTCTATGACTATCACTATCCTCCACATACAGATGACAAGGTTGCTCTGACTGTCCAACAATACAGCTCCCTCTAGTGCTCTGCTGCATATGTGAAGCTGAAGGTGTCAAGGGAACACTGGTCTCTGGCAGAGAGCTCAGGAGACACTTCGTTTTTTGATCCATTTCCTCCATCTTGCTCATCTCAGCTTGAAACATTGCCCTCAATGTAGCTTCTCTGGCCGCAAGCGTCTGATCCATCTCCTCCCGGGTAACCATACTTTGTCTGTGGCGTTTGGATTTACCAAAGTATTGCTTTAGGCCTACCCGTCCTCCAATCCCCCTTACACGCCCGAGTGATCTGGTTTTCCGGTCGCAACGGTCAGAACATCATTCCTCCCGTCCGACGCAAAAGATCCCTCTGCTTCTTTCTTTTAAGATCTTCCTGTAAGATACAGATAACGAGAAGCTTAGTAATGAAACATGTTTAGTAAGTAAAAAATGACAATATCGATACTTACAATTCTTTCAGCAACTACACGAGTTTGTTCACTCATGTAGGTGCCGCTTGGCTTTTGCCGAATATACAACCACAACTCCTCGCGACGTATTGGAGATGGCGGCTGGTCAACTACCGCAGAAGGATTGGATTCAGCTTCATCTTCCAATCTCTTCCGCTTGGCTGCCATCAAATCTTTTTCGGCCTTTTCATATCCATCGCGAGAAGCCCTGTGTGGGCAATCATTCTTTCTCCCGATCTCTTGGTATTTTCCCTTCTTTTCTGTGAATCAAGATTGAAAACAACTATCAATTATGAATTCCAGACATGTCACTAACAGAAATTAGAGAACTTCTTCTTGATATGAACGTCAAACATTAGTCAAATTCACTTCATCAAGTTTCAACATTTTACTTAAGGAAGATGTAGCATTGTAGAAGAAATTCGGAGAACCAAAGGAAATGGAGTTGCAGAATTGCTGCCAACTCAGTCAATTCATTCATTCATCATAATTGGTTCCTACACACATATTAGAATAACTAACTAACTATTTGCACCGAAACCATTACACAATTAACATACTAACTAACTAACAACAACGTCTAACCATATTACACATTTTACATATCAAACTTGCATGGAATTAGGACATGCTCCTCTGATGCAGGACAAAGGCAGGAAATGTATACTTCTATTCTCACAGCAAACCATTTAACTAACAGGATTAGATGTACACAATAACATTCACATATTCGCACAGGTTAATAAGCAAACAAAAGTGCAAACAAAACTAAATATAAACTCACCAGAGCTTCAGGAATGGTCCGCAGCTGAACAAATTGTTGTCAAATCTCTTCATCAATAAATTTGTACTTGTGCCAGGGTTTATGGTCAGGCTTCACCTCGGTAAAAATATACGTGTTAGCTAGAAAGGTCTTAAACTTCCTGAACCGCTCAGCACAATAATAAATGTTGAGTCTTTCAACTTCTCAGAGTCAGGGACGATGTATGTAAGTCGGATAGTGTCCCAAATAGGATCCTTTATCGTGATTTTGTCCACATTTTTCCAATCATCTGTCAAGATGCTAACCTTGCTGCGTACTAGAGCGCCGACAAAACTAGTATATTTGGTTTTATTAGGACCGACAGGTTGCAAATTTTCATCAAACTGAATCTCGAGCTTCGTCCCAGAATTTCGACTAAGGGATACACCCATCATTCGTGTGTCGCTTCTACCACGGCGTGCACGGCGCTGAGGAGGCTCATTGTGAGATGAAGAGGGTTCGTTCTGACCCACACCAGTGAAACCAGTATCTGGAGTTCCAAGAACACGACTGGAATCATTTTCACCGTCCATTTTCAAGACAGTAAGAGAGGAATGCCTGAGCAAATGAGGGAGTAACAGAGGCTAACGGTACGTGGGGCGAGGAAGATAGGTAATGCAACAGGAAGGGTTTCGCAACGTGAACAGGGGTTCGTTCTTCAGTGAGAGTGACAAAAGCTTCCGCGAAGAAACATATATTTGGCGCCTCATTTTTAAGACCGGACAAATGAGTATACACGGTCTTAAAAGTTAACCTTTAAGACCGGTCTTTCTAAAACTCCGGTCTTAAAATTAATTATTTTTTTATTTAAACTTTAGTACCGGCCTGATTATACGAACGGTCTTAAAAGTCTAACTTTTAAGACCGGTCTATCTCTATCAAAGGTCTTACAATTAATTAATTTTTTATTTAAACTTTAGTACTAGCCATATTTTAAGTCCGGTCTTAAAAGTCTAACTTTTAAGACCGGGTATTATAAATGTTCGGTCTTAAAACTTTAATACATTTATATTTAAATTTTTCCGTATTATTTTGGAGTGTAGAAAATATAAGTCTGGCTGAATGAGATTTCTCCATAAAGTAATTGATATTTCAATTTTTTAATAACATTTTTAAGACCGGTTGTTATTTTAACAGGTCTGGATAAGACCTATGAAAAAATGATCCAGTATAAGAAGTTCTTTATATTTACAAATCTGTCACCGGTCATAGCTTTAGGACCGGTCCTCCGATAGTCCGGTCTAAATGTGGCGGTCTTAAAGCCCTTTATTGTATAAGAAGTTTTTTTTATTTACAAAACTGCCACCGGTCACACCTTTAAGACCGGGGCGTCGATGATCCACTCTAATTGAGGCGGTCTTAAAGCCCTTTTTTGCACAAATGAGTGTAACTGATATATATATTCAAAATGCCCACTGGCTAATTACAGAGACAGTACGATAACTGAGAATTTTTAAAACAACAACAGGAATGTCTCCCTAGCAATCCCCATGTCGTGGCAACAAAAGATGGTCTGTAGCCGAATCTCTAAGCTTGCTGCTTTCCTCTCTCATCGGTCCTCGGTCCTCCTGACCCTGACGCTATGTTAAGATCTGAGATCCGCACCGGACCTCAGGTAACGGTTAACCTCATGTTTACATATACAACATATGGGTTACAGAACAACATTAACACAACATATGAATCACACCCAACCAATGCAAATGTATCGCTCCCAGCATTACAGACATATCGCTCCCAGCATTACAGATATATCGCTCGTAGCATGCATACAGTTATCTTCTAACACATATGCATTCAATCAACATACCACATACATACATACCATACACACATCATACATACGCATACTATATCCATCAGAGTTAGAGTTACAGTACGCGAACGTACCTTCGTTGACGGTAATCAGCACTTCTGACGGAAAACGGAAAACAGTACGTTTGACAACGGTATGACAGCGGTACGTGATCACAGATATCCTATAAGGATAATATCACTTTAATCAATGTCCAACATTATAACAGGCATTTTAGGTATAAATTACCATTTTGCCCCTAGTTTGACTAATCGGTGAAATTTCGCCAGAACTTCGTTACTTTGACTCTAATCTTCCAAAAATTTTCCATAAATCTTCTTCTAACATTATTTTCGAAATTAATACCTTAATTACCCTTAAAACATGATATCTAATCATACTTGGAAGATTAAAGATCAAAACAACATCTACACTAAGAACTTCAAGAACTACCGAACTAAAACTATGAACTGAAGAACTTACCCTTTAAGAACCTCCTCTTCTTGCTCTCACTTCTCCAGAGCTCCTCTCTCTAACTTCTCTCTACCCCTTTCTAAGAGTGATTTTGGTGTGAATTGTGAAGAGGCAAAGGCCCCTATTTATAGGAAAAGCCAAAGGATTACAACCCTTGGATCAACCTATAAATCAATGGCTAAAAGGATGAAGATGTGGCCTCCTTCAACATCACTCATTTTCCTCTTCTTTCCTCCACTCATTTCGCCCCCTATGTCATCTTTTACAAAGATGAAATCATCCAAGTGATGTCACCCATGTGCTCTTTATGAGCTTCTACCGATAAAGTTCCCTGTTCGGTGTTCTAATCGCGTAATCTTGAAGAATCTCAGAAATCTGACAACATATCCCTGAAGGTCTATTCTTCCTCTTTAGAAATGTCTGGGTCAACTAAATTTTTGATCCCATTCAGCACATTTCGTTTCCTGCTGAACATTTTCGGATAAACGTCTTCGGTTACGGAAATTACTTTGGGTAACAACAACTTCGGGACAAAAATTCACTGATTCATAATATGTCCAGTTGTTTACCACCTCAGCCCCAGATTTCAAGATATGATTTATTTTCATTTATACTATCTGCCCTATTTCTCAAAATATCTGTTTCGTCTTATCTCTTAAGCATTCCGTCGGTTACGGAAATGATTTCGGAGATAGCCTACTCCGGAATAAAATTACACTCGTCCATAATATACTCTGACCTTAGAAACCTAGTTCATGGTTTTCTAGATAGGATTTAATTTCTATCGGTGGTCATTTATCCTATTTGCTTTTTACAAAATATCTCAATTTATATTATTATAATAATAACAAATATCATGATATTATTTGAAAAATCTTCTAACCCTTTTCACACAAGGATTTCGGCTGCCCCTTTTATTTTTTATTTTTTCTGTTTTTTATTTATTTTTTAATTAATTAATATTATATATATTTTAATTATATTATATAATTCACAAAATTTTCCTATTGGTCCATACATGGATTTAGGCTTAAAATTACTTAATCTCATATATTTTTCTTAATATTTTCTAATTAATTAGCAAGTATATTTTATGCTAATTTTAGCCATAAACATTTAATTAAAGGATTTCACATAATTATCTTTGGATTTTCCCTTAATCCATGCTTTAAACAATTAGCCAATAATTATTAAATTAATCACCTACTAATTTTTGATAATTTTCTTAATTAGAATTAATCATTTCCTCACAACTATTGGACTGACATTGGTATTTTACTTTCCATGTAAAATATTAAAATCATTTGAGTCACTTATGTACCCCAAAATAATATTTATCTTTGCCTCATTATTTTCCAAGGAAAATAATCCCAAAAATTCCTAAAATTAGAGACAACATACTTTCCTATTTTTAATAAATATTTTGTTACCTCTTAGGATTTATCATAATATTTTCAGGGCATTTTATGGCCCATAATTGCATTTAAGGATTTTGACACTTTATTCCCTCTAATTTCATTAGAAATTTCCCTAGAAAATAAAATAAGTATTCTACAATGTTTTGACACCACATATTCACCTATTTCCAATAGGTATCATTTACTAAATTATGATGCTCATCATAGGCCAGATTTTAAGGTATTACATTTATAAGGATGAAAAGCCCACTCCAAATCTTTCATTTAGAGCCAATGATCCTATACAAGACATTACTGGAAGCCCGATGATACGTTCAAGGGGCAAAAGGATCAAGGAGGCTTTGCAAGTTTTGATAAGCGACATGTTAGAGATGGAAGCCCAACTCAAAGATGCATAAACAAGCCCGACAACACTCTCGTATTGAGAAACTCTAATATGGCTACCAAAGGAGGAAATCTATTGGGCATCGAAGTCAAGTTGGCGCCGAAGTCATTTGCTACCAAAGGACCAAGAAAAAGGAAGATGGAACGGATTTGAAGTTGACGGCCTCTTTATTTTTCTTTTTCCTCCACCTAGTCTTTCTACTCATCTCTGGTTGTTCAAGATTTGATTTTAGTGAAGTTATTCAGATATTTCTTCAATAAGGCTCTCTTGTTCTTTGAAATCTTTAACTTCTTTGTTGGTTTATTTGATGTTGTTTCTCCCATCTTCTTCGGTAAGGCTATGGATAAATATTCATTTACAATAAAGAAAATTGAGTTTGACTTCAGTAGTTTACCATTTGAGAATATTGTAATAATGAAAATATATATAAGGACTATACTTAATTTAAGTTACTTAGGTCAAGCATGTCCAGGGCTCCAGGTAGCCAATCAAATTAAGTCAATTGTACTGTTATTTAATCCCCAAACAACTGTTAAAATCTGAAAAAGAGTCTTTATTAAACAAAATAAAAAATAGAGCTCTCAAGCGATCAGAGGGCATATGGCCGTGGTCGTAAAGGAGATGATACAATGTCAAAAGACGGGGAGGTAACAAGGTGCAGTGGCCATCATATTCTGTAATTCTAAATTCCATATCTTTCAGTGCCTATATATCTTTCTTTTCTTTTCTTTTTTTATAAGGATATCCCCTTTTGAGAAACGCAAAGGGTTTTCATCTTTCTTAAGTGTACGTTCTAGGATTTAAACTTGTATTTAGTATCCATATATCTGAAACGATTCATGATTGCGATTAAGAGTAAACTAGTGTGGATGAAAAGTCACTATAAGTTTATAACTTTTTTGGTCAACTGATAAGTTCCTAATTAGTTCACTACTAATAAGGCATTTTTAACGTCCATTTTTAAAATACTTAGACGACCGTCTTTTAGGAGACGTATATGTAAATATCGTTGAAAGTCTTGAAATAAACGTTCATTTAAAAACAGATGTCGTAAGTAACTTACAACGTATGTTTTGTAAAAAACAAACGTTATAAGTCTCTCACATACAACGTCTGTTTTCTCAAAAACAAATGTTATAAGTACCTTACAATGTCTGTTTTTGAAAAAACAGACGTTGTAAGTCTGCCACATACAACATATGTTTTCCCAAAATCAAACGTTATATAAGTACTTGACATTGTCTGTTTTTGGGGAAAACATGCATACATTGTAAATACTTCAAAATTTACCCCCAAAAAAATCTGAGAAATTGGAGATCCCATTAGAGACGTATTAAGTACCTTACTACATGTGTAATGGGAGCGTCTCTAATTTATAAATACCTGATAAATCTCAATTTTCATATATTTTATCCCACCTTATTCATTTATTTTGGGGACTATTTTAGGCTAATTTGAAATTATTAGATAATATTTGGATTGTTAGCCAATTTTAGAAAATAATATAAATCTGAATTGATTATAAGATTATTTACCTTAAATTATTAATATTCTTATGGTTAGCTTGTGACTAAATAATAGGGAGAATCTGTACCAAGGCCCAATTAAGGTCCAAAATTGCAAAAAGGGCCCCAACCACTTTCAGCTACCACAAATGGCCCTAGAGCCCTGATGGGTATTTTGTCAGAAAACAAAATTACATTGGTGCCCTTAGTAAAAGTCTGAAATTCAGCACGAATGATTTTTCTTCTTCAACTCCCTTGGAACCGGAAAGGTCAAAAAAATAATAAAGTTGGCATCCTTGCAGCTTGCAATATCGTCGGTGAAGCACGGCGAAGAGACGACGATTAAGCTCTGCGAATTACCAGCTGATGGTGATGGTGTGGACTAGGGGCATCACAGTTCTGAGGTAACCGGCCGTGGCGTTGCCAGTATTGTTCGCATATTCTTCTTCGATATCCGTATTGTAGCTTATACACTTCCCGTGACAATGCGCTCCAAGGACATGATTTCTTACTTTTACGATGGTGCATACTTCTCTCTGCTTCCATTCGTTTTATTTCCATAACCCATGCATAATAACCGATCAATTTTCCGCTGAATTATCTCTCTAGGAATCGAAGTCGCTCCACTTCCTGTTCCTCTCGATTATATGTTTTTCTAACCCCCAGTTTTGTTCGTTTATGCTTGTAGAAACCCTAATTCTGATCCCATGGTTGTTGTGTTGGTTTCTTTTCTTGAAGAATATTAATGATTAAGCAAGGGAATTGTTAGTAACGAATTTTCTAGAACAAAGATTTCATTTTTTACTCAACTAAACATCTAACACAGTTTTTCGGTTTCTGAAACTTAGAGAAATTCAGAGTTTTGTATGTTCCATATCACCAGTACTCAATTTGATTGCATACAATGATGAATTTAACATTACTAGCGCCGATTTGTGTGATTAGTTGTATACTCATTGTTGCCCATACTTACTAGTTACTATACCATGTTCCTTCACATGTTTTAATATGGAATACTTGCTTGAAACTTGATATTCTAGGTGATGTGGGCAGCGTTTACTTTGGGCCAAACCATCCAATGAAGCCTCACCGTCTTTGCATGACTCATCATCTTGTCCTCTCATGCGAACTTCATAACAAGATGGAAATTTATGTTAGTTTTATTAGTTGGCATTACATTTTTTCTTTTTCCTCATGTTTGTGCTTTAACAATTTAGCTCGCCATCACACCAGCAATTTTCTTCTGGTTAATTTGTTTAGTGTGATGCAGCGTCCACACAAGGCTTATCCTGTTGAGCTTGCCCAATTTCACTCATTGATTATGTTTAGTTTTTGCACGGATTACACGACACTCGGCACTTGTTCTTGAATGAATTGGCAAAATGTATTCCTCTCTTTCTCTCTTTTAAATGACTCTTGTTCGTGTGTGTAATTTCAATTATTTGTTTAGTCAGAAACATTGAAAGTTTTCTTAAAGGTTAATGTCATTTTTGTTGTGGCAACTAGAATGTTTTGTTCTGATAATCTGATGGAAAAGACATGGAGAAGCTTAATTGTTTTGGTCTCAACACCTCACTATGGGCTTCTGTATATTGATGCTTAGTTACTAAGTTTCCTGCATTTTATTTCTATGTAGGGAGGCGACCTCAAGGAGGCCTTTCTTCCTCATCCCTGACAATTTTCCCTAGCTTAAACCAAGGAGAGGAAAAGGAGGACAAGACTGAACTTCTCCCAATCTTTCTCTCTAGCTACAATCCAAAGTGTTTTCTTTGATTGAGGACTACCACAAGCAGAAGAAGAGACATTAGGGGCATACTTGTTAGGACACATTGTAGTTGGTCACAAATATGTATTTATCACAAATTTGTATTCATGAGAATGACATTCACCATTTGTTCTTTTGTAAATTGTCTACTGATGGTAACTTCACAATTTTTATTCAATGACAATAGCAAATTTTTGCTTATTTTTTATATTTGTTCATGGAATGAGAACAACAAAAGAATGGACATGATATTTAATACCCCCTGATATTGTTGTTAATACCCCCTGATATTGTTGTCAGTGACCCCTGTTATTATTGTTAATACCCCCTGTTATTGTTGTTAATACCCCCTGTTATTGTTGTAAATGACCCCTGATATTGTTGTAAATGACCCCTGTTATTGTTGTAAATGACCACTGATATTGTTGTAAATGACCCATGTTATTGTTGTTAATGACCCCTGATATTGTTGTTAACACCCCCTGTTATTGTTGTTAAAGACCCATGTTATTGTTGTAAATGACCCCTGATATTGTTGTAAATGACCCCTGATATTGTTGCAAATGACCCCTGATATTGTTGTAAACTAGTGCAAAAAAGGGATTTAAGACCGCCTCATTTAGAGCGGATCATCGACGCCCCGCTCTTAAAGGTGTGACCGGTGGCAGTTTTGTAAATAAAAAGAACTTCTTATACGCTAAAGTGCTTTAAGACTGCCACATTAAGACCGGACTAAATAAGGACCGCTCCTAAAAATATGACCGGTGGCAGATTTGTAAATATAAAGATCTTCTTACACTGGATCATTTTTTCATAGGTCTTATCCAGACCTGTTAAAATAACAACCGGTCTTAAAAAATGTTATTAAAAAACAGAATGACCGGTCTTAAAAGTTAGACTTTTAAGACCGGACATAAAATTTGGCCGATACTAAAGTTTGAATAAAAATTAATTAATTTTAAGACCAGGATATATAGAGATCGGTCTTAAAGGTTATCTTTTAAGACCGTATATGTGTATTTGTCCGGTCTTAAAAATGAAGCGCCAAACGTTAACTTCGCGCGGAAGCTTTTGTCACTCTCACTAAAGAACCCCTGTTCACGTTGCGAAACCCTTCCTGTTCTATTACCTCTCTTCCTCGCCCCGCGTACCGTTAGCCTCTGTTACTCCCTCATTTTCTCAAATGTGGACCAAAAACAATAAAGGATCCTATGTGGGACACTATCCGGCTTACATTCACCGTCCACGAGTCCGAGAAGTTGAAAGCCTCAACATTGTCTTATTGTCTTTGAGCGGTTCGGAAGTTTAAGACCTTTCGGCTAACACTTATATTTTTGCCGAGGAGAAGCCTGACCATCAACCCTGGGACAAGTACAAATTTCTTGATGAACAAACTTGGCAACAATTTGTTCAGAAGCGGACCACTCCTAAAGCTCTGGTGAGTTTATATTTAGTTTTGTTTGCTTATTAACCTGTGCGGATATGTGAATTGTTATTGTGTGCATCTAATCCTGTTATAAAATACGTTAGTATATGTATGTATTTATTATATAATATTTTATTTGGCCACAAATTTGGCCCTAGCTAATTTTTTATCTTCTCTGTAAAGATAATGTTTGTTTCATTACTTATTGGGGTATGAGAGGAAAGTAAAATTCTTGTTTGAGATACCGAAAATGTCAGTATCATCTTATATATTGTTTTGATTTATAATTATCGGTTATTATTTATTTGTATTTTCAAGGTTATTTGATACTATTTAGTAAATACTCCATTTGATCCTTATTTAAGAAACCAACTAACAATTCTCACAAGTCAATAAAAACAATTAAAGTCATTAAATTTGTCCTAAAATTTAAGTATTTTCACTATTATCCCTATTAATTACACTAAACTCTAATATTATATTAATTATTACTCTTTTTTTTTGCTCGAAAAAAAAGAGTAATAATTAATTTTTATTAATTATTACTTACACTCACTACCTTTATAATTGTGGGTATACCTGGGAAAAAATATTTAATGCAATTTGGAAACAAGCAAATGCCTTATAAAAAGGACCAAATATACTTGTTAGTTGGTGCTTTATAATAAGAACCAAAGGAAGTAGTTCAATATATTTATTTTTTGGCCCGAGCTAAAAAAAATTTCTGGTTCCGCCACTGTCAGGCTCTCAAATGGTTTGATGAAATGATGAGAAATGGTTGCACTCCTAATGCGGTGACTTATACTACTCTTATTCATGCATACCTGAAAGCCAGAAAGGTGTCCAATGCAGATGAACTATTTGAGATGATGTTGGTGGAAGGATGCAAGCCCAATGTCCTATACAGCTTTGATTGATGGCCTCTGTAAGGCTGGGCAGATTGAAAAAGCATGCCAAATCTATGCCAGAAAGAGAGCTACTATAAAAACTTCAGATATGGATATTTATTTTAGAATGACAACAGCTGTGAAAAACCAAATGTTATTACGTATGGGGCTTTGGTGGATGGTCTATGTAGAGCAAACCAGGTCAAAGAGGCCCATGAACTGTTGAATTTTATGTCTGTTGAAGTTGTAAGCCTAACCATATATGTGTGATGCTCTTATAGATGGCATTCACAAGGCTGGAAATACGCTCAAGAGGTGTTTGCCAAGATGTCAGAGCGTGGATACAGCCCAAATTTGCATACCTATGGCTCCTTAATTGATGTGCTGTTTAAAGATAAAAGATTGGATCTCTTTTTGAAGGTCTTGTACAAGATGCTAGAGAATTCTTGTGTTCCCAATCTTGTTATTTATACAGAGATGATAGACAGTCTCTGTAAAGTTGGAAAGACAGATGAGGCTTACAAGCTCTTGCTGAAGATGCAAGAAAAGGGCTGCAATCTAAATGTTGTAACTTATACTGCAATGATCGATGGATTTGGGAAATTAGGTAAAATTGAAATGTGCCTTGAGCTATTGAGAGATATGTGCTCTAAAGGTTGTGCTCCAAACTTTATAACCTACAGGGTCTTGATCAATCATTGTTGTTCTGCTGGCCTTCTTGATGAGGCTTACAGACTTTTTGAAGAAACGAATCAAACATATTGGCCAAAACATATCTCAAGATATCGTAAAAGTTGTTGAAGGTTTTAGCAGAGAATTTATAAACTCTATTGGGCTTTTAAATGAGTTGGCTGAGAATGAGTCAGTGCCTATGCTTCCCGTTTACAGAGTTTTAATTGATAATTTTGTCGAGGCTGATAGACTAGAGGCTGCTTTAAAGTTATTAGAAGAAGTTCCCGTCTTCAAGTTTTGAAGATGGCGACAAACATTTATGTGCCTCAATGATTTAGAGTCTGTCACAGGCAAATAAGGTCGATAAAGCATTTGAGCTATATGCAACCATGATAAGTAGGAATATTGTTCCGGAGCTTAGCACATTTGTTCATCTCATCAAAGGCCTTACTAGGGTGGATAGGTGGTAAGAAGTACTTGAATTATCAGATAGTATATGTCAGATGGACCGTTACCCTTTCTATTTCTAAAACCTTAGTTTCAGAACATTGTTAGGAAGCATCTAATACATGGTCATCTTGACTCTAGTATTTTGGATGTTAGGTTGCATCTAAGATACCATTGTTTGGTACGTTGGTACCTAATTTGGTGTCATGCAAGATTCTATGACTGCATAGGATGACATATTTTGGATGGTATTTACCATCCAAAAACCATCGGGACCTTACATCATACTATAGTTAACTTTTATAAAGTACCCAAAAAATAGTATCCTTTCTATGGCAATTTTGTAATTAGTAAGCTTCATTTGTGGAAGTAGTTTTCTATGGTTGAGGTAAAGTCGATAGCAATAAGGGTGGTAGAACCAATTGTTCTTTGGAGAAATTTTGAAGAGATTATTTTCATATTCCATTGATGTCCAAGTTTTGACGTCTTGCTTAATTTCTTTCCTATTCTTCGGAAAATCTTAGAGCTTAATCATGAAATAGTTTGAACCTTTATCATCAGCCATTCACTTCTATTAGTTTTGCTGGTTGAAATAGTTTTACATAAATGTGGTTTGTGGGCAAACATGGGAGTGTTGGAGCACTTGATCAGTCCTTCCCTTCCTACATTTTGCATTGAAAAGGTTAAAGTAATGACTGTATCATTGAAGTTCTCTGGATAAAAGTGTTTAATTTGAAATGATGTGAATCTTCATATGAGCCAATCACTTCAAATAGTTGTTGGTTGAAATGGTGACTTGCATGTTTTGCTAAGAATTGCATATATGCAATTTGTGTGGGCAAACATGTGAATGGTTGTAATGTTGGAGTTCTCTCGACAAGAGAATGATTTATTGATGATTTAGCCTATATTAAGTGGG
Source organism: Acacia pycnantha (assembly GCA_025563575.1). Taxonomy (NCBI): domain Eukaryota; kingdom Viridiplantae; phylum Streptophyta; class Magnoliopsida; order Fabales; family Fabaceae; genus Acacia; species Acacia pycnantha. Next base: position 940,356 of record JAMWYP010000055.1, on the reverse strand, counting down.
TTATGATAAGAAACTCTTTGAATTGAGGAAACGGAAACCTGATTTGCATCACAGAACAGTAACTATGCTGGGTCATGTGGGAAGGGCCTCACAGTTGACTGTAGATTGTGATAGCTTATTGGATTTGGATTGGATTGTGTGTTATGTAAGGATTACTTTGTCTGATGAAATATGGCTATTTGTAAATTTTAGTGCCCCTTATTGCTGTTTGGTCATGCTTTTGTTTCAGCATGGTGGAGGCTTTGTTAAACCAGTGTGCCATGAGATATTTGTCCCATTTGGTTGTCTTTCATTTTTTATCAAGTTTCATGTTGGTTGGATTGACACTGCTAGTTGATGCCAAGGTAGGTAAAACTTTAGAATTTTATCCTCAACACTGTTTGGTTAAACAATCAAATCAGTAATTATTTTGTCACTGGTAATTATTCTGAAAGCACTTATGATTCATATAAAGGTACGAGAAACATGGCCATGGGTGGTAAATAATGATTCAAAGACACTGAAATACTTGGACTCTGAGCATCGTCAAATAATTGTTCAACATAAAATTGACTTGGGCTATTGCCGCATCATCCCCCCCTTGGGGCGCCCCGGCGCCCTTTCTTCCTAATTTGAATTGTTGACTTGTTCTAAAGTTGCCTGGCTCCAATTGTCACCACAGTTACCTCTGACAACTATAACTAGGTTTGGAGAGAGCTATCTAAGTTTGCAAGACTGTGACTAAGTTATCTGTGATGCACAATTTGAATGGAAAGAAAAGGCAGAATAAAAGAAAAAGGTTTGCAAATGCATTGGCAAGGTTGTTTTTTCACAGTGCAGATCAAATTCATTTGCAAATGTTATTATATTGTCGTCCCTTGGTATGGTGCTTCAGCTTCTCTTCTCTTTTCTAATGCTATTTCCACCTTTTTTGGTAAATTGGAAATTCCATGAATTTTTAGAGTTCCTGCATAAATGGGTGTTTTGCTAGGAAAAAAGGGAGTGAAGATTAAAAAAAAAAAAAAAGAGAGACAGAGTCACAGAGAACAGAAAAGGGAGAAATTGAAGATTCTTTTGGATATTTGTCTATTGTCCAACATATCTATTGAATAACATTTACTTTTTCGCACATCTTTGCTTTTATTACTGTTAGATACGTTTGTTTCCTTATACAAGATATTGGCTCAAATAAATAGGAACTCAAGATCCCCTTGTTTCAATTTTCCAGATCAAATTTCCAAAATTTAAGTATTTAAAATTTTTGCGTACTTACCGCTCATGAAAAATGATCTAATGTTTCTGAGGTTTTATTTTTGTTTAAAGAAGCTAAAATAGTGAGTTATTGCCTTAACTTTAAGACTTCCCAATAAATGTCAGAAAACCTTTCACCCTGATACTAATCCCAGAGTTTGTTTGAGGTTATGCTACAACGAACATTCTTCTTCCGTCACCTCTAAAAGTTGCATCTCTTTTGCTTATGATTTATCAGGATTTTTAGAAATGTAATGGTATTACGGAAGTTGCGGACCTCATACGAGACAAGTAAGCGGTTGAAAATCTCAGGTACTGCTTGTTCTTCGTGCAACCAGTCTCACTCCTATTCACACTTTTTTAAATGATGTCTGGGATGGAATTCATTGTGTGCTACATGCCAAATAGTCACATATCAATAATTATTTATATTTGGGCTCCCTGCTTTGGAGATTGCAATTCATGCATCTTGTTACCCTGAATTAGCTTACCTTCCAATGTTTATGCGTGTGAAGGAGACAATAGAGTTAAATATTTATGCTCTAGTCAGTTTCTAAATCTGGTTTTGCCTGTGAAGGAGACTATAAGTGTAAAATATTTTTCTATTTTGGGTATTCTCATTCCTAAATAATCTTAGTATATTGTTTTTCATGCTGGGTCTCCACCATTTTGGCATAACTCATTGCATTAATGGGGAAATTTCATTCCGCAGGTTGAAGTGTGGGGAGTTTTTGTTGCTTCTCATTGGACATGTCAATGGAAAGGATAAGGCTCCTTTGGCATCAATTCATGAAGATGTAAGGCACCTGCTTGGGGAGAAATCAGCTTCCTTGATTTGGGCAGCAAGTCAATTTGGGTCAACTTGCACAAAAATCTGAATACCTCCGTTTGCCTGTATTCTACAGCTAGCAGAACTATGTTTTTTCCTTCAGCATTCACATCTTTAATCCTCGACGGAAATAATTCCAGAATTCTCTCCACCATTTCTACCACACCACTCTTCGCAGCAATCATTAGTGGTGTATCAATTGTTATTCCACCAGACAGTGGTGTTGCCATTGACTCTGACTCTATCCACCAACAGTCCAAATCACAAACTTAGTTTATAATTGCAATATTATTTGGCACAGAAGTTTTCTCATAGCATTTACTCAATATTTTATCTTTTGGTGTTAGAAAATTCAAAAATGGGCAATTCATCATTACAGGTGAAGAAAGATTTATAATTCCTAAATTGTCAAGTTCTATAAATGAAATGTTGGCCAAAAAAAAGTTATATATATGAAACGTATAGTAATAATAATGCTTTGTAAACTAATATCATGAAATTTTCATGAATCCTTTTACCGTTGAAATCTTCTCTTTGCAGTGAAATTGAAAGTTGCTCAGAGGAACTTTTCGAGATTATTTGTGACATATCTTTGTCCGAACAATGATAAAGAAGCACGTTCATTATTTGAAGCGACCATGTGTGCTTCTCCTTCTCTTTTCGCATCTCATTTAACCATGTCCCTACGCTCACTAGTGCAAAAAAGTGATTTAAGACCGCCTCATTTAGAGCGGATCATCGACGCCACGCTCTTAAAGGTGTGACCGGTGACAGTTTTGTAAATAAAAAGAACTTCTTATACGCTAAAGTGCTTTAAGACCGCATCATTTAGACCGGACTAAAGAAGGACCGCTCCTAAAACTATGACCGGTGACAGATTTGTAAATATAAAGAACTTCTTATAATGGATCATTTTTTCATAGGTCTTATCCAGACTTGTTAAAATAACAACCGGTCTTAAAAATGTTATTAAAAAAATTGAAATATCAATTACTTTTGCAGAAATCTCATACAACCAAACTTATATTTTCTATACTCTTGAATTAATACGGAAAAATTAAAATATAAAGGTATTAAAGTTTTAAAACCGAACATATATAATAGACGGTCTTAAAAGTTAGACCTTTAAGACCGGACATTCATCACGGCCGGTACTAAAGTTTAAATAAAAAATTAATTAATGTTAAGACCAGAGTTACAGAATGACCGGTCTTAAAAGTTAGACTTTTAAGACCGGACTTAAGATCAGGCTGGTACTAAAGTTTAAATAAAAAATTAATTAATTTTAAGACCGGAGTTATATAAAGACCGGTCTTAAAGGTTAGCTTTTAAGACCGTATATACTCATTTTTTAGGTCTTAAAAATGAGGCGCCAAATATACGTTTCTTCGCGCGGAAGCTTTTGTCACACTCACTGAAGAACCCCTGTTCACGTTGTGAAACCCTTCCTGTTGCATTACCTCTCTTCCTCGCCCCACGTACCGTTAGCCTCTGTTACTCCCTCATTTGCTCAGGCATTCCTCTCTACTTTCTTGAAAATGAATGGTGAAAATGATTCCACTCGTGTTCCTGGAACTCCAGATACTGCTTTGACTGGTGTGAGTCAGACGAACGAACCCTCTTCATCTCACAATGAGCCTCCTCAGCGCCGTGCACGCTGTGGTAGAAGCGGCACACGAATGATGAGGTTTCCCTTAGTCGGAATTCGGAATTCTGTGTAAATAAAAAGAACTTCTTATACAATGAAGGGCTATAAGACCGCCTCATTTAGAGCGGATAAAGGAAGCACCGGTCTTAATGGTGTGACCAGTGGCAGTTTTGTAAATAAAAAGAACTTCTTACACAATGAAGGACGCCTTATTAAGACCGGACTAAGTATAGACCGGTCCTAAAACTGTGACCGGTGGCAAATTTGTAAATATAAAGAACTTCTTATTCTGATCAATTTTTCATAGATCTTATCCAGACCTGTTAAAATAACAACCGGTCTTAAAAATGTTAATAAAAAAATTGAAATATCAATTACTTTTATGGAGAAATCTCATCAATGCAGACTTATATTTTCTACACTCCAAAATAATACGGAAAAATATAAATATAAAGGTATTAAAGTTTTAAGACCGAACATATATAATAGCCGGTCTTAAAACTTTGACTTTTAAGACCGGACTTAAATTTTGTCCGGTACTAAAGTTTAAATAAAAAATTAATAAATGTTGAGACCATAGTTACAGTATGACCGGTCTTAAAAGTTAGACTTTTAAGACTGGACAAAAATTTTGGCCGGTACTAAAGTTTGAATAAAAAATTAATTAATTTTAAGACCGGACATATAGAAAGACCGGTCTTAAAGGTTATCTTTTAAGACCGTATATAGGTATTTGTCCGGTCTTAAAAATGAGGCACCAGTTACTTCGCGCGGAAGCTTTTGTCACTCTCACTGAAGAACCCCTGTTAACGTTGCGAAACCCTTCCTGTTGCATTACCTCTCTTCCTCGCCCCGCGTACCGTTAGCCTCTGTTACTCCCTCATTTTCTCAGGCATTCCTCTCTTACTGTCTTGAAAATGAACGGTGAAAACGATTCCACTCGTGTTCCTGGAACTACAGATACTAGTTTGACTGGTGAGGGTCGGACGAACGAACCCTCTTCATCTCACATTGAGCCTCCTCAGCGCCGTGCACACCGTGGTAGAAGCGGCACACGAATGATGGAAGTATCCCTTAGTCGGAATTCTGGGACGAAGGTCGAGATTCTTTTTGATGAAAATTTGCAACCTGTCGGTCCTAATAAAATCACATATACTAGTTTTGTCGGCGTTCTAGTACGCAGCAAGGTTAGCATTTTGACAGATGAGTGGAAAAATGTGGACCGAAAAACAATAAAGGATCCTATGTGGGACACTATCCGGCTTACATTCACCGTCCCTGATTCTGAGAAGTTGAAAGACTCAATATTGTCTTATTGTGGTAATGGCCATGGTTAGACGTTCTTTGTTAGTTAGTAAGTATGTTAACTGTGTAATGGTTTCGGTGCAAGTAGTTAGTTAGTTATTCTAATATGTGTAGGAACCATTTATGATGAATGAATTAATTGACTGAGTTGGCAGCATTTTTGCAACTCCCTTTCCTTTGGTTTTCCCAATTTCTTCTACAATGCTACATCTTCCTTAAGTAAAATGTTGAAACTTGATGAAGTGAATTTGACTAATGTTTGACGTTCATATCAAGCAGAAGTTCTCTAATTTCTGTTAGTGACATGGCTGGAATTCATAATTGATATATAGTTGTTTTCAATCCTGATTCACAGAAAATAAGGGAAAAATATCAGGAGATTAGGAGAAAGAATGATTGCCCACACAGGGCTTCTCGCGGCGGATATGAAAAGGCCGAAAGAGATTTGATGGCATCCAAACGGAAGAGATTGGAAGATGAAGCTGAATCCAATCCTTCTACGGTAGTTGACCAGCCGCCATCTCCAATACGTCGCGAGGAGCTGTGGTTGTATATTCGGCAAAAGCCAAGCGGCGCCTACACGAGTGAAAAACTCGTGTAGTTCTTTGAACGAATTGTAAGTATCGATATTGTTATTTTTTACTTACTAAACATGTTTCATCACTAAGCTTCTCGTTATCGTATCTTACAGGAAGATCTTAAAAAGAAAGAGGCGAGAGGGATCTTTTGCGTCGGACGGGAGGAATGATGTTCGACCGCTGCGACCAGGAAAACCAGATCACTCGGGCGTGTAAGGGCGATTGGAGGACGGGTAGGCCTAAAGCAATACTTTGGTAAATCCAAACGCCACGAGACAAAGTATGGTTACCCGGGAGGAGATGGATCGACGCTTGCCAAATTAAGTGAGGAATCGGCGGCGAAAGATGCTGCATTGAGGATGTTTCAATCGAGATGAGCACGATGAAGGAGGAGATGGAGAAAATGAAGTCCCTCCCGAGCTCTCGGCCGAGACCAGTGTGGATCCCTTGACACCTTCAGCTGCACCTATGCAGCAACAGAGCACTAGAGGGAGCTGCATTGTTGGACAGTCAGAGCAACCTTGTCATCTGTATGTGGAGGATCGTGATGGTCATAGACAATTGGTTGCTAAAGGGACTGTCCACAACTTGGGATCAAGCGTACACCACGAACAAATGGCGATGATGAAGTCGAGTGTCGAGTTGAAGAGGTGATCTTTGATGCACCTGTCCCTCTCCCAACTGATCAGCTGAAGCTTGTGAGTGATGTCAAGGGAACCTTCATCTTTTGGCCAGTGAAGCTTGTAGATGTCTCTACTCCTCCTCAAGCTCCACCCCCTATTCAAGCTCCTTCCCCTCCTCAAGTTCCATCCCCTACTGCTAAGTTGACTGCCAAGGAAAAAATAAAAGATTTGGTAGCCAAAAATGGTTTAAAGATAAATCGTGGCTGTCGATGAAGTAGTAGGCATCCCAAATCCTGAACCGGTTTACTTTGATAATGAAGATGTAGAGACCATGCTTGCTTCTCGAAAGCAGGTTACTAGTCCATGTGTTCAAATATTTATGAAGTAAGTATCTTCTTCCTTGATTACATAATTTAAATGCACCGTTTAGACACACATACATATATACTAATTCCCTGATCGATGTCATTCTTGTAGGTGCATGCACGAGAAACTGGTTCAAGAGGGCAGAATTTCGGATTTTGGATTCTTGTGCCCAGTGTATGCAAGTACAACACAACCTCTGGAATTGAGACAGGAGTACATATCAAAGAGGTTGTGTCAAGTGCCAAGAAAGGTGTACTTGTTTCCATACTTGGCTCGGTACATATATATCACAATTCTTGTCCGCAATTCACTTAATTATGCTACATATATATATATATCACCGAGTATTTTATCGTTGTGAAATTTCAGCAACCACTATCGGTTGGTCGTCATGAACATGGAGTCGCATTATGTTCTCTTCTTATGCTCCATTCACATGGATCCATCGCATGTGTTGAAGCGAGATCATCAACGAGTAAGAATATCATTTTGAAAGATCTTGTCTCGAAATCTCTGTTGTGAATTTTCAAAGTGAACATGATCTTGATAAATTTTTGATTTTGATGATAGTGGCATGAAGACCTTCCAAGTTGAAGTAAAAAAAAGCGTGGGGTTAAGATCACAGATCCTAAATGGCACAAAATTAAGGTTAGTACATATTTGGACATGGCATAATTGCCTTCTGAAGTTGGTCAGTAAGCTATATTTTCTCTTATATATATTTATTGTTATTTTTAGACCCGTCGGCAACCGAATGAATCGAACTTATGTGGCCCGTACGTGATGAAACACATATATGATATTGTGACGGAGGAAAGACTACATTCACTTTAAGGGTAAAATGTTATGGCTGAATTCAGTCACTGATGGCTTAATGTTACATATGAAATATGCACGTAATAATATGTTATTTCTGTTTCTGTCTTTGATGTTACAGAGGTTTGCCTGTGAAAAGCCATTTGATGATGATGAAGTGGAGCATATACGCGAAGTGTTTTGTGAATATCTGTATAAACTGGTCTTAGAAAATCAAAGTCAGGACAATAATTAATGTCCTAAATTAATTCATTTCTAAATAATATATGTTGTAGCAACAATAGCCTTCAAGACATACATTTGTTTATTTTTTCGACTAGCTAATTCATTCTTTTGTAAATATAACGCAATGCAATTCAATAATAAATTTGTTTATTTTTTCGAACAATTTGTGTGTGTCCATTTTGGGTTTCTGAATGAATGGATTGGTGGATAAAGCTATTTAGTGCTTGAAATTTGAGGTACAAAGCGGATGTTGAAAATGAGCCATAAGAGGCTCAAAAAGTATTTGCGACTTTTAGGACCGTATATTTGTTAAAATTACGGTCCTAAAGGTCTTCGTCCATTTTAAGACCGTATATTTAACAAATATCCGGTCCTAAAAGTCTTCGTCTAATTCTAAAAAATATGGGTAGAGACTTTTAGGACCGTATATTTGTTAAAATTACGGTCCTAAAGGTCTTTGTCCATTTTAAGACCGTATATTTAACAAATATCCGGTCCTAAAAGTCTTCGTCTAATTCTAAAAAATATGGGTAGAGACTTTTAGGACCGTATATTTGTTAAAAGTACGGTCCTAAAAGTCTTCGTCCATTTTAAGACCGTATATTCAACAAATATCCGGTCCTAAAAGTCTTCGTCTAATTCTAAAAAATATGGGTTGAGACTTTTAGGACCGTATATATGTCAAGTATCCGGTCCTAAAAGTCTAGAAAATATATGGCTAAAATATTAGGACCGTATATTTGTTAGTTGTCCGCTCCTAAAAGTCTTCGTTTTATTTAATAGATTGCCGAAACCTTTAGGACCGTATATTTGTTAGTTGTCCGCTCCTAACTTTAAATTTTAAAATAAGGCTTACTTTTTAGGACCGGGGATTTATTATACGTCCGGTCCTAATATTCTTCATTTAAATAGAGTTGGTGACTCGGTTTTCAGACATATCGTTAGGGTTCAAGGCAACCATGTTTCTGGCGTTCTTCTCAAGTTTTGTGCTTCGTTGTCCTCGTTTCTACTTTTCTGGATGTGAAGATGATCATCGGTGTCCCTTTTCTTTTGTCGGAAAAGAAAGAAGATAACGAAAAGGACACTGAAAATGTTCACATCAGGAAAAGTACAGGGGACGACAACGATGGTCCAAACCTGAGAAGAGTCGTCACTCGTTTGTTTTTATTCGAAAAGGTAAATAATGTTTTTTGTTTTGTTTTGTATGGTCGCAACTGTTAACTTTATTCTGCAAATTTTTAAGATTGTTCACCACGAAGAGGACAATGTTTTGTTTGTTCTTGTTGTCGGAGAAAAAAGAACATAAAGTTAAAGACAAACAAGGAAGGCGATTGGGAAATAAAAATTTTATTTAATAATATTTTTTTTCTGCTGCCTTGTGAGGCAGCAGTACAAAAAAAAAACTTAAAAATTCTAATCCTCCCCATCGTTGTCGGAGGGGAGGGAAGGGTCGGAGAAGTCGTCATCAGAGGTATGGTACTCAACGTCATTGGCGTCGAGTACCGCTTTCAGCTTGTTGTTGACGGCGTGATAGACCTGAAATAGTTTGCCCAAGCTTCGGTCTATATGATCGACAAGGGCTATCAGGTGCTCCAGCATCTGCCAGAAGTTCGGTTTCGGAGGCAACGGAGGAGGATATGGAGGTGCCTCAGGATTTCGCCCAGAAGGAGGACCTCGTCGTGGTGGAGAAGCCATTACGGTGGAGGTTCTAGGAGGAGATGGAGATGAATGTGAAGAAAGTAACAACAGGTTTAAATAGAGAACCCATCCAGAAGAATGTGAAACGCCGGAAACATTAACGAGGAGACGCATATTTGCTCAGAATACGAGGAGACGCTGATAAGTATATATTTTATACTTAAATAGGTGTATATTTTAGGATATAATTAGCTGGATTCATTAATATTATATACCTATTTAATTATCTTTTATATATTTTTCCATCATTGAATCAAACTTAGGATCAAAGAGTAAATCGACATAAAATCTACTCATATCCTATTTTTATTGTGCAGGAGATATTATCATATATATATATATAAGGATGAGATTTTGGAAAGTAATCATACAGTCCATACCAAGCACCACGGAGGTGTAATTGTTAAAAGGGGAAGATATATTGTTGAATCAATTGGGATCATTGAAGATTTACACCGTGGTACACAAGTAAAAGAGGAGGACGTGGGGCACAAATTATACATTAATTGGGATGGAGCTGAATCGAAATAAGGGATTGAAATAGAATTGCAATTGATTCACGTGGCCCAACGCATAGAAGGAAACAAAATGTGGTCCAAGCCTTGGTTATTAATTAAAAAAAAAGAAAAGAAAGAAATAGACATAAAAAAAAGAAGATCACGCAAAAAGGGAATGACCTAAGATTACTATATATTGGGGGGGGAGCAGCGCATAAAGAACCAGGTCGGAAAAAAAGCAAAGAGGGATAGAACGCTAAAAACAAAAGGAGCAGAGACGCAAGGAAGGAAGGAGCAGCAATAATAGAATTCTTTCTTGAGGAGCACAACGCAGATCAAAGAGGAGCAGAGCGCACAAAAACTCGACGGCAAAGAAAGGACGAGAACGCACAAAGGAGCATCAAGACGCTAAGAAGAGGAACTGGATCGCCTACTCAACAAATTTCTATGTGTTCTTCTTCTTTCCTACTCTTCATTGAATCTGAATTTCTCATTTATGTTATGGATTTTGTTATAGCCATGTGTGGCTAAATTTTCTTTTCAACCTAGAGAACCTATGAACTTGTTTGGGTTCTAAAGATTATTCCCACTGATTAGTTTTGTTTAATTTAATTCTGTTTATTTAATCCACCTTGGGATTAAATAATGTGGAATTAGGTTTAAATTTAATGTAAAATTAGGTTTTAATCTAATTTGCGTCTAGGATAGGAATATACCTAGAAGCTCCACATAATCAAATTAGAGTGAGCCCGATTTAAAACGCATCTTATTTAGTTGTGTGAGGCATTGCATAATTAATTAAGGTAGGTATATAAGTGGACCGGAAGGCATTTATAGACATTAATACTTTAGATTATTTGATTAAGTTAAGTCAAAATTAATTTAGTGGGGATAAAATCTAGGAAACAAACAAGGGATTAGGGACTCTAGGTTGTACTTCTTGATATTGGAATTTGCTCTTTTGTGAAAAGTCTTTGCTACTATTATTTCTTATTACTTTTCTTCTTATTTCGAAAACACTTCTGACTCGCTCAACTTAAATGAAACAAGGAAATTTAATATCTAATCGCTGGTTAGATTGAGTCCTCGTGGGAACGATACTTTTTCATCACTCTATTACTTGATACGGCCCGTACACTTGCGGAGTCTATAGCCGGTATATAAGTGGACCGGAAGGCATTTATAGACATTAATACTCTAGATTAGCTGATTAAGTTAAGGTGAAATTAATTTAGTGGGGATAAAATCTAGGAAACAAACAAGGGATTAGGGACTCTAGGTTGTACTTCTTGATATTGGAATTTGCTCTTTTGTGAAAAGTCTTTGCTACTATTATTTCTTATTACTTTTCTTCTTATTTCGAAAACACTTCTGACTCGCTCAACTTAAATGAAACAAGGAAATTTAATATCTAATCGCTGGTTAGATTGAGTCCTCGTGGGAACGATACTTTTCATCACTCTATTACTTGATACGGCCCGTACACTTGCGGAGTCTATAGGCTGTAAAGTTTTTCCCTATCAAGTTTTTGGCGCCGTTGCCGGGGACTCAAGGCAATTGGTAATTAGTATTAGAAATCCTTTAGTAGTTTTAGTTTGAGTAATTTTTTTTAAAAAAAAAAAACAAAAAAAAAACAATTTTTTTTTTTCCTTTTCTTTTGAGCTTTTGGTGTTAGTTTGATACTTTGAGATTTATTTGGTTTTGCAGGTACTTTGGTGCATGACGGGTAGATCCAAAGCTACTAAGACACCACATAAAACAAGGAATATCCAAGAGCTTTTAGAGGCTACAGCACCTCATAACTTCGTGGGAGACACTGGAAGAAAAGTTCGATCAAGGTTTTTCCCACATAACAAGATTGTGGACGCACGAGCCGCTCTTACTAATTTCTCGTCAACATTTTGGTGAACATCTGTATGAGGCCTGGGAGAGGTTCAAGTTGCTTGTTAGGCAGAGCCCTGGTCACAATCTAGAGAGGTGGGTCTTGCTTCAAATATTCAGTACTCGGTTGACTCCTGAATCTAAATCGAATTAAATGTCAGTCACTAATGGTGGGACTACAAAGCAACCCAGTAAATCATGTCCGGAAATGCTTAGATGACTTATCCACTGACTTTCTACAAAACAACAATGACAGAAGGCTGGTGAAGGCAGTTGATAAAGTTATTGAAGACCCTTCTTCTCAGCTGATGGCAATGTTAAATACAATCAATAAGAAGGTTGAACACTTAGAAGCTCAAGCCAACCGATCTAATAGTAGACATGTGGGGGTAAATGCTGTTCATGCCCCTTGTGAGTACTGTGGAAATGGCCATGATAATGGACAATGCCTGATATCTCAACAGATGGAACCAAAGGAACTATGCGAGTAACTACTATGGCAACAACCGAACAATCCCTACTCAAACACCTACAATTCGGGTGGCGAAAAATCCCAACCTCTCTTGGAAATATGGAGCGACTCTTAATGAAGCATCAAGCACTAATACAAAACAAATGCCACCTCCTGGCTTTCATCAATTGGAAAAGGAAGTCATTCCTACCCAAGAACCTAAATCTGATCTAGAAGCAATGATATCTCAGCTCGTAAGTTTTCAATTTAAGAGTGCTCAAGATCAAGCTGCTAATAATGCGTAAGTAAACTCATCTATCAAGAAGCTAACGCTAATAATGTAGAAGTAAACTCATCTATCAAGAATCTTCAGGTACAAGTGGGACAACTTGCAAATGTTGTGAATGTTTTACAACAGAGAGAATTACCAAGTAATACTTGTGCCTAATCCTCGTAGAGATGGGAGAGAGGAATGCAAAGCTCTTACATTGAGAAATGGAAGGGAATTACCTGAGATTCTGCAACCAATGAAGAAACCCTCAGTTTCTAATGATCAAACAAATCCTACAGTCACTATAGAGGATGATGAAGAGGTTGCACAGAAGGTGAATGAAAAAGTTGATGAAGAGAAAGTAGAGGTTGAGTCTAAACAGGTGAAGTGAAAAAGAAGGCAAGCCAGGATAATCTTAAATGGGTACCACCTTTACCATTCCCTCAAAGATTTCGAAGAAAGCTTTAAATGAGCAATATAAGAAGTTTTGGGGATTTTCAAACAACTACACATTAACATCCCTATCCTTGAAGCATTAGAGCAGATGCCTCAATATGTGAAGTTTCTAAAGGAGATGGTAAGTAAGAAGAGGAGGTTTGGTGACTATGAAACCGTAGCCTTAACCGAAGAGTGTAGTGCTATTCTTCTCAACAAGCTACCCCTTAAACAGAAAGATCCAGGCAGTTTTTCCATACCTTGCATAATTGGAGAGAAGTTTCAGGGAAGAGCATTATGTGATCTAGGATCAAGTGTTAACTTGATGCCACTTGTCTCGTGTTCGAAAATTGCAATCGGGTGAAGCTCAACCAACTTCGTGACACTTCAACTAGCCGATCGAAGTTTAGTTTTTCCAAAGGGTATCATTGAAGATGTTTTGGTGAAAGTAGACAAGTTTATTTTCCCCTGACTTTATTGTCTTGGACTGTGATGAAGATAGAGATCTACCGCTCATTGTGGGAAGACCTTTCCTTGCTACACTCGAACACTAATTGATGTTGAAAAGGGAGAGATCAAGTTGAGGGTGGATGATGAAGAGGTTATATTCAACATGAACAAGGCATTGAAGTATCCTAGGGATGTTACAGATTGCTTCAGGGTTGACATGTTGGATGAGATTATTCAAGAGACTTTAGAATTATTTTCTATAAAAGAACCGTTAGCTGCTGTTCTACTTGGGACAGATGAGATTGAGGAAGAGCATATAGTTGAATGTAAGAAGTTACTTGAAGCCTCTCCTTGTTACAGTAAACCATCACAAAGAATTTGAGTTGTTAGAGATTGAATCAAGGCAAACTACTTCTTTGGAGCCTTCTATTGAACATGCACCAATCTTAGAGCTTAAACCCCTACCACCACATCTTCAATATGCATATTTGGGTGAATCTGAGACACTACCCATTATCATTTCTTCTTCCTTATTTGGAGATCAAAAAGAACGGTTGTTGAAAGTTATCGGGGCCACAAAGGCGCTTTAGGTTGGACAATTGCAGATATAAAAGGTATAAGCCCGTCAATTGTAATGCACAAGATACTCTTGGAAGATGATCACAAGAAATCTGTCCAGAATCAGAGAAGGCTAAACCCTATGATGAAAGAAGTGGTCAAGAAAGAAATTATTAAATGGTTAGATGCTGGGATCATTTACCCTATTTCTGATAGCTCGTGGGTCAGCCCAGTGCAATGTGTTCCTAAAAAGGGGGGCATGACAGGTGATTACTAATGAGCAAGATGAGCTCATCCCTACTCGCACGCCATTGGTTGGCGTATTTGCATGGATTATAGAAAGTTGAATGATGCTACAAGGAAAGATCATTTCCCACTTTCTTTTATTGATCAGATGTTAGACCGCTTGGTGGTAAAGAATTCTTTTGCTTCTTGGATGGATATTCGGGGTATAATCAAATTGTGGTTGCTCCCGAAGATCAAGAGAAGACAACATTTACCCGTCCTTATGGAACTTTTGCGTTTAGAAGAATGCCATTTGGTTTATGCAATGCTCCTGCCACATTCCAAAGATGTATGATGAGTATATTCTCTGATATGATAGAAGAGATAATGGAAGTGTTCATGGATGATTTCTCAGTATTTGGAGAATCATTTGAAGAGTGCTTGATCAATCTGGAAAGGGTATTGAAGCGATGTGAGGAGACAAACTTAGTGCTCAACTGGGAGAAGTGTCATTTCATGGTGACTGAAGGCATAGTTTTGGGTCATAAAGTTTCTAAAAATGGTTTAGAGGTTGACAGAGCTAAGATTTCTGTGATTGAGCAGCTGCCCCCTCCTTCTAATGTCAAAGCTGTAAGAAGCTTCTTGGGCCATGCTGGTTTCTATCGTCGATTCATTAAAGATTTTTCCAAGATTTCAAAGCCCCTTTCACAGTTACTGGAGAAAGACACCCCTTTTCAGTTTACTGAGGAGTGTATGAAAGCTTTTGAAGAACTGAAAAGAAGATTGACTTCAGCTCCTATCATTGTAGCTCCTGATTGGTCACTACCTTTTGAAGTAATGTGTGATGCAAGTGACTATGCTGTTGGAGCTGTGTTGGGACAGAGGCGTGTGAAGATTTTCCATCCTATCTACTATGCAAGCAGGACCTTAATAGCAGCTCAGGTAAATTACTCTACCACTGAAAAAGAAATGCTTGCTGTAGTGTTTGCTTTTGAAAAGTTTAGGGTATATTTGATGGGTGCTAAGGTTATAGTTCACACTGATCATGCAGCCATTAAATATTTGTTAGGGAAGAAAGAGTCTAAACCTAGATTGATTAGATGGGTCTTGTTGCTACAAGAATTTGATGTGCATATAGTTGATAGGAAAGGAATTAAAAATCAAATTGCTGATCATTTGTCAAGAATTGTGAACTCTTCTGATCATGTGAGTGATTTGTTGGTGAATGAATGTTTTCTGATGAGCAATTGTTTGTCAGAAGTAGTTGTGGATTGCCATGGTATGCTGATATTGTGAACTATCTTGTGTGTGAAGTATTACCTCTTGATTTGAACTTCTATCAAAGAAAGAAGTTTTTGCATGATATTGCCTACTATATCCGGGAAGAACCATTTCTTTTTAAGAGATGTGCTGATTTGATCATTAGAAAATGTGTGCCTGAGGTAGAACAAGAGGAAATTTTGAATGCATGTCATGCATCTGCATATGGGGACATTATGGGGGCAAAGAACTGCATCAAAGATTCTTGAATCTGGTTTTTATTGGCTGCTTTGTCTAAAGATGCTCACCAATTTGTTACCAAGTGTGATAGATGTCAAAGAACAGGTAATATTTCTAAGAGACATGAGATGCCTCAACTGGAATCCTTGAGGTGGAGTTATTCGATGTTTGGGGGATGGATTTCATGGGTCCTTTCCCATCTTCAAGAGGAAACAAGTACATCCTTGTTCTTTGTGGAATATGTGAGTAAATGGGTCAAGCCGTGGCTTGCCAAGCTAATGATGCCAACACGTTGATTCGATTCTTGAAGAAGTATATATTGACAAGATTTGGCACCCCCAGAGCCATTATTACTGATGAAGGGACCCACTTCAACAACAAGAATTTCAAGGCTCTCTTAGAGAAATATAAAGTGCACCACCGAATGTCACTTGCATACCATCCACAAACTAATGGGTTGTGTGAGTTGACTAACAGGGAAATTAAGAGGATTCTTGAGAAAACTGTGGGCCCAACTAGAAAAGACTGGTCTGACAAGCTTGATGATGCTTTATGGGCTTATAGAACAGCTTTTCCGTACTCCCATTGGCATGTCACCATATCGTCTGGTTTTTGGAAATGCGTGTCATTTACCACTTGAATTGGAATATAAAGCATGGTGGGCAATCAAGAAGCTGAATATGGATCACAAGCAAGCGGGCTCAAAAAGGCTGCTGCAACTGAATGAGTTGGAAGAATTTAGACTTCAAGCATATGATAGTGCACGATTGTATAAAGAAAGAACAAAGAAATGGCATGACAGTCACATCTTGAAGCGCTCTTTTGAGCCAGGGCAGTTGGTGCTTCTCTTCAATTCAAGACTGAATTTATTTCCTGGGAAGCTTAAATCAAGGTGGTCTGGTCCTTTCAGAGTGGTGTCAGTATCAACAAAAGGTGCAATTGAGGTTAAAGATGAGAGAACAGAAATTGTTTTAAAGTGAATGGACAAAGATCGAAGCATTACCATGGTGGTGAAGTGAACCGACAAACAATGGTTCACCACTTGTCATCGCCTACTTAGGCTGCCGACATAGTCCTACCAAGACTATAAACCAAGCGCTTGTTGGGAGGCAACCCAATGATTTTGCTGGCATCTCTTATTATTATTATTTTTTTTCTTTTCTTTTCTTTCCTTTCTAATCAGGTTTGAAGATGATCACTCTTCCTGTTCTTTGAAAAGTCTCACTTGAGCACTCTCTTCTCCCTTAAAGTTTGAAATATCATGGATGGCATTAGAGGAAGCACTCCACATCAGAGTTAGAGGCCTAAACCAGGGGAGTACTAGTTTCTTTCCTCTTTATATTTTTGTGACATTGAGGACAATGTTTGATTTAAGTGGGGGAGGGATATGATTTCTTTGGTTATGCTTGTCCCTATGCAATTGAAAAGAATTTGTTGACCTCAATTTTGAGCTTTCCCCATCTTAGAAAATATCATCAAGTCAAAAATTAAAATAGAAAAGAATGTTTCAACTAAGCCTTTAAGCTTTGAATTTTTGTGGCAATCTTGAGATTGACTATGAAAATAGAGATTAGTTTGTAATCGATCAGCAGATTATTAGTTTATGAATATTTTGCTACATGATTTCTTTAGAGAATGAGATGATGACCTCTGATAGCTAAGTAATATAAAAAAAAATAAAAAATAAAAACTCCAATGACTTCTCTAGACCTTACTTAGTAACCGGGGGCACTTCATCACCAATGTTGGCACTCGCGTCAAACGGTAAAGTTAAAGAGGGTTATGAGTTGGGCTAAAAGCCTCTTGAGGTGCCTGTTGGAGTAACTGAGTAACCGGTGCTGCATCACCCATGTGCAGGGTCGCGTAAAAAGGGGACCTACAACGGCTCAAGTTTAAAAAAAAAAAAAAAAAAAAAAAAAAAAGAAAAAGAAAAAAAGTTATGTGTTACCTAAGGATCCATATTAAGTTCAATAAAAAGCTTGGTTTAGTGAGGGAATTTGAATTTTTCTGGAGAAATTAAGTAGCATAATATTCTTTTACTAATCTTTTGGTTGGACTTATTGCTTTCTGATCCTTTGATCATGGGATGTTAAGGGATTGTTACGATTGTTTAAGGCTGATGGCTTAGTGATCTATTCTTATAAGACATTAACTTAAATAAGATTTGATGACATGATCTAAATGTGGTGGTAAACTGCTCTCTGTTTAGGAATTTCATAGGCAACGTAATTTTCAAATAATGAATTCTCTTCCTTTTGCTTGAGGACAAGCAAATGTTTAAGTGTGGGGGAATTTGATAAGTATATATTTTATACTTAAATAGGTGTATATTTTAGGATATAATTAGCTGGATTCATTAATATTATATACCTATTTAATTATCTTTTATATATTTTTCCATCATTGAATCAAACTTAGGATCAAAGAGTAAATCGACATAAAATCTACTCATATCCTATTTTTATTGTGCAGGAGATATTATCATATATATATATATAAGGATGAGATTTTGGAAAGTAATCATACAGTCCATACCAAGCACCACGGAGGTGTAATTGTTAAAAGGGGAAGATATATTGTTGAATCAATTGGGATCATTGAAGATTTACACCGTGGTACACAAGTAAAAGAGGAGGACGTGGGGCACAAATTATACATTAATTGGGATGGAGCTGAATCAGAAATAAGGGATTGAAATAGAATTGCAATTGATTCACGTGGCCCAACGCATAGAAGGAAACAAAATGTGGTCCAAGCCTTGGTTATTAATTAAAAAAAAGAAAAGAAAGAAATAGACATAAAAAAGAAGATCACGCAAAAAGGGAATGACCTAAGATTACTATATATTGGGGGGGGAGCAGCGCATAAAGAACCAGGTCGGAAAAAAAGCAAAGAGGGATAGAACGCTAAAAACAAAAGGAGCAGAGACGCAAGGAAGGAAGGAGCAGCAGCGCATAGAATTCTTTCTTGAGGAGCACAACGCAGATCAAAGAGGAGCAGAGCGCACAAAAACTCGACGGCGGCGAAAGGACGAGAACGCACAAAGGAGCATCAAGACGCTAAGAAGAGGAACTGGATCAGCTACTCAACAAATTTCTATGTGTTCTTCTTCTTTCCTACTCTTCATTGAATCTGAATTTCTCATTTATGTTATGGATTTTGTTATAGCCATGTGTGGCTAAATTTTCTTTTCAACCTAGAGAACCTATGAACTTGTTTGGGTTCTAAAGATTATTCCCACGATTAGTTTTGTTTAATTTAATTCGAGTTTATTTAATCCTGTGTTTATTGCTATTGTTTAGTGAGTGGCCATCATTGAGCATGTTTTGGGGATTTAGGGTTGAACTTGGAAGAGGGAATCCTAAATTGACCTTGGGATTAAATAATGTGGAATTAGGTTTAAATTTAATGTAAAATTAGGTTTTAATCTAATTTGCGTCTAGGATAGGAATATACCTAGAAGCTCCACATAATCAAATTAGAGTGAGCCCGATTTAAAACGCATCTTATTTAGTTGTGTGAGGCATTGCATAATTAATTAAGGTAGGTATATAAGTGGACCGGAAGGCATTTATAGACATTAATACTCTAGATTAGCTGATTAAGTTAAGGTGAAATTAATTTAGTGGGGATAAAATCTAGGAAACAAACAAGGGATTAGGGACTCTAGGTTGTACTTCTTGATATTGGAATTTGCTCTTTTGTGAAAAGTCTTTGCTACTATTATTTCTTATTACTTTTCTTCTTATTTGAAAACACTTCTGACTCGCTCAACTTAAATGAAACAAGGAAATTTAATATCTAATCGCTGGTTAGATTGAGTCCTCGTGGGAACGATACTTTTTCATCACTCTATTACTTGATACGGCCCGTACACTTGCGGAGTCTATAGGCTGTAAAGTTTTTCCCTATCAGACGCCTAGTTGGGAAGTTTATGTGGAAGCCGAAGAGACTCTGAATCATTCATTTCAACATGGGGAAGGGACTCTTTGAAAAGAATGAACTTTTAATACCGGATACTGTGTAAGATCCGTTCTTAAAAGTAATATTTTTAACCAAAAATTCTTACTTGAAAAAAATAAATTGAAATATATAATAATAAATGAGTTTTAGGACCGGATACAAAGTAAAATATCGGTCTTACGATTTTTAGGACCGGATATATGATAAAAGGACGGTCTTAAAAGTAATTGAATTAAAAATTAGTTTTAGGACCGGATACAAGATAAAAGTTCGGTCTTAAAACTTTGTTAAAAGTAAATGACTATTAGGACCGGATATTTTGAACAAATACGCTCTTAAAGTAGAAACATTAAATTCATTATATTGACGAATTCATCATCGATGTTTATCTCTCCTCAATCTGTCCTTATATACTCCACACACTACCTCTTTGTTCTGTTAACTCCTCACTTCATAGCTCTCTGCCCCAACTTCTCAAATCCTCAAACCATGGATAGATACAAGCAAACTGCTCGTAGGGGTGCATACACGCCTCAAGCTCGTGCCATGGCTAGATCATTATATGGTGCGCCTCCTCCAGCGACAGTGCGTCGTATTGTTTCCGAAGACTCTCGGGTCAATGGACCCATTGTTATTTCTTCGGATGATGAATAGATTGCTCATGCCGCACCCCCCAACTCGATCCTTCTGCCGATACTGTCCTTGCTGAGTCCATCCCTCATCTTGAAGCTGGCCATGCAGATGTTCGTAATCCCCCTCTCCAACCTGTTGGCCCCAGCGCGCCTACCTATGACCCCTCTCCGCTCTCTTGTAATTATCTATTCATATTGCGGGTGGAGAGAATAAGACAACAACTTGCTAATCTCCGGCGGGAAATTAATGCTCTTCACGCCGAAATCGCCGAGGTTGTTCAGTCAGATTCCTGTGGATGATATTATTCAGCTTGTTTTTCTTTTGTTTTTTGTTGTTGTTGTGTATATATTCTGAAGTAATGTAAGAAACATTAAGAACACTATGAATTTTTTGGCTGTTCTCCAGTAACTCATTAAGATATTCTCCAATTTTCCTTAATTTTTTGTCCTAAAAAATATCCTTTATTTTATTTATTTAATATTGCTATCACCAAGGCCATTAAGACACATTTTATAAGTAACGGATCTAAAGAGTATTTGAATTTTAGGACCGGATGTTTTGTAAACCTCCGGTCTTAAAACTTAAAAGACTAATAAAATTTTAGGACCAGATACTTTTAAAACTCCGGTCTTAAAATGTTAGTTGTATCTTTAGGACCGGATATTTAATTAATAACCGGTATTAATAAAATCCAAAAAGCTAAATAAGGTATCTTTGTCGCGGGGAAAAATTAAATTTCCCTCTCTGCTCTCTTGTCTTGCCCAAAGTGAATACTCAGGTTCCGACTCGAAATTTCCCTCTTAGCACGGATGGCATGAATCCCTATGGAAGCCTTAGCAGCATACATAGCTCATGGCCTGTACTCCTGATTGTTTACAACTTATCTCCTATGTTATGCATGAAACGAAAGTACATCATGCTGTCTATGTTGATTTCGGGACCAAAACAACCTGGGAATGACATAGATGTTTACTGGAGCCCTTGATCGAAGACTTGAAGGAATTGTGGGAAGAAGGTGTCGATGTTTTTGACTCTTTCAAGAAGGAGGTCTTTAAAATGAGAGCCATGATATTTTGTACTATAAACGACTTCCCGACATATGGGAACTTGTCAGTATAGTGTAAAAGACCATAAAGCATGTCCGGTTTGTGAAGAAGGCACATGCTACCATCAACTTCAACATGGAAGAAAGACGGTGTATCTTGGACATAGGAGATTTCTTAGACGGGGCCACCCATATCGTCGATTAAAGAAGGCCCTTTTTGGTGGCCAAGAGTATGAAGAAGCTCCGGTGGCATTGATAGGGGAGCAAGTGTATGAAAAGGTTAAAAATATCGGTGTCATCTTGGTAAGCTTTGGAAAGAATAGAAAAGAAACAAATATATGGAAGAAGAGATCTGTATTCTTTGATCTTCCCTATTGGCGCAATCTTGATGTGAGACACTGTATTGATGTCATGCATGTGGAGAAGAACGTATGTGATAGTATTGTGGGCACGCTTCTCAACATACAAGGTAGTTCGAAGGATGGTGTGAAAGCAAGATTGGATTTGCAAGCAATGGGAATACGTGAAGACTTGCATCCAAGGCAATATGGGAAGAGAACTTATTGTCCCCCGGCTTCTCATACTTTGTCTAAGGATGAGAAACGAAGCTTTTGTGAGTGTTTACATGGCACAAAAGTTACCTCGGGGTATTCTTCAAATTTTAAGAGGCTTGTCTTGATGAAGGACTTGAAATTAGTAGGCCAAAAGTCTCATGACTGTCATGTCTTGATGCAACAGCTACTCCCAGTAGCTATTCGAGGGATCGCCGAATATGATCTTGGTCGTTTTGACTAGACTTTGTTTCTTCTTCAATGCGGTTTGTAGTAAAATTTTCAAGATTGAAAAGTTGGATGAATTGGAGAATGAAGGATATCTTATCTTGTGCCACCTTGAAAAGCTTTTTGTTCCTTCATTTTTGACATCATGGTTCATCTCATTGTTCATCTAGTGAGGAGATAAAGTTGTGCGGCCCTATCCATTTACGGTCGATGTACCCTATTGAAAGATCTATGAAATTCCTAAAAGGGTATGTGAAGAACGCGTACCGCCGAAGCATCAATTGTTGAAATATGTTTCTGAAGAGGCCATGAAATTTTTTCAAAATTATTTGGCCAAAGTAAGACATATTGGCCTTCCAAAACGTCAGCATGCTGAAGGGGGTAGACGTGGGGCTTCGGTAAAGAGTGTGGATCGTGATGAATTGTCACAAGTCCACTTATACATATTGAATAATGTTGATGAAGTTCAAGCCAGCATATCTGCACATAAAGAGGCTGTAAGGAAAGAAAACCATCGAATGACCGAACAAAGGTTGATTAGGGAGCATAACAGAACTTTTGCAAAATGGTTCAAACAAAAGGTCGAGGGATCTGAATGTGTTTCTGACACAATGAAATGGTTAGCACGTGGTCTTGAGGTTGAAGTCATAAGTTGGAATTCGTATGTGATCAATGGTTATACATTTTACACGAAGTCCCTAGATGATAGGAGCACGATCCGAACGGTGGTGTTATGTTAAAGGCTGAATCTATGCACTTCTCCGGTTCGAAAGACAAGAGGCCTAAATTGGCAGTCATGCCATATTATGGGGTTATTGAAGAGATTTGGGAGGTGGACTATGTCAAAATTAGATTTTCCATCTTCAAATGCAAGTGGGTTAATGTCAATAATGGTGTTCATATCGATCGGCTAGGATTTACTTTAGTCGATGTCAATAGTAGAAGTTTTGGAGATGAACCTTTTATTATGGCAAATGATCATCAAGAAGGGATATGGGAGGATATCACTTTATAAAAGAGTCAATTCATAAGGTAATATTCATATGCAGAATTCTTAGAAAACTTTAAGGTTTTAACTATATATATTATATATTCCTTCTATGTTACGTTCTTAATTAAACAATATAATGTCACGCTGACTATGAATTTGTTCTTGTTTTGTTTTTGTGGCAGAATCCGATTCAAAGGGGCTTGTTATAAAAGAGGATGCATGTTACGTTGTTGGGTGGGAATCAGATGAAGGCATGGTGAATAATATATTGGACTACATTTATGTTGATTTACGTGTTGTATTGTAACTCATTGTGATTGTAATTAGTTATATATCTTAGCTTATTGTATAAATTACTTTAGCTGTTGTAGACTTAAGGCCACATAACTCATGGTGGATAATTATTTGTATTCTTTTTCTCAATTCAATTTATTCATGTTCATAGCTTGTAGCTTAAAGTATATCGACTTTTATGTGCTGTTTTGGATGGTGGATTTTTGTGTATTATATATGATCAGGAAGAACAGAATAGGAAAAAAATTTGGGAAAATTTAGAGCGCAAATAAATAAGACGGTCTTAAATGTTCAATTGTTAAGACCGGATGTATATCTATGACCGCTCTTAAAGGTATTAAGCCGGTCTTAAAAGTTGGTCTTTTAAGACCGGTCCATTTATAAGTGCGGTCTAAAAGTTCAATTTTTAAGATCGGACATATGTAACATCCGGTCTTGAAAGTCAGTCTTTTAAGACCGGGATCTGGTCTAGGATATTACTATTTTTAGGACCGGGTTTATTTTTGTCCGGTCTTAATATTCGGATCTTTTAAGAGCGGTCTAGTTTTTGTCCGGTCTTAAAGTTTGAGTTTTAGGACCGAACAAAAAATATTTCAGATCTATTTAGTACGAATTTTAAGACCGAAGGTTTAAAATGTCTGGTCTTAAAGAAAATCTTTAAGACCGGTTCTATGTGGAGACTTTTAATATCGCCTGGAACAAGACCTGTCGCGGGTCCGCTCCTAATATACCTGTTTCGTCCGGTCTTAATATCCTTTTTTCCACTAGTGTAAATGACCCCTGATATTGTTGTTAACACCCCCTGTTATTGTTGTTAATGACCCATGTTATTGTTGTAAATGACCCCTGATATTGTTGTAAATGACCCCTGATATTGTTGTAAATGACCCCTGTTATTGTTGTTAATGACCCCTGATATTGGTGTAAATGACCCCTGATATTGTTGTAAATGACCCCTGTTATTGTTGTTAATGACCCCTGATATTGTTGTTAATGACCCTTGATATTGTTGTTAATGACCACTGTTATTGTTGTTAATGACCACTGTTATTGTTGTAAATGACCCCTGATTGTAAATGACCCCTGTTATTGTTGTAAATGACCCCTGATATTGTTGTTAACACCCCCTGTTATTGTTGTAAATGACCCCTGATATTGTTGTAAATGACCCCTGATATTGTTGTAAATGACCCTGTTAATGTTGTAAATGACCCCTGACAAAGTTTCCAGTAACATACACTGATAGAGTTTCAAGTAACAAATATGTAGGAAAAAAACTCATAATAATCAGATATAATAAACAAGTAACATTGGACACATGGAAACTTGATACACTTTTGCCTCAACTTTTCACTATTATAGACAGATTTGTCAAACTGTTTTGTAAAGTTAACATCAGTAGGCTATTTGCAAAAGAACAAATGAAGGTCATCCTCATGAAATACAAAGGAGTCATGAATATACATGTGTCTAACAACTATGCCTCCTAATGTCTTTTCTTTTGCTTCTGGAAGTTCTCCATTAACGACAACACTTTTGCCTGATGGTTGTTGCTAGGATGGGTGACCAGCCACCACAACAACCCGACCTTCAATTCATGAAGTTCTTCGTCTGTGTAGAATGGCATTGTGTGCCCATCCTCCCCTTGCTCTGAGCCATCCCACATTTGTAACCAGGTAAGCACATGAACCCCACAAGAGTGCCTGAAATAAATTAGACAAACACGTTCTAGTAAAATCGGCCATCAAACTTCTAATAACGGTTGGAAAGATAACAACTATACAGCAAGAAATAAGAGTACTTGAGCATAACAAGTAAAGGAGTCACTTGACAGCCAAATATTTAGTCTGCACTTTCATAGTCTGATCCCAAATGAGCAATTTACAAAACAAAACCAAGCTTAGACAGAAAGCGTATACCTCTACTAAATTGAAGTGCAATGATCTCTTTAAATTATATGAGTTACCATTTTCAAATGTCAAAAGCCTTGCATTAACTCAAGAAACAAACTCCAGTTGATTTACACGTTGAAAGTAATATCTGCAAGTAAGGCATAAAAAACCAGCCTCAAGAATACTAGAGCTCAATAGCCTCACAAGTCCAGAGTTAGAACTAGCTGAGGAAAAAATGACAGTAAAGCACAAGCCTACAAAGTCTAATCTAATCATCTTGGAAATAGAAGAATGCTATTTGAAGGATCAAAAAAGTCTGGGGACGTATTCCTTAAAACGGATAAGTTGCCTAAAAATCATATGAATGAATTAAGTTTGGAAAGGTCATAAGGAATAATTGCAAAATCAGTATTTAACCACACTCCAAAAGGAACATAATTCCTTTAATTTCAATAAAAAAGCCATTCCATTATGAGTATGCCAAATCTTTGTTCTCAGAGGGGAAATTTATGCCAGTAGTCCCAACAATCTAATTGGATAAACAAGAAAAATCTCAATTGCAGGGGAAAAGGCATCTGCAAGCTGCAAATCAAATAATCAAGCCAAGAATATCATCTAAACAATCCAAAAAAACCACTATAAATCCGAGATCGAGAAGCCAACTGAACAGCTTGTTTCAAGTCATTAAAAACAAAAATCACTTCACCAACTAGAATTATAGAACACTTTAAGGAAGGGGAAAGAATATTAGCTTCACAAATATTACCCCCCGTTTTTTGTTTGAGGAGACAAATTCATTAGAGTGTAGAATATTGTCACTAATACCTATCTAATGCAGCAAACCAAAACAAAAACAAAAACAAACTGATAAATTAATAGCAAACTAAGAAAAATTAAAAGGATAGCACTCAACATCTTCGTCATTCATGAGCAATGTCAGTTTTGTGTAAGAATTAGTATTGGATCATGGTTGATGTATATGCCCAGTCCCATAGGCTTGTTGTGACATGGCTTGGTGTTTAGCTACCCACCTACATATAATGCAGTGCTAATAAAATGCAGAACAAAATGAGATAAGATTGTTGCAATACTCTATTCTCTCCTAGACACTAGCATGTACAATGAACTCTGGCTGTCTACTCAAAGGTACGCAAGCAATCCAACAAAATGCCATTACACAGATACCCGACATGGCTAGACATAAGATCACCCCAATCATAACTCAACTACCACCTCATTCAAATTAATATGATGAGCACACCCATATCAGAAATGGAAACAATCCAAATTTGCAGATTACCAACTGCAAGATATTTGATAAAATTATTTAGTGCCCATTCAAATGATCAAATGAAATAATATTACCAGAACTTCGACTTGGCACGAACTTCATTTGTAGCCCAGAGTTTCATTCGAGAGATCTTAGGGTGTTCATCGGCTTCCGTGGGCAAAGCTCTCCCAATGACCTGGTACTGGTGGAACTGCAAGAGCAACCAGAGAAAAATCAAATCCGCTGTAAAAAAAAAATTTATTTGGTTGCAATGAAAACAAAGGAAAATACAAGAAGATTGAGTATCCAACCAAAAATCCAGATCAATAATTCAAACAAATAAGAAACAAATTTCAGCCCCAATGATATCTCCTTGCTCCTCCACTTTCTTGCCGCTTCCGATGATAACATTCAGGGTCCGGTAGCTTGGAAGACGCGGAGCCGTCGTCTCGAACGATATCTCCTTGCTCATCCACTTTCTTGCCGTCGCCGATGATTCTTCCTTCTTGGCTCCGGCGGAATTGTCTACTATTACCACCACCGGCGGATGATTCCTCCTTCTTGGCTCAAGCGGAATTGTCTACTATTGGCTCCACCGCTAATGATTCTTCCTTCTCGGCTCCGGCAGAATCGTCTTGTAGGAAATAAAATTAGAAAAGGTTCATTGAGTAATGACTAATGAAGGGAAGGAAACAGGGGCAACAATGTAATTTGATGTTTGAACTTAATACCTATGAAGGCCCTAGGGCCTACTTTGACATGTGACTTTTCTCAGGGCCCTATTTGAGATTATCTTGATTAAATGGGCCCTGAGGAGGATTTCCCCTAAATAATATTTCTAAATATATGATAGATCATGATTTTATTTAATTCTTGTTGGACAAGGAAAAACATATTAGAAGATTCTAGGATACAGAATTGATCTTAGAAGCTAAAAAAAGATCTAATGGGAGAATTTTATTGGGCTTCTTAAATTTTAGAGTAAATACCATTTCTGGTCCCTGATAAAAAACACGGACCCCATTTTGGTCCTTGACAAAAAAAAACGACCATTATTCATCCCTTTTATGGGACTAAAAAGGACCTTTTGGAAATTTGTGGGGATCAAAATGTCCACCAATCGACCCTTATTCGCCCTTTTTATAGACTAAAAAAGACATTTTTTTTGTCAGGGACCAAAATGGGGTCCGTGTTTTTTGTCAGGGACCAGAAAGGGTATTTACTCTAAATTTTAATGGACTCAAATTGGTACTCAAAGCTCTCACCTCCTTTCTTAAAAAGACCTAGCCGCCAACATCAAGGACACTCTCTCACAGAGAGCTGAAGCTCTTCTCTATCTTTTATGGGCGACAAGCTCTTACGTGCAGCAACTCATTCCACTACTACGTACAAAATAGGGCTAAGACGTCCTATTTTTGGCACATTTAACGTCCTTTCTACGCGGGATGTCTATTTGGGGAGCATTGTAGGTGAAACATACGTGACGTCTAATTTTTATAATTAGATGCCATAAGTTCAGACTTACGGCGTCCTATTTTCATTATTAGACGCCTTAAGTATGGTAAAAATGCACTTGAAGACCATACTTAGGGCGTCTAAATCCTGGAATTAGACGTCTTAAGTCAGACTTACCGAGTTAAAAATAAGGGTATATTTTTGGGAAAATTAGGAAGAAGGACCTAGAAGAGATAATATTTATTGGGAACGACCGTAAAAGTTGTAATTATTTAGAAGGACCAATTGTCAAAATAAAAATTTAAAAATACTAAATTGCCCTAATTTAAACCTCCTACATTTTCTCTCATATAATTTTTAAAACCAATATGAATTTTTAAATTTTATTATGTTAAACGCAATTTCTCTCTCTCTCTTTTTTTTTTTTTTTACGACTTATGTAGGAATCTATTACTATAATCAATAAAATCTCTATAATATTCAAATAATAATAATGTTTAATTTTTTTTCTTGAGATAAAGCTTTTTAATGACTAAGATATTATATAAAAAATTTAACATCTTCTCAATTGATCTATTTTACTCAGAGTTTATTTTATATAAGATTATATAAATCAGGAAAAAAAATTTAATGATTTAAATGGGGAAATATTTGTGTTAATAATTAAATAATATATTGATGATATGAATATGTAGATGTTAGTTAAAGTTAAAAAAATGATGATTTTGGTGGTTTTAATTTTCGTGGAAAATAAAAATTTAAATTACTTTTAAAATAGAATGTGGGAGAGATTGAAGGAGAGAATGTAGGAAGTTTAATAAAGGCAATTTAGTATTTTTTTTTTAAAATTTATATTTTGGCTATTGGTCCTTTTGAATAATTACAAATTTTATAGTCCTTCTCAATAAATATCATCGGCTCTAGGTCCTTGGTTCTAATTTTCCCTTTTAAAAAAAAAATACATTTAATACATATTACTCCCTCCGGTCCTAATTATAAGACATATTTAACCGATTTTTGGGAGATTAAGGAAAGAAGTTATATTAGTTAATTTTACTCATTTTCCTAAAATATCCTTATATAAATTTAAAATGACCTAAATGAAAGTAAATCAATAGCTCCTACCACATGCCTCTCCAACCTAATTTTTTTTTTCCACATGCTGTTTAATTGAAATAATGATCTTACTATATATACATATATATGTGTACACACACACACACATGTGTGTGTACATATATCGACAGACACATATAGGCACACGCACCCTCACACACATACACACAAAGATATACATGTATATATGTGTGTGTGTGTGTGTTTATATTTGTACACACACACATATATTGACAGACACACACAAATATACATATATGTACACACACACCCACATATATATATGTGTGTGTGGGTGGGTGTGTGTGTCTATATATATTTGTGTGTGTGCGCGCACACACACACACATATTTATGTATAGACACACACACACAAAATATATGTGTACACACACACACACACACATGTGTGTGCACACACACACACAAAATATATGTGTGTGGACACACACACACACACATATGTGTGTGCACACACACACACAAAATATATGTGTGTGGACACACACACACACACACACACACACACACACACACACATACACACACACACACATATATGTGTGTGTGCACACACGCACACAAAATATATGTGTTTAGACACACACATATATACATATATATATGTAGACACACATATATGTGTGTGTGTCTATAGATATTTGTGTGTAGACTCACACATATATACATACATAGATACACACACACACATATATATATATCTAAAAGTTTTGTTGACTGGAAGAGTATACGCGTCCACATACATATACTCACAAAAAATCAAACACACTTGAGAGAATAAAATAGGGGTATTTTAGGAAAAAATTGACAATTATTATAATGTTGTCTTATAATTAGAACCAAAACCAACTCTCAAATGTTGTCTTATAATTAGAACCGGATGGAGTATTAATTTTAATTTTAATACGTTTCCAAAACCGCACAATTCAATTATCTGAATTTTTTTTAAAAAAAAAAAAAAAGACTGCTTGAGGGAGTTCGTGTTAGAGTGTTAGTATTCTTGAAGAGGCAAATGGGTGTGTGATGCTTTGAGTGAAGAAGACAAAAGATTAAAGAGGGTGCATTGTGAAGGGTTAAAGTTGAGACTTATCTGAAGATACAGTTGTAACGAAGGTGGAAAATGGAATGATTATAAGTAAAGTGTGCGGCCATAAGCAAGAGATACAGTTGATATTTGACGAACAAACTCTTAAAAGCAGGAATGAGATTAGGAAATCTCCTAAGAGCCCTAATTGAATAGTACTACTATGTAGACTGTAGTGTGGGTCCTTTCTTGAGATTCTTGTGCAGCCATTTTCTTCTCGAATTAAATATATAACTTAATCATAATATATGTTGTGTATCATTAAATCATATATCAGTTTATAAATCAGATAAATTAGTTTGGAAAAAAAAACTATATATATAAATATTTTAAAATAATTTATTTAATTTTCTTAATCTCTTTTAAAAAATCAACTAGATCTTCTATTTAGAAGCAGAAGTAATATTGTTTTATCTAATTATTATTTTAGAAGTGGGAGTTTGGGGATGAAGAAGTAATTAAGCATTTTCTTAATTAAAAATAACATGTTTAAATTTATAAAGGAATGGAAATTTTAGAGAGAAAAGGCTTTCTTGGTTCATGGAATTGGGTCATTCCATCCACTAACGCCGTAACGGCGTCCTGTCTCCCACCAGCCACTACTCCATCACTTTGGAGGGACTTTCTTTATACTTTTTCCTTTTAAAAAAAGGGTGAATGAGCAATTTTACACATGAGCTTTTCTTCAGGGAGCGCCCAGCACTACGAGCTTTTTTCTAGAGCAAAAGTACATACGTGGGTACGTTTTCGGAGTAAAAATATCACGAGCCTTTAGTTGACCAGACGTTAACCGTTTAACTTGGATGGAGTGAATCGTAACGCGGGTGAAATTACCGTTTCGCCCTTAGTTTTAAATAAAATTACCGTTTTGCCCTTAGTTTTAAATAATAATAAAAACTAAGATACCCCCCCCCCGGCGGTGGACCCCACCACCGGCCGCCCCACCGCCTAGCCCCATACCCTTAATGCGTCCAGGATGCTCGACCGGGCCCATAGTAGCTTTCAATGGGGTCGTAGGATCCACAGACCCCTGTGACTCCAGGGGCTGCGACGCTCGCTGCTCTGCCTGGCTCTGCGACGCTCGACAATCCAGGCCTGACGTACAGATTTCATAAAACATTAATGAAATGGTGCAAAACAAGTTAAATATATTAAATTTTTTTTGTAACTTACTATTATCTCCTTTGCCGCCTCAGAGGTCGGCATCCCATCACGGTGTCTATGGGTGCGTGTGAACAGCTGCCCATAGTCCGTCTAATGTTTCTCCTCCCGAGCCTTCGCTTGCTGAAAGAATTAAAAGAATATAAAGTTTGTTATTTCAAAAATAAAACAATCAATCATTTAAACCTAAAATTAATTTAACTTTCAACATACCATCTCACTGTACGTCACAATAATCGTCTTGGTTCCTGCCGTGTGATGGACCCTCTGCTGTGAAAGGCTTCTGGTGTTCCTCAAGGACAGAGCCTGCAAAGAGGAGCAAACAAAATGTAAAGTGAATTTAATTATTATTTTGATAACTTGTAACCTATATTTAAAGTTTAAACTATAAAGTAATTTAAACTATATCTAAACTATAAATTAACTAATATTTCAACTATATTTCAACTACATTTAAACTATAAATTAAGTGAAAATATTAATTAATTTATATTTTTAAATTACATTTAAAAAAATAATTTAAAGAAAAGTTGACCTATAAATTAAGTAATGTTTAAACAAAATTTAAACTATAATTAATTAAAAAACGTACTTGTCCATCTACACTCCTCCTATATTGGACGAAACCCGCCTAGTCATTTGGAGCCACGCCATCAGGGACGTTCTCGATCAGTTGCTGCAGAGGAATCGTCCCATCTTCATTCCTCTGGGGTTAAAGACAACCCCTCCCGCTCTTCCAACCTTACGCCATCTTCATCAGTATGTACATCTTCGCTCCACCTCGCACGTTAAACTTTTTCTGTATCATAATTTAATTAATAGTTAATAAATAAAACACAAATTAAAACTATTAATATGTAAAATTTAATTAAGCAACATAACTTACATGCACAATGTCAGCAAATGCTTTGTCCTTGTTCCCCTTTGGAACAAGCTTCCAATCATGGCAGTAGAGCGGGAACCATCCCCAATTCCCGCCAAATTCTGACAGGAATCGGTTCAATAGGTGACCATCATTGTCAATCAGCTGGTTTGTGTCCTCGTTCCAGGGGACTACCACGCGAGGACCATCCAACTGAGTGACCCCGGCAATATCCAGCGTCCTCCTGCTGATGTTCCCCTGTGTATCTACACAATTATAAAAACATGCTTGTATTGCGTTTAAATAAAATTTAATTTAACGTAAGGAATTTACATTTAATTTTTATCAAAAGACTAAGTACATTTACCTTTCAAACTCCACCAAAAACCCGGTGGAATGCGAAGACAACGGTTGGGGGTTCCCATAGTCCTGCTCGTTCTCCTGGTCCAGAAACTGCTGCGCCTCGGACATGGGAATGTGAATATGGATCTCCTCATTTTCATCGAGGTCCCTGACCGACAAACTTGCGCCTCGTTCTCCCCCTACGGTCTCTAAGGTCTCTGGGTATGGGATTTGCTCATCGGTGAAGAGGGCATCAAACTCGCTCCCCACCAGAAGGGGCGGAGGGATATTTTGAGCCCCATGCCCTCTCGTACCGCCCCCTCTACTACTACTGCCCCTTATGCCTACTCTACCCTCATGAACGAGTTTCCCTTTTCCCTTATCCTTAGAAACCATAATGTATAAGTTCTATCACCACAAGTAAACAAAATGAAAAGTTACCGCCACAAGTAAAGAAAATGAAAAGTAAAAAGGCGAAAAATCAAGACCTTACGTGATTTAAAATGAGGGGGGACGTATTGTTTTAAAACCACGTCATTTTGTAGCGATTGTCAATGATAATCGCTACAAATTTCATCCACTTGTTGCGGTTATGCATATACCTCTATAAAAACCGCAACAAATATGTCTTGTTTGTCGTGATATTTTGTAGTGTTTTAAAAACCGCTACAAACTTATAGGCGTTTGAAATTCTGTAGCAGTTCCTAGTTATAACCGCTACACGTTTAATTTTTTGGCAAAAAACATACCAAACTAATTAGTTTGGAGTAAAAAATTAAAATTAAAATAACTCTCAATTAATTTAATTAGTTTTTTCAACATGCCCGTGAGGATTCGGATTCAGTATACCCATCGATCTCTCACGAAAAACTCGTTGACTTAGTTTGATCAGAGATATTTTCATGAGAGAAAGGTGGCTATAGTGGAACCCAATCTCCGGTCGCATGTTGAACTATCTTCAGAAGAGTAGAAGTCTTCACGTTAAAGAAATAATTAAATCTGGACTGTCACTGAAGGAACTGTCTCGGCTTCAAGGATGAGAGAGGCAAATATCTGATTCAGGTCGCCAAAAGTGGAATGTAGGCGTCCTGAAATATGATTCAGGTCGCCTATATTCAATTTTTTTAGGTTAATATACTCGCGCCTCTTCATTTTCCCTCACACACTCATACTCCGACAGAGGCCGCGAAATCCTCTCATACTCACTCTCGTTCCGCTCTTCTCCAAGGCCGTCCCTTTCCTTGCCGTACGTCTCCGCCGTCGTTCTCCTTCGTCTCCGCCGTCGTTCTCCTTCGTCTCCGCCGTCGTCTCCTTCGTTTCGCTCTTCTCCAAGTAAGCTTGTTCGTACGTTACTCTTAAATCTACTATTCCGTCTTGTTATTATTAGTGAGAAACCCTTGAATTAAATTTGATAACATTTGGTAATTGTCACTTTGCTCTGGATAGTATTGGTGAGAAATACGTATCGATTTCTCTGGAATGTGTTTGATCAAGGATAGAACATGTTTAAGTAGCTCTGTTTCTGTTTGATGCCTTATTTTTTGTAGCAAAAAGTGCTAAAGTTTGTTATATGTCTGTTTCAGTATTAAGTGGGGGAAGTCATTGATTATAGGCCCAGGGTTGTATAGCCTCAAGAAATCAGAAACTTGGTGGGTATCCAAGGCGAGGAGTCTACCAACAGCTTTCAAATTATATACAGGTTTTTCTCCAAAAAGTTCTAAACTTTGTATACCATATCTTTCAATCAATTATTTCCCTTCAATTCAATTGCCATATCAGAAAAACAATCACACGCTCTGAAATCTGAAAGCAATTAGAGTTGTCTTCTAACAAATTATTGATGTTTGTCCGATTATCTCAAGTCTTGGGTAATTCAGGAGAGTCTAGGATTAAATTCCTCCTTTGTGTAATTGGTATGGTTGTAATTTAGGCTTTTGCCTTCCTTTAATATCAAAAAAAAAATATTCATTCTAAGCTCTTCTCCAAATTGTTTAGATTAGATCTTAGCTTACTTATGTTCTCATGGATAAGCTAAGCGATATTCTAGATGCCAAATATAGGATATGGTTAAATGATGAAGAAGATAAACTATATCAATATTTACTTCTATTTATTGGCTTGTTTTTGTATGTTTTCTGGGATGATCTTGTAACATGGGATGTCCTTCAAAACAGAAAGCTGAAATTGGTTTAGTTAGTAAGTTTTGTTGTTGAATTAAGCTGAAATTGGTTGTTATTGAAATTTTGGGATGTCTTACTTTTAAGGGAAATCTTTGCGAAATTTACTTAAAAGAAAACATGTCGTTCTTGAAATTGACATGAACTTGACTGTTGTTGGAAATGTCGTAGGTGGTAATAAAATGGTTCATAGTTGGATGAATGCATTGAGAACTAGTGAAGAATATGAGAATGGGGTGGAAGAGTTTATTGAATTTGCTAGAAGGAATGTGGCCACAAAAAATGGGATGTATTATTGTCCATGTGTTAATTGTTTAAATGGGAGTCGAAGGGTTATTGCTGATATAAGGGACCACCTACTTTGTGATGGAATACACCTTCGATACACAACGTGGATATGGCATGGTGAGGAAGTAAGTACCGGTGCGTCCCATGCAAATGAAGTTGAGGTAGATGATGATGATGGAATGGAGAAAATGATTAATGATGTTGAGGCGAATCTTTTGCACAATCGGGTGAATATGAAAGCGTGCGGAGTGATGCAGAGACACCTTTGTTCCCTGGGTGTACTAAGTATACACGGTTGACTGCGACCTTACATTTGGTCAACTTAAAGGCAACTTGTGGGTGGACCGATAGCAATTTCACGTCGCTGCTTGAATTGTTGTGTGATATGTTGCCGATTGATAATGTACTTCCAAATCGTATGTATGAGGCCAAGAAAATCTTGTCTACGATGGGTATGGAGTATAAAAATATACACGTTGCCTAATGACTGCATATTGTACGAAACGAGTACGAAGGCCTCGGTAATTGTCCGAAGTGTAAAACTTCACGATACAAAGTGAAGAAAGTTAGTGTTTACGGAGAGGAGACAACAAAAAGGCAACCTTTGAAGGCATTGTGGTATCTTCCAATAATTCCACGGTTTAAGCGTCGTTTACTAGTGAAGCAACGGCGAAGAAGTTGAGATGGGATTACGATGAGAGAATATCCGATGGAAAATATCTTCGGCACCGGCTAACTCTCCGCAATGGAAGAAAATAGACGAAATGTTCCCTCAATTTGGCGGTGAGCCAAGAAACCTTCGACTGGGGCTTTGTACAGATGGCTTCAATCCGTATCGAACTCTTAGCAGCACCCATAGTGCATGGCCGGTTCTCCTTGTAATATACAACTTACCTCCCTGGCTATGTATGAAACGCAAGTATGTGATGCTTTCTATGATGATTTACGGACCAAAACACCCGGGAACAATATCGATGTGTACTTGGCGCCTTTGGTTGAGTATTTGAAGAAGTTGTGGGAGGAAGGCGTAGATGTGTTTGATGCATATAAGAAGGAGCACTTCAAGTTGCGTGCAATGATTTTTACCACGATAAACGACTTTCCTGCATACGGAAATTTGTCACTTGTCGGTACTCTTTTGCACATACCGGGAAGACTAAGGATGGAATTAGTGCGAGACTAGATCTGGTTGACATGGGAATAAGAGAATGGTTACATCCACGAGTAATGGAAGATGGTAAGAGGGCATACATGGAGCCAGCAACTCATACACTATCAAAAGCGGAGAAGAAAAGTTTGTGTGGATGTCTATATGACATTAAGGTGCCACAAGGATATTCTTCTAATTTGAGAAAGTGTGTCTCAATGAACGATTTGAAGTTAGTGGGAATGAAGTCCCATGATTATCATGTGTTGATGCAACAACTACTACCAATAGCTATAAGAGGCATTATGAAAGATGAAGTTCGATCCACTATAACAAGATTGAGTATTTTCTTCAATGCTATCTGCAACAAAGTCATTGACATTGAAAAGTTGGATGAATTGGAGAATGAGGGTTATATTATTTTGTCCCAACTAGATATGCATTTCCCTCCTGCCTTTTTCGATATCATGGTGCACTTGATAGTGCACTTGGTAATGGAGGTAAGACTGTGCGGTCCAGTTTACCTAAGGTGGATGTACCCTTTCGAGCGATACATGAAGATCTTAAAAGGGTATTCTAAAAACCCTTATCGGCCGGAAGCCTCAATAGTTGAGAGATATGTAGTTGAAGAGGCTATGGAGTTCCGCAAAGATTATCTATCGGGGCCGACGATACAATCTCGGCATGACGAGGGATAAGCGAGGGAACTCTAGGAATCAAACTGAAGAATAAGCCTCGTGAAGAGGTGTTGCAAGCACACCTGTACATCTTGAATAATACGGAAGAAGTTCAACCATACATTGATGAACACAGAAAGAGTTTGAAGAATATGAATCCAAGGAAGAGTGACATGCGAGATAGCGAATGAGCAAAAGAAGACGTTCATAAAGTGTTTCGGTGAGAAGGTATTGCACGAGACCGGAGTGTCGAGATACAATCGAGTGGTTAGCACAGGGGCCTTCTTTTGGTCATCACTTGGCTGTGCAAAATAGTGGGGTGATGGTTTAAGCTGAATCCATGCACTTTTCGAGTTCGAAAGACAAAAACCCGGTGTTAGCATCAATGGCCTATTATGGAGTGATCGAAGAAATATGGGAGATCAACTACAGCAAGTTCAAAGTTGCTTTATTGAAATGTAAGTGGGTTAGCAATAATGCTTGTTGTAATAGATCCTAAATTTGGATTTGTCTCGGTTGATCTTCAAAGACTTGGTCATAGAGATGAGCCATTCATTTTAGCAAGTCGGGCGAAACAAGTGTTTTATGTTACGAGACCACGCAAATAAAAGAATGTCCATTGTACTTCAAAGTAAAAAACAAAGTATGGTGAAGAATCCTTGAACCTTGACGATACACTCCCTTTCACAACAAATCCACCTACAACACGTGAAGTAGAATTGATAGATGATGAAGAATATGCTGCAAGAAAGGATCATTGTGAAGGAATATGGGACACCATGTAAAGTAAGATCTTCACACAAAATGATGTGTTTAACTACTATGTTCTTTTTGTGGTCGTTTAACATGTTGGTTCATTTTATTAATCTGTTTATTATTTAAAAACCTATCTAACATAAATGATTGGTCTTTGATGAACATGAATATGTCTAGCTCAGACGAGTCATCGGGAGATAGGGTTGATATGCCCGTTGTGAGAAAAGGGAGAGGTAGCACACACATGGGTGAGCTAATTGCTCGCCGTGACGATCGAAAAAAGAGGCTGCATGTGGAGTTTGATGAAAATATGAATCCGGTTGGCGAGAGAGGAAGACAGCTTCATTAGCTATTTAGGCTATCTGGCTCGAAGCAAAGTGCATATTGTTTACTCAGCTTGGAAGTTCGTTGATGATAAGACGAAGGATTTGATTTGGACACAGATTTTGGTATCTCACTTTCGATATATCTGCATTTGTATCTTTAGTCTTATTACTTGATTTCTGTCATATCTTCTCTTTCACCTTGCAGCAAACATTTGATGTCCCTAACACTAAGGCCATAAGGAAGTATTGGATGGGCGAAGTTCGTCTCCGTTGGAAAGATTTTAAGAACAAGCTGACAAAAAAGTATATTCGCGGGCCAAAGAGGGACCAGGATCCATGTAAGACCTATGATTTCATTTCTCCGGAGGACTGGAGGGAGTTTGTGGCGTCCCGGCAGAATCCTGAATTTCTGGTATGTTAGTACTCTTTTTTTTGTTTAAGATCTTCAATAACATTTATCATTTCATTTCATAGTGTCTGCCGTGAATTATGTGCCAGCACACCGCGAGCGAGTTCGTATGGATACTTATGTCCTGGATGCACGGCTTCGGCTCGCGATACCTTACCCAGAGGTCAATTTATGTTGGTCTAACAATGGGCGACGGAGGGTCGTCTTGTTATCTAGCGCCAATACATGAAAGGTGCGTACTTTTGTTTTGTCTTATAAGATTTTTGTGAATAAATTGCGGTCTTATCTTAATTTAATATTAATACGTATATGTTGTAGTGGTCATTGGACGCCGTGTGTTGTTTGTCCGAGCAAGAACTCCTGTTATTGGTTCGATTCGAGTAAATGACAATCCTACCTGATGATATCAAAAACATGTTTGCCGAGTAAGTAAATTTTTTCGAATCATCGATTCTTCTTTTAAATGAATGGTTTAACATGTCTGTTAATTTCCATTTTAATGATAGTGGCCTCAAGACGTATAGACAAACTTATCAATGCAAAAGAGCGGGGTGGACCGAAGTGGTTTAAACCGACGGTGAGTAGTTTCAATTCAAGTTATTTCATTGACACGGTAGCTTTAGATATGCCTTTATTCGTTTTTAACAATTTGCCTTTGATTTATAGTGCCATCAACAACCAGGAGCATCGAGTGCGGATATTACGTTATGAGTTGGATGCAATCCATCGTTAACATGGACGTACTCAAGGTTTTCAAAACGTACGTAATCGCTCTGTGATTCTCAAGTTTATTTAATTTTTGTTGTTGTACTTGAGTTGTTAATTATTTCCTTCACTTAATTGGTTTATCTTATACCTTGTTTCCCCAATTTACAGTTTTTGGGTACTAAGGATCCGTACTCGCAGGATGAGATCGATTCGGTTCGAGACATGATATCTAGACATCTTCTTCAAGGCGACCTGAATCCAAGATCAGGTTGCCATATGAACTCATTAAGGCGACCTGATTGAATATAAGGTCGCCTTTAAGGCGAACTCTATATTAATCAGGTCTTCTTAAGGGCGGCCTGATTTGAAATTAGGTCGCCTTATTTACCTATATAAGGCGACCTTATTTAGGATCAGGTCGCCATTTTGGAAATTTTCCTCTACCCCCTCCAAGACGTCCCTCAGAAAAGGGTCGTTAATTGGGTCTTATTTAGGTCGTTGTTTAGCATTTTTGTAGTAGTGTCTCTAAATATTAATTACTCCTAGTAACTTAAAGTCTAATGTACCACTCTATTCCTATTTATAAATTCTTTTTGACCAAAAAATTTGGTTCTATTTATAAGTTCATGATAGTAAATGAGATTGTAACAATTTTACCCATATTAATTGTACTAATGAACCCATGAAGAGAGAGATTTTACAATAATTTTAAAGATAGAGATGAAGAAAGAGTTAAAAAATAACCATTCATAAATGAGGGTAAAGTTGGAAATTTATCCCATAATTATTGAGTTAACTATCTCTCATTGGTATGTGAGATTTAGTTAAAAGGACTTATAAATAGGATTAGAGTGGTAGTGTTTAGTTGTAAATATGAGTAAAGTTGAAAAAATGTTTCATTTTCAAACAAATTTAAAGAGTCAAAAACGGGTTCAGATTGGGTGCTTTTCTCTTAGGTGCTTTTTATATGTTTTTCCCTCTAATTAGAGGGTTTAGGCATTTTTAAAAAAAAATTATATATTCTATTTATTTATATTAGATTATATGTTGGGTCCTGAAATTTTTTTTGCACTCAATATCTCAAATTAATTAATTTTCAGTCCCACATTAAGAAATATTTTTTATGTAACCCCAATATCCTGTTAATTAATTAATCTAAGATACTGGGTGTAAAAACAATTTCAGGATGCAGCATGTAATATAATCTCAATAAATGGAATATATAAAAAATTTAAAATAAAAAATAAAATAAAAAATGCCTAATCCCTCTAATTAGAGGGAAAAGCACCAAAGAAGCATCTAAGAGAAAAGCACCCAATGTGAATTCGTCAAAAACCTCTAGGGAGGCTATGTTGGGATGGAGAGAAAATTAAGGAGGAAATAAGGGAGGAAATGGTAAGAAAGAAAACTTCCAAAAATGGTAAAAATTAAAATACTATTTTTTGAAGTTTTCCTCTCTAGTTTTCATTCTTCTCAAATTTTCTCTGCTTCCAAATGTAGGTTAAGCTTGATGAGGTAATTAAAGGTACTCCCTCCGGTTTTTTTATAAGGAACAACTATCAAAATCACATGGCTCAACATGGTAGTTAAAAGCAATAAATATATGTAAGATATATATATTTTTTCTTTCTAATTACCTTGTTCATAAAGAGAGCACATGAATGATAATGAGTGAAATTTTTGTGAAGAGAGATAATGAGTGATATATAATTAGGGTAAACACTACAAAAAAAACCCTCTTTTTTCGCGGTTTATTAGTCGCGGTTAAAAATACCCGTTACTAAATTCCACTTTTTAGCGGTTTTATCCCTAAACCGTCACTAAATTGTAACGGAAGCCATGACGACACGACTTCGGCTATATTTGTAGCGGTTTACTCGAAAATAACCGCAACAAATTTGCCGCCACCTTGGCGCGCAATGGCGGGAATGTTTGTGGCAGTAAATTTGTAGCGGTTCTTTGAGTCTAACCGCTACAAATTTGGCGCCAAGGTTCGCGCCAACTTTGTTGCCGTGATTTTGTAGCGGTTAATTCACTATAACCGCTACAAATAAACGAAAAGACACAATTTTGTCGCGGACACCAGGAAGAGCGACGTCAACCACGGCACAAGCTACATTTTTGTAGCGGTTCCACAGTTAACCGCTACAAATTTTCACATTATAAATAAAGTTTAGGGACCGTACATTAGTTATAAAAATTAAAGAAATTACTAAATCTCTGCTTGTAACTGAATGAACTATCTCGCTTGGCCGTCGAAGACATGCACATATCGGCCAGCTCGATCTCCTATCTCGGGTGATAAGAGCTGCGATATTTGCCTCTCTCTTCCTTGCGAGGAAATTCGTTCAGTGACAAGCGAAGGTTTACTCATTTCTTTGCCGTTTAGACTTCTACTCTTCTGAGAACAGTCCAACAAGCGATCGGAGATTGGGTTCCATTATAGCCACCGTTGTCTCACGAAAATATCTCTCGATGAAAATGACTCGGCAAGTTTTTCGTGGGAGATCGGCGGCTATCTTGAATCCGAATCCCCACGGACATGTTGGATTATTTTCGGTTACGTCATTATGTATAATTTATTAGTGTGGACACTTTTAGAAAAATTGAAGGAAAAAAATAAATGAATTGAAGGTTTGTTTTTAAATATTTTTAACAAACCAATTAGTTTGATTCTTAAAGTTTATGAATCAAACTAATCGGTTGAAATTTTTTTCAAAAAAACTCATTTTGTAGCGGTTAATAAGAATAACCGCGACAAGATGTGGATAAATTGTAGCGGTTAAGACTTAACCGCTACAGAATCTGAAGGGTCTTCTTTTTTGTAGCGGTGGTTGTAACGGTTTCTTAGTAACCGCTACTGAATATCAACGGTCAGCTATTTTGTAGCAGTTTTTGTGGCGGTTATTTTGAAACCGTTACAATTATGTAAACTTTGTAACGGTTCCTTTGTATAACCGCTACAAAATCGTACGGCTTTATAAGCCGCAAACGCCATTTTCAAAGTCACTTGTAACGGTTTGAGTTTTCACCGTTTCTACCTTTACCCAACGGTTTGAGTTTTCACCGTTCTTACTGTTAAACTTACACCTCTCTACATTATGGATTCTGACGAGGTAAGGGAAAGGGAAAAGTAACGGCCCACCGAGAAGGGGTTTAAGGGCGGTAGTAGTAGAGGGACCAGACGAGAGGGCGTGTGACCCGACATATACCTCCGCCCTCTCTGGGGCCGGGCGAGTTTGACTCGCTCTTCGCCGATGAAGAAATTCCAAACACGGGGACCGTAGGGGGAGATCGAGCAGCAAGTTTGTCGTTCGACGATTTAGACGACGAGAATGAGGACATCCAACTTAATATTCCCTAGCAGATGTAGAGCGGTTCATCGACGGGAAAACCGGCGGGAGCACGGAACCCCGACCGGCGTCTTCGCGTTCCACCGGATTTATTGTGGATGTCGAAGGTATATGTAATTAGTTATTTTGTGAGAAATTAATTTAATTTCGGTACGTTTAATTCAATTTTTTGTAAACTTGCAGATAGTCACGGGAACATCAGCAGGAGGACGCTGGATGTTTCCGCTCTCACTCAGACGGACTGGGAGATGGCCGGGTGTCGGGTCGTAGTCCCGTGGAACGACCAGACAGACCAGGCGATTGGCAACGGCGGTCACCTGATGAACCGATTCCTGTCTGAGTTTGGTGGCCATTGGGGTGGTTCCCAATTTATTTCAAGGATTGGAAGAAAGTGACAAAGGACACAAAGAACAAGGCGTTCTGAGAGGTTCTACAGGTAGTCAATATTGTTTAATTAAATTGTACATGTTAATAGTTATAAGTTTTAGTTTATTTCTTTCCTTATTTGTTTGTTAATTCATTAATAATTAATAATGAAATTATGATATAGAAAAAGTTTAAACTGCGCGAACAACACAAGAGGTACGTTATGATGAAAGTGGGGAAGGGTGGACCGGAGGAACTGTCTCTACAATATTATGAATGGAGACGGCACTATTCCTCTGCAGCAGCTGATCGAGAGAGTCCCAGACGGCGTGGATCCAGATCAGTGGGCGGCTTTCGTCCAATATAGGAGGGGTGCTGACGGGCAGGTACATTTTATTAAATTAATTAATTGTTTCACTTAATTTATAATTTAAATTGAGTTTAGGGTTTAAATTTAAATTTTGTTTCCTCCTCCTTGCAGGCTTTGTCGCAAAGGAACACAAGAAGCCGCGCACAGCAGAGAGTCCATCACACTGCAGGGACCAAGACGTTTGCAGTGACATACGAGGAGATGGTATGTTATTATTTAACATGATCATTGTTTTGTTTTTGAAATGACAAAGTTTATATTGTTTTAATTCTTTGAGCGAAAGAAGGCTCAGGAGGAGAACACACACACGGACTATGGGAAGTTGTGGACACGCACCCATAGACACGCAGATGGGGACGCCGACCTCTCGAGGCGCAGAGGAGATAATAGTAAGTTAAAAAACATTATTTATATAATGAATGTTTTATATTTAAATTGATCGTCCGTTATTTTATTAATGGTTCATGAACTCGTTGGTCGGCCCGGATTGAGAATACCGAGCGAGCTACGAGCGTCGCAGACCCAAGAGTCACAGGGATCTGTGAATCCTACGGCCCCATTGAAAGCTGCTCCAGGGCCCGCCGAGCATCCCGCCGCGTTAGGGGTTTTGGCCTTGGCGCCGTGCCTAGCATGGTGTACCCGAGACAGGGCTCCTCCTCCGCTCCCGGACCCTCCGGCTCGAGGAGGCCACCAGCGGGAGATTTCGAGGCGATCATTCTTGAGAAGGTTGCTTGAGCGGGTTGCCGCAATTGAGGCTGCACGGAGGGCCGACGAGGAGGCCAGGAATAGGCGCAGGCAGGAGACCATCGACCGTTGGTGGGACCATCATAACTCGAACTGGACTTCTGTTTGTGGCGTGCTGAACAAGCCGTGTCTGACGCACGCCTTCCAGCTCCCGAGCCTCCCCCTCCGTTCCTCTTTGATGATTCCAAGACACGTGCTGCCGATGACGACGACGACGCCAGTCAACTCGGTCGTGGACCACTCCCTCCGAGACGGACCCCGAGACAAACCCCGAGACAAACCCCATCGAGAGGACTTGATGATCATGCTCCCGAAATGTAGACCTTTTTTTTTCTCTTTCATGTCCAAACAGAGTTGATTGAGATAACTATATTTAATTATATTGTTTTCTTGTTGATCACGTTTCTTTTCTTGTTGATGGACTTTTTTTTCCATTGCTTTTTAAAAAGTGCTTTAATTATGGATTAAGCACTTCTAATGTTTGGATATACCATTTAACTCATGATTGACTAATCAGTAATATATTAACTCAATTAATCAAATGATTTGTTGAGACACATATGATTAATTAAGCAAAAGCAAATTTTGGCATCAAAGCTTTATGCTTTTTTTACTAATTTTGTGCGCAAAAGCAAATTATTCCATGACTAATCAGTTTTATATTAACTTATAATTATGTGACTTTTCGCTGTTTTTTTCCCAAAGCTTGTCGCGGTTCAGTAGAATGTAACCGTAACAAAGATGAATTTTGGCGCCAATATTTG
Organism: Acacia pycnantha; assembly: GCA_025563575.1. Taxonomy (NCBI): domain Eukaryota; kingdom Viridiplantae; phylum Streptophyta; class Magnoliopsida; order Fabales; family Fabaceae; genus Acacia; species Acacia pycnantha. Next base: position 895,778 of record JAMWYP010000055.1, on the reverse strand, counting down.
TCACGGTTTCTTCCTCAAACCGCTACAAAATTTGTGTTTGTAGCTTTGTCACGGTTTATTCCTCAAACCGCTACAAATTTTGTGTTCATTGAACAAAATTGAATTTTGGCGCCAAGATTTGTGACAGTTTATTCCTTAAACCGCTACAAATTGTGTAGCGGTTATTGTCGCGGTTCATTTTTGAACCGTGACAAAGGTGATGTTTGCAACGGTTGTTGTAGCGGTTATTTAACCGCTACAAACCAATCGATGCATTTAAAGATCCCAATTTTTGCTTCGGATGTAATTAAAGTGAGTCGTCCACATTTATGTTCTATCCTAAATTTGTTTGTTACATATGGATAAGTCATGGATCAAGATGCCGCGTAGTTCTCCCGTGTATTTAGCGGGATTGAACACTTTCTTAGATTTCGCCTTCTCTCACGCTAGCATTAATGGCAAGATCGTGTGTCCTTGTTTACGATGCAAGTTTAAGAAGTGGCAAACACGGGATTGTGCTTTGGAACATCTTCTTGTAAAGCCTTTCCCAGAAGCATATACATTCTGGGAGGTTCATGGTGAGCAACGTGGTATGGGATATGGGCTTCATCTTCCTCGAACCTCACAAGTAGGAAATCAAGTACATCAAGATGATCCGGTTAATGAAGCTGTTCGTGATGCTTTTGGTGTTGAGGACGACAACTTCATAGCAGAAGTGCAGGGTCCAGAACCTGTTTTCTTCGGAATGATGCAGCTCGGGAATTTTTCAGCCTCATGGATGAGAGCGATCGTCCTTTGTATCAAGGTTGTCATAAATACTCAAAGTTATCTTTTCTGATCAAATTGTACCATATCAAGTGCATGTGTGGGATCACTGATAAGGCAATGTCGATGTTCCCGGAATTACTTCGAGATGCGTTCCCTGACGCGGACATTCCCTCATCCTTCTACGAGGCGAAGAAGATAATCAACAGATTAGGCTTGAACTACCAAAAAATAGATGCCTGCCCAAACGACTGTATGCTTTATTGGGGAGAGGACGATCGGAGGGAGACTTGTAAGAAGTGTCACACATCGAGGTTCAGGACAGTTCGGAAAGGGAAGAAGCAGAAGAAGGAACCCGCAAAGATTCTAAGGTACTTTCCTTTAAAACCTCGTTTGCAAAGATTGTTTATGTCGTCTAAGACAGTGAGCATATGAGGTGGCATCAAGATGATAAGAATCAAGATGGCAAACTCGACATCCACGTGATCTTGAAGCGTGGAAAGCGTTCGACACAAAGCTTTCCAGTTTCGCGCGGACCCTAGGAATGTCCGTCTTGCTTTGGCGACCGACGGTTTTAATCCGTTTGGGAATCTTAGCACAAGCTACGTATATGGCCGCTTATGTTGATACCCTACAACTTGCCCCGTGGATGTGCATGAAACAAAGCTCCTTCATTATGTCCATGATCATTCCAGGGAAAAAGGCACCGGGAAATGACATTGATGTGTATCTCCAACCGCTGATCAAGGAGTTGGTGGAGCTGTGGAATGTAGGTGTGGAGACGTACGACGCGCACGAGAAGACACTTTTCAACTTGCGTGCGGCCTTGATTTGGACGATAAGCGACTTTCCTGTCCTCGGGACATTATCTGGTGGAATGTGCATACCGGCCTTGCGTGTCCGGCTTGCAATTTTGACTCGACTCGGTGCGCCTTCCCACGATCGTAAGTGGTGCTTCATGGGTCATCGGAGGTTTCTCGATGGTACGCACAGTTTAGGTTGCAACGCAATCGTTTTAATGGGCAACAGGAAAAAGAGGACCCCCTCGAAATTTATCTCGTGAAGAAATCATAGAGCAGCTTCGGGATGTTGATGTTGAGTTTGGGAAAAGAACGATCCGACAAGGGCCGGACAAAGACTGCTGGGGCTTCGGTTCTATGCCCCAAGAATGGCGAAAGGTTAGTGTCTTCTTCACTCTTCCGTATTGGAAAGATAATTTGCTCCGACACGATCTGGATGTCATGCACATTGAAAAGAATGTGTGCGACAATGTGTTGTACACGATTCTCAACGAACCGAGCAAGTCCAAAGATCATCTCGCAGCCGGGAAAGATCTACGGGAGATGGGCGTTCGTGGAGACGCGTGGCCGGATGAGCATGACAGATTTCAACCTAAGGTTTACCACGACAAAGCCGAATAAGGAAATCTTTCTCGCTACCTTGAAGAAAATAAAAGTTCCCGACGGGTATTCAAGCAACATATCACGATGTATTGACTTGCGGGCTCGAAAGGTTACAGGGTGAAGAGTCATGACTCACATGTGCTTATGCAACGCTTACTTCCGGCCATGAAAAATACGCTGCCTCTCGATGTGTCTCTCGTTTTGGTCGAGCTCTGTACTTTCTTCCGCAAGCCGTGTTCCAAGGTTTTGATAGTGGAGGAGCTCGACCAGCTGCGAGAAAATCATTCTTACGCTTTGTCATTTGGAGATGCTCTTTCCTCCGTCATTCTTCACGGTCATGGTTCACTGACGGTACACCTTGTTCAAGAGACAAAGCTTGCTTGGCCCAGTTCGAGACCGATGGATGTATCCTATTGAGAGGTACTTGTTTAAAAATAATTACTTTAGCATTACAAGTATATTCGCATGTTTAACCATTGATGCATCATATCGAAATTTTTCCTTGTCTACTCTACAGGTTTCTTGGGAAACTTAAATCTTACGTGAGGAATAAGGCGTGGCCTGAAGGTTCAATAGCAGAAGGTTATATCGGGGATGAGGTCTTGTATTTTTGTTCTAGGTACTTCGATGACATTGAGACGTCATTCAACCGACCGCCTCGTGTAGACGATTGTCCTGAGCCTGAGCTTGAGCCGGAGGCAACAGAGTTGTTAATCCTCGTGTTGGTAGAGCGGTTGGCGGGAGTGAGAAATTCAAACTCACGGCACTTGAGAAGTTTCAAGCACACCAACATGTCTTGATTAATCGCACCAAAGTTGAACCGTACCTTCGTAAGGATTTCATTGCATACTATATATTTCCTTACATTTTATACATACTCACATGTCATTGCATGTTTAATTGCAGGGAATTCGGGAGTCATGTGAAGCGTGAACCGAGGATCCGTACACGACATCCTCGAAATTGATAGAAAGGTCCACAGAGAATTCCGAGTTGGTTTAGGAGGAGAATAATGAACGACCACCACCCGCACTCGGCGGGAATTCGAGCTCTCGCGCTAGGCCCTCTTGACCACGCCCTAAGATATACGGCATACAATGTCAATGGTTTTAAGGTTTGCACCGTCGCACGAGATCGTGGATTGCTGACCCAAAACTCGGTGTATATGGCACGTTTGGGACGAGGAGTTATGCGAGCAGCGGTGGACGGAACATGCGGTTCGGTGACGTCCCGTATTATGGAAAGCCGCTTGATGTGGTCGGGATAAGTTACACGTGCCTTTTCACCGTGACGTTGTTCAAGTGTTTGTGGGCGAATACCACAACGTCCGGGGGACTCACGATCGACGACTTAGGGATCACATCGGTGAATTTCTCCCGCCTATTCACGGTGGTCGGTCCGAAGATGACGAGCCGTATATTCTTGCATCGAGGCCCATCAGGTTTATTATGTGGCCGATGAGAGGCACAAGGATTGGAATATGTTGGTTCACTTAAAGCCTCGGGACCTTTACGACATGGGCGATGGTGATAACGTCGCATACGATTGTGAGCCGCTCCAGCCCGCCGGCTTCAAGACTTCTTCCCAGACGGCGATGACAATTTACCTATAGTTCGAGACGTTTTTAAATTTATGCTTTATAAAATAGTAAGATTTAATTAAAGTTTTAATTGTGTTCAAACATATTGACCTCACGCGTAACATTTTATGCAAACTTTCCTTGTAGGGATGGTGAAGAAGATTGAGAGAAACACTTAATGCCTATCTTTAATATGAAATCTTTTTAATATTATGTTTTTCAAAAAAAAAAAAACTCAGAAATTAATTTGTAGCGGTTATATAACCGCTACAAACACTTAAGAACCGCGACAAATTAAACCGCTACAGTAACCGCTACAATATAACCGCTACAAAAACATAAAAACCGCGACAAATTAAACCGCTACAAGAATCCGCTACAAACACCTTCGAAACCGCTACTAAATACAATAACCGCTACAAAAAAGTGAGACACCAACCGCTACAAAATGATGCGCAGACCCCACCATAAATACCCCCACCCAACCTCATTTAATATGCCTCAACTTATTTTCTACCCACGTTTTCTCTCAGTCATCTCAAATATTTTTAAGTTTCAGAAAATCGTGAGTTTGAAAGGGGTAAGTACTATGTAACCGGATCAATTCTAATGTTTCTCATACTAATTTATAGTTCTTGTACTAATTAAAGTTTGTTATTTTGCAGTTGAACGGGATATATCTTTCAACTTTCCCTATTCTTTCATATACATTATTCAATTGATTTGTACATATAATTTTTAAATATTGAGTATTGTTTTAATCACCTCATTTCTTAGTACTTATTCTACTTACATAATCTTATTATTTTGTTTCTATACATGCACCTTATATATTTAAATTTCATAATTTACTACCTTTTATTTTTAATAAAAAAATATATTAATAATAATTACCATTACGCTGATAAATGAATTTTTTTTTAAAAAATGGTAATGAATTTGTAGCGGTTACAATAACCGATACAAAATTGAAAATTAAAATGGCGGGTTTTTTGTAGCGGTTGTAGTAGCGGTTTGAAACCGCTACAAATATTCAAAATCACATGATGGCGGGAATATTTGTAGCGGTTTCAAAACCGCTACAAATATTCAGATGGCGGCAATTTTTTTTGGTGAAAAAATGGCGAGAATATTTGTAGCGGTTTGTAACCGCGACAAATATTCAAAATAATAAAAATGCAAAATTATCAACACATTATTCTGTAGCGATTATGAAACTGTTACTACAACCGCTACAAGTTTATTTGTTCTGTAGCGGTTATTAAAACGTTACTAAAACCGCTACAATTTTATTTGTAACGGTTAACAACCGTGACTAATGTCTCGAAACACACGTTAAACCCGCTCATTTAGTGACGGTGTTTTTGAACCGCAACAGAGTTTGTAGCGGTTTTTGTATATGTAGTATCGGTTTTTTAACCGTTACAAATCGTCTTGCCACATGCGTTTTTGTAGCGGTTTCGCTAACCGCTACAAATGTCGTTTGTCACGTCAAAAACCGTTACAAATAGGTCATTTTAACCGCTACTAATCATCGTTTTTTTTGTAGTGAAAAATAGAATGACAAATCTAAAATTTTAGATAAAAATGGATTTGTCCCTTATATTTAGGACCAACCCTATAAAAGATAACGTTCCTTATAAAAAGTAAGTGAGGAAGTAACTTATTCCAAAGGATAGACAAAAAGAAATATATCACATACTCCTCGTTTTATTTATAAGGCATAGAGAGAAGGATTTTTTTTTTTTTGGTTCTATTTATTAATCACGTCATTAAATTTTTAATATAAATATACAATTTTAACCTTCATTGTCACATCATTAATTTTTCATTTAAATGTACAATTTTGCCATTCATAATTTATTAGTGTGTTGACTTTGTTCTCATAACCTTATCTAGTATAATTTATATTGAATAGGAACAATGTTGAAAAGTTATTAAATTTTAAGGTTAAGTTAATGAAGTTTAAAGTTTTTCTTGGTTGTAATAAAATAAGTTAACAATGATAAATATCACTCTAGTCCTATTTATAAATCTTTTTAAACTAAATCACACATATCAAGGAGATGTAGTTAACTTAGTGATTATAGGTAAATTTTCGACTTTGCCCTCATTTATGAATAAGTATTTTTCAACTCTTTCTTCTCTCTTTATTTTCATTAGTCCAATTAATATGGGCAAAATTGTAACAATCTCATTTACTACCTTGAAACTAGACTTATAAATAAGACCAAATTTTTTATTAACAAAAACTTATAAATAGGATCGCGATATGATGAGAGGAATAATAACTAACAATCCTACCTAATTGACTGCGTTCATGGATTTGAGAGAATATTTGGAAATCTCTACAGTTGATATGAATCATTCAATGCTATAAACATTGTTAATTGCCATTGAATTGTTATCAATTCAGTTCAACTTTTAAAGCATTACACACAGACTTATACGGTAACATCTCATTTTTAAAGCGGATTTTTTTTTTCTCAATCAAAGTAGAGCATTGGAGCGAGTGAGTAACTGAACCATAATAAAACATTAACCATAGTGTAATAGTAATGATACAGTCATCCTAGTGTTCAAAAGTAAATACATAAATGATATGTAAATCTCCAGCCGGAAGCCTAATCCTGCTGCTTGCCCCTATCACCAATCCGCGGTCCTCCCGACCCTGAAGCTACAGCTGAGATCCAATTCCCATTTGGATCTCAGGTAACGGTTAACCTTATGCTCAAATAAAACAGTATATGGACAACAGATATTCATAACATAACAGCAGTATATCACCACATAAGCACAGAGCAGATGCATGATCATAACAATGACAGAACATAAGCACAGAGCAGTATGTAAAGTCCCACAACATGTTTGCACATACCCAGTGCCACAATAACCACACGTGTCCTCAGCGCTAGGAAAACTCAAACGGTATTATCAATACTATAACCCGTGTAAAGCTGTATGTATATATGACGACCCTAAATAGAGCCTCAGTCTATGAACATATCTATCACATATATGTATATGAGTAGCACAGAGTTAGGGTTATAGTACGCGTCCGTACCTTCGTTGACGATATTTTGGTACGTTTGACGGAAAACGATACTTCTGACGGAAAATAGTACGTTTGACAGCAGTACGACAGCGGTACGTGATCACAGATATCCTATAAGGATAATATCACATTTATCAATGTCTAACATCATAACAGGCATTTTAGGTACAATTTACCATTTTGCCCCTAGTTTGACTAATCGGCGAAATTTCACCAGAGCTTCGCTACTTTGACTCTAATCTTCCAAAATTTTGACATATCTCTTTCTCCAACATATTTTTGAAATAAATATCATATTTATCCCTAAAACATGATATCTAAAATAACTTGGAAGATTAAAGACTAAGCTAGTATTTCTACTATAACTACCGAAAGAACTATTAAAGCTTAAGACTAGGGACCGAAGAAATTACCCAGAGCTTCGCTACTCCTTCTCCAGAGCTCTTCCTTCTCTCTAACTCTTCTAATTTCTCTTTGCAATGGTGTGAAAAATATGAAGAGAATGGATGGCTATTTATAGAAAAAATGTGGGGCCAACTTGGTATTTTTCCCTTCAATATCAACCATGGAAATTAGGGTTTTTGTGCATCTTCATTCTTGGCCACAAAAGGTTCCCTGTTCGGTGTCATCAATTCTTGCTTTTTGGTCTTGTACCGATAAGGTTCCCTGTTCGGTGTCCTAATCGCGTAATCTTGGAAAATCTCAAAAATCTGACAACATAGCCCTGAAGGTCTATTCTTCCTCTTTAGAAATGTCTGGGTTAACTAAATTTTTGATCCCATTCAGAACATTTCGTTGCCTGCCGAACATTTTCGGATAAACGCCTTCGGTTACAGAAATCACTTCGGGTAACAACATCTTCGGGACAAAAATCCACTGATTCATAATATGTCCAGATGTTAGGCAACTAGTTCAAGGATTTCAAGTTATGGCTTAGTTTCTATAGATTTTCAATTATCTGATTTGCTTTTTGGATATCAGATAGCTTCTTAGCCAGTCTAGTATAACCCTTTTCGGTTCAATTATCTTATATAATTAGCAAAATTCTCCTATTGGTCCTTAGCCAATTACATGGATTAAGGCATTTTAAATTGCTAGAATAATTGTAAACCTTTGATCTTGCTTTATTAGATTAAATCTTAGCCCTTGGTTTAATGATAAATTGTCTAAATTGATTAACAAGTTTAATTAGTGCCCTAATAACATGATTAGCAACTTTTTAGGATTAGGGATTTTCATACACTTAATCTTATTCATTTTTTCTTAATATTTCTTGATTAATTAGCAAGTATATTTTATGCTAATTTAGCCACTAATCATTTAATCAAGGGGTTTTCACATAATTAACTTGAATATTCTCTTGATTCATGCTTAAATAATTAGCCAATAATTACTTAATTAATCACCTACTAATTGTTGATAATTTTCTTATTTAGGATTAATCATTTTCTCACAACTATTGCACTGACATTGGTATTTTATGTCCCATGCATTATATTAAAAATCCTGGGGTCATTTTGGTCCTCAAAATACTTTTTGATTTTTGCCCTTTAATTTTTCCAAGGTTATAATTTAATAAATTACCAAAATTAGAGACAATACACTCTCTAATTTTTAATAATTATTTTACTGCCTTTTAAGATTTATCATAATATTCTTAGGCTATTTTATGCCCCATAAGGGTATTTTAGGCATTTTAGCACATTATTCCTCCTAATTCTCAAGAGATTTTCCTTAGAAAAATAAGAAATTTATAATCCAATATTTGAGACCACATATTCACCTATCGAACATAGTCATTTATTTATCTCAATATAATATTACAGATAAATAAATATCCGGGTATTACATATACAGTTCCCCCAAAAAACTATCAAAATTACAAAACAAGGAATTAATTTCGATCGTCAGAGTTGCTTTTTCATAATCGACAAGAGAATGGATAAATATGCATTACCACAGAAATAGTAATATATGACCGTTATTAACTTCCATACATAATGATTCCAAAGTGCTATATATGCGGGTCCTATAAAAGCTTGGCGTAGATGCATTACGGTTCTAAATCGTTATTATTCAGAACCTATTATAACGGTTATAATATAACACCCGTTATGTATTGAGTTTTAGTGAGGTCATTATCTACTCATTGTTGTGATAATAATTAACGGGCACATATAAACAACCGTCATAATATATGGTAATGCTTGCATGATACATAACAGTCTTATTTTACAACCATTATTTATTTAGTAACATATATAACGATTTGTGTATAAGAACCATGACTATTAATAAAAATTAATAACGGTCTCACATAGACAACCGTTAAATATTAAGTACATAAATAATGATTTATAAATAAGAACCATGAACATTTATAATATATGACAGTGTTCATATAATAACGTGATGTATGTATATAAGACTCTTCAAGTGAGAGTTTTTTAGTTAGTTGAACTCAAGATGCATAACCTCTGTGCCCTTTTTGATAGGGATATTTTTTCCCATCTTCCTTTGTTTTCTAGGCTTAATTGATGAAGAGAACTAATGTATACGTGAACACTTACATTATTATATATATAGATTGGAAATGTAATTGATTCTAGCCACAAAGCTTAGAAAAACTTGATTCATCCAAATTGTATGGCTACTCAATGTGGGAAGTAATACTCTATTATGTATATATAGACGAGACCAAGTAGCTTAAAAACTCTAACATTGAAGAGTCTAGGACTGATCACAATATTGAATTTCATAGATTTTAACTTGGTGGTGGCACCTACTCAATAAAAAACAAGATAGGAACCTTTAAGTCAAAGCAATATGGGAATTCCAAAAAAAAAAAAGTATAACTTCACAGAAGCGATTCAATATGTCACATGAACTAGTTTATTTATAAAGTTTGTTCATGTATAACTCTCGATACATCTCAACTAGTTTATTTACAAAGCTTGTTCATGTATGACTCTCATCGATAAAACTAAACAAGTGTATTCATCACATCCCTATTGAACTTTTTGAAGTAACTTCTAGAGATATGAATACTTTCAAAAAGGAGATGTATTTGCTTAGGGATCATATCTCTAGAAGATACATAAAAAATATCAATAAAGTAGGAACCTTTAGTCAAAATGGATTGATAACTTGTAACAGGAAATGAACCTTCGATCAAAGCAATAATAGGTTTTCCAACAAAATAAAACCTTACAAAAAGTCACCTTGAATGCGTTATCACATCGTGACTTCACAAAGCACCTCAACCAAATAAGGAGAATAGAGCACCAAAGGAATGCGATCTAGCTAGGGCTCACGAACAACAAAAACACAAGTTAAGGCAAGCAAAAGCAACTCACTCGGTAGTTGCTGAGACAAGTATGAAGGTATTCACTAGTGTGGTTGTCGTTGAGTAGTAAGATAAAGGATTTTTATGGTGAAACTCAGCTAAAAAGGACTCTTGAAGGCCAAAAAAGACAATAGGAGTAGTAAGGTTAAAATGTTGGCATGTTTCTTTTGAATAAACTAAGTGTTAAGTGTATATCTTTTTAGACGCTTAAATAGAAGAGGAAGGTAGGGTTTTTTGGGTTGTCATGCCTAAGAATTTACATAACGGTTGTATTGGTAAAATTACTATTTATTTGATTATATTTATTATGGTTCTTTGTTAATAACCGTGAGTTTTCTCATTATTTTAACATATACATGTATCACGGTTATTAAGGTTATTAGTTAATAACCGTGAGGTATGTTATTATTTCTTTTTAAAAAAATGGGTAGCTAGTGCCCAGATAATTATATTTTTATATTTTATAAAAATAAAACCAAAAAAATCGCCTCGATCTGGTGACTAGTTTCCTAATAGATTATATGTGGTACGCTGCGAATTTAGGAACTTTTGTTTCATTCAATTTGAATGAATCAAAAGTTCCATAAATTCGCAATAAATCTCATCATTTCGCTTATGTCACAAGAGGGGTGGCTTGAATCATCTGAGAGTAAGTTTGAATCATGGTGGCCAATCTCATACTCATTAAGAATGAGAATGGCCTTTTTGTTCATGCTTGACAAATATCTGGCCAGCCTCCTCACAACATGGTTAATGCATTCTGAATGTTGCATCATTGCCCTTACTTGAGGTGGAGGCGGAGGTTGTGGAGGAGGAAGAGAGGAGAAGGAAGTGGTGGAGGTTGTGGAGGAAGAAAAGGAGGTGGAGAAGGAGGATGACATTGTTGATTCTCTAGCAAGTCTTTAGCATGGAATTTCATCTTGGTGATTGAAAGAACAAAGGAGGATGAAGAAGTGATAGTATGATAAACATAAGGAAATGGGGAGTTTATATAGATTTGAAGTGATGAGTTTGAACCATTATTGCACACATTGGAAGTTAAAGAGGAGCAGTCGCCCGCAGTAATGGTAATGAAAGGGTACTCGGTTCTCATGTTTATCATCGAAGAATGAAGAAGCACAAAGTATTCTCATCATGAGCGTGGGGAAGGGAAAAGGTTGGAACCGTTTAGCTTATGGTTATTTAAGAGAACCATTATGTTGTTTTGCTAATATGAAGTTGGAAGACAAATCATTTGTTTGTTGATCTAAAGTTTCATGACAGTTTTACTCTAAGAATATATGACGGTTACAGAGTACAACCGTTAGGTATTGCATAGTAATATGATAAGTGATAGTTGTTACTTAATTACCATAATGTATAACCCTTTTTTAAAATTTTCGTGTGTAATACCCTAAAAATCACTTATGATAAGTGTCATAATTTAGTAGAAATACCTATTAGAGGTAAGGTGAATATATGGTCTGAAATATTGAGTCATAAATATCGTATTTCTTAAGGAAAAGTCCCTTGAAAATTAGGAAAAATAAAAGTGTCAAAATTACGAAAATGCCCTTGTGAGGTATAAAATGGCCTAAAAATATTACAATAAATTCTAAAGGCAGTGAAATAATTATTAAAAATTAGAAAGAATATTGTCCTTAATTTAGAAAATTTAATAAATTATTACCTTGGAAAAATTAAAGAAGAAAAATCAAAAAGTATTGTGTGGGCCATAATTGACCCCATGATTTTTAATATTTTACATGGAGCGTAAAATACCAATGTCAGTCCAATAGTTGTGAGATAATAGTTAATCCTAAATAAGGAAATTGTCAACAATTAGTAAGGGATCAATTAAATAATTATTGGCTAATTGATTAAGCTCGATTAAGAGAAAATCTAAGGGTAAATATGTAAAACCCTTTAAGTAAATGTTAATGGCTAAAATTAGCATAAAGTATATTTGCTAATTAATTGAAAAATATTAAGAAAAATGAATGAGGTTAAGTACATGGAAATCCCTAATCCTAAAAGGTTGCTAAACATAGGATTAGCCAATGGGATAATCATCTAATTAAAGCATTGATTAATTAAATAAACTAAGAGTTGAAAAGTCAACAATTGGGCAAGTAGGAGGCAACATATTTTGTCAAAAGATGCCCTCATTTTCGAAAAAATAGGAAGGAAAAGGAAGGAAAATGTTGTAGTGTGAACATGGAAATGGTTTAAGAATATTCTATGGAATATTCTGTGAAAAAGCAAACAAGATAAATGACCACCGATAGAAAATAAATCCTAACTCAAAATCCTTGGATTAGGTTGCTAACAACTGGACATATTATGATTCAGTGTAATTTTGTCCAGAAGTTGACATTACCCGAAGAGATTTCCGTAACCGGCGGAACGGTTAGGGAATAAGACGAAAATCTTCGGCAGGAAACGGAATACCCTAAGTGGAATCAAGAAATTAGTTAACCGAGGTATTTTTAAAGAGGAAGAATAGACCTTCAGGGCTATGTTGCCGGATTTCTAAGATTCTCTAAGATTTTGCGATTCGAACACCGATCGGGGAAATTTATCGGTAAAATCCCATAAAGTAAATGCATGACATCATTGGGATGACTTCATTGCTTGGAAGAATGACATAAGGGGGTGGTTTTTGTGGATGGAAATGAAGTAGAAAACTTGCTAGCTAAGTTGTCAAATGAATGGCCAAGAATAAATAAGGCAAAATTGTTATACCCTTTGTGTCCCTAGGTTTTTTGCTATAAATAGCCCTTCCACTTCTCTTCATTTCTCACAAATTCAAGAGCAATTAGAAGAGTTAGAGAGAAGTTAGAGAGAGAAGCTCTGGAGAAAGTTGTAGTGAAGTTCTTCAACGGGTAAGTTCTTCAGTTCTAGTTTTCGTTTCGGTAGTTATAGTAGAAATGTTGTTTTGATATTTAATCTTCCAAATTAGTTTAGATATCATTTTTTAAGGTTGAATATGATATATATTTCGAAAATCATGTTGGAGTAGGAGTTATGTTGAAATTCTGGAAGATTAGGGTCAAAGTAACGGAGTGCTGGCGAAATTCCGTCGATTAAGGGGTCAGGGGTAAAATGGTCATTTATGACTAAAATGTCCGTCGTAATGATAGATCCTTAATAAATGTGTTGTTATCTTGATAGGATATCCCTGATTACGTTCTGATCAACCGTCAATCACCGTATTCGGCGAAATACCGCTTCACGATCAACGAAGGTACGTTCGCGTACTGTAACACTAACGCTAATGTTTATGGTATGCATATATGTGATATGTATGTTGTATGTGTAGAGATGTTATACTGTTGAGTGCATATAGAGGTTAGAATATATGTCTGAATGCTGGGGCAATATGTCCATATGCTGGGGGCAATATGATGTATCTTTGAGGCGGTATGTCTCATCTTGGGGGCAATATGTCTGCATTGGTTGTGATAGAGCGATTGTATGTGATGTGATATTGTGAGTGCCTGTTGTCTGTATATATATATATAAACATGAGGTTAACCGTTACCTGGGGTCCCTATGCATTGGACCTCAGCCCTTAACATAGCTTCAGGGTCGGGAGGACCGAGGACCGAGGATAGAGGCAAGCAGTCCACATAGAAGATCCGGCTGAAGACTTCCCTTTTGATGTTCCGGCGGAAGCCTTCCTTTTGTTGTTGTACATCACTTTTGAAATACTCGATTACTGTACCGCTGTTGTAATTAGCCAGACTTACGGCGTTTTATATATACATATCAGTTACTCAATTGCTCTGTTGCTCTACTCTGATGATTTTGAAATGATATTTGACGAAAAAAAATATACTGCTTTTGAAAATGGGATGTTACATCGTGGTTGATTATGCAACCACCATCTTACAAAAAAAAAAGAAGACAAAGTAAATAAATATACAGAAAATAAAAAGTTACATAGATATTTTAAGAATATGATGTATCATCATATTCTTCTTTCCCCATAAACTTGTCCACTTTCTCGTTCAAAAAGAGAACGAAAGAGGTAAGTTCCTTCAAGCACAGATCCATACGTCCTTGCTCTCTTTTGTAAACCTGGACCTATGATGGAGCTCATAGTTTACGTGGACGAGATCTTCAATGCTTGTTGGCGGTGGGAGTTCATCTGTCAATTTTTTTCCTGATGATGAATCAGAAGTTCTCTTGCATTTGTCCATGATGTTTTGTTGAAACAGAAGTTGGCTTTGAGAAGTTGAAATGGAAGTAGAGAAGTGTAGTTCAGTTTAGAGAGGGTTTCATGGATTATCAAGCTTTCACATCTTTTAGTATTATATTTTATAAATGATGATGATGATTGATTTTGAATAATTGTTATGTATTTGACAATTTTTATTAATTTATTATTAACGTAACGTTTATTAACTTAGAACCATTATTTATTTGCATGGTCTTCTATTAAGTGATAGATTTTACTTAATAACCGTTATGTATTTGTATTGAGGATCCTAACCAGGTTGCCCCTCACCATAACCAGCACCTCTGCCCTTTCTGCCATTCCATCTATTGCACCGAAAGACGATATGGTGTAACACCCCAAAGTCCATACCACTTATTGTGCCCGTTGACACGTAGTATTTAGGAATATGGTGCTAGAGGTCAGAGTAATGCGGAATGGAGAGCATGCACTAACATTTGGATGATGAGTAACTGGTATAAAATGCCCAGGCATAAGCTAGTTATATTAAATATTTCCCGAAAGAATATTCATGTGATACGATAATACAGAACTTTTATAATTACAACTCTTACATAGTAACTATAACATCTTAAACCAAGCCTTAACTACAATTGTTATTTTTGTGTTTTGTGAATTCTCCCTCGCAAATACATGACGATGCGCATAATTAAGCGTTACTTCTATGTATATATCCTTATACAACCTCCGCCTCAACATAACTAATATTTATTAGCTATAACTATAATATCCTAATTTTTACATTAGAATTTAATTATAAATAAATAAAAATTAATTAATCATGATACATGAATTTATTGTGTAATTATCAAAATAAAGGTTTGTATATAAAATACCATTTATGATAGTAGAAGAAATTAGTAGAATAAGGATATAGAAATAATAAATAGTTGTTGTCAAAAAAATAAAAAATAAAATAAAAAGAGAAAGGGAAAAAGGTGCAGAAGAAGGGGGGGACAATTAATAATAATGATAATAATATAATAATTAATATATTATTATATTAATAATAAATTCATATTTACTTTTTTTTTTTTAAAAAAAAAAACTATAAACCGGTGGCAGCGATATATATATATACTTGGGGATTAAGCATGGCTCCACCGCCATTCCCCTGAGTATATATAAGTGTGCTTGGTGAGTGTGTGTGCAGAGTGGTGTGTGCGTGTGTTGCGCGAGAGAGATCTGAGGAGCAGAGAGGGAGAAGAGGAAAGAAAGAGGGACAGCAAGAGAGGAAGATAAAGAGGAAAAGAAGAGCCTCGAAGACATCTTAAAGTAAGTTATTTATTTTATAAGATTATTTAAATAGTTAAATGAACTTCTTTTCAACAAATTTTCTTCATGAAAGTTATTCTACTTATTTTCCTATTTCTAATGAGAGTAATATAGTATTGATTAGTGAAAATATTGGGATTAGAATTATGATAAAGTTTTGAGTTTTGATAATAAATGATGGTATATATCAAGAGCATAATTAATAAGTTATTTTGATCGGTTTAGATTCCTTAGTTCGTAGTTGTGGGAATTTAACTTTAATTTTCTATCTAAAAGAATTTAGGATTTATGTCATATAGTATATTTTTACCGATTAAATGAGTATTTAAACATTTAGTTGGATTACTAGAGGTATTATTAAAGATTTAATCGGTTAGTTTTACTAAGTCTTGAACTATATGAAATTCCGAATTGGGATTTTAAATTAGAGTTGATATGATTTTGATTATGTGGAGATTATTTAATAAATTGGGTTATACTTATAAAAGTTAGTACTAAGTTAAAAATTGAGGAATAGATAAACTGTCATTTTTCTAGAAAAACTAAAGTGAGATAGTAGTTTAATTAATTAATCATTATTATATAAGTGATTATTCTTGTTAATTCTATTAACGTATAATTATATATTTATTTTTAAAATGGACTTGATCTCTCTCAAGGTTAGTTCTTGTGTCAAGAATTTGAGTTAACCACTTTCCACTCATTGTACTTGCTTGTATGATGACTTGTGAGTGGTTTTTAATCTATGAAAGCTATGTTATTTATGAAGTTGCCTTGTGGGATTTATTTTGGAATGATTAGTGATATTATATATTGCGGACAATATACTTTTTATGGTTTCTTGAATTGAAATAATATTGTCACCTTGCTAATTATTGAGATGTTGTATTATTTTTATGATGATGTGGAGCGGTGATGGATGTGGAGTGATGATGAGAGTTATTGTGTATATAATACCACGTGGTATGCCACCACTCAGTGCAGAGTGGATGTAACACCCCTACCGGCCTCGACCTTTCGGGTGGCGGATAGAGGGAATCCTTTTTATAATTACCGCATATTACCTAATTACTACTTATTAGCATGTATCAGAGGTTAACGCGGCAGAGTATATCCCGGTTGGATTTCAGACAATACTGGTATAATTAAAAGTGAGTAACAAAACATAATTCCGGAGGGGTTAAATATACTGATCATCCACTTGTGTACCCACAAGGCCAAAAATATACAGATTATCCAAACACAAAATAAAATAACAAAATGATCTTCCTTCGCCTCCAACTCCAACTACTCTGCTCGCCAGTCTTACCCCTCTCTCAGATATAGTCCTCATAGTACTTCCTGAAGCTTTACAAAAATCTGGGATTCATAAATGGATCCCAGAGTAACCGTTAATCTCATATGAAATGCATAAACAATGTATGTATGCAACCATAATTAGGAAAAACACCAAATAAATGCATTCAGTAACAAACGCGCAGCAACACAAATACAACATACCAAGTATATACCGTGTTAACTGGAAGGACTAAATGTCCTAGAAACAAACGCAGGATCGCTCAACAAAGCAAGCCCCGGATCCATAGCGCCAGGAAAAACACAGTAATCGGGCTCTGAACCCAGACCACACTGAATGCACACAAACGTATGTCCCTTTTCAGGAGACATGGGTCCACAATCATGGAAAAACAAACATACAAGGTAACACAAGACATATGAGGATTAATGTTACTACTTGGTAGTTGTCTTATAAGTGTCTGTAAAATTTTCTCCGGGTGCACGAGAAATTAAAGTAACCCTAGAATAACCAAAATATAAATATAAATGACCTTCCTTTACAAGTATTTATTTAATGACTTAGAAATAAGCCTCCTCAATAAAACATAAACATAAGTTTTTTAAGTTCCTGTACTAAAAGTTGGTTTTGAAAACGTGGAAGTGGAAGGCATTACACTACAACATTGAATCAATTTCCTTGCGTCCTGAGGCTGACCGAATTAGTCCCCTAAAATTACTCCACCCAACTTTCATCAACAAATTCTTCTTATGTCTTGATAATTCTTCTCCTAAGCTTTAGATCTTGAGTTTGATTTCTTCCTTCATTCATTACTTCTAGTTGTATTCAGGCCATTTTCATAAACGCATACCCAAGATACTACCATTTTCACCTTAGCAAATCATGAATTTATAAAGTAGTTAAAACATTGACTTACTTGATCTTGGTACTCCCTAGCTTGAACCTCGATCCTCAATGTGTCTTCTTCCTCCTTTTCGTCCTTCACCTTCGTAGAACAAGGAATGAGTTTTTCTTCAAAATTTTAACTTCCCAAAAACGAAAGTAGAAGAAGGTGGGATAAGTATTCAAAATCCTTACCTTCCTTTGGGACGTGTTGTTTGGCTCACCTTATGTCTTCTTCTTAATCTTTAATTTCTTTCTTCTTCTCTGCCTCTCCAAATTCGTCCAGCAACAGCAACAGAAAGGGGAGAGGCAAGTCCCTTTAAATAAATCTCCAAGGTTGCTTCATTTAGCCCCTAGATCGTTCTTCATCATTCTAGAGAAATCTAAAGAAATATATATTTTTTTTTCCCCTCTGATCTCACCTTCACTCGGCCGGTGGTTTGGAAAAGTCTGGAGAAAAATTTCAATTCCTCCTCCTGCGTTTTGAAGAGCATGAAGAAGGATTTATTATATAATATAATAATGTTTGTTTTTATTTTCCTTTGCTGACCACTTCTGTTTCTTCATTAAATGCTAATTGTCACATCTTTCTCACTTTCTTCCACGTCCGGCGTGTGGAGAATATGGGGAAATATTTTATTATTTGATGCTATAGCTTTCCTTGTCTCACGTGTATCAATACTTTCTCCAATTAATGGTATACTTCTTCTTCTTCTTCTTTTGTCAAAATCAGTGGTATGCCTCTCACTGTCCCAGCCAGCGAATTTAATGGGTGGTAGGTGACAATTTTATTTTATTTTATTATTCTCCCTTTTTGCTCTCCCCTCACGTCTCTGACTCATTGGGAAGCATAAAAATTGTAATTGTATCCCATCGTACATACTCCCTCTTCCCTTAATTTATTTTGATTTCTTCAATCCATCAATTCATTCTTCCTCTCTTTCATCCGGCGTTTTAAAGAAGCAAGAAGTAATATATATAATATATATATTATATTTTTTTCCCATTTCCTTTGGCTTTACTTTCATGACAAGGACGTTGGGAATATTGAAGGAAAGTTGTGTAGTCTATAATTTCTTGCTCCACGTACACCACCACTTGCTTGCAAATTGTTCCCATCACATTTTTTTTCCTTTTGTGTCTCAGGCCGGCGGTTTTTGAAGGAGTTGGAAACCAAAAAAAAATTCTCACTCACTTTCTCCCTCTTGCACGTCTGTTGCCTAGAAAAAAAAATATAGGGAAAATATTTTGTCTCATATAAGTTTTATCCAATGTCCACCCTTCTTATATTGAAACTCCACTGATTTTTCATTAGGATTTCCTCCCAATTGGACGAAAATTATAGAAATAATAAGGAAAAATATATTTTTACCTTCTTTGATATTGTCATCTCAATTTATTTGTAACCAAATTTATTAACCACATTTTCTAAATAATTCCATATTATTTCCCATAATTAATACATCCTGTCAGAAAAATAAATACCATTGACTACTACTACTTGATGAAATATTCATATATTTCCTTGACTAATTCACATGAAAATTAGGGGTGTTACATTTCTTCCCCCGTAAAAATAAATTTCGTCCTCGAAATTTGTTTATACATTTATCATGCTCCTAGACATAAACTCTGGGTATTTTTCTTTCATACCCTCAACCGTTTCCCATGTCGCTTCTCTATCAGATAACCCTTTCTAGACCACTTTCACAAAAGGAATACTTTTACGCCTGAGCTGCTTCTCTTGATAATCAATAATCCGTTCGGGCTCTACTACAAAGGTATGATCTTCCTGTACCTCAACATTCTCATACTCAAGGACATGCTTTAGGTCTGGTTGATATTTCTTTAGCTGAGAGACATGGAAAACATCATGCAACCTACTCAGACTTGGTGGCAATGCCAACTGGTAAGCCACTGATCCTCGCTTTTTCAATATCTCAAAAGGACCAACATATCGAGGACTTAATTTCTTACGTTTTAAGGCTCTCCCCACTCCAGTAACCGGAGATATCTTCAAAAATACTTGATCACCCTCATTAAATTCTAGAGGTCTCCTTCTCTTATCTGCATAACTCTTTTGACGACTTTGAGCCGCTAGGAGCCTCTTTTTGATTAAGTTGATCTGTTCAGAAGTTTCATCTACCATTTCCGGTCCAAACAACTTCCGTTCAGATAACTCTGTCCAACAAAGAGGTGATCGACATTTTCGTCCATACAGAGCTTCATACAGAGCCATCTGTATACTAGCATGATAACTATTATTATATGCAAATTCAGCTAGAGGTAAATACTGATCCCATTTTCCTTTAAAATCCAAGACACATGCTCGCAACATATCTTCAAGTGTTTGGATTGTCCTCTCTGATTGCCCATCTGTCTGGGGATGATAGGCAGTACTGAACTTTAACTTTGTCCCCATTGCTTGATGTAAAGCTTGCCAGAATCGAGAAAAAAACCGAGGATCTCTATCAGAGATAATACTCTTTGGTGTACCATGAAGTCTGATTATTTCTCGAATATAAATCTCTGCCAGTTTCTCAGGAGAGTAATTGACACTGACAGGAAGAAAATGAGCAGACTTAGTGAGTCGGTCAACGATTACCCAAATTGCATCCAAATGCCTGATCTTGGGTAAACCCACTACCAGATCCATAGTTACATTCTCCCATTTCCATTCAGGAATCTCTAGTCCCTTCAAGAGTCCTCCTGGTCGTTGATATTCGATCTTTACCTTCTGGCAAGTCAAACATCTAGCCATATACTCAGATATTTCTTTCTTCATTCCAGGCCACCAGAGCTGCGATTTCAAATTCCGATACATCTTGACTGCGCCTGGATGAATAGTATACCTACTCTTGTGAGCCTCGTCTAGAATCTTTTGTCTCAAATCATCTCTAGACGACACATAAATTCGTTTCTTGAACCGGATCAAGCCATTTGAGATATCATATTTTGTTGCTTCACCTCGAGTGATCTTCTCTCGAATGGACGCTGCTAGATCATCCTGCATCTGAGCTTCTTCTATTTCTGTGCATAGATTACTCTCCTCTTGGCTGACAAGGAGGTTAGCCATATAGACTCTATGAACCGCATCCTTATTTATAAAGGTTTGGCCTGATACACCCAGATCTCTGAAGTCTTCTAATAGCTTCTGCTCTTTCATCATCATATATGCTACCTGCACCGTCTTCCGACTCAACGCATCTGCGACAACATTAGCTTTACCCGGATGGTATTTTATCTCCAGGTTATAATCCTTAAGCAACTCCATCCATCTAGCTGCCTCATATTAAGTTCCTTTTGGTCAAACAGATACTTGAGGCTCTTGTGGTCGCAGTATAGCTCAACTGTGGTACCATACAGATAGTGTCGCCATATTTTCAAAGCAAAGACAATCGCTGCAAGCTCCAGATCATGTGTAGGATAATTCAACTCGTGAGGCTTCAACTGACGAGAGGCATACGCCACAACTCTCCAATACTGCAAGCTAGCATCACCGAAGACCACATAGGTCGACTCGGATGCGGGATAATCAACACGGCGCTGTCGTCAACCTCTCCTTCGATGTCGAAAACTCTCCTCACACCGGTCGTCCCACAAAAGACTGGTTCTTCCTCAGGAGCTTCGTCAATGGCGACACAATCCGGGAAAAATTCTGTATGAACCGACGATAGTACCCGGCTAGACCCGAGCTGCGAATCTCGGTGGCGGTCTCGGTCTTTTCCAGCTTAATACTGCTTCCACCTTACTGGGGTCCACTGAAACACCATTTTTGGAAACCACATGACCCAGAAATTTAACCTCTGATAACCAGAATTCACATTTACTAAGTTTAGCGTAGAGTCGCTTCTCTCTCAAAATGCTTAAAACACATCGCAGATGTCGTTCGTGTTCTTCTCGGTTCTTTGAATAGATCAAAATATCATCAATGAATACAACTACAAATTGATCCAGATACGGCCGAAAAATTCTGTTCATATAATCCATGAAGATTGCAGGAGCATTGGTCAGGCCGAACGGCATCACAAGAAACTCATAGTGTCCATATCTTGTCCTGAAGGCCGTCTTCGGAATATCCTCAGCTCTAATTCGAAGCTGATGGTACCCTGAACGTAGATCAATCTTCGAGAATATACAGGAACCAGATAGTTGATCTAGCAAGTCGTCAATCCTGGGTAACGGATATTTGTTCTTCACTGTTACCTTATTAAGCTCTCGATAATCGATGCAAAGTCTTAAACTTCCATCTTTCTTTTTAACAAAGAGAACTGGGGCTCCCCAAGGTGAGACACTGGGGCGAATAAACCCCTTTTCCAACCATTCTTCAATCTGCTTCTTTAATTCAGCCATCTCATTTGGTGCCATCCGATAGGGTGCTTTAGAAATCGGTCCAGTACCAGGCACGACCTCAATTGCAAATTCCAGCTCTCTCTCTGGTGGCAACCCACTGATGTCATCAGGGAACACATCAGGAAATTCGTTCACCACTGGTATGCCATCCAGAGAAGGTTCTAGAAAAGAACACCACATACCCTTGGCATCCTTGTTTAATGCACTGTTCTGCCTCAGTAGCTGAAAGGAAGCCAAGACTTGCTTTGGCATTGAGACTCTGCTGTTGATCAGGACATATAATCTTTCTATTGCCAAAATCCAGTACAATGTTATTGGCCATCAGCCAATTTAAACCCAAAATTACATCGATATCACGCAACGGCAAACAGATCAAGTCCACAGTTGACTCATGTCCATCAACAACCACAACACAGTTTAAACATACATTAGCAGTCTCAGATTTGACTCCAAGTGGGGTAGACACAATCAAATCATAAGGTAATTTATAAACATTCAAATTCATACGTTTAACACAATCATATGCAATAAATGAATGACTAGCACCAGAATCAAATAATGCATGCAACAAGCAACCATGGAGAAAGATGGTACCTTGGACTAATTCTGGTGATTTGCGTGCGTCCTCTCGTGTCATGGTGAATACACGACCTTGGTTCTGAGGCCTCTTCTCAGTAGCCTGCTGGGGACAGTCACGGCTATAATGCCCAGGCTTATGGCATGTATAACAGACTACTTGCCCACTGCAGATGACACCTGGATGAGATTTGCCACATTTGTTACAATTCTGAGGCTCTACTGGCCTCCTGTAGTTCTGCTGTCCAGGGCGAAAGGGCTTCTTATTATTGCCACGGTTTTTGTTCCATGTCCCTTTCCTTTTCTGAGAGGAGCTTCCCCGATTAGAGTCACTGCGGGGAAAAGGTCTCCTAAAAGCATATAATTCCTTCAGGTTTCGCTCAACAATTCTGCACTCTTCGACTGCCTGACTCAATACATGGAACTGTCTAGCTATAAGCTTTTCTCTGATCTCAAATTTTAGGTCGCGAACCAAGACATCTGCTAAGCTACTTTCAGCATTAGGGTTTCTATGATAAGTAGAGTAGTGAGATAGACGAGTAAACCTGGCATAATAGTCTTCAAAAGACTCGTTATCTCCTTGCTTAATATTTAGAAACTCCGACTCCTTAGCGATACAAATGGAAGGAGGATGATACTGTGCATTAAACTTTTCCTGGAACAGTTCCCAAGTGATAGGAACATTACAGGCACGTAAAGTCGTCTCCGTGTTGCGCCACCAACGATCAGCGTCCCCCTCCAGCTTATAAATGGCCAACTGGGCCTTCCTCTCTTCTGGGCACTCTAAGACCTGAAAGATTTTCTCGAGGCGGAGAATCCAATCTTCCGCTGCATCAAATTTACCACGGAAGATTGGTGGCTGCTGTTTGCAAAATTTAGAAACCCAATAGATTGATGTCTCCGCTGCCCTGTTATTTTGATGGTTTGTCTGTGACTCTTCCTGTTCATCATGATTATTATTGTTGTTGTTGTTGTTATTGTTGCCATTATCTGTCTCATTCTCATGCTCCTCAGATGTTCGATCTTGGCGAGCCCTAATTTCATTTATTTCCGCTCGCATTCCTTGTATCATATTCCCCTGCTCTCAGATTAATCCCATCATCTCTCGTATCATATTACTATCTTGAGGATTAGGTATTTGTACCTCCTGTTCTCGCCTAGGCCTTCCAGGTCCTTTCCCTCTTGCCATTTTTAAGGTTTAGCTACAAAGTAATAGAAGAATAAATAAATGGACATTATTTTCACAAATTGATAGCAAATTATTAATTTTGGCTACAAGATAAAAGAGAGTCATGTCCTTAATCATTTTTCAACGTCCTATTAGCCTCAAAATATTAAAGCATAAATAGTTCATGTAATGTCTTTAAATAGGTACAACCACACAACAACCTATAAGGTTACTACTTGGTAGTTGTCTTATAATTGTCTGTAAAATTTTCTCCGGGTGCACGAGAAATCAAAGTAACCCTAGAATAACCAAAATATAAATATAAATGACCTTCCTTTACAAGTATTTATTTAATGACTTAGAAATAAGCCTCCTCAATAAAACATAAACATAAGTCTTTTAAGTTCCTGTACTAAAAGTTGGTTTTGAAAACGTGGAAGTGGAAGGCATTACACTACAACATTGAATCAATTTCCTTGCGTCCTGAGGCTGACCGAATTAGTCCCCTAAAATTACTCCACCCAACTTTCATCAACAAATTCTTCTTATGTCTTGATAATTCTTCTCTAAGCTTTAGATCTTGAGTTTGATTTCTTCCTTCATTCATTACTTCTAGTTGTATTCAGGCCATTTTCATAAACGCATACCCAAGATACTACCATTTTCACCTTAGCAAATCATGAATTTATAAAGTAGTTAAAACATTGACTTACTTGATCTTGGTACTCCCTAGCTTGTGTAATACCCTAAAAATCACACTTAGGGTAAATATCAAAAATTGGGAAATATACCTATTGAAAATAGGTGAATATGAGGTCTCAAACACCTTGTATTGAGTTTACCTTGTTGTTAGGGTAAATTCTCTTGAAATTAGATAATTTGCAAATAGGTCCCTAAAACGTTTGAAAGTTTGCAACAGGTCCCTAAAGGTTATCCCGTGATATTTAATATTTTATGTAGGGCATAAAATACCAATGTTAGTAATATAGTTGAGAGATAATGAGTGATTCTAATTAAGGAAATTGTCAAAAATTAGTAAGGGATTAAATTAAGTAATTAATCATTAATTGCTTAAAGTATAGGAAAAGGAAATTAGGTGTAAACCCTAATTAAAGATTGGCAACCAATGAGAGAAATTCTTGCTAATTAAATATGAGATAATTGGAAAGTAATGTGAATTATTGAAAAGCAAAATACTTGGCCAAAGAAGTGCCATCATTTTCGAAAGTATGGAAGAGAAAAAGAAGAAGAAATATGTAGTAAACTTTGTGAAGAAGTTATAGGAAAAGTCAACAAAAGAGGCATAGGATATTTGGCAAATGAGGAAGCAAATTCCTTGGTCAATAATTGACCATGCATTTCGAAATATGCTTATGGATGGAGGAAGTTTGATGTTCAAAAACATATCATGATATTTTGGTAGAAAACTTAGCAAGAAGTAGTTGAAAAGTCAAATAAAAATACTAGCCAATAGAAACACATGGGGCAATGAATAATTGAGGCAAGTGGAGGCAACATCTTTTAAAGATGCTAGATATTTTCGAAATGAAGGAAGAAAGAAGAGGAAAAAGTAGTGTGAACACATGGTGCAAGTGGATAGGAAAGGTTGGAAGAAATTGTGAAACTCTTAATTAAAGTTTAATTAAGTTGTAAAAACAAATTGGATTAATGACCAAAGGATTAAGACACTAATCAAGCTTTGCTAATCACTTTGAAAAGTCAACAAAATAATACTTGATCCACAAGAGGCCACATCTCTTGATTGGTAAAAGTTGTGGAGAGGGAAGTGGCCAACAATACAAGAAGGTTTGAGCAAAGTGGAAGAGATATGGGAGAGGGAGGAAGGGACGGATTGGAGGAAGTGAGAAAGGGAAAAGAAGTGATTTTAAAAGAGACACATAGGTCTCATTATTCTACCACACAATTAAAGTAAAAGTTGTGGGGAATTAAAAGGCCAACAAGGCAAGAAGAAAGGAACAAAAAGAGATGACATCAACCCCTTTTGAACCATGGAATTCGAATGGCTTAGGAGACTTGGGAAAATTTAAAATTCCAAGTGAGTCCTAGGAGTTTTGCTATAAATAGGGGTCCTTGCTCCTTCATATTTTCTCACACCAAAACACAAATCACTTCTAATCCTTTGGGATAGGGAGTGAGATGTGAGTTCTTTTTGGAGGTGAGGAGCAAGAATGTAACATCCCAATTTTAGAGCCAAATTTTTTTTTTTTCAATCAGAGTAGAGCATCGGAATAAAACATTGAGTAACTGATTATAACAACAACAGTGGCGTAAACGCCTGTTCATAAAGATTAATACATTATCTGTTTAGATACTAGACGTCCTTGATCGGGTCTCCACGCGGTCTTCATCTTCATGTGTGCTGTCCGCTCTGTTTACTCTTATCCTCCGTCCTTGGTCTCTCTCTCCAGACCTTGATGTGATGCTATAGTAAGAGCTGAGATCCAATGCCCATCGGATCTCAGGTAACGGTTAACCTCATGCTTATATAACAGTATATGATCAACAGATATTTCTAAAATGAATTACAGCAATGATCTTGATAGTTCAATATATGATCATTAAATAACAACTACCCTACAAGCAAAGTTATCTGCCTGCACTATTCACCAGTACCACGATGTACGGTCGTGTCCTCAGCGCTAGGAAAACATAACGGTATTATCAAAACCATAATCCGTAAAGCTGTAATAGTGATTATCTAAGAGTAACATCCTTAGTCACTGTGCATGGCCCAGAACAGAGTTCCACCCATGGCTTATGAAACTATCCATATCATATATAAGCAGACTATAAGCATCAGAGTTAGTATTACAGTACGCCGCGAACGTACCTTCGTTTGATGGTACTTCGGTACTTTTGAAATGGCACGTTTTACGAAAAACGGCGAAACGTCCAACAGCGGCACTTCGGACAACGTAACGGCAGCAAATCAGAGTTTTTGATGTCCTATAAGAGTAATATCACTTTTATTAGTGATTTGACAACATAACTGGCATTTTAGGTAAAAATTACCATTTTGCCCCTATACCCCTAATTGGCGGAATTTCGCTAGCACTTCGTTACTTCGGCTCCGATTTTTCCCAAAATTTTGCCAGAACTTCGACCCAATGATAATTTTCGAAATTCTAGACTAATATAGCCCTATCATATGATACCCAATCATGCTTGAAAAATTAAAGGCTATACTAGCGATCTACTCTAACTATTGAAAGAACTACGAAAGCTTAAAGCTTGCTATTTTAGCTTTTCGGGACTCAATCCCTACCAAGTTTTACCTCTTAAAAAAACTAAAGACCGAAGGACTTACCCGTTGAAGACTTCTGCAAAAATTTTCCAGAGCTTCTCTCTCTACTTTATCCCTCTAGGATTTCGGATTCTTGCTTGAAGAATGGAGTGAAAATTTCAAGAGGATGGCATGCCTATTTATAGAATTTTCAAAGGACATAGATGGCATTTTCCAACTTGTTCTTAACCATGGAAATCAAACTTAAATGGTGGTTTATTCTTGTCCATGGAAGCTTGGTCGACATACATGAAGGAGGTGGCAGCCCAAGTTTGATTCAATGCAATGATAAATGGTTGCTTTATGGCCGGTCCGGTAGAATTTCCCGATCGGTACAGATTCGCGTAATTTCGGAGAAATCTCAAAATTCTGGATTTACAACTTTGAAGACATATTCTCACTTAGTATAAATGTCCAAGTTAACCTAAATTTTGGTTCCATTTAGGGCTCCAACTGTCGATCCGAAGTTCCTCGAAAACGTGGCCGAATGTGTCCGGTTTCAGAACGCATTTCTGAAATCATCAACTTCTTCAGAAAAATTCACTGATTCCAAATATGTCCATATAAATTCAAGCTCATTCCTAGATGTTGAGTTAGAATTTATTTTCTTCATATCCAAAAATATGCCTATCTGTATTTTTCCCTATTTCGTCTTATTAGGAAAATGCACTAACGGCCTCGGAATAAACTTCCGGAAGAGGTCACTTGAAGGTAAAAACTCACTGATCAATATTTTACCTTGACTTTGAAATTCTCAATCCTAGATCTCTAGATAGGATCCGTTTCCTAATTTCTAAATTACTATTCATCCTTTTTAATTATATTATAAAATAATTGCAAGTTGTATGAAAAATTTAGATATTAACATTTTCATTTTTATCTTCATTCTCCCTTCAATAATTCGGCTGGGCCTATTTATTAATCAATAAATATTTATTTTTATTTAATTATTTATTTACTTATTTACTTATTTAAATTTTCTCAAAAATTCCACAAAATTACCTAATTGGTCCATTCTTGTATTTAGGCTTAAAAATACCTAAACTCATCTATTTTTCTCCAAAATTTCCAATTAATTATTAAATATATTTTTACTAATTTTAAACCTTTTTCCACTAATTTTTGAGCTTTACATAATTATTTCATAATTTCCTTTGCTTAAGCTTAAGTAATTAGCCAATAATTACCTAATTACTTTATTATCACTTGTTGATAATTTTCTTACTTAGAATACCCCCCTTGTCTCACAATTCTAGTTCTGACATTTTCATTTCCATGTCTTCTGCATTATTTATAATTTACAAGGGTATTTTAGTCATTTTAATGCTTTTTGAGCATTCTTATTCAACTTCTCCAAGTTTGTAATTTATCAAATTACCATAATTAGAGATAATATACTCTCATAATTCACTTGGTCATTTTACTGCCTTTGGGGCATTTTCGTCATTTTGGCACTTTGGCCCTTAGATTCTCTAATTTCCAAGAGATTTTTCCTTAGGAAAATATACCATATTATCACAAGTCTTGAGATTATGTATTTACTTACCAAAAATACCCCTTTCATTTATCCGGGTATTACAAAGAAGGAGGTGTGGAGTAAGAAGGATGAAGGAGTTATGCTTCAAGATGTAAGCAAGCTTTTAAGTTTCTAGTCTTTAGTTTTTGTAGTTCTTGAGTTTTAGTTTTTAGTTCTTAGCATAATTGTGGTTTTGATCTAGGAAATTGTTAGGAAATTCCTTTACTTGTTTTTAGGCCTCCTTGCATTGAAAAATGCCTAATGAGGTAAAAACTTGTGAGGCAATAAGTTTTGGATAGCAATAGATTATGATTGTGAAAATTGTAGAATTTTTGGTTATAGAACCTATGCTGGCAACCAGCAAAGAAGATAATATTTTATGAATTAAATGATCTTAGAAAATCATGAAATTTTACATGAATAGAGTATACATGTAGAGCTTTCCAAATATATAAAATATGTATCATTTGGAGTTCTACATAAGGAGATAAAAATCCTTGAAGTTAGGCTATTTTTCCAGACGAAAATCTGGGCAGAGGTTGAATAACATTAATCTGGGAATGATACGTTGAATCTGGGTAAACATTAATATTTTTCCTCAAAATTAGACATGATAAGGATTCCAAGGAATTTTACGGATCTTCGTTTCGATTTTTGTAGAATTAATTATGATTTTTCAAAGTCGTTGGAAAATCTGCCCATAAACTCAATATTTCGTTTTTAAGAAAATATAAGGGCCAAAGTAACGAAGTGCTGGCGAAATTCCGCCAATTAGGGGGTCAGGGGCAAAATGGTCATTTTGACTAAAAATGTCCGTCGTAATGATAGATCCTTAACAAGTACATTGTTATATTGATAGGATATCCCTGATTACGTTCTGATTACGTTCTGACCAACCGCCGTACCGAAATTCCATCAACGAAGGTACGTTCGCGTACTGTAACACTAACTCTGATGTTTATGGTATGCATATATGTGGTATGTGTGTAGGAGTGTTATACTGTTTGAGTACATATAGTGGTTAGATGATATGTCTGTATGCTGGGTGCAATATGTCTGTATGCTGGGTGCAATATGTCTGCATGCTGGGGGCAATACATATGCATGGGTTGTGATAGAGTGATGTTAGTATTGTTAATGTCTGCTGTCTGTATACATAAACATGAGGTTAACCGTTACCTGAGATCCGGTGCGGGTCTCAGCCCTTAACATAGCTTCAGGATCGGGAGGGCCGAGAGCTGCACTCATTTGCTCCGTTCATTTTGAAATGATGTTTGATAAAAAAAAATTTATACTGCTTTTAAAAGTTGGGATGTTACAGCTTGAACCTCGATCCTCAATGTGTCTTCTTCCTCCTTTTCATCCTTCACCTTCGTAGAACAAGGAAGGAGTTTTTCTTCAAAATTTTAACTTTCCAAAAACGAAAGTAGAAGAAGGTGGGATAAGTATTCAAAATCCTTACCTTCCTTTGGGACGTGTTGTTTGGCTCACCTTATGTCTTCTTCTTAATCTTTAATTTCTTTCTTTTTCTCTGCCTCTCCAAATTCGTCCAGCAACAGCAACAGAAAGGGGAGAGGCAAGTCCCTTTAAATAAATCTCCAAGGTTGCTTCATTTAGCCCCTAAATCTTTCTTCATCATTCTAGAGAAATCTAGGGAAATATATTTTTTTTCCCTCTGAACTCACCTTCACTCGGCCGGTGGTTTGGGAAAGTCTGGAGAAAAATTTCAATTCCTCCTCCTGCGTTTTGAAGAGCATGAAGAAGGATTTATTATATAATATAATAATATTTGTTTTTATTTTCCTTTGCTGACCACTTCTGCTTCTTCATTAAATGCTAATTGTCACATCTTTCTCACTTTCTTCCACGTCCGGCCTGTGGAGAATATGGGGAAATATTTTATTATTTGATGCTATAGCTTTCCTTGTCTCACGTGTATCAATACTTTCTCCAATTAATGGTATACTTCTTTTTTTTTTTTTTGTCAAAATCAGTGGTATGCCTCTCACTGTCCCAGCCAGCGAATTTAGGGAAAATTATTTTCAGGGTCCTTTTAAGGCTGACAATCCTAAAAAAGGCCCCAAGATTCTGATAATCCCAAAAAAGACCCTAGGACCTTTTCTGGGATTTTCAAATCTTGGGTGAGTTGTCAACGGGGCTGATATAGTTGTTAATGGGGTACTGATATAGTTGTCAACAAGGCTGATATAGTTGTTAGCAGAGTGTTGTTAACGGGGCTGATTTAGTTGTTAAAACTTACTCGTTAACAACTATATCAGCCCCGTTGACAACTCACCAAAAATTATGAAAATCCCAAAAAAGGCCCTGGGGTCTTTTCTGGGATTGTCAGAATCTTAGGGTCTTTTTGGGATTGTCAGTCCTAAAAGGGCCCTGAAATGGATTTTCCCGCGAATTTAATGGGTGGTAGGTGACAATTTTATTTTATTTTATTATTCTCCCTTTTTGCTCTCCCCTCACGTCTCTGACTCATTGGGAAGCATAAAAATTGTAATTGTATCCCATCGTACATACTCCATCTTCGGCTAATTTCTGAATTTGCCCCTTATTAAATAACTATTTACCAAAATGCCCCTGCTAGAAACCTATTTCCCAAAATGCCCCTGTCAGAAACCTATTTCTCAATCTGCCCCTGTTTAGTCGACTAAAACATTTGGTTTAGTCGACTAAATCGCGGGCAAGAATTTTTTCCAGGCCCCAGACATTTAGTCGACTAAACTAAATTTTTAGTCGACTAAACCCATTTAGTCGAAAAAAATTCATTTAGTCGATTAAATCATTAAAAAAAAAAGTTAAAACTTCGGAAGGCCGTAACTTCGGGCTCGGGAGTCGAATCAAGCGATTCTTTTTTGATTCCACATAACTTTTTGAGATCTATGCACTGATATAAAAATTATCTTCAAATTTAATGAAGAGAAAGGAGGAAAAACAAGTGATTCTTTATTACGCAAGAAATACCAACAATTCATTAAATATAATCAAGTGATTTTTTAATTATATATATATAGTTTCCTTTTATTTGATGTTTTATATTCATTAAATATAATCACTAATATCACTAACCAACGGACTCGGTAAAACAAATTAAAATGACTCCACTACTTCCTAAAAATAGCTAACCACATGTTTACAATAATATAATAAAAAATCAGCACACTCAACACAATAAACAATTAAAAAATAAATAACTTAATCCTTCTTATTGTGGAATCAGCAACGTGCGGAAATCAGCGACATGAACCATGTAGAGAAAAAGTTGGGATTATTAACTTCAACAATACTAACAATTCATTAAATATATATCATGGGCTTTTTTCCCAATTTGCTATATTTAATGAATTGTTAGTATTGTTAGCATTTTAATTTGTTTTACCGAGTGCATTGGATAGTGATATTAGTGATCCTAGATATTAGCTATGATCCTAGATTTTAGCTAGATTGACTACCGTGCTATCACAACATATGATCTTATGCATAACTTCCAAACACTCAATTAAATATAATTAATTTCCTCTATCCTGACAAAACCCTAGGATTGGACCATCATTTCCCACTCTATCTCCTTTTCCTTGTGGCACCGCCCCTCTCTCGCGATCAATTGTGTATACACACACATATCTTATCTTTATTGTACAGGAGATATTATATGATCTAATAAAAAAGAAAACATCAAATAAAAGAAAACTATATATATATAATTAAAAAATCACTTGATTATATTTAATGAATTGTTGGTATTTCCTGCGCAATAAAGAATCACTTTTTTTCCTCCTTTCTCTTCATTAAATTTGAAGATAATTTTTATATCAGTGCATAGATATCAAAAAGTTATGTGGAATCAAAAAAGAATCGCTTGATTCGGACTCCCGAGCCCAAAGTTACGGCCTTCCGAAGTTTTAACTTTTTTTTTAATGATTTAGTCGACTAAATGAGTTTTTTAGTCGACTAAATGGGTTTAGTCGACTAAAAAATTTGGTTTAGTCGACTAAATGTCGGGGGCCTGGAAAAAAAAAATTTTGCCCTCCATTTAGTCGACTAAACCAAATGTTTTAGTCGACTAAACAGGGGTAGATTGGGAAATAGGTTTCTGACAGGGGCATTTTGGGAAATAGGTTTCTAACAGGGGCATTTTGGTAAATAGTTATTTAATAAGGGGTAAATTCAGAAATTAGCCCTCCCTCTTCCCTTAATTTATTTTGATTTCTTCAATCCATCAATTCATTCTTCCTCTCTTTCATCCGGCGTTTTAAAGAAGCAAGAAGTAATATATATAATATATATATTATATTTTTTTCCCATTTCCTTTGGCTTTACTTTCATGACAAGGACGTTGGGAATATTGAAGGAAAGTTGTGTAGTCTATAATTTCTTGCTCCACGTACACCACCACTTGCTTGCTCATTGTTCCCATCACATTTTTTTTCCTTTTGTGTATCAGGCCGGCGGTTTTTGAAGGAGTTGGAAACCAAAAAAAAATTCTCACTCATTTAATCTTTCTCCCTCTTGCACGTCTGTTGCCTAGAAAAAAAAAATATAGGGAAAATATTTTGTCTCATATAAGTTTTATCCAATGTCCACCCTTCTTATATTGAAACTCCACTGATTTTTCATTACGATTTCCTCCCAATTGGACGAAAATTATAGAAATAATAAGGAAAAATATATTTTTACCTTCTTTGATATTGTCATCTCAATTTATTTGTAACCAAATTTATTAACCACATTTTCTAAATAATTCCACATTATTTCCCATAATTAATACATCCTGTCAGAAAAATAAATACCATTGACTACTACTACTTGATGAAATATTCATATATTTCCTTGACTAATTCACATGAAAATTAGGGGTGTTACAGTGGATGACTTTGATATTTTCAAGGCCCTTGGTATCACCCTTTTCCTTTGGTCGGGTTAAGGGTCAGCCCTTGGGATAGTGACACCTTTCCATATTCAAAGGAAATGGAACCCATGGTCCGATATGAGTTCTTTGGTCTTTGGCCGAACTGTACCTCACTATTGGAGAGCTTGGTGCAGTCTTGTCATAGAGACTATACCTATTACATTATAGCTCATGGGTTCTGTCGGCGGGAATAAGGATGGAGGGTGATAAAGATTGTCAGGGTATCAATCTGTTGCTTAGCATGTTATATATGTGATTCATGATATGAAATTTGATTTAGAAATTGTGATACAGAAATTGTGATTTAATAAATTTGTAAATTATATATATCTAGCACTTTGTTATATAAAATGTTTCACTTGTCACCTCACGAGTACATATTAGCATTTATAATGAGCTGGATTGATAGTTACAAATATTTTTTAGGTGATAGTTCTTGTGTGGGTCAATCAGAGAAGGTTTCGGAAGCTTAAACTATTTTGATAACGGTAGTGCTTCCAGCCTTTTGGTACACGTTGAATTATTGTATATTGCTACATTAGGGCTCACTCAACATACTCTAGTATCTTTTAGATATTTTGGCAAATTTTGAAGTATTATTTATTTAAAAAGTATGGATTTAGTAAAATCTAAAGCTCAACTGTGTGCTAAAATTTTTTAATAAATGGTTTAATTAAGTTAATAATTAATAATTGTCCTTTTAGAATGGGGATGTTATAATAATTGTTATGTATTAAGCCTTACAAATGTTTAAATCTGTACTAGTGATATTTCTTTGAATACTTGTTTTGAAGCATGTCCTCATCATTTCAAGTTCATTTCTATACACGAATAATACTCATCGGTGATATATTGAAAATGGATTTTTTTTATAGTCATGGTCTTATTTATAAGATATACTTAAAGAATGTCTGAAATTTTAACCAACTTTTTTCATTTTTAAATTGCCCCTATATTGATTATCTTTCTCTCATCAGAATCAATTCCAGTGTTTATGGCAGTGATGAGCACCATGATGTTTATCATTGTGATGAGATCTACACCATCCAACTATATATAGTCTCAATGTTTCATATTTAAAATTTTTAATTTGGTTAAGGTGCAAGTTATAAAGATTTTCTCCAGGAGCACCAAACAGAAAAAAAATAAATAAATAATAATAATAATAATAATAATAATAAAATTAAGTTGACCTTAAATACCAAAACACAAAATTAACACGTCGTTTTTTTTTTTTGCTCGAAAAGGCTGCATATATTAGTACTAATAAAAGTCCATACAACTGATACAGAATCTGAGGAAAGAAACAATACAACGTAAGCTAATACATAAAGTTAAAACCCAAACAGGCGGGTACAACAGATAACAAAGAAACTAACTGGGACACCCATCATCATGGGACCGAGAACGAGCAGCACCATCCATAACCAAATGAGCTTTCTGAGCATCCAGGGTTAGAAGAGATAACAAAGAGGGTGATGGTTGGAAAACCCACCCAATCGGGCCCACCCCTTATAAGCATTTGCTTGCTAATAAGTCACGACTCTATTACCTGTCTAGGGACAAAAGCTAAAAGGAACCCAACCTTGCCTGCAAGAAAGTCAATAATATCATGAATAATGCCTCTACATCTCCAGTCACATAAATCAAGAGAATCTGCATTGACATTAGAACAGAGAGAAAGACAATCAGTTTCAAAAATAACTTTGTCATGGCCTAGATCCACTGCTAACATCAAGGCCCTTTTGAGGGCCAAAGCCTCAGTCATAAAAGCAGAAATAGATTT
Source organism: Acacia pycnantha (assembly GCA_025563575.1). Lineage (NCBI taxonomy): Eukaryota > Viridiplantae > Streptophyta > Magnoliopsida > Fabales > Fabaceae > Acacia > Acacia pycnantha. The sequence goes on along the minus strand of JAMWYP010000055.1, from coordinate 860,351 downwards.
CACTTTATCTATAAATCCCCACTTAAAGTCGCCAACATGGTCACGGCAGACGATCCCAATAGCGCCCTCATCTTCCCCATGCACATATGCCCCGTCAGAGTTAATCTTCAAAAAATCCGGAGCTGGAAGGCTCCAATGAATATTAGAACTACGAGAATCCCCCAAATCCTGCTGTGAGATCCCACGATAGTGCCAAAAATCAGAATTACTCTTCTGAGCTAGCTCCAGAACGGTCAGGGGATTAGGCTCTAGATGATTAAAGACCTTCTCATTTCTCTGTTTCCATATATACCACAACAACCAACAGATAAGAGACACATCCTGGGAATTCAATAATTTGGACCCTAGTATTAATGTACCACCAAGCATTAAAGTTCACCACATTAGTACGCATGATTTGGCTCCCAAGCCACAACCGAACCAAACACACCGGGTCCAAGTACGGTGAAAGAATAGATGTTCAATACTCTCTTCCTTCTCTTCACAGATAGGACATACCTTAACTTGGGATCTCCGTCTTCTATAGAGGGCTGCATTAGTGGCAATAGCATTATTGAGGATTCTCCAGACAAATTGTTGGACTCGAGGAATACATTTAATATGCCAAATGGATTTCCAGCAAGAATCCGGAATGACAAGGGATGGCCCTGCTCTGCTACCTTGACCTGAAGAAAGGGCCTTATGACTATGATAACCCAATTTAACCATATATTTACCATCTCTAGCGCTGGTCCAGATAAGCTTATCTTTCAAACCATTAGTGGGAATGGGTATAGCATAGATGGCATCTTTAACCTCATCAGATAAATATTGTTGGATAGGAGTAAGATTCCAGGAGCCATCAACAATAAGATCGCTAACTCTACCATTAGTTACGACCGGATCGGTACAATTCTTAGATTTCTCCGGGAAGGTGACTCCCGGGACCCAGCAATCACCCCAAATCCTAATGTCATGACCGGAACCAAGATCCCAAAAAGGTCTTTTCAAGAAAATCCTCCAACTAGCAAACTTGCCCAACACCAAGAAGCCTTGTAGCCTTTTCCTGCATCAAGAAAGTTACCATCCGGAAAATACACACTCTTCATTACCTTAGCCCATAAAACATTAGGTCTTACCATCAATCTCCATGCAGTCTTTGCCAGTAAAGCATCATTCATGCTGACTAAGTCACGAAAACCCATACCTCCCTGATTTTTACCAACAGTGAGGGAATCCCACACCTTCCAATGTGTCTTCCCTCCGAAAATACTGCCATCCCACCAAAAATTGGCAATGAGGCTCTGGATCTCTTGACAAGTCTTCATTGGAAACTTGAAACAATTCATCGGATATATCGGTATCGCTTGGATCACCGCTTTAATCATTACTTCGCGTCCAGAAAAGGAGAGTAGGGCATGGCCAAAACCTTGGAGTTTACTTGCGACCCGCTCGCGAACATATGCTAGTGCTTGGCTCTTGGTTTTCCCCCAGATACTAGGGATACCAAGATATTTCCCAGGGTCCTCAGCCGCAGGGATTTTCAATACACTGCCAACTGCTGCTTTAACATCATCCGGTGTGTTGGAAGAAAAAAAGATAGCAGACTTGTCAAGGTTAATGACTTGACCTGAAGCTGTGCAATACTGATTCAAAATTGTGGCTAACTGAATACAGTCTCCTTGATTAGCATTCATATATAAAAGCGCATCGTCCGCAAAGAAACTATGAGTCAGCACTGGGCAACTAAGACTTAATTTAATCCCCTTCAACATATTGGTCTCATGGCTCTTATTGATCATGAGTGAGAGAACTTCAGCCACTAGTATGAAAAGATATGGAGATAGAGGATCCCCCTGTCTTATCCCTCTACTCGGGGAGAAAGAGCTAAAGCTCTCACCATCTAAGCATATGCTTAATCTCACAGACCTCACACAATTCATAATGAGGAGACCCATTCAACACGAAACCAAATCGTAAAAGCACATTTTCTAAGAAAGTCCATTCCACACGGTCATAGGCCTTACTCATATCTATCTTGAGGGCAAACTCATATTTCCGACTCGATTTTTTCCTCCGTAGGTAATGATAGACTTCATGGGCAATAATAATATTATCCTGAATGCATCGGCACGGAACAAATGCACCTTGATTATTAGAAATACAAGCGTCAAGAAGGGGCCTCATACGGTTTGCAAGGAGCTTGGAGATGATTTTATATGAGAAATTACAAAGGCCAATAGGACGAAACTGAGACACATGTTCAGGTCGCTCCACTTTAGGAATTAGAGTGATAGAAGTGTCATTGATCACATCAATCATAGCCCTACCAGCAAAAGAAGCCTTCACCATATCACATACAGCATTACCAATTTCTGCCCAGGCATGTTGATAAAACAAACCAGAAAAGCCATCCGGTCCTGGTGCTTTAGATCCTCCAAGGCTAAAAGCCGCCTTCTTGATTTCCTCACAAGTAACAGGTAACATAAGACGCTGGTTCATCTCATTAGTAACTTTACTTTCGATAACAGCTAAAACTGTGCCCATATCATCCTCACTTTGATGAAGTAAATAACTGCTGAAAATAACTAGAAATATTTGCCGTAATTGCCTGCTTCTCCCAAAGCCAAGTACCACTATCATCTTTGATACTTCGAATGCTGTTGCGATGTCTCCTTTTAATAGTAGACATATGAAAGAACTTGGAATTCCTATCACCCGCTGATAACCAATTGACTCGTGATCGTTGCCACCAGAATCTTTCTTCAAGCTCGAAAGCTCTTTCAAGAGCCAATTTGATATCACAAATAGCTCTATTAGAAACCGGGTTCAATTCCCCTTGAGATAAAGAAGCCAGTTGCCCTTTAAGAGATTCAATCAATTTAGCGTTGTTAGGAAACTCTTTCCTACTCCATTTCACAAGATCATCTTTACATTTCAGCAATTTACAACGAAAATCACTGATTGCACATTGAGGAGAACCAGTATCAGAATTCCAGCTCTCTTTAACGACATTCCTGAAATTAGAATGCTGGGCCCATGCTGCTTCAAATCTGAAAGCTCTTTTCCTATGACCATTCACCGGTTGACATTGAACAAATAACAAGTGATGATCATGTGCCTACTGATTCTACCAATTTCGCGCCAACACAAGAGTCTATCCCTTTCATCATTGGGACCATAAACAAAAGAAATATATGTAGGGGAAGCTAAATTACTGGAAACAATACGGGAGTGAATAATATTAGGAGATGAGAAAAGAATTTCTACCTGGACCGTCTCAATCCACCAGACTGCCAATCCTCCACTCTTTCCAGTTGGATTAACAAGCCATTCATCAAAAAAACCACAGCGTTTCCTCAGCTTCCTAACATAACGGGCTTTCTGCTTAGTCTCCATCAAAAATACAATATGGGGCTTTCTCTTGGAGCATTCCTCCTTCAGATTCCTTGCTGTCAAGGCAGCCCCAAGGCCTTGACAGTTCCAGGCTAAGACATTCATGGCGAACCGGTGGCTGGTTTCATCCAACCACCGGCGTTTTGTGTAGAAGAAGAAGATTGAGGACCTGCACATTCCCCCTGTCCAGTGAGCCAACTAGCTGGGAAGTCTATTTCATTAGTAACCGGGACACTAGCCAGAAGAGGTGGGTTCGGAGCAATGGGATTCCTTCGCATACTAGCTTTAACCGCCCTATAATTCTTCCTCCTGCCTCGCTGCGTCTGTCTACCAGGGGACTTTAGCTGATCTGTCGACAAGAGAGACTCAACTGGAGGGGCAGATTGGTCACTGGGCTCATCAAAACAGAGGCGCCTTTGCCTTTTAATACTTTCAGCATTTAACTCTAATTCCCTCGGCCTCTTAATGAAACATCCCTTCAGAGATGCTGCCATGGCAGATATGGGCGAAAGCCCAATGTTGGGAGGTACATCAGGTGTAACAGCGGAGTCGGGCTCACTGGGAAAATCAACCCAATAGGATGGCTCCTTTACTGCCTTCGGTGGGCTATCCTTGGTGGAGACTACTTGATCAAAGCGTGGGTAACCAAGGGAGGGAAGTCTCTCACGTGACATAGCAGCCTGCTGTGCATTAAACTCTTCCTGACTTCCCTGAGTACTATTGCAGTCACCTACCACCCTATCCGCCGAATAATCCTGATAAAGTCCATCCACCTTTTGACACGCAACCGCTAGATTATCCCTTCACATACCCTGACAGCTCTTATTTCCAGGCTCCATCGTGTTTGTAGTCACCTTAGCCGTCGCCGATGACCATCTCCGGCGGGAGGAACAACCCCGCGCCACTTTCGCCACCCCCACAGTCTCACCCCAACCATCACTACATACCTCCAACAGCTCTTCTAATGTGCGCTCACCGACGGCACTCATCCAGCTTCCAAAGGACTGCCTCGTATCATCAACATTTCTTGTCTCACTAGCGAACTTGCACGACCGTCCTTCATGGCCCAGTCTCCCACACGAATAACAAAAAATCTGTAATCGCTCATACTTAATGGATACCCAGGCGGGTTCCTTCCCCTTGCGTGGAACCATCAGTCCAGGGAGTAACGGCTTCGTTAACTTGACCAGAATCCTCACCCGAATAAACCCTCTACCAAATCTGCCTTCTACACTTGGACGTTCAAACATGACCGGTTTCCCTACAGCACATCCCAGGATTTTTGCATTCTCATCATCGAAAGCTTCCAGGGGAGACCATGGAACTGCACCCAAAACGGTGCATCATCAAAGCTAACCTCTTTCAAGACCATTCCATCTTCCCAAACTTGGAGATTCAGCAAATGACCTTGTATTGACCATGGACGCCCTTTAAGAATGCGGTCATAGTCGTTATTGTTCCTGAACCTGAAAAGAAAGATTAGTTGACCTCGGTCTAGTTCATGTATCTCCAGATCATCTTCACTCAAATGCCATCCTTTTCTGATCATAGACAGGACGGTTGGAACATTTAAGTTCTTGCTAGTCATGAGTTTTCCTACTAGGTTACCACCTTGCTTCTCCACCTTCTTATCCAAATTCAAAAAAACTTCCTTCAGACCGCAGACATTGCTCCCTTGTCCCCCCTCCATACCTCCAAACACCACACAGAGATGAACCCACACACCACAAGCTCAAAATAGTCCTACAGTAATGATTCCCTCCCACACTTATACCAAAGACAGACCCACACACTCGCTCACAGTACACTCGAAGAGGAAGATACAGGTAAAGAGAAAAGAAAAGGATGGCAGAAGATCGTCGTTCAAAAACGGCGACCGGAGTGGCACACTAGGAGCCTTACCACTCTTCACGCGGAAGAGAGAGAACCCCCACAAGGAGAGAGATTATCGGTTTGACCCAAATTAACACGTCGTTGAAAATACAAAGATTTGGACCTGAAGTGTTAACCTAGCGCAGAGGAAAGGAGGATTCGGCGTAAACGTGTCAGCAAAATGCAACATGATACTCAAAAATCTTCCATACAGCCTTTGAACAATGTCAAACCCAGGCCCTTGATTCCCAGCCATGACCCAAACCAAACTCAGCGCCATCATTACTGTTCAGAGTTGTGACCGGAAAAAGGTAGCAAGTGTGGTCGCTCGGGAATGAAACAGTAGTTCCTCTGTGCGAGGAATTGAATAATTGGGTTTGCCATGATGTTGCTTCAGATTCGTCGTCGAGCTTCCTCCAACATGTTCCGTTTCAACAAACTGTACGAAGAATAATGCTTAATTCTATAAAGACCACATTACAGAGCATTCACGCTTTTGTTTTTGAACCCTCTCTGACTTCTATCGTCTCTGTGCAATTCCAATTAGGTTTCAATTTTCAATTTCACATCCTGTAGCTTTTGTTAAACTAGTAGAATTCTTTGACAGTGATAGTAGTGTAAAGTGGCGGAGCTTGACACAAAAATTTGGGGGGGCCAGATAGTGGTAGGGGGATTCGGGGGTTCCGGAAATTTTTTTTAAAAGAAAGTTTTATATGCATTAAAAAATAAAAGAATATAAATAAGAAAAGGAAATAATATAAAAAAAAATACACCACAAAACATTGGAAGGCAATAGGCTTTAATTTATGTGATTGTGAATCTTTAGTTCAACCATAGATTTCATGTAATTGAACACCACAACATTGGAAGGCAAGAGACTGGGGTTTAGAATAAAAAATCAATAAACTTCATCTACAGGTGTAATGTAAAATGGGTAAAAGCATACTAAAGAATACAACAACAAAATAAATTTCACTGATAAGCTAAAAATTTCAGGTAATTAGAATGAAATATAGAAAAAATATGACAAGATTAACATAAATCATATAAGACCCCACATGGAATACAACTTGAATTATAAGCACCAAAGATATAAAAAGAGGGGGAAAAATTTAGGGGGGTCAAAATTTAATTTTACATTATATTAAATTTTTTATAAAAAAATTTCTAGACAATTTTTTTTTTTGGGGGGGCCATGGCCCCCCTATGTCCCTTAAAAGTTCCGTCACTGTTAAATCTTCGCTTTTCTTTTCTTTTTTGGATCTTTTGGGACGTAATGATCCAATGGATGCGCTGTTTAGCTGAAATATAAAGCAAAAATCAGCGAGGCGGATTTGGATTCGGGTTCAGATTGGGATTGATTTGTAGAAAGAGATGTAGATAGGGAAAATCAAAGGGTGTTGTTGAGGTGAGAGTGATGGAGAGGGGTTATGAAGGAGGAGGGAATTTTAGGTTTGAGAATGCGGTGGTGATGACCAGAGATCCAAAGTCAAGGCTGAGATGGACGGCTGATCGTCATAATCAATTTGTGGATGTCGTCACCAAGCTTGGTGGTCCCGACAGTACGTACTCTTCTTCTTTGAGTTAATACCCTTTTGGGTCCCTGAAAAAACACGCTCTACCCATTTTGGTCCCTGAGTAAAAAAAATGTCATTTTCGGTCCTTTTTAGGGACTAAAAAGGGTTTTTTGGGAATTTGTGAGGGATTAAAATGCCCACAAAAATGACTAAAAGGACTAAAAGGGACATTTTTTACTGTTTAAGGACTAAAAATGACATTTTTTTTACTCAGTGACCAAAATGGGTAGCGCGTGTTATTTCAGGGACCAAAAAGGGTATTTACACTTCTTCTTTTGATCTGTCAATTTTTCAATAGACGTTAATTTTGTTGTAATGGTTAATTTTACTTTTTTTAATTGTTTTTTTTTTATTCAAGATCTATTTAAGAAAATTTTATGATAGGCGCTCATGAAATAAAAATTTATTGGTTAATCTGCATCTTAACCTTTTTTAATTTAATTGATAATTTTAAAAAAAAAATTGAAAACCAACAATTAAACGACAATCTTTATCTTAGATTTTACATATATTTAAACAATCTCTTTAAAAAAATAAAGAATATGGACTATTTTTTTTTTTTATACCAAGAAATCAAAACAACTGAAAACAAATAGTCAAAGGAAAACACAAAAGGGACTAAGGTCCCAAGCCCTTCCTAATATGAGCTACGCTCATCACATGAGCTAAAAGAAACTGATAAAGGCCCGTAGGGGGGTCAGAAAAATGAGCTTCATCAGGGATTTTCATGTGAGATAGGATCATGCTCGCCAACCAATCCGCACATTGATTCCCTTCCCTAAGGACATGACAGAACTTGATGTCCCATGAGCGCCGAGTAACTGCTCGTATCTTAGCCACCAGATGGGACTCACGAGTTGCATTACCTGATTTAGAAAGTAATGCGATGACTGTTTGACAGTCACTTTCAACCACTACATGCCTCCAACCTGCCTCCCATGCCATCTCTAGCCCCCTCAAAACTCCCCACATCTCAGCTGTTAGTGCTGAGCACCTTCCAAGTCATACAGAGAACCCTCCGAGCCACTTTCCAAAGCAGTCCCGAAACAGACCCCCACATGCCGCCACCTGTGCTTTGCCTTTAGAGGCCCCATCACAATTGAGTTTCACAAACGGGGCTTCAGGAAAAGCCCAACGAACAGTGGTAGGGTAGCGTCCGAAACTACTAACCCTTACTTTTATAGTTGACTTTCTAATGTCTTCCAAAAGTTGAAAGACAATCCTGGGGCGATACTTGACACTCTCATCTTGCGCATTGTAGATAGTACCGTTCCTCCATTTCCAAATGAACTAGCAAGACACAATAAATACAGCATGCCAACTAAATCCGCCAACTTCATCATCATCACACGCCCAGTTTTACCTAACCCAGTCAGTCCAGTCATACTGACAGAACGAGCGGAAACGATCAGCGGGCAACACTTCATACCAAAATTCACGAACTAAAGGGCAATCTTGAAACGCATGTAAACTAGTCTCTTCTGATTGCTGGCACACTGGGCATAGGCCATCATTGCCAGCCCACGAACGGATCCAGGACCTTAGTGGGAGTCTTTGGTGGAAAAATTTCCAACCAAAAATTTGTACTCTGTGAGGTCCCTCCCACTTCCATAACTTGGTCCAAATGTCACAACCTATATCGGAGGAGTGAAAGCCAGATTCGGCTAAGTACATGTAACAGCTTTTGACATTAACACCAGTTGAATCCCCTACCAACCAGAAAGGCCGATCCGGGCCATCATCAACGGAGGGAGGGAGCATCCCTCTAATTAGCCCAACCACATCTAGAGGAAGAAGGCTGTGTAGTAGTGGCAGGTTCCAACGGCCATCGTGCCCAACAAAACTAGCCAACGTGCATTCCCGCATGTCATCCGAAATGGGGCTCAAAGCATAATCTCGCAGGCAAATAGTAGAAGATACCCATTTATTTTTCCAAAATGAGATAGAAGTCTCATCCCCAATCTCCCAAAGTACCCCATCCTTCATGTTATGAAATATATTACACAGCGCGCTCCAGAAAGGTGAGCCTCCGGCCTTAGTCAACGGCAATTGACCATTGTGAACCTTATACTTACCCCGTAAGAACCAGACCCAAAGGGCACCTGACTCATTCTGAAATCTCCAGCCATACTTCATGAGAAAAACATCATTCATAAGAGCGGCTGATTTCAACCCAAGGCCGCCCATATGTTTAGGAGTAGTCAATACATTCCAGCTTAGAGCATGGTAAGCTCTCTTTAGCTGGGAGTCCCCCCAGATGAAATTCCTTTGAATTCTATCAATCTCATGGCATATGTTTAATGGGAGGCTCGCATACTGCATATGAAAGAACGTGATAGTAGATAATACTGACTTGAACAGAGTTATTCTACCTGCTTGAGACAAACACTGTTGTTGCCACCCATCTAGTTTCTTCCTCAGCTTGTCCACAATATGCTGGTATGATTGTTTCGTTGCTCGTCCATGCACCATCCAAGCCCCTAAATATCTTCCAATACTTTTAACTCTTTTAAATCCACTCTTCGTTGCCAAAGAACCAGCCAGTTCTTCCGGTGTATGCTTAGGAAGGTAAATCACCGTTTTCTCCATGCTTATTTTTAGACCTGAAATCTGTTCAAACAATGATAGACATTTCATAACAATATCCAGTTGCTCAGGCCTTGCCTCTGCAAATAGCAACAAATTGTCAGCAAACATCAAGTGGGAAATTGGGGGGCCTCCCTTTCCCACTTTAATAGGGGTCTAAAGACCACCACTCACAGCCATGGAGGTGATATGAGACAGTTTTTCCATCGCTAGAGTAAATAAGTACGGTGATAACGGGTCACCCTGTCGAACACCCCTGGAAGGTTGAAAAGACGAAGTTTTCCCACCATTCCACAAGATGTTAAGTGATGAAGTAGAAACAGCCTGCATTATTAATTCAACAGTAGGGCTCGGTAATCCGACCTCCCGAAGAACGTTCTAGTGGAAATTCCAATTAACACGATCATACGCCTTTTCCAGATCAACTTTAATTGCCATAAATTGCCTTCCCCGCATTTTATGCATTGAGTGAATCAACTCTTGAGCAATGACAATGTTATCATGAATCTGCCTGTGGGGGACAAAACTAGCCTGGAAAGGCGAGATGACAATCTCCATGATCGGCTGCAATCGTCCCACAATTAGCTTGGTGATCAGCTTATACAAAACTGAGCAAAGGGATATGGGGCAAAACTGAGACATAGCCGTTGGAACCTGCACTTTAGGAGAGAGCGTGCGTGGATTGAGGATGAAGGAGAAGAGCACAGACGTCACCACTCCCACCATTAAAGGCGCCTCTGCTTTCCTCAACCTCCCGGAGCTAGCCACCGTACTTCCTCTTCCGGCCAGTAACTCCCCAAAGGACGTCCAAGCCGCCGCCGCCAAAGCAGCCGCCATCAAAGGACGGTGAGGCACTAGCAATCTCCAAATCTTTCAAACTTAGTCGATCCTCTTCCTCCAGCCACAACTCATGTGTGCAGGTCGACGGGCTGAACTTAAATCCTCTTAGAAGTTAAAAACATGTGCTCTTTCGGCCTACAAAAGTAAACAGGGGCACCAACCAGAGTCTTGGGGAAAGCAACTCGAAAGTTTGATCTTTGGTATTTATTAGTCGATGTCCTTTAAAGTTGGCGAGAAATGAAAATATGAAATCACTGAAAAAATAAAAGAAAAAGGAAGGGTAGAAATCCTCTCTTTACCTGTGTCGAAAGAAGACAGTAAGACGATGCTTAGACGGAAGGTTTGAGAAACGGGAAATTGATAAATCTTCAAGTTTCAGTTAATAAGTTCAACACACAAAATAATAAAAACAATCGCACAGACAAAAAGAAAAGCAAGCATTTGTCGCTACAGGAAGGTTTGCAGTAAGTGCGCTTCTATTAAGAAGATTGGTCCTTAAAGTGAAGGTTATCCTTAGCTTCCGCGGCTTTGGTTTGCATAGCTTGTTGAACACTGATTCTTACAGAAGAAGAAGAAGCTATATGTGCCTTTTTTTATATAAGATTAAGTCCTCGTCGCAATATGCTTTAATCTAAATAGAGTGGCGGCAGGGGAAAGCTTCATGTCTATTTGAATTTGACATGAAAAGAAGCAACAATGTGTTTAATTGCTGAAGCTCTCTGTAACATTTAACGTACCATCGCTTATTATGGGAGCATTAGAAAGCGGAATTTGCACGAAACTGAAGCTCAGCAGTCGAGATCTGTCCCTTCACTTCACTTCACTTTACTGTGCGTATTGATGCGGTTGCCAAGGTGATGATATTTTATATTTTTAATCGTTTCACAGTTCCAGCTCAGCACCATTAGTCAAATAACGGTCAACGTTTTCTTCATTAACTTTAGGTGTGACTTTTGCTATAAAATTTTAACCACATGTGTACTTTTGATCCAAAAAAAATCACGTGGTGCTGGACGCTCTCTGAGGCATAGCCCATGTATATTATTCCTCCTTAACCCTATACTTTATATACCTATATATTCAATCGCAAGACTTTTTGATTTAATGTTCAATGTTCATTTTCCAGAAATTGATATCGCAATACTCCACTGTGTTCCGACCAAAAAAAAAATACTCCACTGTGCATAATTGCTCTAATCTCTTTTTGAATTTTCAGAGGGGTATTTTTGGAAAATACACATAATTAACTAATTTAACTTCCTTCCTTAATCTCCCCAAATTCTGGTAATTTGCTCTTATAATTAGGGACAGAGGGAGTATTATGTTGCTCGATTAATTCTCCATGCCAATTGGGTGAGTCATATTTTATTCTCCCTTTTTATTCAAATAATTATTTTCTCTCATAATTATATTGAATATAATATGTTTAACTAATGTTAGTGTGGTGGATTCATTTTAATGAAAAAATCAGTTTTTCCTTTAATAACATTTGCGGGGAGTAAAAGCTCGTTTATATATTATATAATATACAGACACACACACACACACATATATATATATATATATATATATATATAATATTTATATATTACATATAATATCTAAATATATATTTAGATATTATATGTAATATATAAATATATTTTATATATGTGTCTATACACACACTCAGAGAGAAATAAGGGTATGATGACATTCTATCCATAAATTAAATCCAGATTTTTGACCAACTATGATTCGGATTATAAAAGGATACTTGTCAATATATATGAATCTCTCAAACCTTCTTCCTTCATATCATAATCAGCCCAGCCTTCTTTCATTATCCCCACGCTAAATTCTTCACACATGCACCTTCGCCCTTTCTTTCTTATTTTTTAATTGCTATATATGATTGACTATGTCAGACTTCAGTATTGTGGGGTATAATTGGGAGTACGTAACTCCCTTGGCCAAAAAAAAAACAAAAAACAAAACAAACCTCTCTTAAAAGCATTTTTTTGCATTTGCATAAACTCCAACACAAGATGTGACTTCGTATTTAGACAGTCAAATTCTTTTTTATCATTACAAAACTAGCTTCTATTGGTGATCGTTTGCCTCTCTCTTTTATTTCACACACTGCTGTCTAATCTTAAATGCAAGATTACTCCTCTGGTTTTATTCATATAAGGGACTTCCAACATATTTCACATAAATCAATAAAAATCTTAAACTTCATTCACTCTTCTATAAAATTCAACAACTTTTTAATTTACTCCTATCTAATATTTATTATACTCTATGAGAACAAAGTCAATATAATAATAAATGAAGAGAAAAATTGTACATTCATATAAAATTTATCTCTTTCTCAACCTTATGAATAGAACCAAAAAATTTCTCCTCTCTCAGCCTTATATATAGGACCAAAGGACTAATTAATTTACATATATCTAGAAAATTAATTAATTCACTCCCTTTATGAAAAATTATATTAACACATGCAATCAACAAGAGCTTTTCTGGAAGAAAAAAAAAAGCACGGGGATAGTTTAAGATTAGTTTCGTACGAGGGAAATGGAGAAAGAGGAAGGTAGGTGAATTTTTAATAAGTTCAATTTAAAAGAAATAAACAAGTGGGTTTATAGAATTTTAAAAAGAGAATGTGTAAGATTAAAGAGTAAGAAAAATTAATTAAATTTTTTTAAATCCATCTCTTCAATTTTTCAGATCAAATTCATTAACCCTGAAAAAAAAAAATCCCTCATACCAAACCAACCCGCGGGAGATTAAATAAAGCAAGAGCTTTTACTAACTTTTAAATTTAGAATTGTAACGTGCACTTGGTTAAAATTTATTCTTCTATTTTAATGAGAAATGTAATATTGATATATATCCATAATGGGATTAACATATTGCATCTGTGGCAGAAAAATTACTCTAAGCAGGTAAAACTACATCATACAATGTACACATTAAAACTCTCGCATATTATTCCCTATTCACCACCTCCACCGCTTCTCTCTCTTCCTCTCTCACTCTCTCTTTCTCTCCTCCTTCCTAATTCTCATTTTCATTACAACTTTGCTCGCCATGGCTCACAATAAGCCTGAGCTCCACTTTGTTTTGATACCTTTAATGGGCCCAGGTCATCTTCTTCCCATGGTGGACATGGCTAGACTGTTGGCTCGGTGACACGTGAAGGTGACCATAGTGATCACACCACTCAATGCCACTCGAGTCAGAGCCAACATCGACAGAGAGACTCAGCTTGGCTCACCAATCCAACTTCAACTTATCCAATTCCCAAATGTTGGGTCCGGTATACCTGAAGGATATGAGAGCGCAGATACTCTGCCTTCCATGGGTCTTCAGCCTTCGGGTGAACTTTTTCAAGCCTTTGTGTTTGTTTCACATAAATCAATAAATTAAAAATCTGAAACTTTATTAACTCTTCCATATATAAAATTCAACAACTTATAGAAATGTTATCCATATAAAATGATAAATGTAATATTAATATATATCCATAATAATTATGTATTATACAATCACATTATTCATGAATTTTAAATTAGAAGTTATTCGCATGGAGCATACTGTAGCATATTATACCATCACTGTGAACGAAAAAGTCGAAAGTAATTAAATTTCAAAAGAAGTTGCATGCAGCCCAGAAAAGTACTTTAGAATAACATTGCACTAAACTGTGCTCTGTGTTTGTTAACAATGTTTCACTATATGGTAAAAACATAATATCCATCTTTTTCATCGTCATTAAAAATATATGTGCACCACGGTTAATTTCTTTCCTACAAACTCGTTATTTTTGTTTTGCATGATGTCAATCAGTTTATGATCAAGATATTTATTTCTATCTTCAAAATGAATAATATTATTTACTGTTATTTAATAATATAATGCAAAACTGATCGGCATCTTTTATATATATATATATTTTGCACGAGTATTCATATTAATGGTATGTATTCACTTTATTTAAATGCATATGCAACTCTGACTATATATCATACGCATTTTTTACTTTCATAGTCAATAAAAACAAATCATGATCAACAGAGAGATCTTAAGTCTTAACCCTAAAATCTTCACTCCGTCCAAACTTGCAAACGGCTCCCTTTTTTTTATTTATTAATGATATGAAGGGTTTCATCTTTTGAGATTTAGAACGCAAAAAGTTTTAACTTCTTCTGACAACTGTGTTTTATAGGATTCGAATTTCTATTTTCCTCCTTAAGGAGACATAGTCGCTTACCACCTCAACTAACATCTTGTCAAACGGCTCCTTTTTAAACTTATTCTATATAGCTGCAGTTTTTTTATGTTTTGTTGAGTAGTTTTATTCCACTTAACCCTATGCGTCACTTGTCATTCAAAATTTTATAACGTTCCCAAGTGAAATAACCCCTCCCCTATAAAAGAAAGCGTGTAATCATAACAATATATCTTCTTGACTTGAAAAAATGACTATCATTTTTTTTTTTTTTGATATAAAAAAGTTTTGGAGGGGTTCGACATCAGTCCCCCACCAAAGCCAGGGTACAGCCCCGGGCTCTATGAGCACTTACTGGGGACTTACGAGATCGCCTACCAAAGGAGTCCCAGCGACAGTAGAGGGGATCGAACCCACGACCCAAGGGCCTAGTCCTGGATCCCTTACCATCTATGCCAACTCACACTGGCAAATGACTATCATGTTGACTACAATTGTTAGCCTAGATGGTGCTTTTAGGCCAGCCTAGAGGGTAAACCAACCGATGCTCAAGTCAAGCTAACTGATGGATCACTTTTTCTATAAAAAAAAATAATAGTTAATAAGAGTAACAAAACTCTTTTTTGTAACAAGGAACACAAACTTTTCATTTTATCAAACCCAATTATTGGCCCAAAAACCCAAAAAAAATTATTATTATTTAGAGTGAATCAAGGGACTAATGGTCCAAAAATAAATAAAATAATAACCCACATTTTTTAACGTGAAATATGGGCTCTCTCCAATTGTTTGTAAGGCCAAAATGAATGGGCAATTAAGGTTATCAATTCCTTCTTTTGTTGTTTTCCTCTCGTGATTCATTCATCGAATTTGAAGCAAATAATAGTAAAAGAAGGGACAACCGGACAACCTAAAGGGAATAAGATGCTTCTCCTCTTACATGCTTATTACTGCATTTAAAAAAAAAATTATATATTTTATTTATTTAGATTAAATTATATGTTGTTTTTTGTATTTTTTTTTTTTTTACATCTAGTATCTCAAATTAATTAATTTTCAATCCTACATTTAGAAATATTTGTCATGTAACACTAGTATCCTGGAAACTAATTAATTTAAGATACTAGATGCAAAAAAAAAATCAGAAAGCAGTATATAATTTAATCTAAATAAATAATATACTCCTTCTGGTCCTTATTATAAGGCACCAACTAAAAATTCTCACAAACCAATAAAAATAGTTAAAGTCAATAAAGTTGTCCTACAATTTAAGTAACTTCCAATATTATCCTTATCAATTGCACTAAACTCTAATATTATATTAATTATTACTCTCACCCACTATCCTTATTAATTAGGGGCAGGCATACATAGAAAAAGATAATCAATACTCCTTGGGAACAAACAAGTACCTTATAAGAAGGACCAAATACACTTATTAGTTGATACCTTATAATAAAGACTAAAGGGTGTGTGTGGAGGCAATCATGCACAGTCCAAAGCGACTTAAAAATGAGAGCGACTTAAAACTTAAAAATGAGCCGATTGACTCTGTGTGTGTGTGTGTGCCGATTGACTGTGTGTGTGTGTGTGAGCCGATTGACTCTGTGTGTGTGTGTGTGTGTATCATGCACAGTCCAAAGAGGCAATCATGCACAGTCCAAAGCGACTTAAAAATGAGCCAATTGACAAACCAAAACGTGCCTCTTTGGCATAAGAATCGCTTGTCTTTACTTGTGGGCTATACACAGCTTTGTACGTACTCCATCTTCCCTTTTATGAGCTCATGACTTTTCTTAAAATGCTCCATTATTATTCATGACTTGTCTGTTTTATTACGTGTTCAACAAAGTGGCGACTCATCAACTGGTGTAGGGCTCACATTGTCATATCCTCACATCAGTCACTGCGTCTAACATTTTCATGCCGTACTGTAATCTTCAAACGGAGGATCCTACTAGAACACCAACTGAATATTATTTATAAATTCAACTGGGTGCTGGAACTTTGTTTTCGATTGCACGATGGCATCATGCTATACAGCTGCACTTGTTAGTGAATACAACAAATTAATGGAAAGTGACAGCCAAATGAGTGCTCAAACAAAATAAAGATTCATATGGAAAGTGACAGCCAAATGAGTGCTCAAACAAAATAAAGATTCATATGGAAAGTGACAGCCAAATGAGTGCTCAAACAAAATAAAGATTCATATGGAAAGTGACAGCCAAATGAGTGCTCAAACAAAATAAAGATTCATACGCGCGCGCATATATATATATAAAACTCACTGTTTTCGCTTGCACGATGGCATCATGCTATACAGCTGCACCTTGTTAGTGAATACGACAAATTAATGGAAAGTGACAGCCAAATGAGTGCTCAAACAAAATAAAGATTCATACGCGCATATATATATATATATATATAACTCACTGTATGCTCCTATATAACATCATCTGAGCAATTTAATTTAGCACGTATTTTTGTTATATATTCTTGGTGAGATTGTTGGCTAAAGGGCCTTGTTTTTTCCCCCCACCTCCTGCATGTTGTTCATTTCCTGAAGCTGATGACCCCTTTGGATAACATTTCATCTTGTTCAAAAATCCAAAAGGTCATATTTGCGTATCCGTCTGTGTTACCAAAAGAAACAAGCTTAAATGGGACCAGGTGATGAAAAAGAGTCATCTAGCAGAAGCAGCACTGTGAAATAAACCTGTGTGGCTCTATACATATTCTATACATATGTGCGTGTATATGTGTGTGGGGTAATCCATCACTTTCAGGGTTAAATCATAGTGCACGAAGAGACATGAAGGGGCCCCTTTGAGAGTGCCAATAATTCATATTTAGGTAACATGCCGACAAATTTAGGTGATGGGGAAATGATGATCAAGTGTTTAAACTTTGATTATTAGTCTCCTTGATCATTTTTATTTCATGTATTTGAGATGAACATGAATTAATTATACATAAAACTATAAGTCATGTTCTTGATTAATGGCTTTTTTTTAAAAAAAAATAATAATAATGATTACCTTGAAATTTAATGACCCTTAGTAGAGAGATCCTTCTGCCAGCTTTAATTTAGTGACAATTTTGTGAAGTGGAAAGAGTCATATTCTTGGAAGTATGTTTTTGTCATCAAAATTATGGTGTTGGCAAAGGTGACTTTGATAGCTTCTACCAAAATCATAGTTAACTTTAACAGACATCACTACTAAAAAAACTGTTTTTTGCGACGGAAAAATTCCCTCGCAAAAAAGCTATTTTCCGTTGCAAAATTGGTTTGCGGCGGAAAAAGTTCCCTCGCAAAAATGGTCCTCGCAACTCATTTTGCGACGGAAAAATTCCATTTTTCCTCGCAAATTCTGGATTCAAAATCCAAGATTTTGCGAGGGAAAATTTGTTCCCTCGCAAATCCTGGAATTTTGCGAGGGAAAGTTTGTTCCCTCGCAAATCCATGGATTTTGCGAGGGAACAAATTGTCCCTCGCAAATCCATGGATTTTGCGAGGGAACAAATTTTCCCTCGCAAATTTTAATTTATTTTTTTAAAAAAAATAAAAAATCAGAAAAAATAAAATAATTACAAAAAATATATATTAAAAATTAAGAAATAAAAAGATTTATATATATATCATAAAAATAAATTATAACAATCATAAGAGTTTACATAACAAGAAAAAATATATATTACAAATTATATAATATTGGAGTAAATACCCTTTTTGGTCCCTGGAAAAAACACGG
The DNA here is from genome assembly GCA_025563575.1 of Acacia pycnantha. Classification (NCBI taxonomy): domain Eukaryota; kingdom Viridiplantae; phylum Streptophyta; class Magnoliopsida; order Fabales; family Fabaceae; genus Acacia; species Acacia pycnantha. Next base: position 842,130 of record JAMWYP010000055.1, on the reverse strand, counting down.
ATGTCCTTTTTGGTCCCTGAAAAAAAATAAGTCACTTTTAGTCCCTAAAATGGAAAAATAAGGTCCCTTTTAGTCCTTTTGATCATTTTTTTGTACATTTTAATCCTCGAAATCCCAAAAAGGTCATTTTTAGTCCCTAAAAAGGACCAAAATGACATTTTTTTTACTCAGGGACCAAAAAGGGTCAAATGTATTTTTCCAGGGACCAAAAAGGGTATTTACTCTATAATATTGTGACCAAAATGAACTAAACAACAGTATAACAGAAAAATGTAGCATGACCTAGAGCCACTACAAGTCCTATTTCTTTTACACAATCAAATTTAACCTGGGGAAAGAAAGAACACCAACCTACTTACTTCTATGATCATCAAACCCACATGAAAAATCAAGAAAGCTTGTAAAAATAAATACAGAAGATTAAATCCTGGTGTCCCACGAGCTAATGTTTTCACATCTACATCTTCAGCTAAAGGCTTGTCTTGCAAGTAGAGATCCAAATTTTCTTGGCGTCCACGTACATCTGGATTTGGCACCACAATCTAGAACGGGGTATTGTTAGATTTTCATAATATCTACAGCAAAATAATGTAACCATTCATTCAAGACAATATTTAATGCATCTTAGCAGGCAAGTCTATAAATATAGATTACTTCTAAGCACATTGAAACATGGAGTAAGAACAAGGTTACAGAGTAATATTGATAATCTATGGTCCCAAAGTGAGCCTCTTTTCACCCTTTTATCCCTTTGTTTTACTGCGTTTTAGTTGTTTTTGGAGGATTTCATATCCTCTTTCTTTGCACTTCTCTTCCTCTCTTGGTAAATTATTCATTCAAATAATAATTCAAAAAAAATAAAATAAAATAAAATAAACTTACATGTCGATCAAATCTACCAGGCCTTGTTAAGGCTGGATCAAGAATATCTGGCAAGTTTTTAGCTGCCATTAATATTATCCCCTGCAAGATGAAGATGATAAATGAATTTGGGAAAACAAAATTGAACAATTGATGGTCCAAAATGTTTAAAGATACCTCATTCTGTTCAAAGCCATCCATTTCAACAAGTAGTTGATGTAATGTCTTCTTTGTGTGGCCCTCCCACTGTTTCCTTGTTGATCCAACATCATCTATTTCATCAATAAAAATAATACAGGGAGCCTAAAAAAAGATTGGGGAGAAAAACATGTCACGCAAGCAGAAACTAATAAGAGGAACCATGAGGTGCAGAGTAAGCAAAAATACGGATGAATTCAAAGGACACTGTTGAATTGCAACAAACCTTCTTTTTGGTGCTTGAAATAATGACCTTACTCGTCGAGCACCAACCCCAACAAACCTACAATACAAAAAGTGATATGAAAATGACCATCCCTAAAACCAAACGTCTGAGTATATCGTAATTACTTTGGGTTACATACTAAGATATGCATGATAAGAATGCTTGAGCTATAGTTGCAGCAGCCTAATTAAAATATTTATGGGTGATGGGAACCCATTATTTGTTACAAAGGGAAGCAGTAGAAAGCAAAATGGCCTTACATTTCCTCAAATTCAGATCCAGCCTATAGAGAAAAGGAACACCGCTTCTCCAAAGAATTGCCTTCAATATCCCAGAAAAATCATATACTTTCGAATCAATAATGAATACCCCAGCAATACTCAAAATGCCCATGACAAAACGCATTGAATATTTAACTTTGAGATTCAACTATTCTAAAAAATGAATATAAACATCCAGTCTTCAGGAAAGGATCAGATGAAATGAAAGTAATCAAATGACCTCTGCATCAACAAATGATTCAAGGAATGTTAATAGCTAAAGAAGTGAAACTTATTAAAGAGTCTACATGCACCCATATGGCAGAGTACATGGTTCTGATTTTAGAAGACAATAACTTCCTTAAAGTTATTATAAATAAGGGGAAAATGTATTTATACGAACAGGTCCAGAACTAACTGACCTTGGCTAGCAGGGTTTTTCCGGTTCCAGGTGCTCCTGTCAAGAGAATCCCCTGAAAAATGGAATTTCTCAGGCTCCCATGGTAAACGAAAGAAACAAGCAAAATGCAAACTAAATAGCATGACAGCTTATGATGAGAAGACATGCCAATTCATCAACCATATCATGTTAGGCAAACAAATTTAGAAAATAAGAAACATGAACCATGATTACAAAAGCTTGCTTGTTTATTAATATGAATATCACACAATTTACAACGGTACATTCATGGTAATGGACGTCAATGGAAGCCTAGGGCCTCTTACTAAGAAAAGGGCAAAGGAAAATATTGGGGGAAAAGCAATTTAAGGCAGAATAAAAGATTAACAAAAAGATGAAGATTGTTAAAACCTTAGGCAAATTTCCTCCAAGGCGTGTAAATTTAGATGGATTTTTTAGATACTCCACAACTTCCTCGAGCTCTTGCTTTGCATCATCACAGCCTTTCAAAAACTAACTATAACAAATATTTTTGAGTAAACAAGAAGAAATCAACATCGAGAATTAACAATAATCACCATACAATTCAAAACAATTTTATTTCGACGAAACGCGAGGGATGAACGGCGGTAATGGAAACTCACTTGGGAAACTTGCGTTTGTTCAGAAACAGTAAATTGAGAGGAAACAATAAATCAATAACCCAAATCGATACAAACCGAACTGGGAGTAAGAGAGATTTACCAACACAAACTGTCAGAACAGGTCGCCGAACGGTGAGGACGTGCGACGGTTGACGGTGAGGACGTGCGACGGTTGACGGTGAGGACGTGCGACGGTGAGGACTGAGGAGTGCGGACGGTGAGGACTGAGGAGTGAAATCGCGACTTGAGGCTGGAGCGTTGTGAAATTAGGGCTACATATAGAGCTTGAAGGTGACTAGAGGCAGAGATTTTAATTTTTTTTTTTTAAAAAAATAATTTTACCCTCCTTAACAGTTTTGCGAGGGAAAATAGTTTCCCTCGCAAACTTAAGTCATTTTGCGAGGGAACCTATTTTCCCTTGCAAAATCAAGTCATTTTGTGAGGGGAAAAATGGGTGATTTTGCGAGGGAACATCAATTCCCTCGCAAAAATGAGTGATTTTTGCGAGGGAACTATATTTCCCTCGCAAAAATTAGTGATTTTGCGAGGGAAAAGTTGTTCCCTTGCAAAACCAATAATTTTTGCGAGGGAGAATTGTTCCCTCGCAAAATTCACTCATTTTTGCGAGGGAACAACCGCTCCCTCGCAAACGTTACTAATTTTTGTGGGTGATTTTGCGAGGGGACATTAGTTCCCTCGCAAAAATGAGTAACTTTTGCGAGGGAACTATTTTTCCCTCGCAAAAGTTAGTGATTTTGCGAGGGAAAAGTTTTTCCTCGCAAAAATCAGTATTTTACCCATTTTGCGAGGGAATTTTTTTTCCCTCGCAAAATACCCATTTTGCGAGGGAAAAATAATTCCCTCGCAAATTAACCCAAATTTGCGAGGGAATTTTTTCCCTCGCAAAGTCCGCCGCAAATTGGCACTTTTCTAGTAGTGCATATTTTCGTTTGGATGGAGAAAAATTATGGGGAAAGGAAACTATAAGAGAAAACTCTCAAAAATTATAAATATTTGTATCATTTATGGAAATTTTCCTTCATAATATTTCATTCCCTATTTTCCACTCACTTTTCTCTCCATCCAAACATAGCGTAAACGTTTGTTTGGATAGAGGGAAAATAAAGAAGACGGTATTCAAAAAAAAAATGTTCCAATATTTATGAAAGTTTTTCTTCCTAATATTCTATTCTCCTAACTTTTTTCCTTATACAAGTGAAGAGTAAAAGTTGCTAATTAACCATCATTACCTGTATATGTTTGGAAAATACTCCTCCAGTCTTTAATATAGGATATCTGAGGAGTTGGCTTAGTCCTAAATATAAGACATAATTTTTAAATTTATCATTTTTTTTTAATTTACTCTATGCTTCGTCAACAAAAATCAAAGAGGAAGAGGAATGAGTGAATAAAGTAAAATGACTAAGGTGGTTAAGAAAATATATATTATATTAACTGACCTAACTAACTTTCTTATCCTAATTAAATTAAATTAGATAAATATATCTTATATTAAGAATCCTAATAATAGAGAAGAAAAGATATGGAATTTAATTCCCCCCGTTTGTAGCATATCACGGGACAGATTGGAAATTATTCAGAAGATTCGAACAATGCCTATGCCTCGTAGAAGATGAATATATGCAGTGGAGATTAAAGATACTTGTAAGGAAGACTAACAGTTACCCCTATGGTGTTTTTATTTATAAGATTTAAATTTTTGAATTGGTTAAGTTCTTTCATGCTTTAAAAAAAAAAAAAATCGATTCAGTTCTTTTAATAAGATTCAATCTAAGGTTGTCTGAATATTAAATCTATTTTTATGAATATTACTGTTAATTAATTTCTATTCTCCCTCGTTATTTTTTCCCATACATTCACTTTCATCCTTTGTTTCCTATTTTTATCCCACTCACTGTGTTAAAAATAAGGGTTTATTAAAAAAAACTTCTTATATATTTATTACTTGTAATTAATTTTAATATATTTCTAAAACCACAGAATTCAATTATCTGAATTTTATAAAAAAGACTGCTTGAGGGAGTTCGTGTTAGAGTGTTAATATTCTTGAAGAGGCAAATGGGTGTGTGATGCTTTGAGAGAAGAAGACAAAGGATTAAGGAGGGTGCATTGTGGAGGGTTAAAGTTGAGACTTATCTGAAGATACAGTATTATGGTTGGTGGAAAATGGAATGATTATAACTAAAGTGTGCGGCAAATTTGGACCCACAAATTGCCATAAGCAAGAGATACAGGTGAGCTTTGCCGAACAAAAAAGCAGGAATAAGATTAGGAAATCTCCTAAGAGCCCTAACCTAATTGAATAGTACTACTATATAGTTGTGTGGTGGAGTGACCATCATTATTTTGTTTGAGAAGAGGAAAAAGGAGTAACCAAAAAGAGAGAGAGTGAGAGAAAGAGATTGTTGAACCACTCCACCATGCCAAACAGGGACCCGGCTACCGTCCTCTGCAGAGGATGGTCCTCTGCCCTTTTTTACATTGAATTTGTGTGTGTACCGCATGCATAAATTTTTTTAAAAAAATTTCCACCGTTCAGATCTTCATTCAACGGCTCAGATGAGGAAGAGGATGGGAAGAGAAGAGGATGGAAGCCAGATCCGCCAAACAGTGGGAGGGAATGAGGGATTGCCCCTTTGAGGGGCCCCAGCTAGAAGCAAGAACTCTGACATTAGCACCATTTTTGAAATGCGGGTCCTTTCTTTGGATTCTCTTTCTTTGGATTCTCTTGTTCAACCTTTTGATTATGGCCAAAATTCCCCCCATTTTTCTTGTTTTTCTTTGATTTTTTTACCTTGTATGGAATATAACAAAATAGAACAGGCTGAGTTATAAATAATGCTCCCGGTTTCATTTCATAATCTGGTAAACCTTTACTTATGTACATTTTAATGTAGGTACCATGCAATCTCATTTTCTTGTTAATATCATTTTGATTTTAATTCAAAAATAGTTATAAAGAACACGATTTGTCTTTTTAATACATATATATACTGAAATAATTATTTACAATGTAATGACTTATGAGGTCAACTTCAAATACTCCTTTTATTTATAAACATAAGATCTAGTTAACTTTTTTTTTTTGAGATGTTAACGAAGCTAAATATATTATTTAATTATAGTTTATGTTGTGTATCATTAAATCATATATCATTTTACATATCATACAAATTAGTTTAAAGAAAAAACTATATATATAAATACTTTAAAATAATTTATTTAACTTTCTTAATTTCTTTAAGAAAATAACTTGATTTTATATTTAGAAGTAGAGGCAGTATTATTTTGTCTAATTATTATTTTAGAAGTGGGAGTACTGTAACATCCCAACTTCCATACCTCAAATAGTGCCGATTGACACTTCGTTTTATAAAACTTTGACAGAGATTGAGATGCTACATCAGAGTACTGCGGAAACGGAGAGCAATGCACTAAAAATAATTGGACAATATATGAGTAACAGATATAAAAATACCCCGACATATGACGATGCCGAGCGTATGCTGGTATAAAAATTTCCCGAAGGAATATTCATGTGATACAATATACAGAGCTTTGTACAATTACATTTCTCAAAAAGTAACTATACAACCTAGACCAAGCCTTGACCAGACTCGGGGAAATGAACCTAACTCCATTAATCGAACAGAATGGCCAGGTAAGTGTCTATCATGGGGGCCTCACCGAGTTCACGACGACTGATTGGCACACCCACATAGACTAGCCTTGCCTTCGGCACCAAACTATTCGAAATAACTTTATTAGATCCATGCCTGACAATAGGCTCTGATGATCTTCTTCCGGCTCTTGCCTCGACCGGTACATTGTTACGACTCTTCCCCTTGGTTCATTTCTATGGCTCCATCTACCGGTGCCTTCTCTGTTCCTGGTCCTTACCTGTACTATCATTCAAGACTGAGGTCCAATGCACATTGGTCCTCAGGTAACGGTTAACCTCATGCTTATATTATCATCATATGCATAACATATATTTCTAACATTACAGCAATGATCAAACCAGTACGTCATATGATCATTTGATAACAACTACACTATCATGCAAAGTTATCCCTGTTCTGCACATATCCAGTGCCATGATGTACGGTCGTGTCCTCAGCACTAGGAAAACATAACGGCATTATCATGACTATAACCCGTGTAAAGCTGTATTTAGTGATCTAGATACAGTTCCCTAGTCACAGTGCATGTCCAGGACAGAGTCCTGTTCATGATATACACAACATATACAAGCATAACATACGCATTAGAATTAGTGTTACAGTACGCGAACGTACCTTCGTTGACGAGTGTAGGTATTTCTGGCGAAAAACGGCACGTTTGACGGAAAATTGTACTTTTGACAGAAAACAGTGGTACGACAGCGGAATGACAGCGGAACAAGATTACTGATATCCTATAATGATAATATCACATTTATCAATATTTGACATCATTACAGGCATTTTAGGTACAAATTACCATTTTGCCCCTTGTTGCCTAATCGGCGGAATTTCGCCAGAGCTTCGCTACTTTAACTCTAATCTTCCAAAATTTTGCCATATCTCCGACTCCAACATGATTTTCGAAATTAGTGCCTTAATTACCCCTAAACATGATATCTAATCATCCTTGGAAGATTAAAGACTAATCTAACATTTCTACTCTAACTATCGAAATAACTACGGAAGCTTAAGACTAAGGACCGAAGAAATTACCCAGTGCTTCGCTGCAAATTTCCCCGGACTCCTCCTCCTCTCCTCTGCTCCAAGAATTTCGAATTTCCTCTTGGTGAATTGTGAGAAAATATGAAGAGAGGTGCAAGCTATTTATAGACTTTTTCAGGGGTAATTTGGGAATTTTCTGCTTTGTTCTGGACCACAGAAAGCTAAAGCTTCTGGAAGGATTTTTATTGGCCACACAATGGGTTGAACGACCTGCCCCCTCCCAAAACAAGGATGAGTCATCCAAACATGCTTTTGCTTTTTGCCTTCGACCCGATAAAATTCTCTGATCGGTGTTCGAATCGCGTATTCTTGGAAAATCTCAAAAATCTGGAAGCATAGCCCTGAAGATCCTTTCTTCCTCTTTCAAAATACTTGGGCTAACTAAATTTTTGATCTCATTCAGGACATTTCGTGCTCTGCCGAAGATTTTCGGAAAAACGCCGTCGGTTACCGAAATTACTTCCGGAAACGTCAACTTCTGGATAAAAATTCACTGAATCCAAATACGTCTAGATGTTTTCTTCCTTAGTTCTGAATCTCAAGTTATGGCTTAGTTTCTATAGATTTTCATTTATCTGATTTGCTTTTTGAACATCAGATAGTTCCTTAGCCAGTCTAATATAACCCTTTTCGGTTACGGAAATAACTTCGGAGGTAACCTACTCCGAGCTAAAAATTCACTTGTTTCTAATATACTCTGGTTTTAGAAACCTTGTTCATGGTTTTCTAGATAGGATTTAGTTTCTATCGGTGGTCATTTATCCTATTTGTTTTTTACAACTTAACTACCATTTAACTTTTAACTTGAAAATCCTATCCTCTTATCCATTCAAGATTTTCGGTCAAACCTGGTCTTTTTTTTTTAATTAATTATTTAATTAATATTATATATTTTTAAATTATTTAATAATTATCTTTCATAATTTTTCACAAAATTTCCTATTGGTCCATACATGTTTTTAGGCTTAAAATTACTCAATCTCATATATTTTTCTTCATATTTTCTAATTAATTAGCAAGTATAATTTAGGCTAATTTTAGCCATAAACATTTTCTCAAAGGGTTTTTTACACATTTACCCTTGGATTTTCTCTTAATCGTGCTTAATCAATTAGCCAGTAATTATTTAATTAATCCCTTACTAATTGTTGATAATTTTCTTAATTAGAATAACTCATTATCTCGCAACTATTGCACTGACATTGATATTATATGTCCCATGCAATATATTAAAAATCTTGGGGGCATTTTGGTCATTATAATACTTTTTGATTTTTCCCCTTTTATTTTTCCAAGGTAATAATTTAATAAATTACCTAAATTAGGGACAATATTCTTCCCTATTTCAAATAAATATTTACTTGCCTCTTTATAATTTTCACAGGGTATTTTATAACCCGTAAATGCGTTTAGGGACCTGTTGCAAATTATCAAACGTTTTAAGTACCTAATTGCATATTATCTAATTTTAGGAGTAATTTTCCTAAAAATAAGATAAATTCACCACAAGGTCTTTGAGACCATATATCACCTATTTCCAATAGGTATTATTTGTCAATATAATGATTATGAATTTTAGGGTATTACAAGTACGGGGATGAAGAAGTAATTAAGCATTTTCTTAAACCGTATGTATGGGCTCCTTAAAATTATTTATATTTATCGAAGTGCTCTTGAAGACTTTTCATTGATAATTTTTTTACGAGTATGGTCCTTTTTCCATCAATCATTCTCATTCACCGATAATTAAGTAATGAATCCATTCACAGTCCCAAGCCTTAAGCTGTTCGAAAAACTTCAGACACTTGAGTCTTGTACTCTACTCGTTCACACACGCACTGTAACATCCCAATTTCAAAGCCAAATTTTTTTTTTAATCAGAGTAGAGCATTGGAATAAAACATTGAGTAACTGATTATAACAATAACAGTGGCGTAATCGCCTGTTCATAAAGATTAATACATTATCTGTTTAGATACTAGACGTCCTTGATCAGGTCTCCATGCGGTCTTCATCTTCATGTGTACTGTCCGCTCTGCTTACTCTTATCCTCCGTCCTTGGTCTCTCTCTGGACCTTGATGTGATGCTATAGTAAGAGCTGAGATCCAATGCCCATCGGATCTCAGGTAACGGTTAACCTCATGCTTATATAACAATATATGTTCAACAGATATTTCTTAGAAGTACAGCTATGATCTATACAGTTCATCGTATAGTTAATAACAACTACCCTACAAGCAAAGTTATCTGCCTGCACTATTCACCAGTGCCACGATGTACGGTCGTGTCCTCAGCGCTAGGAAAACATAACGGTATTATCAAAACCATAACCCGTAAAGCTGTAATAGTGATTATCTAAGTTTATTACCTTAGTCACTGTGCATGACCCGGAACAGAGTCCCGTCCATGGCTTATGAAACTATCCGTATCATATATAAGCAGACTATAAGCATCAGAGTCAGTATTACAGTATGCCGCGAACGTACCTTCGTTTGATGGTACTTCGGTACTTTTGACGGAAATGGCACGTTTACGGAAAACGGCGAAACGTCCAACAATGCACGTCGGACAACAGTAACGGCAACAAATCGAGTTTCTGATGTCCTATAAGAGTAATATCACTTTTATTAGTGATTTGACATTATAACTGGCATTTTAGGTAAAAATTACCATTTTGCCCCTATACCCCTATTTGGCGGAATTTCGCCAGCACTTCGTTACTTTGGCTCCGATTTTTCCCAAAATTTCGCCAGAACTTCGACCCAATGATAATTTTTGAAATTCTAGACCAATATAGCCCTATCATAAGATATCTAATCATACTTGAAAATTAAAGGCTACTCTAACAACTCTAACTATTGAAAGAACTACGGAAACTAAAAGCTCGGTACCGGAAAACTTACCCAGAGCTTCGCTGCAGAATTTCCCAGAGCTCCTCTCTCTTCTTTCTCTCTCTAGATTCGGCTGGCCTCTCCAAATTGTGAGAATCCAAAGGGAGGGGGGTATTTATAGTTTAGGAGGTAGGGTTTCGGCCGTCGGATCAACTTTGTGAGAATCGATCTGAACCGTCCAGGGAAAACTTTTGAAACAAGTTTCTTCTTCCCTTTCTCTCTCATGGCCGACATCAAGGGGGTGATGTGGCAGTCCATGATTGGTCCAACAATGGTGACTCATGGTCACTTTATGCCCGGTCTGGCAGATTTCCCCGATCGGTATCCGATTCGCGTAATTTTGGAAAAATCTCAAAATTTTGGATTTACAACTTTGAAGACATTTTCTCACTTACTAGAAATGTCCAAGTTAACCTAAATTTTGATTCCATATAGGGCTCCAACTGGCAGTCTGAAGTTCCTCGAAAAACGTGTCCGTACGGTCCTAAGTTCGAAACTCGTTTCGAATCATCAACTTCTGGACAAAAATTCACTGATTCTAAATATGTCCAGATAATTTCAAACTCATTTCTAGATATTGAGTTAGAATTTATTTTTTTCATATCCAAAAATATGCCTAACTGCATTTTTCCCTATTTTGTTTTATTAGGAAAATGCACAATCGGCTTCAGAATTAACTTCCGGAAGAGTCTAACGGAAGATAAAAACCCACTGATCAATATTTTACCTTGACTTTGGAAATCTCATTCCTAGATCTCTCGATAGGATCCGTTTCCTATTTTTTGTGTTACTATTCACTTTAATTAATTATATTATAAAATAATATAACTTCTAAACTAAGTTTTCATTTTTATTTTTATCCTATTATTTTTTTCTCTTTTTTTTTTCTTGGGACATTTCGGCTGGTCCCCTTATTATTATTATTATTATTATTTTATTTATTTATTATTTAATTAATTATTTAATGGTTTATTTATTTTAATTTTCCAAAAATTCCAAAAAATTACCTAATTGGTCCATTCTTGTATTTAGGCTTAAAAATACCTAAACTCATCCATTTCTCTCAAAACTTTCCAATTAATTAGCAAATATATTTTTACTAATTTTAAGCCAAAAACCACTAATTTTAGGGTTTTACATAATTATTCATGAATTTCCTTTGCCTATGCTTAAATAATTAGCCAATAATTACCTAATTACTTTATTATCAATAGCTGATAATTTTCTTATTTGAGATACTCCTTTATCTTTAAACTTTTGCCTTAACATTAGAATTTTCATGCCTCTTGTATTATTTTAGAATTTACAAGGGTAATTTAGTCATTTCAATACTTTTTGAGCATTCTTATTCAATTTCTCCAAGTTTGTAATTTATTAAATTACCACAATTAGAGATAATATACTCTCTCAATTTTAATAATTATTTCCTTACCTTTTAGGATTTTTCACCATTTTCCTAAGTTATTTATGTCCCTTAGGGGCATTTTCGTTATTTGGCACTTTGGCCCTTAGATTCTCTAATTTCCAAGAGATTTTTCCTTAGAAAAATATACTATATTATCACAAGTCTTGAGATTATATATTTGCTTACCAAAAATACCCCTTTCATTTATCCGGGTATTACACGCACACTTACGTTACTTGTTCGTAGTTGAGTTGTTCATTAGACATTAATTAAGGATTGAATGTACCAACAAATTAGGTGAAAAAAAGTATTAAAATTGTTGGTTCATATCATAAGCAGTCTTATCTTGTAAGAAAGAAAATGCAAGTTCAAATCTCTAAAAATAATCTTATTAAAAGGGGTGAAATCCTTTACGCTATAAGTCTCTTTAGAAACACTTAACCAAAAAAAAAGAAGAGAAGAAGAATTAAATGGATTATAATTATTAGCCCCTCCCTACATGTATGACTTAGTTTGGGGTGAATTTTGATTCTTTTTTTTGATAGCAAGGGTGAATTTTGATTCTTTTTTTTGATAGCAAGGGTGAATTTTGATTCTACTTATAAGACTTTTTTTTTTCCTAATCTTTCATATTTATCTTATCTTTTTTCTTACAAAATTAATTTACCTAACTTATAAACTGATATATAATATAATGTTATGCATAGTAATTTACAGAAATCATGTTATCATATATGTTGTAATTAAATAATTTATTTAAATTATTTAATATTCTTAAATTAAATAAATATATCTTACATCAAATACTACAAGAGTATTATTCAGTAAGTAGAGTTATTTTTATCATACAATATCTAAATAATGAGTGGCAATGTTTTTTCCCCCAGAATGAGTAGCAACGTTCTGCTTTATAAATATCACATAGCATAACTTATTATGAATTCTATATTTTATGATCAATCTCAATATGACTACTATACGTTATATTTTGAATTAATGATCTCTAAAGATTTGGATTAATTATCAGTTAAAATTGCTTAGTTTTAGTTTGAAGTTAGCAACAAAAATAGCCTTACTATAAGAAATGAAAAGTTAAGAAAACAAAGAATAGGTATTTAGGGTTAAGTAGCAAATTTGATTCGGAAGTACACGCTTAGGAGTAATTTTATTCTGAAAGTTTTTTTTGACTTAATGTTACCACGGAAGTTTAAAAACGTACTAATTTTGTATTTTTCCGTTAAAAAGTTAACATTAAATGTTTTTTTTAACGGTAAATATTAGTTTTTTAACAGAAAAATATAAGATTGCTACGTATTTAAAGTTTTGTTTTTTCTCCGGTAAAATGATCAATATATTAAGAAGCAGCAATTTAAGTTGCATAGGCAAATGACAGAAAGTAAATGGAGAAAAACGTAAGATGCTCTTTAGGCTTTAGTCCAATCAATCATTAATCTTTACTCATAGTAATGAAGATTTTCTACCACACAAATCCATTGAGTTGTCAAGTCATATGCTAATCTTGGGGAACAACTTCTTTGACTCATCTCTACACATTCAATGTAAGAGATTGATACACTTGAACACACATGGGTTTTATAATTTCATCTGTCTTGCCCTCTTGTTATTGTATGGCATTCACTGCTTCAGACCCACCAATCAAGACTTGATGCTTGTCTTTATTTACCGACCATCAATTATTGAACACTAACACAGTGATTACATTTTGTTTCTATTAATTTCCATTTTTTTTTTTAATCATAACTTGTTCACTCGAAATACCTTTTATGAAGGGTTGATAAGTACTATTTCTGGCTCAAAATATAAGAGCCAAATAATTAAATATTCAGTAATTCAAAAAAAGTAATTAAAAAGAATAAAAATATATATATATATATATATAAAACTTATTTTCCTTAAAAAACCCTATTTTATGGAGTGGGTTAGTGGGAGAGGGTGAATGGAAAAAGAGATGATAAAGAATAAGTGAAAAAAAAGAAAGATGAAAGATACGTATAATTAATTAAGGATAAAATTTAAAAAAAAATATATTAAATGATAGAGTGAAAAATAAAGTGATCTTACATAAAAAAATCACACTCGTCACAAATATGACTCTTAGATTTTAAACAAGAAGTAATCCATACTCGTCTTTCAAAATATTTTATACTTTCTCGTGCAGATATTGGAATTGGTTGTTATATCCTTTTATTCTTCCAATTAATTTGGTTTTTCTTTCAGGGCATGATTATGCCGTTTCTTCTTGTTTATGGTTTTTCTGCCTCGGACTCGGAGGCTTCCAAGTTGTGTAGGGTAGGTTTTTGGTTGATGAAACTCATTTCTTATGTATCTTTTTATTTTTTACCTTTTTAAAATAAAATTGTCTTTTTGTCAAGAAAATGTTATTTTTATTATCCTATTTATAAGCCATTTCAAACATGTTTTATTAAGATAAAAAAGAATCTTTTATTTTATTAATTCTACTTTAAAATTTAATAATTTGCCTTAGAAAAGTCTACACATGATATTTGAAGGGAAAAATTATATATTCATATGAAAATTTAATGACATTACTTACAAATAACCAAAAAAAAAGTTCCCTATTTTTTATAAATAGAACTAAATGATTATTTTATAATTAAATAGGTTTATATTGTTAGATATGTTTAGTTACATAGGAATATCATCATTACCTATTTAATTATCATTTATATTGGAGTATTTCATAAAAAGGACAATTATAGAATAAAAAGGATTGTTTCAGTAAATTTTGGAATATCCCTTTCAAATGAAGAACAAATATTAAATAAAAATTAAAAAAGAGAGTATCACATGCTCCATGGTGGAGGAGCCGAGCTACACCAGCAACCACCAAGTGGAGGGAAAATTTTTTATGAACGGTAGTTTGCCATGATATTTATAGTCTAACAAATTAAAATATAATAACTTATGAATTGAATTGTCACATCTTAAATATTAGTTGATATATTAATAAAATTAAATGATTTCACAAAGATTCTTTTTTCATTGCTTATGAAATCTTAATGGATTCATTTTTTTTAAGAAAAAAATTATGAAATACAAGAACAACTAACTAAGGCTAGTGTTGAGTCATTTAGAGCTGGGAATTAGGGCCGGCCCGGCCCGACAGGGCCTGGCCCTACAGGGCTTGGGCCCAACAGGGCCGGCCCTACAAGGCCTGGAGTAAGGAAAACATCTGTTTTTCAAAGCCCTACCGATAGTACTGTGGCCGGCCTACAGGGCCCGAAAATTACTATTCCAAATTTTAACTATTTTTCTTCTTTTTCCTTCGATTTTTTCAAAGAAATATAATTAGTAAATTGCAACTATTAAAGTTCTAATCTATCAAATAAATGTTATCAACATTAATATCTAAACAATATAAATCATTAAACAAATAAACACATTTATTAATTCGTAATAAAAAACAAATAAATACAAAGAATATGTTTTTTCCTTTTTTTTCAAAAAATATTAAACAAAGGAATTCCTTTGTGTATGCCCACGAAAAAATGTCTTTCCCTCTCGTAATTTTGTGTGTGTCTGCAGATTCCTTCGATTCAGGTATGATTTTACTGATAGGTAAAAATAATTATACTTATTTTACACAAAATATATTTATAATTTATTACTTATATAATATTGTAATACCAAAGTATGTGTTTATTTAATACAAAATAATAATAAACATAAAAAATGGTTATAGTTTAAACTAAAAAAATCTAAGTAATTACAAATAAATACATTCATTAAGTGGAAGTTTAGGTAATTAACTTTTTTTTAAAAAAAAAATGCTACAGTAAAACGGGCCTAACGGGCCGGCCCGAGGCCTGCAGGGCCGGCTCGATTAAGCCCGAGGCCCTACAAGGCCGGCTCTGCAGGGCCAATTTCAAAATTCTGACCTATTTTTCAAGCCCGAGTCCTACAGGGCCAGGGCTTAAACGGACCGACCTGATGGGCTTGGCCCGATTTTCCGGCTCTAGAGTCATTATATTTTAACTGTTCAAACCATAACCACAAATGATATGATAAACTAGATTCCTAGAAGAATTTCTCCCAAATGAATGACACTTGCTAGGTATTAAATAGGTCATTTTTAATATTTTCCAACAGAGAAAAAAATAAATTTTAAATTTTATTAATTTTATCTTGAAATTTAATATTTTTATTTTTATTTAATAGAGAACAAAATCTTTATAATAATAAATAAAGAATAATTAGGATCGGGGTCGGGGAAGTATTAAACAAACATCGCATTGAAGGGAATATGCGCTTCTGTTATTTGCTAGCTGTCGATCATAAGTTTCTTTTTTCAAGAAAGTTTTTTGGATTATTGAGCTTTTGTCTTTTGCTCTAGCTTCTCACTCCTCCCTCTGCTGACTAGACAGCATTGGGGACGAGTTGTTTGGACTGAATGGTTGATGTGTTGTTGACCCAAAAGCAAGCCTTTCTCTGTTGCGCATGACATTCGTTGATTTGGGATGTCACCGCCAGGAAGAGGAAAGATCAAGGAGGACATACTTAAGTTTTATTCGATTTTTATTATAAGGCACCAACTAACAATTCTCATAAATTAATAAAAATAGTTAAAGTCAATAAAATTATAATATAATTTAAGTAATTTTAATATTACTCCTACTAATTATACTTAACTCTAATATTATATAATTATTACTTTCATCTACCTTATTAATTAAAGATATACATGCAAATAAATAATTAATGCTGAAAACCTATAAATGTCTTATAAAAAAGAACCAGTATATAATACCTCTTTGCTTTTCCCTCTTCTCCATACTCTTCCCTCTTCTTCTTCTTTTGGCTCGGAAACTTCTCTCTCCTTCTGTGAGATTTGGTTTGGGTGAAGTTACAGTCTCATTCTCCTATTTCTTGGGTAAGGCTCCGCCACTTTGCCATCATTATTATTAACTTCTTTGTTCTTATTGCTTACTTTTTCCTCCTTCTCCATCTCATTCATCTTTTCTTTTTCCTTTTTGGAGTTCTTGCTTGGTCTGATCTTCCATAACTATGCCTACAGTGCACGTTTGCATCATTCAAATTTGGTTTGAAAGGGTTTAAATTTAGTAGTCTTTTGAAAAATATACCTACCAACAAGCTCTTTGGTTGATAAGTGATAGGTCCTACATATGGAGCATAACACACATGTTTGAATCTTGGAAAACATACTTGGAGAGATTAAAATCTTTTGCATTATAAACCTTGAAAGGGATTAGTTTTAAATCCAAAATGGTTTGAGAATTCCCTGATCAAATAATATAATATGCACCTGAAATTTATGTTTCTATTATTGCTTCAGTCACCAGATTGACTGCTTTCATGAAAGTGTAGATGTGTACAAAAGGAATAGAATTAAGAGCTTTCTGGTTCCTAATTTATATTTTCAAGTCATTGTTTGGATGAAAAATGAAAATCAATGATTTCCACTTGCATAGTTTGGTTTAGAAAAAAACTAAACCGCACTAAACATATATGTAAGACAAGATCCATTATGTTTAGATCCATCTTAATGAGTCCATTATCGTGAGCTATATAATTTCTAGAACAATCTTGAATGCGGTGGACGTGAGAATGATTTTAATATTATGTCCGTATTTATATTTAACTTTACTTTGGTTGTCATATAAGACTCTTTAATCTTTAATGTAAGAATTAGATTTAGCCCTAAATATAATATCTTAACATGTCGTGGATTTGCTCCTAAATATAAAATTTTAACATGTTGTCTCTTCTATTTATCATCCCCCTCAGTTCTAATTTTACATATAGGTATTTTAAGGTAGGTGTTTTAATAAGATCAGGTGGTATTTGTTCAAATTAATAAATTTATTTCATTTCCAAATCAGTTAAGTAAATCCGTTAAGTAGTTTTTATATTAAAACCTGAAAGTACTTTTATATACTAGTATTATTTAAAATCCCCCTGATCTTTCTTCTCTGTTTTTTTTTTTGGTTCTTCAAGTTTTGGTTATTGAAGTCACTGTCTCATGGCGGGTTCTTTGTTGGTAAATCCTCTCTTTCTTCGTCACGTTTTGATTGGGTGCCATGGTTATATTGTCTATTTGGGATTCTTGTTTGGTCTAGTCTGATTTCCATATAGCTATGACGGGATATAAAACACACGCGCCCACCCGCACACATTTCTCTCGTTTACACAATTTCAATTTAATTTGAAAGAGTTTGCATTATTTGAAAAATAAATCAACGAATTTGACTATTGACCTTACTGTGACATTAAAAAATATGCATGAATTAAATAAGTTACCTCAATAATCTGTGCATACAATTTAGAGTAGAGAGTACATATATGAAGACGACTAGTGTTTGTAATTCAAGTGAGAAGCATGCTTGAAAGTGAAGTTGTTTTAAGGCAGAAAGTGTTGTACGCTTGATCCATTATCCAAATAAGACATATCCATATATACTTAGGCCATGAAAATTAATTAAAATCCATTGTTGCCAATTGTGTAGGAGACAATGACTTCAAACAACAGCGTTAGAGACGATGAGATCATATTACAAGCTGCCAAGGATGGCAAGTGGCGAAAAGTCTTAAAAATGTACGAGGAAAAAAAGGATCTTCGCACAGTAAAGATACCGTCGAAAGGAGATACAGTATTACACATGGCAGTTTCCAACGGGGAATTGGATACAGTAGGACGCATTGTGTACTTAGTTTGTCAAAAGGGAAGTAATGAGCAGGCAGCGGACGAAAATGGCGATGAGAAGAGTCTTGTCTTTGGAGCTCAGAATGACATAGGTAACACTCCACTGCATTTAGCAGCTTCCGCTTCAAATGGGAGTGTTGAAATGTGTAAGAAGATTGGTGGTGCAGACAGCTCGATCATTACAAGAGGCAACAATGACGGTGAGACACCTCTCTTCTTGGCGGCTCTCCATGGCAACAAAGAAGCTTTTCTTTGGCTTCATCACAATAGCCCTCAAGATTCTTCAAGCCGCCATGCTCCCTATAAAAGGGACGACAATGATACCATTCTTCACTGTGCAATCGAAGGAGGGCATATTGGTAAATAGAAACAATTATTCATTCTTTCATTTAATATTTCAATGTTTTAATGTATTATTTATTCAAGTGCATATGGTTTGCTTTGATATCTCAGATGTGGGAATCGAAATAGTTCGCCTTTATGAACACCACCAAATAAAAGATATGATGACGCGCAATAAAAATGGGTTGTCTCCGCTCCATTTCTTAGCAGCAACTCCTTCGATCTTCGAAAGTACTGATCTTCCTAGTCGATTTTTCGTTGTTCGACTGCTTTATTTTTTGTTCAAATGTCAACTGCTTTATCTCTGTAAGTACATTGTCCTTTGTAATACACATGAGTCTTTTTATCAAGCATTTTAAGATTTCTATAACAATCCTCTCTACAATTTTTCACAATACATCTTTCCATACACAATAGAAAGACATAAGGCAAAAGAATTGGGGTAGAAGAGCTCAAGTCTGAAAATGTGACAAGCTGCAGGTTCCCATTCAGTATATTTATAAATCAGAGTAATGTTGGTGAAACAGAATGCTTGTATAGAACAATAGAATTATACACGTGATCCTCTCCTAGAATCATCTACACAGCAAAAGGATATACATTGAGTATTCAGAGAGCGTAGAAGCCCAACAAAAGGATGTTTAAGGAAAAATGGTCATCTTGAGGATAGGAGTATGAAAGGAATGATTATAGTGATCATAGCAATTTGCCACCACATGACAATGACAATGATATTTACTAATACTGCAAATCTAGCTCCCTAAGTTATGTTCCGGTTGACTCTCCAAGGATAGCTAACAGTGAGGCCTTAACATCAATCCACAATAGCTAAGGTTCACCAACCAACTAGAAGACCATCAACCACATCCCAATAATCATATTTAGTGTTGCAACAAGGATAGAAAATATTTGGAAAAGATGCTTTATCAAATATTTAGAAGACCAAAAGTACGGTTCTCAAGAGTGCATAATTTTTAAATTTTGTCCTCCTGCTTTTTATTCTGTACATGTTATATATATATATACTGATACATTCATTGTGTTATATGTTGTGAAACTAATAATATGCTTGTGGCTTTGTTTGTTTGGAACCTGGAAGGGCTTTTTAAATGCAAACCATACGTAGATGGATTGGTGAAGTTTCGTTCAAGTGAGTATGATGATTTGCAAGTATTGTTCTTCATAACTGCATTATATATGGAGAAGAGAGTGATGAGTACCCATAAGGCTTGTCTTACATATGTACCCCTCAAGAGAAAGAAATAAATGCTTTCGATTTGTTTTGTATTGTTTTTTTAACATGAAAGAAATATTGAATCATGCAGTTACTTTCTCCTTCGGCTTTCCCACACATCTAATATTTACTCTCTTTGAATTTTAAATTCATTTGATTAATAATTGTTAGCCCATGGCTTTTATTCAAACACGTTTAGAATCTAATAAATTTTTTGACTCAGTTCTAAACCCTCGTGCTGAAAGACTGCGCTGTTGTATCGAGACTATCTGGCTTCTAATTGTATCTCCACTGAGGATTTTGGCTGCTGCGGTCCTGGTGGTCCTCCTATTAATTACATCACCAGGTACGCCAATTGAATGTGCATATATATATATAAGAGCTTACATGTCTACTTTATTAAATGAACATCACGTATATAAGCACACGCTTATGATTTACATATCTATCTCTACATGAGAGAAGGAACGAAGACAAGAGACTAGGTGGTCATACTTCATTGATCTAAGTCAGAGTTATGAGCCTTTTTTCCTAGCATAAGTATCATCCTATTAGATGTAATCTTGTTTAATACATTGTCGAACACTAAACTAGACACTTCCACTAGAAACATGCTAGTTGACAAATGGGAGTTGGGTTCTTTGGCTTGATATCATACATCACAATTAGTCTTAGAAGAACCAGTAATTTCTTTCTTTAAAGCATCTAGGTGCCTAAGGACTTCTAAAGGAGCGTAACCAATTAATATTGTGCCGTAGCTCTAAAAATACCTACTTTCCTCATGATCTTCCAAGTTCATGATTCCAGGCTTCTCAATTAAGTTAAGTTCACCACAAATTTTATCAATCACGTGAGTTTTCCTAGTTGAAATCTCCTGTAAGGTGCAAAATGCTTGGTAGAAGGAGACAACACATCTCATTTTCTCAATTACCCTAGACACTGAAACTAGATTAAAGCAAAATTCAACAGTGTAATAAACATCATGCAATATTATATTATCAAACATCCATTAGGCTTTTTTATTTTCCTAGGTATATTCCTATGTACACCTTAACAATATCTAGCACAGTCACACTACTAACTATGTGACAAGTGGCTCCTGAGTTCAATATCCAATGAGATTGACACAAACTAGAAGGGAAAGTGTGATGAGGGCCTTTTGTCGTTAACTTTGGGGTCCACAATCGAAAATTAACCAAGGATTGCGTATAGGCTAACCAATGATCGTTCTCACTTCTCGAAGAGCCTTTTACTGAGTCCTAGGTAATCTAAATGACATGCAAATGCAATGAAAACAAGAGAAAATTTGGTTTTAGATTTTTCAATTAATAAATTGAAAAATGAATGCAATTTAATTAAATGCTAACTATTATTTTTTTGGTATTTTCTTTATAAAATGGAATGGAGTATGAAAATGAGTATGAAATATATAATGGATACTCTTGGAAATGAAATAGTGACTATCATAGTTCAATTAAATGTAGGAGTAAATTTTCACTAAGTCTAGATGAAAAACCCCAAGATACCACTTGAGTTCAATATTCCAAATTAATAGTAGTTCCTACTACCGTAGCTAACTATTACCTCTTGAGATATTGTTTAAAACCACTTAGTGTGTGATTAGGATTAGATTAATGCAACTTACTTCCTCTTCAAATGAATGCGATAACACGCAACTCAATTAATCCAACTCAATCACACTATCCAACAATAACACGTAGAAAGTACAATATCATTGAATCAATAAGGAATATATATATATATATATTATATATCCAACAAGCTACAAAAATCCAATTCAATCACATGAGTTTCAATCCACAAAGTTATCTAAACGGGTAAACTAAGTCTCATCAATACAAAACAACATTTCTAAAACTAGAAAATCCAAATAAAATTAGAGAAAATAGATTGAACAAAATAAACTCCACTTATTGAAACTCTGAAACTCAAACTACTTCATCCCAAGACGCAAAATGATTAGCCACACATAAAGCTCCTTTCTGTCACCAAGGAACAGTAAAACGCAACTGCCATGCGAATCGAAGTTGGAGGTGGAAGGTACGGGACTCTAGAAAATGAAAGAGAGTGGTGGTGAATGATGATTTCCAGCGACACTAAGAATAGAGTAAGCCGATGGTGGTGTTTGGGGGTTCGACGGTGGTGGTCTCAAGCTCGTCTCCTCAGTCTCCCGGCGCTGGTTTTATCTCCAGGTCTCTCCCTCAGCTCGCGGGTCTCCACGGTGGTGAACGGTGGTTGAGGAGATCGCTCGCTGGCGACGGTGGTGGATGAGGAATTCGCCGGCGAGTGGGGGTTGAATCGTGAGGGAAGGTCGAGGATGAAGGTGCTAGGTCGAAGATCGTGATCCCCCGGTCGCGTCTCCCCTTTTGCAGAAGCAGGTTTCGCGTCTCCCCGAGAAGAAGAGGGTCAAAGCTGACCTCAAGCCCATAGTCAAAACGCAGTAGTTTATATAGTGACTAAACTGACAGCTTTAAAAAGTTTCTTAGAAGGACTAAAGTGAAACTTTTACAGAGCCTAAACTTCTATTTTCAAATTTAGTCTAATTTTTTCAAGCACCTACAATTTAAACTAATCGAGCCAACATCAAATCTTCCTAAGAAATAATGAATAAGAGTAATTACAATAATTATGACAATTTTACCCTTTTAAACACATTTTTCATGTAATCACTCATTAATCCAAATTAATTGTAAATAATATATTTTTGGCCCAATTAACATGATTAAATCCCAAATTAATAATGAAATAACACATCAAAATATGGTCCGGTCAAAGTGTTAATCAAACCTAAGAACTACCCCATCAAAATCCTAGCTTAGGAACTAAATCATGTGTTGTTGTTGGACAATTTTGACATACTCATAGAGCTCTGCAACATTTGTAAGAAGGTAAAGGAGCAAGGAGGTAGTACTCATCCCATAATTATTTTAGCTTTAAGAAATAAATTTCCACGATTAGTGTGCCTAAAATCATCAAGAAAATGAATAAAACATGACACCTATACCCCTTTTAAACTCTATTACCAAGCAATCATACTTAATCCGAATTAATTACAATAAATGCCCAAACGTCTTAATATAATCCCTAAATAAGCTATGAAATAGGATAACAAGGTATGGTTCAATCAGAAGCCCAATTTGTTCTTTCCTCGGAGGGCAGGGTGCATAGCACAGCTCCAAACAACATAATTCCCGGATCCTGAGCATTAGTGGTATGGAGTAGAAATGATGGTTAAGGTCAATTGTAGACTTCAGATGGTGGACTTGGGCCTCTTAGGATGATGAGCCTTAATGGAACAGAGTATATAGAGAGTGTGAGAGAGGAAGGGAGAGAGAACGATGTAACTAAACTATTAAGTATACACGTGTATCATTTTATAGCCACAGAATATTCATTATGTTTCAACCATCTAACTAAACTATCTAACTGACAGCTATTACAATTAGACACGTGCACTATAATACTTGTGACACGTACAAATATACCCCCTAAAAAATATCCTTGTACACAAGGATTGAATGAGAAGGAGGAGCAAATGTAGAAAAATCAAGGAATATTATTGCTGCTGTATAAAAGTGAGATCCTCCCAGCTAACATCTTCAGGCCGAGTATGCTTCCATTGAACCAAAACCTGGATAACTAGCATATTGTAACGCTTGACAATCTTCCGCCCTAAAATCTGGAAACGCTCCAAGGAAAATTGGCCGGCCTTCCTGATCCAATAATGGCAAGGTAGAACTAAGGGGCGCACCAGGTCCAACATATTTCTTAAGAAATGAAACATGAAAGACCGGATGTATACGAGTAAGTATCTGGTAATTGCAGCTCATAAGCCACCTTGCCGACACGTTTGAGAACTCAAAAAGGACCAAAATAGCTGGCAACCAACTTGTGAAGAGCATAATTATGCAACATGTTCTTCCTAAAAGGATGGAGCTTGAGATAAACCATATCACCAACATCAAATTCCCTTTCAGAACGATCTTTGTTTGCTTGCTAAGGCATTTGGAACTAGCCTTATGCAGGTGATATTTTAGTAGCGCTGAAGAGTAAGTTCTCGTGAGTTACATGCACAGTCAACCAAGTCATTGTGAGAATCTCTTGAAACATAGGGTAAATGAGTAAGTGGAGGCACACCATAAACAGCCTTAAATGGAGTCATTCTGATCTCAGAATGGAAGGTAGTATTGTACAATAATTCAGCTAATGAAAGCCATTTTACTTATTGTTTTGGAAAATCAACGGTCATACAACACAAGTAACACTCAAGGCATCGGTTCAAGACCTCAGTTTGGCCGTTCGACTGAGGGTGGTAAGCTGAAGAATACTAAAGCTTAATGCCATGTAAACGAAAAAGCTCCTTCCATGACTTTCCACAGAAAATAGCTAGGATCATGGTCAGTCAATCAAGTCTTGGGGAAGCCAAGTAGCTTGACAATATTATCCAGAAAAACCTGAGCCACATTAGCAGTGAAAGGGTGTTTAAGGGCAACAAAAATGAGCCACCTTACTCAAACGATCAACTACCACCAGAATAGTGG
This sequence comes from Acacia pycnantha, assembly GCA_025563575.1. Taxonomy (NCBI): domain Eukaryota; kingdom Viridiplantae; phylum Streptophyta; class Magnoliopsida; order Fabales; family Fabaceae; genus Acacia; species Acacia pycnantha. The sequence goes on along the minus strand of JAMWYP010000055.1, from coordinate 817,655 downwards.
TTTTGGAGTAGGATTGAGGGAGCCCACAGATGAGGTCCATGGAAGATCAGTCCAAATGTGAGTGGGAATAGGCAAGGGTTGAAACAAGCCAGGAGAAGCAACTATTTCAGACTTGAACCTTTGACAAACAGTACATGCACGCACAAACTCCCGGACATCTTTTTTTCCATCCCTTTCCAATAAAAAAAAAAAGCAACTAACCGTTTGAAAGTAGAGGTGACACTCGAGTGGAGTGGCCGCTAGCAGAAATCGAATGGAAAAATTGAAGAAAATTAGCTCAAAGATTATGATCTGCACCCACAACTAATCGGCCATGACGTTTCAATAGTTGATGCTGCCAAGAAAAATTAGAATGAGAGAGTGGATCATCAAGCTGCCAAGATTGTCGAACATGCTCATGTAGGTCAACAGTAACATGAGTAATGCCGAGTACAGACCCCTCAAACTGGTGAGAAAGGGCATCTGCAGCGGCATTGTCATGGCCCTTAGGGTAAACAATCTCATAGTTTAAGCCCCATAATTTGTTCAGCAAGCTAAGTCAATTGATCTGGAGAGATAGTTTTTGTTCAAGGAGATGCTTTAATGGGAGGTGATCAGTTTTGATTGTGAAGCACTGACCAGTCAAGTAAGAACAACATTGTATGACGACAAAAATAATGGCAAGTAACTCTTGCTCATATGAAAAAGAGATTGCTGCCTAGAGCTTAAAAACTTACTTGAAAAGGCTATTGGGTAACCTTGTTGAGTCAAAACTGCACCCAAGCCAGTATTAGAAGCATCAATCTCTATAACAAACTTCGCAGAAAAATTGGGAGAGCTAATACCACCTCGGCTGTCCACCGATATTTTTCACCATCACGAAGCAAAGTAGCCAATGGTTGACATAAAGTACCATATATAATTTCGAACAAAGCGTTTATAATAGCCGGTCGAACCCAAAAATCCTCTCAGAGCCTTCAAAAATTGAAGGTGGAACAGCCCAATTGGCTACAGCAAAAACCTTTTAGGATCAGCCTCTACTCCTTTGACAGAAATTAGATGGCCAAGATATTCTACTTGTGTAGCTGCAAAGACACATTTACTAGACTTAGCTGGAGTTAGGAATAAGGGCTGGCCGTTTAATTTAAACCCGACTTTTGTAAAATCCCCAATTTATGAAGCTTGGTCCATTTAGGCCGACTTCTATAAAACCCCTAATTTATGGAGCCCGACCCTTGTATTATCGTGCAAGGCCAGGCTTGTTTAACTAAAAACATTTTGTTTTTAGAAAATAAAGTTGAAACAACAAATTTCTAATTTTTGGTCAACAATAAATCTTTAATTTAAGAAAGAAATACTATCAAAATTAAATTATAAAGAAATAAATTTAAAATAATAAGGTACTATGAATGAATATTTCAACACTTACACATATATGCTTACACTATCACACATGAAAATTGTTACTAGTAGCCACATGATAGTAGACTTATATGTGTGTGTGTGTGAAAAAACAATCTTTATAGGTATCTACACCTAAAAATTTGTCCAAGGTAATGAGTGAAGCATCAATGTAATAATTTGAGCATAACTTAACCTTTTTTTGGGTGACTTATATTTATACTACATATGCTCATTTAAGTTTTACAAATTTCAATCTTCATTTTAATTCAAATAAAATTCACTTTCAAGTTTTACGATCTAGTTATTATTTTGCTTCATTTTAATTCAAATAAAACTTACTACATGCTCATTTTGGTCTGCCGCTATTCACATGAGACAGAAAATTGTGTACTTCTCCCTTTTTATTAGTGCCTCCAACAACCTTCTTTTTCAATGTTTGAACCCCCTCTTCAACAAATTTTTACCAATATCACCTCAATAGATTTCCTGCCAACTCTTCCTCATATAGGTTCATCATGAATCTTATTTTTTCTTTTATATCCATATATCCATTTCAACGTCTTTGTCTTTGTTACCGCAACTTCATGTTCATGTTATGCCTTTAAAGCTGAATATTCACTACTACAAAGTATTGTTGGTCTTATAGATAATACTTTCTTTCAAGGTTATTGGGCATTTTTCAATCACAAGTAAATCATACAACATTTCTCCATTTGAACTTTCTAACTTGTATTTTGTTTGTAACATTGCTATCAATTCACCATCGTCTTGTATAACTAATCTCAAAAATCTGGAGTTTATCACTTGTTGAATGATCTAGTCTCTCACTTTAATTAATTAAAAGATAATTTAAAAATAAATAAATTAGTATTGATTATAATTTGATTTAATTAATTAAAATTAGTTTGAATTAATTTAAAAAATCTTGATTGTTTTGTTAAATAATGGGAAAATTATATGAAGTGGTGCAAGAGAACACAAGGGTTTGGTTAGAGACAATTTCATATTTTTAATTTAATATTTTGATTTTTGGTCAATCTAAATAATTAAACTTTTTAAGATATTCTCCAATAAAAATCATTGCCACCTTTACTCTAATTTTTCCTACTCCCTCCAGTCCTAAATATAAAATCAAATTGAATTTTTTGAAGAGATTAAGGAAGCTAATTAAATTACTTTAGAGTATTTTTATTTTTTCTTTAGACTAATTAATTTGAATAATAAACTAATATATAATCTAAGGATACACAACATTAAGTAACTTATTTAGCTTTCTTAATCACTAAAAAAAAGTCAACCCGATCTTATAGTTAGTATTGAGTGGAGTATTTTTTAATAGTATTTAGTAAAAATATTTTGCGGCAACTGATCACTCGGGGTTCTGATTCCTAGCAAACTGGTTCTATGGGATACGAAAAATGAAGGAGAATCACGCATGGTCTCTTCAAATATTGGAAATACTTCTCCAGCATGCTTCTGATGAAGACGAGTCATTAATAACATCGGGGACGCCCTTTCAACCCCCTTCAACTTCCGCCGAAACAATAGAGGACAATGGTAAAGATTCATGAAAACTCCAAAACGCACTAGTTTACACAAAAATTTATAATCTGGTAAAGGGAATTAATTAGAAATTTTTGAGTGTTATTAAAAGATCAAAATTTTGCTATGTAGTTAAGAAGGAAAATTAAAACTAAGAGTATGCAAGATTTTGGTTTTTATCATTTCAAGTAAATTTAATTGCGATTTTCCCTTTATTTTTAGTTTTTTTATTTGTTTGTTTCATGTATGTTTTTTCCTCTATAAACCAATCAAATATTTATCTATATATAATATAAAATTATTTTTAAAATATTTATATTTATATTTATATTAGCGTTTTTTGGTGATTCTTTTTTATATTTATATCATGACAGTAAAACAAGTGGGCTTTAGTACCCAAAAAAAAAAAAAAACCCAAGTGGAGGTTAGCTTAATGTTCCTTGAAGGAACAACGCAAGGCTCCTTTTATCAAAAAAAAAAAAAAATATTGGTATGATATTAACATAAGCTTTGATTATTTATTATATATTGAAGTAATATGTGTAATATAAATTAATTAGGGAAAATCCCAATTAAATCCACATGAAATAAATAAAATCATGTCTACGACTACCTCCAATTTTCTTTTTTAACTACATAGAGATTTTGGTCTTTCGATAACAACACTTAGAAATCTCTCGGCCTAATTAGAATTTTGTTAAAAGCGTTAACCTGAATTTGAATTTTGACATTTTTAGTTGGATTTAATTGGGATTTTCCCTAGTTCATAAAGCATTATTAATTTATTATAAATTCAGATAAAAAAAATTAATTTATTATAAATACATAGATTGTGACATTTTATTACGATTAGAGTAATTAATCATTCTTGACCTTCACCATTGGATCAGCTGGGTTTTGTTCAAGTTACACACACACACTTCCGTAAAAATCATTATACAAACTTCGTTTACAATGAAAATATATACTGTACAAATAATTCTTGAATATTTTTATTAAATTGCACAAGCATTCTTTCTACTTTCAAAATGCACAAATGTTTTAAATTATAAATATTGCAAACATTATTCATGAGCGATTTGAGAGCCCTAGTGCCATGAAGCAGTTGAGCCAAATGGCGCCGACGTATCCCATCCCATCTACATTATGATTGACATCAGAATTACCTATATATCATCAATGAATTGTGATGGATCATGTTTCGTTAGATAATTAGAAAAATCTCAATAAAGTTGATTGTAGAGTAAGAGTGTGCTTTTAATCATCATGATTTTTCTTCTTTCAAGTTGCTGCAACAATCTAATTTTGTGATTTGGGCTGTGAATGATTTGACAGAGGCAGGGTCTATAATAATTGACTCACCCCTAAGGATTGCGGCTGAGAATGGTGTGATAGAAATGGTGGAGAAGATCCTAAAACATTTTCCATCTGGGATAAACGATTTGGATGATGAACGAAAGAATATAGTTCTATTAGCGGCAGAAAAGAGGCAGACCAAGCTTTATCAGTTTTTACGTGATTACCACAAGGGCAAACCTGCATTTAGTAAAGTGGATAAAGATGGCAACACTGCATTACACTTGGCAGCCAAGCCTGGGATCAACCTATATGGGCAGACAACTACCATGATAGAGGAATTCAAGTGGTTTGAGGTGCGTATCTAGTTGTAATAGAAAATTAATATACTCATCATCACTTTAATTCAAACATTTGTTCTACATGGTGATGCAGTTTGTTAAAAGTTCAGTGCCTTATACATTGTGGGAGGGATCCAACAAAGAAGGGAAAACCGCAGAAGAAATCTTTAGGGATAGTTACAAGGAACATATGACAAGTGACAGAAAGTGGTTGGATCAGACCTCACAAACATGTTCAGTGGCATCAACCCTAGTTGCTGGAATGGCCTTTTCCAATTTTGCGGGAGAGAATTTCGAGAGAAAGAACGACGCATCACTTGTGGCCCTTTCCTTGTCCCTCACTTCCACCATCTCCTTCTTGGCCATACTTGCTTTTCGTTCTCAGTCTCTTGTCTTTTGGAAATACGTTCCTTTCATGCTTCAGATTGCTATTTTGACCATGTTCGGCTCCATTGTTGCCTTATGGATCTCTCTATTCCATGGTCAGTCTATAACAACTTGCGCAATTCTTGGCTCTCCAATCGCCATCCTTACAATTGTCTCACTACCCATATTCATTGGTCCTACAGTGATGTCTATGTTTAATGAGGTTCCACCCCTAACCGAAACACCACCACAAATGCCATCCAGTGCCAAAGGCCCCAGAAAAAGGAAAATGGAGTTGATAAGGATCAAAAGCCCACTCCAAACCCTACATTTAGAGCCAATGATCCTATACAAGACACTACGGGAAGCCCCGATGAAAGGTTCAAGGCGCAAACAGATGAAGGAGGCTTTGCAAGTTTTGATAAACGACATGTTAGAGATGGAAGCCCAACTCAAAGATGCATATACAAGCCCAGCAAAAGTCTCTGTATTGAGAAACTCTAATATGGCTACCAAAGGAGGCAATCTATTGGGCGCAAGAGCTTCCAAAGGGCCAAGAGAATTCAAGTTGGCGCCGAAGTCATCTTCTACGAAAGGACCAAGAAAAAGGAAGATGGAACGGATTTGATCTTGACGTCCTTTATTTTTCTTTTTTCTCCACCTAGTCTTTCTAATCATCTCTGGTTGTTCAAGATTTGATTTTGGTGAAGTTATTCAGATATTTCTTCAATAAGGCTCTTGGTTCTTTGAAATCTTTAACTTCTTTGTCGATTTATTTGATGTTGTTTCTCCCATCTTCTTCGGTAAGAGGATAAATATTCATTGACAATAAAGAAAATTGAGTGACTTCAATAGTTTTTTTTTTTTTTTTTGCTCAAGGGTTTGACTTCAATAGTTTGCCGTTTAGGGATATTGTAATAATGAATATATATAAGAACTATAATTAATTTAATTCACTTAGGTCAAGCATGTCCAGGGCTCCCAGTATCCAATCAAAATAAGTCAATTGTGCTGTTATTTGATCCCCAAACAACTACTAAAATAAATTTTCAAGAGTATGAAATATTTTTAGTACCATTATTCTTCAATACTTTTATTAAATGAAACAAACATTCTTTCTATTTTCAAAATGAATGAAAGTTTTAAAATACACAAAAATCAATTTCAAACATGGAGGAGATACTTAAGTATTTTTTACAAATTTTGTACTTAACTAATGTTAACAAAATGAAACATTTTATAATCGATATAATTTTGATAGTCTCAAATTAAAATAGTATAATTCACTCTCCAATTTTTTTGAGAATATGTGTGAATGTCCATGGGCCTACTTTTTTTCCCCCCTAATAGAAACAGCGTTATTTTACATGTATGACACTTGAGAAACCGATTGTTTCAATGCATCACATCTTATCTGCATTACGATTGACATTAGAATTATCCTTATCTCATTAATCAATTGTGATCGGTCTAGGCTTCGTTTAATGATTATAAATATTAATTCAGATAATTGTTGACTTTCCATAAGCCCGAGTTTTTTATTAGAGTGATTTTTCTCACTTCAAATTGCGGCAGCAACACAATCTAGTTTATTGATTTGGACTGTGAATGATTGTATATGGACAGCAGGGTATAAAATAGTTGACGCACCCCTGATGATTGCTGCTAAGAATGGTGTGACAGAAATGGTGGAGGAGATCCTAAGAAGATTTCCATCTACAATAGAAGTTGTGAATGAAGAGAAAAAGAAATCTGCAATGGAAGTTGTGAATGAAGAGAAAAAGAACATAGTTCTATTAGTGGCAGAAAAGAGGCAGACCAAGCTTTATCAGTTTTTACGTGATTACCATTTACAGGAGCCCATAATCATTTCCAGCAACATTTTACTCAAACAATGAAGCCCATAATCAAACTACCATGGCTTGTCACAACAGACACGCATAAACTTATGTCCATAACTTATTTAGCATTCAATGACACAAATACCCATTTCTTCATGAAAACTTATGCCAATCTTCCTAATTGATAGACCCCCTGTTTCAATATACACAACCCAACAGCAACTAATCAACATACTACCACATATTAAGCATCCACACACGCATATACCACAGATTCAATATGTTATTGAGCAATTTTACTTTTCTTATCTTTGATTTTCAGAAAAACATGACGCAATACAGACCTAAATAGTGAACCATAGATATGGTAATCACCTAACAGAGAAACCAAACCACATACAACACCAAATACTAAGATCATAGACCTTAATCGACCCTTAACAACTACTACAACCTTAAATCGGTGGTTCTTTCTCTTCATAACCAATATTCAATTGCTCTTCTCACTCCCCAACTAACCCCAATAACAGAAACTAAAGATGGTAGGAGATTGAAGAGTCTCAACTTACTTAGTTTCTAGTATTGCAGGAAGCGATCGGCCTCTTCATTCCTCTTCCCGGTGATTGCTCAGCTCGCTCTCGGATTTCTGTCTCGCTTTCTCTTCTTGTCTCTTTGATCCAGAACGAAATGAGGGACGACGGACTACCTAGAGAGTGCCTATATCTGGCGGGAGGGAGGGGGCTATATATATATGGGATAGGTTATTCTACCTACTCCTATTTTACCTACCTCTACCTACCCTCTTAATGCCGTTAGATCATGATCTCATCCAACAGTAGAGATTTGAGAGATAAAACCCTATTGTTTGTGACTCTACTTGTCGTCTCTTTTCGAAGGAAGGTCTGTTGCTATCTAGTCAAATCTCTGCTCTTCCTCCTCCTACCGGCCAAAATTAGGTATGTGAATGCAAATCTCTGCCTTACATAGTTCTTATCGTTGTGGTGCAGATATGGTTACTTTGTACGAAGCACTAGTCGCTGATTCAATATTGCCCCTAGATCAGAGCGTTTTGGGCTCGATGCGTGCTAAAATAGACGAGGAACTCAAGAAGCTTGACGAGAAGTGAGTTCATTTTTATTCCTTTTTCCCGGAAATTTGAGGAGGAAAAAATGAAAATTTTCAATTAGGCATTTTGCGTTGTTTGATTTGTCATGAAATGGGGTTTGAGATTCAAAACCCAGGACGTTTTAGGACCTGTTTGTCATCTTCGATTGATCTATGGTATTTTAGGAGTTTTATAGTATGTGCTGATGTAACTCTTTTTAGTGAATACAAAATTTAGAGGGTTATACACAGTTGTTATTTCAATGAGGAAATTGTTGGTGAAGACTTCTCGCAATCTCTAAGTGGAAGAATATATATTCTCGTTTTATTCAAATTCTCCAGTTTCCTGATGTAATTTCAGCTCCGGAGCTGCTCTGCTTCACGCTGAGAGCCATAGTGCGCTGCAAGACGAAGGGCGAAAAAAAAAAAGTGATAACATTCTCAGGTTTCGAAGGCACAAAAAGAATACAAAACCAAAAAGGAAAAAAAAATTCCAGATCACATAAAGAAAACACTCTAACGACTATAGCGGAGATTTGCATTCACATACCTTATTTTGATAGCGGAGATTTGGCTGAACCCTAAAAGGGGATTCGAAATCTCTCTCACTCAGAGAAAGATTCTTCCATGAGGAAGAAAGAATGAGTCATAACAAAGATTTGCATTCACATACCTAATTTTGACCGGTAAGAGGAGGAAGAGTGGAGATTTGGCTAGATAGCAACAGACCTTCCTTTGAAAAGAGACGACAAGCAGAGTCACAAACAATAGGGTTTTATCTCTCAAATCTCTACCATTGGATGAGATCATGATCTAACGGTATTAAGAGTGGTAGGCAGAGGTAGGTAAAATAGGAGTAGGCAGAATAACCTATCCCTATATATATATATATAACATGGATTGCCTCAATTTATAATAGATACATGGGAAAATTACACTCAGGTCCCAAGGAAGGAAACAAATTATAAAAAAGTCCATTGAAATCATAAAATTACAAAAAAGTCCCAAGAGAATTTTTGTTGTAAATACATACATTTCGTGTTGTAAATACATACATTTTCTGTTGTAAATGGTTTGAGACTTTTTGATATTATTTGTACGGAATTTTTAAATGTTGTTGTAAATACATACTTTTTACATTGTAAATGATCGGGTGTTTAAATGTTGTTGTAAATATATACTTTTCTGTTGTAAATGGTTTGAGACTTTTTTCATTCCGTACAAATAATATAAAAAAAGTCTCAAACCATTTACAACAGGAAAAGTATACATTTAAACACCTGACCATTTACAACAGAAAAAGTATGCATTTACAACAGAAAAAGTATGTATTTACAACAACATTTAAAAAATTCCATACAAATAATATCAAAAAAGTCTCAAACCATTTACAACAGAAAATGTATGTATTTACAACAGGAAAAGTATGTATTTACGACAAAAATTCCCTTGGAACTTCTGGGTAATTTTGTGATTTCAAGTGTAATACCCTAAAATCTGACCTATGATGAGCACCATAGTTTAGTGAAAAATACCTATTGGGGATAGGTGAAAATATGTATTGTCAAAACATTGTAAAATACTTATTATATTTTCTAGGGAAATTTCTAATGAAATTAGAGGGAAAAATGATAATGTGCCAAAATTACCAAAATACCTTTATGGAGCATAAAAATGACTTAGGGAAATTATGAAAAATCCTAAAAGGCAGAAAAATAATTATTTGAATTAAGAGAGTATATTATCTCTAATTTTGGTAATTTAATAAATTATAAAATTGGAGAAATTGAAGAAGAATACTCAAAAAGTATTGAAAAGACTATAATGCCCCCGTAAATTTTAAAATAATGCAAGAGTCATGAAATTCTAATGTTAATACAAAAGTATGAAGATAAAGAGTTATCTTAATTAACAAAATTATCCATAATTGATAAGAAAGTAATTAAGTAATTATTGGCTAATTACTTAAACTTAAGCAAAGAAAATTCATGAATAATTATGTAAAACCCTAAAATTAGTGGTTTATGGCTAAGAATTAGTAAAAACATATTTGATAATTAATTGAAAAATGTTGAGAAAAATAGGTGAGATTAAGTATTTTTGAGCTTAAAAACAAATTTGGACCAATAGGAAAAAGTTATGAAAAATTATGTAAAAATAATTAAAATAATAATTAAATAATTAATTAAAAATATAAAATAAAAATATATATTATATATAAGGGCTGCCGACATGGGGAGGGAGGAAAAAAAGGAAAAAAAAATGAAAAAGGAAATAGGAAGAGTAAAAATATTAAACTCTTATATTTAAATTAATTAAAGTAAATAGTAAAAAGTAAATAATTATCTATAGGAAACGGATCCTATCTAGAGAACCGGGAACAGGATTTCTAAAGTCAGGATATAATATTAATCAGTGGATTTTTATCCTGAATTGAGTTGTACACAGAGTAATTTCGAGATCGGTAGAAGAAGTTAGTAATAAGACGAAATAGGGAAAATCGAAAAATAGGCGAGATAGTCATAAAATTAAGATTGGAACAAAATGAATTATAACTCAACATCTGGAGGTGAGTTTATAATTATCTGGACGTATTTGGAATTAGTGAATTTTTCTCCGAGGTTGATGATTAGAATTCAATTAAGTAACCGTGCACGTTTTTCGAGAAACTTCGGCTGCACCATTGAAACCCTGGATAGGATGAAAAAGTGAGTTGACTTAGACATTTCTAATGAGGAAGAGAATATCTTCGAAGTTATGAATCCAAAATTTTGAGATTTTTTGAGATTTTGCGATTCGGACACCGATCAGGAAAACTCTATCGGTATGGGCCATAAAGCAACCATGAATCATTACATTGAACCAAGCATTGGCTGCCACCTTCTCCATGCATGTCGATCAAGAGCTTCAATGGACAAGATTGTGACTTTTCAAACAAGTTTGATCCAAGGGCTTAGATCAAATGGAAAAATGACCTTTGTATCCCTAGAATTTTCTATAAATAGGCTTCAATCTTCATTTCAATTCTTCACACCATCTTTGAGAGCCAAGGCCGTAAAGAGAGTGAGGATTTTAGAGAGAGAAGCTCTGGGGAAAATTGCAGCGAAGCTCTGGGTAAGTTTTTCAGTACAGAACTTTAAGCTTTCGTAGTTTTTGATAGTTAGAGTAGTAATGCTAGAGTAGTCTTTAATTTTCCGAGTATGATTAGATATCATATGATAGAGGTATTTTAGTCTAGAATTTTGAAATTTATGGTTGGGTCGAAGTTACGGCAAAATTTTGGAAAATCGGAGACAAAGTAACGAAGTGCTGGCGAAATTCCGCCAATTAGGGGTATAGGGGCAAAATGATAATTTTTACCTAAAATGCCAGTTATAATGTCAAATCACTAATAAAAGTGATATTACTCTTATAGGACATCAGAAACCTTGATCTGCTGCCGTTACGCTGTCCAACGTGCCGCTGTCAGACAAACCGCTGTTTTCCGTCAGAAAAATACGATTTCGCAGAAACATCTACGTACGTCAACGAAGGTACGGACGCGTACTGTAATACTAATCTAGTGCTTCTCATATACATATATGTGATTGGTACATTCAAGGATAGAGATTCAATTAGGGGTCACCGAGATACATTCACGGTTAGAGACTCTGTTCAGGGTTACCGATTATACATACAGCTTTACACGGGTTATAGACATAGTAATTCCGTTTTCAGTTTTCCTAGCGCTGAAGACACGACCGTACATCGTGGCACTTGGTTTTTGTGCAGGCTATTATTGTGTAGGACATTACATACGCCTGTGCTTATGTCTGCACTGTGTCACAATATTGTTGTGTAGGACTTTACGTCTTGCTTTATGCTTACGTTACATGCGTGTCACAATTATCGATGAGTTCTTCTTTGTTATGTTTTGAATATCTGTCATCCGTATACTGTTTTATTTGAGAATAAGGTTAACCGTTACCTGAGATTCAATGCGGTAAATTGAATCTCAGCTATAGCTTCAGGGTCCGGAGGACCACGGATCGGAGATCGAGGCAAGCAGCAGGAGTAGGTTTTCGGCCGAAGATATCTTTACCGCTTTCTGTCTTTACTTTCAAACACTAGGATTACTGTACTCAATACTATGTTACATTATGATTATGTTTTGTAATGGATCAGTTACTCTTTCGCTCCAATGCTCTACTCTGATTGAAAAAAAAAAATTCCGCTTTAGAAAATGGGATGTTCCATTTTTGGTATCAGAGCATTCATTCTGGCATGAATTTAACTATGTTACCACGAACAGTTTGGTGCCTAAGGTAAGGCTAGTCTACGTGGGTAAGCCAATTAGTCGCTGTAAAGTCGGTGAGGCCCCCATGGTAGACACTTACCTGGCCATTCTGTTCGGTTAACGGAGTTAGGTTCTCAAGCCTTTTAAACTTTGAGCACGTTTTGAAAATGAGTACTGATATGACCCTGGTGTAATGTGTAGTGATGGACAGAAACGAAAATTCGTATACCCTCTATCCCGTAATAATGAGACATAACGCTCGTAGGAAGTCCGTGGTACCAGGAATGGTGGAACGTAGACCAAACCCTGATAATTCCGATAATTCTGATTACCCAGAACCAATACATGACCTTGATTCCATTATGCTACCCTGAGCCAATGGCTAGTATGCATCTTGAACCGGAGAAACCTGTCGGATCAGATCATTCATCTGATGATGACAATCATGAGTATTTGCTGCTGTTAGGCTGTCAAGAGAATTCCGAAAGTGAATCTTTCTACGAATCAAATATTCTACGTTATGTTCTTGATTCAAACAAAAGGCTAATAGGCGTCCTACGAACAGAACGCTTGATGACAGAGCGACGCAGCAAGACTAACTAAGGGACGTATTTCCGATATCTAGAACTAGCCAAAACGATATATGTGCGGAGAAAATGCAATGAGTTTCCTTACAGCTAGACGATTGGGTAATATCAATCCTATACTTTTTCCGAGACAGACTCTGGATGGAACAGACGAATAAGCTCTTAAACCGAGAACAAACGACCAATTTCTATTCTTATCTAAGTCATCTCTAAGGGCTAGTTTTAGACAACATGTAAACGAGAAGCTGTGAAATACGACAACGTGGAAATATAAGATATAACCACTGGTCATAAACCAGCTGAGTGTTGTAACATATTTTATCATGTACACTATATCTTATATGAAATATATGTTTGATTTGCAAACTATATTATCCCCTGACTTGTCATACTTGATATATCAAATATGGAAAGACAAAATGGCAATCTTAAGAGGAGCTGGAGCTTCCAGAGGCCGAGGCCGAGATAGAGGAAGAGGCAGAGAGCCTCAAATAGGAGCCATACCAGAGCAGAATGATATACCAAATCGACCTGAACAAAACGAGATTCAGGAGATGAGGAGAACCTTGCAAGAGCAAAGGGCTCTTATTGACGCACTCCTAGCAAGGCAGAACCAGCAAGACCAAGAAGCTGAGAGGCAACTAGCAGAAAGAAATGCTGAGGAAGAGCGAAATGCAGAGGAAGCTCGTAATGCCGAAGAAGAAGAAGAGGAAGAAGAAGACGATGATGAAAACAACCAAAGTGATGGACACGATGAGGAACGAGAGGAGTCTGAGAGATCCCAATCACCTCCACAACACAGGAGAGGAGAGAAAAACACTCAATACTGGGTTAACCAGTTTTGTAAGCTGAAGCCACCAACCTTTTGAGGAAAACTAGACATAGCAGAGGATTGACTGAAGAGATTGGAGAAAGTATTCAAGGTGATTGACTGCCCTGAAAATCGCAAAGCCCAACTAGCGATTTATCAGCTCGAAGGAGATGCAGACCGTTGGTGGGAGGTCACAACACGACAGGGACAAGAGGAATCTTTTGACGATTACTACGCCCGATTCACCAATCTATTCCGATACTCACCACACCTGCGGAAGGGTAATGATGAAAGGAGTATGGTGAACATACTGACTCACGGCCTAAAGTATGAAATTGGTGAAAAACTCATGTCCCAACGATTCCAGAATTTGACAAGCGCTGTGGAAACTTGTCGGATGACTGAGCGTAATCTGAAAGGATTCCAGAGATCCAGAAATTTCAACAACAGCAATAGCAATGCAGGACGTGGTAGTTTTAGCAACGGAAACTCCTCACGAAGAAGGAAGGTGCCTGGGACAACTCCAGTGGTGGAAACAAAAGGCCAGTCCAAACTGAGCAACAAAACTATCCCAGGCTGGCGGAATCTCAGTCTTGTCCAAAGTGCAAGAAGTACCATCCAGGAGTCAACTGCGATGGGAAACGAATCTGCTACAAATGTCAGAAGCCGGGACACATCACCTGGAATTGTCCTGAGAAGGCTGTTGAGACAAGACTACAGAACTCAGGACGGATCTTTGCGCTAACCAATACGGAGGCTGGCGAATCCTCAGGAATGGTCCGAGATACTATTGATTAGTAAAAGTCCATGTTAGTTGTAAACCGATTTGGGTGCTAGACCGATGAATTACTTTTGATGCTTGTACGGATCCTTTTGGGATGCATACATATGTAGTAGCTACACCATTAGGTGTGAGCTTTTAGCTTGTAAAGCATGTTTTAAACCAAGTTGCGGGTATAATATCAATCCTACTGCTACTTTATAGCGTCAACGGCATTCTCAATGGTGTTAAACTAGCAGCGATGTAGAAAATAAGTAGCAAACGGATAGAGGCTCTGTTTAGGGTCACCGACTCGGATGGAGGCTCTGTCTAGGGTCACCGACTCGGATAGGGATTCTGTTAGGGTCACCAATTACACATAACGGATAGAGACTCTGTTTAAAGTCGCCGATTATACATGTTGCTCTACACTTAAGTTGCTCAGCAGAATTGTTGGAGCAGATTCTAGACCAGATATGATCAATCACATTTCTAAATAGTTTGTACAAGTCACAAAGGATCGTTAGAATCTTTTGGTGATTGTGATGGTCATATATCTTTCAAAGCCGGTGTCAATAGAACACCTTAAAGGCGAATGTATAGTTCGCATTTCGTGAGATCATTTCGGGAGATCATCCAAGTATTCATTGGAAACAAACCAGTCAGCCTTATTTCCGAACAAGATTAGACTTCCATAATAATTTCCATATTGCTTAAGTTATATTCGACCGTGATCATGTCATTATGTATGAGGTATCTTATGTTACCATGGTGTATGGGAACCGTGGGGACATTTTTGGTATCCATTTTGGTATTTGTAGTGTTAACCGCGGTGTATGGGAACCACGGCGAACCATTATATATCAAAGTACGAAATGATAAGATCTTTATGGACAAACCGAGGCGAATTCCTGATCACCAAGAAGGGCGGCTGGCAGACGAAGTGAAGATCCGACACGTATAGTCCAAAATCCAAGTAGGACGGGTTTTAGTTAGTACAAGGTTTAGTTGGTTTAGTACAAATTTTGAGGACAAAATTTTGTTTAGGGGGGAGAAATGTAATACCCTAAAATCTGACCTATGATGAGCATCATAGTTTAGTGAAAAATACCTATTGGGGATAGGTGAAAATATGTATTGTCAAAACATTGTAAAATACTTATTATATTTTCTAGGGAAATTTCTAATGAAATTAGAGGGGAAAATGATAATGTGCCAAAATTACCAAAATGCCCTTATGGAGCATAAAAATGACTTAGGGAAATTATGAAAAATCCTAAAAGGCAGAAAAATAATTATTTAAATTAAGAGAGTATATTATCTCTAATTTTGGTAATTTAATAAATTATAAAATTGGAGAAATTGAAGAAGAATACTCAAAAAGTATTGAAAAGACCATAATGGCCCCGTAAATTTTAAAATAATGCAAGAGTCATGAAATTCTAATGTTAAAACAAAAGTTTGAAGATAAAGAGTTATCTTAACTAAGAAAATTATCCATAATTGATAAGAAAGTAATTAAGTAATTATTGACTAATTACTTAAGCTTAAGCAAAGAAAATTCATGAATAATTATGTAAAACCCTAAAATTAGTGGTTTATGGCTAAGAATTAGTAAAAACATATTTGCTAATTAATTGAAAAATATTGAGAAAAATAGGTGAGATTAAGTATTTTTGAGCTTAAAAACAAATTTGGACCAATAGGAAAAAAGTTATGAAAAATTATGTAAAAATAATTAAAATAATAATTAAATAATTAATTAAAAATATAAAATAAAAATATATATTATATATAAGGGCTGCCGACATGGGGAGGGAGGAAAAAAGAAAAAAAATGAAAAAGGAAATAGGAAGAGTAAAAATATTAAACTCTTATATTTAAATTAATTAAAGTAAATAGTAAAAAATAAATAATTATCTATAGGAAACGGATCCTATCTAGAGAACCAGAACATGATTTCTAAAGTCAGGATATAATATTGATCGGTGGATTTTTATCCGAATTGAGTTGTACACAGGTAATTTAGAGATCGGTAGAAGAAGTTAGTAATAAGACGAAATAGGGAAAATCAAAAATAGGCGGATAGTCATAAAATTAAGATTGGAACAAAATGAATTATAACTCAACATCTGGAGGTGAGTTTATAATTATCTGGACGTATTTGGAATCAGTGAATTTTTCTCCAGAGGTTGATGATTAGAAATTCAATTCATGAAGTGCACGTTTTCAAGAAACTTCGGCTGCACCATTGAAACCCTGGATAGGATGAAAAAGTGAGTTGACTTAGACATTTCTAATGAGGAAGAGAATATCTTGAAGTTATGAATCCAGAATTTTGAGATTTTCTGAGATTACGCGATTCGGACACCGATCGGGAAAACTCTATCGGTATGGGTCATAAAGCAACCATGAATCATTACATTGAACCAAGCATTGGCTGCCACCTTCTCCATGCATGTCGATCAAGAGCTTCAATGGACAAGATTGTGACTTTTCAAACAAGTTTGATCCAAGGGCTTAGATCAAATGGAAAAATGACCTTTGTATCCCTAGAATTTTCTATAAATAGGCTTCAATCTTCATTTCAATTCTTCACACCATCTTTGAGAGCCAAGGCCGTAAAGAGAGTGAGGATTTTAGAGAGAGAAGCTCTGGGGAAAATTGCAGCGAAGCTCTGGGTAAGTTTTTCAGTACCGAACTTTAAGCTTTCGTAGTTTTTTTGATAGTTAGAGTAGTAATGCTAGAGTAGTCTTTAATTTTCCGAGTATGATTAGATATCATATGATAGAGGTATTTTAGTCTAGAATTTTGAAATTTATGGTTGGGTCGAAGTTCTGGCAAAATTTTGGAAAATCGGAGACAAAGTAACGAAGTGCTGGCGAAATTCCGCCAATTAGGGGTATAGGGGCAAAATGATAATTTTTACCTAAAATGCCAGTTATAATGTCAAATCACTAATAAAAGTGATATTACTCTTATAGGACATCAGAAACCTTGATCTGCCGCCGTTACGTTGTCCAACGTGCATTGTCGGACAAACCGCTTTTCCGTCGAAAGTACGGTTTCGCGAAACATCTACGTACGTCAACGAAGGTACGGACGCGTCTTCGTAATACTAATCTAGTGCTTCTCATATACATATATGTGATTGGTACATTCAAGGATAGAGATTCAATTAGGGGTCACCGAGATACATTCACGGTTAGAGACTCTGTTCAGGGTTACCGATTATACATACAGCTTTACACGGGTTATAGACATAGTAATTCCGTTTTCAGTTTTCCTAGCGCTGAAGACACGACCGTACATCGTGGCACTGGTTTTTGTGCAGGCTATTATTGTGTAGGACATTACATACTGCCCTGTGCTTATGTCCTGTCTGTGTCACAATATTGTTGTGTAGGACTTTACGTACTGCTTCATGCTTACGTTCTGTCTGTATCACAATTATCTGATGAGTTACTGCTGTTATGTTTTGAATATCTGTCATCCGTATACTGTTTTATTTGAGCATAAGGTTAACCGTTACCTGAGATTCAATGCGGTAAATTGAATCTCAGCTATAGCTTCAGAGTCCGGAGGACCACGGATCGGAGATCGAGGCAAGCAGCAGGAGTAGGTTTTCGGCCGAAGATATCTTTACCGCTTTCTGTCTTTACTTTCAAACACTAGGATTACTGTACTCAATACTATGTTACACTATGATTATGTTTTGTAATGGATCAGTTACTCTTTCGCTCCAATGCTCTACTCTGATTGAAAAAAAAAAATTTCCGCTTTAGAAAATGAGATGTTCCATCAAGGGACTTTTTTGTAATTTTTTTCCTTTCTTGGGACCTGAATGTAATTTTCCCTACATCCCAAGGGGAAATTTTCCTTTTTTTAAAAAAAAAATCAACTTATTTATTTTTAAAGGAAGTCAGAAGGTTTCGAAATTGAAGTAACTAAAAAGAGAGATTGAACAAAAGTAAATAATAGTTGGAAAAAATAATTTCTTCCCATAACAAAATTGATCAATTTAATATCCTTTTATTTAAAAACAAAAGATAACTTTTTTTAAATCGAAGAAATTTTGAAAAGAGAGGAAAGCATTAAGAGAAATATACTAGTGAAAATTTCTAGAAAATATAGAGAGGAAAAATTTGGATTTGATTCCCAAATATATCGAATTTAAGAAAAACCAAACATTTAGGCAACAAAAACGTAGCAACCACAAAAAACGAACGATGTCACCTAACTAATTATACACTCACCTACTAGGATCAATGGTAGAGACCCGTTTTAACTCCTCTATGACCGAACACATACGAAGTTGTTCTCACAAGTATGACCTATTGATAATAATGTTTGTAAATATCATTATGACTTTTCAGATTGAATGCTCCTATTCCTTCCAAGGTTAAATGAGCCTGATGCTAGATAATAACTCATCTTAATATATGAGATCCGAGATATATTATGAGGCTAAAAGCTTCAGTCTTAACTATGAGAAACGAGAGATGAATCTAGGGATACATTAGGAAGTACGAAGATACAATAATAGGAAAGATCAGAGGTTGTGCAAAAAGAAAAGGGTAATTCTCTTAAATTGTATACATAGCACAAATAGATGAATATGGAAGCAAGGGATGGATGAAAGAACGGAGAGCAAGGGACCTAGCTTAATGAAAGAACAAATAATTTTGAAATCACCTAGCAACGGTTTCGGCATCGTGAGCGAGAGCGATTATGTGGTGAACGATAGAATTACGTTTAGATGTTAGGAAGTAATATAAGGTTTTAAATCTGATTAGAAAAAATGAATTAAATGCTAATATCTTGAATGTTATGGGATTTACTAATATTTACCAATCATTATTATTTCCTATAACTATTTATATATATTTATTTATACGGACAATCACATTCTTTCCCCCTTAAGAAAATTCGGTCCCGAATTTTAAATAGAAGTTTTACCAGTAGGCTCAAAGACGTGGGGGTGACTACTGCGCATATCTTTCTCAACCTCCTAAATTGCCTCCTTTTTAGGACGATCTTGCCATACAGCTTTGACTTAAGCAACATCCTTATTTTGCAATCTTTTCACTTGCCTGTCAATTATGGCCACTGGTTGCTCTTCGTATGACAATTTTTCATCTAAATGAGGTGTGCATAACTGAAGCACATAAGAAGGGTCTTTAAGGTACTTTTGTAATAGAGACACTTGGAAAATGGGGTAAACGCCTTCCAAATTAGGTGATAATGCTAAGCGGTAGACCATTGCTCCTGTTAGAATATGAATTATTATTCATATATGTATTTACAGTATTCATTTGATTCCTTTGTATATTCTCTGTATACTTGTCATTTGCTGAATGGTTCTGTTATGATTGGCACCTGATATGATTCTTCAGGAATTGTGTATTGTTATGTATTGTTGGTTATAAATAGAAAGCATGTCAGGACGTTATCACTACGCCTTATTCTCATTCTCTCTCTGATTTATATTGTATTCTCACTTGGTATCAAAGCACAGTCATGTCCGGCGCTTCCGATACTATCTCTACTCCTCACTCTGTCCATTCCGCCGCCACATTTCCTTTGCTGTAAATAAGCTTAGTCAGTTCTTATCACAACCTAGAACTACACATTTTCAGGCAGTCAAGCGAATATTTAGGTATCTTAAGGGTACTTTTAATCTGGGACGCGTCTCAAACCTTTTAGTAGCCCTCAACTGATAGCCTACACTGATGCAGATTGGGCATGTGATTTAGACGATAGGCGTTCGATGGCAGGCATGTGTATATTTTTAGGAAACAATCTTGTTTCTTGGTCTTCAAGAAAACAGAAAGTTGTCTCAAGATCAAGTACATAGTCTGAGTACAGGTCACTATCTGATGGTTCTGCAGAAATAAAATGGCTGACTTCGTTATTGACTGAGATAGGTTTATTTCTTAAGAATCCTTCAGTCATTTGGTGTGATAATCTGAGTGCTAAGTCTCTAGCAGCGAATCCAGTGCAGCATGCTAGAAGCAAGCACATTGAAGTGGATATTCATTTTATCAGAGATCTGGTTACATCTGGTGCAATTGACATTAGATACATTCCTTTTTCCTTGCAGATTGCCGACTATTTTACCAAGCCCTTATCTCAATCACAATTTGAATTTTTTAAAGACAAACTTGGGCTATTAATTACACCCTCTCGTTTGAGGGGGAATGTTAGAATATGAATTATTATTCATATATGTATTTACAGTATTCATTTGATTCCTTTGTATATTCTCTGTATACGTGTCATCTGCTGAATGGTTCTGTTATGATTGGCACCTGATATGATTCTTCAGGAATTGTGTATTGTTATGTATTGTTGGGTATAAATAGAAAGCAGGCCAGGACGTTATCACTGCGCCTTATTCTCATTCTCTCTGTGATTTATATTGTTTTTCACTGCTCCTACTCTTTCAAGAACCTCAAAAGTTCTAATGTACCTTGGGCTTAACTTTCCATATCTTCCGAATCATACTATGCCTTTCATTGGTGATACCCGCAAGAATACGGAATCTCCTACCCAAATTCTAGATCACGTTTCCTATTATCAGCATATGTTTTTTTGCCTGTTTTGAGCAGTTAATAACCTTTCATAAATAATTTTTACCTTATCTATGGATTCTTGAATCAAATTAGCTCCTATAAGTTTTGATTCCCCCACTTCAACCCAATCAATTGGCGATCTACAACGTCTGCCATACAATTCTTTAAATGGTGCTATTTGGATGCTTGATTGGTGGCTGTTATTGTAGGAAAATTCCATCAAGTGTAAGTATATATCCCAACTACCCCCAAAATCAAGTACACACAACGAAGCATATTCTCTAGAATCTGAATCGTACGTTCTAATTGTTCATCAGTTTGGGGAAGAAATGCAGTGCTTAATTCCACTGAAGTTCCCAACGCTTCTTAAAAGGACCTTCAAAACTTAACTGTAAATATTGACCCTCTATCTAAGATTATTAATAGTGATACTCCATGTAAAGAGACAATTTTATCCATGTATAGTTTAGCATACTGAGTTGCCTTATATGAAGTCTTTACTAGCAAGAAGCTAAGTGTGCAGATTTAGTCAATCTATGAATAGGAGCAACACGATTTGCTAATACTTTTATTGCCTAGAAAAGTATTCTTGAGCACAAGCATTATTTACAAGCCTTGGTAACTAGCAAGACATTTATTAAGTCTAGATACTCAAGAGACCATAAGGCAAGAGATGTAATTGCAGTTGTATTTGATAGTACATTTTAGAATGATTGTCTAGCCATTGTTGAAGTTGTTAAACCTCTTATAAGACTTTTGAGAATTGTAGATTCTGATGATAGGCTTTCACATGGATATATTTATGAAGGGATGCATAGGATAAGGAAAGCTATCAAACATACTTTCAATTGCACAAAAAATTGTACCAGCCATTCACGAGTATTATTAAGAGTAGGTGGAATTCTTAGCTTCGCCAAGATCTTCATGCAACAACATATATCTTAAATCCTACTTTTCTTTGTGATAAGGCTAACTTCTCTCAAAAGCCAGAGGTTATGCATGGATATCTATCTGTCATAAATAGGAAAATCACATGTAATAAGACCAAGTTCTTGCAAGAAGGCATATTATACCAAGATAAAAGTGGCACCTTCAATAGTCATATGGCTCTTGAATATGCAAAATCAATGCGACATGATAAAACTTCTTACTTCTTAATTATTATACAGTTACACTATACTATAAGCCTCTGACTTTAATTGTTTTTTTATTTGATGATGTTCATTTTAATATGATAGATGAATGGTGGCGGTATTTTTGAGGTAGTTGTCCCAATGTTAAAAAGTTGGCTATTCAATGTTTAGTCAAACTGCTTCTTCTTCCAGTTGCAAAAGGAATTGGAGTGTCTTTGAAAGAATAGACTCCAAGAAAAGAAATATATTGAAACATCAAAGGCTAAGTGATCTTGTCTTTATTTATTACAATTTTAATGAGGAATAGGTATATTTTTCTAAGCTTTTCACTTTTCACTTTACTTCAATTTATATACATAAAAAATTAATTAAATGACTACTAATAATAATACTAATATTTTATTTTCATGTGTTTATTTAGAGTTGTTAACAAGAAAAAAAAAACTTTTCATCCGATTGATTATGACAGTATTGATAAGATTGAATATTGGATAATGGAAGAAGTTGATTCTTCCCACTTTGTGTTGAAGAGATAGAAGAAGACATCATTTATGATGATACCACACTACCAAAAGCAAAAGGAAAATTAAAATCAAGGACCTATAGCAGATAATATTTATTTAGAAAGACCGTAAAAGTTGTAGTTATTTAGAAGGACCAATAAACAAAATAAAAATTTTAAAATACTAAATTGCCCCTAATCAAACCTCCTACATTTTCTCATTCTATGTTTAAAACTAATATGAATTTCTAAACTTAATTAAATTAAATACAATTTCTCTCATCATAGATATTTATAGAAAAAATAACACAAACATCTTTCAATTTTGTCAAAATTATAATTTTATTTTTAAAATTGACACAAACTTTAATTGAAAAAATGTATAATTTTAGAAAAACTCAATTTTTTATAATTTATTATAAACGTTAAATAAATGTTATATATATATATATATATATAGGGTCATGTTCAACACGAGCGTACCTTCCAAAGTCAACGGACATTAACACATTATAATATTTCAATTTTTGATACAATACAGTAATGTTTTATTTTTGTTATTTGAGCATACACAACTAGTTCTAATAAGATAAAAAATGCGTTTAATTTTTTATTTTGGTTGAAAAATTTTGTTTGATAGAGCTTTCTTTTTCTTGATTTACATTTAAATCAAGAAAAAAAAAACTTAATGATATAAAAGGGTTAAAGGGCCAATATCTATGTTACCAATAATAATTAAATTATATAATGATAAGATATGAAATGCATTTAATTTTTCATTTTGGTTGATAAAGTTCCTTTGATAGAGTTTTTTTTTTCCTGATTTATATAAAATTATGTAAATCAAGAAAAAAAATTGATATAAAAGGGTTAAAGGGCCAATATCTACCTTACGAGCAATAATTACATGATATGATTATGTAGATATTAGTTAAGGTTAAAAAATGATGATTTTGGCAGTAGTAATTTTGGTGGGAAAAAAATTAAATTACTTTCAAGGGCAATTTAGTATTTTTAAATTTATATTTTGGTAATTAGTCCTTCTAAATAAATACAACTTTTATGGTCCTTCCCAATAAATATTATTCTTAATAGGTCCTTCTATCTAATTCTCCCAAAGCAAAAGTACCATCAATGACAAAGGTTGGATATTTTAAATTTTAGACATGTTACTTTTTTTTATTCATATTATGTGTTACTAATTTTCATAATTTGGTTTGTTGCACACTATTTTATAAAGATGCTTTTCAAGAACAAGGCAATGAGGTTCATCCTCAAGCTAAGGATGAAACTGGAAGCTCTGTGATTGGAGTTGGAGGTCTTGATTTTAGATCATTTCCTCAAGAAGATGATGATATTTTTGGTCCAAATGCCTTTCAAGAAACTCATGCTTGGATCAATCAAGTGCCACCAATGTTTGACAAGTGAGGAAATCATTTTAGTGCATTTGGTTCCTGAAACACTGCCGTTTTTTTTTTTAATTTTTTTTTTTGCGCAAACATATCTGATTCTTACTGTTATTTGATTTTATATCTAATTTTGCGCAAACATATCACCATTTATATCTGATTTTGTGCAAACATATTTGATTTTGGGCTCGTTATATCTGTCATTCCATCTGCTCATAAAGCCTGAAACACGCTATTTCAGACCTATTGCGCAAACATATCTGATTCTCGCTGTTATCGGCATCTCTGTCTCTGGTAAGTGGCTCTGTTCAAACCGATTCAGTTGCAGTGACGGTAGGTATTGTTGTAGGGGACGACAAAGTAGAAGAAGATGAAGTGAGATTGGGAGTGGGGCTGAGCACTAGGCGAGTCTCAGGCGATAATCTTTGGTGATCATTAATTTATACCACCACCGATATGAAGTTTTCTGAGTAGATGCTTCATTCTCGACATGGATCATGAAGAATCACAAATTCACTTATTTTTTTCCTTTCTGAATTAGGTAAATCACCTCTTCGTTCCTGCGCAATGTGACTAAACCTACGACACCTATTCCCTCCAATGCACTTTATAAACAAATGCTTCACCCCCTTCAAAGCTCTTCAACAAGCATTGCTTGACAAATCTCTTATGCACGTCTAATACATATATATGGCTCCAACCCCAAATCTTTCTCAAGCAATCTACGAACCCCCTCAAATGTCAAAGAATCGGCTTGTTCCTGGAAGTGAGCAACGCGAGAGCGCACAGTAGTCTGAATCTGCGACTCAATATCGCGAGCATCCGCTTTAGTGTCCTTCTTAGGAGTCTCGGATTCTGGTGCTTCCCCTGTCATTTTGAGCTGTCTCGGAGCGCAGGAGAAGTAGCTAGAGATATTGTAGTTTACTTGGGTGTCGAAGACCCTGTTCAGGTCCCAAGCTAAAACCTCGGACAAAGAGAGCGGTACTTGTGTGTGAAGGAGGGCAAAATGAAACAGCAGTGTTTCAGACTTGCTGCAGATGAACATATCTGCAGTAAATGCAGATATATTATTCCCTATATATATATATATATATAGACACACACACATTTAAATTTAATTATCATGTCAACGGCCGAGTGTCCAACCATTTGAACCATGACTCGTTCACTTTTTTGGCTCAACGTCAGATCCAGATTTTAAAATATTGATTACTAGTATTAGACCTTCTTTTTCCAGAGGTACACCATGCGGCATCGTTTTGGTTAATTTGCGAGACCTAAAGCAAAAATAAAAAAAACAGCACAAGTTTGGGCTAAAGAAGGGAGCAGCCACCATTCATTGTTCAACTTGCTTCTTCCTCAAACCGTGAACGACTGAACTAGAGAGAGAGTTTAAGGGCGTGAGACGTCTGCTGGTTTTGCTCATCATCTTAAAGAGAGGACGAGAGGACTGTGGAGGTGATTGAGCTGAGGACCAGAGGCACCATCAAAAGGATGAATGGAGACGCCATTTTAGGAGCTGAATGTGAGGACCAGAGAGCGTGACCGAATCTGAGAGGAGAGGGAGCGAGAGATTGGTCTTCTTCTTCTTGTTCCTTGGAGAGAAATGGAGTTGTATGTGAGCGATTGAAGCAGAGGAGGATTGGACCTAAGATTGTCGATGCTGTTGAGAAGCTGCATAAGACACAATTGGATTCTTCCATTTCCTTGAGAGTAGCAAAGAGAAGCCAGTGGAGAGCTTAGACATCGAATCTTCTTCAAGAATTATTGTCTCTGTTTTGGTGAATTTAGAGCAGTGTTTTGCTTTCCAGTTTTCTTCCTGTTAGGAAATATATCAGTGCAAATATATTATAATTAATTAATATCGCATATAATCAAGGATTATAAGAATTATGAGTGATTAGGGAATCAATCATCATAATGAGTCATTACTATCTTGTCTTCTCTCTTGTGTATAAATACCATATTGAGCATATGAATAAACACATTCATTTGAAAGTATATTTTCTCTATCTTTCTCTTTCTTTGATTTCTACATGGTATCAGAGCTTGGTTAGTTCTTGGCCAATTTGAGTTTTCCAGTGGCCGCTGTCACTGTACAGTGGCCAGTGTACAGTGATAGTGGCCAATCTCTCGTCTCTGGCGTGTTTGTGTTCGTGTCATTTCAGATTTTTTTTGGTTATCCTCTGGTGGTGCTCATTCGCTGGCATTGGATTTCTTTTCCGTTTGTGTCGATTTGCTGTTTTTGGTACTATTTCGTGTTGCTGTTTTGTGAACAGGCCATGTTCACAGGGGGGAGAGAAAGTGTGTACCTCCTCGTTTGGTTGTTATGCTGCATCTGATTAGCTGCTAGAGCTTGTTTTGGGTTGCCTCCTCGTTTTGGTACTGTTCCGTCCGTTGCTTCGTGAACAGTGAACCATGTCGTCACTATTCACAGGGGGAGAGAAAGTGTGTTCCTCGTTGTTTGGTCGTCGTTTGGTTGCTGCACTTATTTTTTGGCATTGTTTTGTTCTACAACGTCGAGCCTTCATTCTCGGTGTGTGTAGGCCGGTCCTTTCCTTCGAATGTTACGTTGTGAGAATGAGTTCAAGGGTTTCTACTATTTCAGCACAGTCAGCATATTTCGTTTTGTGCACGTTCACTTGTTTCTAGTGGCTGGGTTCTTCGTTTGTTATGATTTCCAGCACGTTCGTGAAGTGCTCTTTTGTCTTGAATGCCGTGTTTGTGGTTGGGTAATTTCGTTTTTTCTGTTCTTTGCTTTGCCTCCGGTGAAGTGTTTGTCTCAGGTGAGACAGTTTGGTGGTCCCTATGTGGCCCGTTCGTTGTCTTGCCTTCGGTGAGGTGTTTGGTCTTTGGTGAGACGTTTGGAGGATTGTTTGGTCTCTGGTGAGACATTTGGAGTATCGTTTGGTCCCTGATGAGACCGTTTGATGTATGGTTTCTAGTGAGACGTTTGGAGTATTATTTAGTACCGTTTGCTGTTAACTTCAAGATCTCATGAATAAGCAAGTTATTGGTGATTAATGGTTGCTCACATTCAAGCTGCTTTAAGCTTGATGGGGAGTGTGTGAAAATTGGGTGAAGAGGTTCTTAGGAAGAAAATAATTTTGTTTGGATTTATTTATATTATGTTTTATTGTAACAAGTTGAGCATGATTAACATCTATGCTCCAACTTGAGGGGGAGTGTTAGGAAATATATCAGTGCAAATATATTATAATTAATTAATATCGCATATAATCAAGGATTATAGGAATTATGAGTGATTAGGGAATCAATCATCATAATGAGTCATTACTATCTTGTCTTCTTTCTTGTGTATAAATACCCTATTGAGCATATGAATAAACACATTTATTTGAGAGTATATTTTCTCTCTCTTTCTCTCTCTGATTTCTACACTTCCTTTTAGTCATGTTATTTGATTCTGGATTGGCATATGCTGAGATGATTATGAATAGCTAAATAGTTTGCATTAGAATTATTTCAAACCATTGCAAAGATTGAGACTTGTTATTACTCTCTTTTACTAGTTAATGTTACATATGTGTTGATTGTATCTTGTACCTGATGCTTATTTGTGATTGGCCACCACTTGGATTGGATTGCTTTGTTCAATTAAATCTTGAGGAAGTTAATTTAATTGTAGAACTTAAGTAAAATTATGCTAGATTTGAAGTTTAAAGATTAAATGAACATTGTCAAATTAAGGTTATTTCTTAATTAATGATTATTTTCTCTTAACTGTAGCAAGAGATCGTGCATATTAATTGAGGATATAAATCTGGATTTGACTTGAGAAAGCTTAATCAAATGCTTTTGAACCTTAAACTAATATGTAATGTCATTTAATTACTAATAGAGTGGTAATTATTTAAGTCTTATGAATTGTAATGGTGAGAAATAATCCTATGCTCCTCTACCTTGAAGTAAATTTTCAATTTAGTCTTCTTCAAGTTATTTCCGTTTTATTAATCTCAAGTAATTTTTAGGATATAAACTCTTTAGTTGGTTTTACTACATAATTGGATTGATTCGTATTTCAAAAATAGTTGTTTTAGTATTATATTGTATATTAGGTGTGTGGGAAAGCCAAGAAGAAAGTAACTTTTCGATCATCTTGCAGCTGCTATCAGTGGTTTGGAGTTATGAAGAACAAGGCATGTAAATCGTATAGGGTTAAATACCATTTTTACAATGGAAGTATTGGCTAGGGGGCATTCAATACCTAAAAGTTTTTTTGGTATCATTTTTGCTCCAGAAGTTTACAAAAAGAAGCAAATATGCCCCGGAAGTTTTTTTTTTTTGTGAGCAAATTTTTGTAAACTTTCGGAACAAAAATGATATAAAAAATGATCAATCCTACGGTTAAAGATCAACCGATGGGTAAGATTGTTACGTTTGTAAACTTCCAGGGCAAAAATGATATCAAAAAAACTTCCGGGTGTTGGGTACTCTAAAACCAAAACTTTCGTGGCAAAATTGGTATTTATCCCAATCATTTATACCACTTAAATGCATCAAAAAGGGCCAAGAGGGATTGGCGGCGGCGTTCACGTTTTTCCAATTCTTCCTTCGTGCTGGTGGCCTGCTTCTTCTTCTTAACCCTCAACAAAAACGTCCCTTCCAAAAACAAGGCATATGCATATTAGTATTTTTATAACATAAAACACATTAAATAAAAAGCTGTAGGATGACAATGTTTAAAATTGCACCCTTGAGAAGCATCCCCCCGGGGGCGGGGGAAATGAGGTCATACACAAGAGATCTCAACCATATTCAACGTTATACAGCCTATCGTCCCCATATATCTTCAATGCGTCGACATTTTTATTTTTTAAAATTACAGGATATGATGCTTCTGAGATACACACATCTATAAAAATTATACATAAAGACAAAGAATATAATTACAATGACAGAATAACAACCGAAGAACCTCATAAAAAGGTTAATATCAAATTTAGATTTCATAAGATTTCCGATGCTAAAAGATAGAAAAATGAGTATTGAATATGGGAACTGGCCTTGTTAATTTGACACGTAGCATTAAATTTTGATGGATTGTTACTGGTATTAGCATTGGAAATGTGATTGAGAATAGAACTGAGTCTCAAAATTAGTTTGGTATGAAGTAACATTTGGGGGATTTCTTAAATTATTTATATTTCATAATGAATCATAAATTATAAAAAAGACTATAATACCCTTATAATAAATCAAATTTTGTTTAGTATGCATGCCACGGGAGTAAAAAAACGTAAGAGCCATATCAAACAAAAAAAGAGAGTAAAATACATGATTGCTCTTGACTTCTCCCAAGGAATTCGCAAATTGCTACCCCAATTGCATCGATTTCATCGCTTTTGACCAGACATGAATCTCAAATGTTAGCCAAGACACTGTTGGGGAAAATAATTAAATAGAGAAGGACTGAAGATCTGAGTGTGGTTGAAACTCCTAGACGAACTACACCGAACTGGAGGGAAAAGGGTTGTTGAAGTTTGCAGAGCACAAAGCCGGAAACAACGAGAGGGAACCACAATGATGATATAATATGAGATTGTGGAATCGGTGGTGGCAACGGTGGAGTTGGAGGAAAGAAAGAGAGACGAAGAGGACAGCGGAGAGAAAATCAATCTCAGAGAAAGAACGAAGAAGGCAGAGAGAGGGGAAGGTTATGAAAGATTGAAAGAGTGACAAACAACACTTGGAGACGACAGAGACTAATGAAGACGAAGCTTTCCACAATAGAGAATTAGAGACCATGACTGGTGGAAGACAATGTGGGTAGGGGAGGAAGACAATACTTTTCTAATATGTATTCATATGTGGATATATCAAGCAATTTGGAGTATCGGTGCCATTACTCTCAACACTATTTCAAAGACCAATCCTCTGTTTGCCAATAACGTCATAAATTGAATCCTGCAGTCAATTTGAGGACCTTGTTGGTTGTTGAGTGATCTATAAATACCAATATAAGTACTTTTTGTATCTGAGGTCATGTGCTGATCCTGCTGGTGTACACCAAAACCCAACTCACTTAGCCTTTTCATTAAAAACAGAAAAACAAAAAATCAAAAGACCAATCCTCTGTTTAGTCCGTTTGATCAAGTCACTTTGGGTGAAGCTAGATCAGGGGAATTATTTCTTTGGGAATGCATTATTGTGCCAATGGCAACAAGCTAAGCAACCTAATTTCTTTTTATTGTGTATGGAAAGGTGTTGTGAAACTGTACAGAGATGATTGTTATAGGAAGCTTAAAATGCATGATATGAAGGTTCGTTTGGATCCAAAGGCACAAAAACTTGTCATGATTATTGCAAGCATGAAATCTCAGACAGACAATGTACTTACGGCAATAGAGATGTTGAACAACCGAAGGTAAAGTAGGAATATGAGTACTTTGGAAAGCTGAAAGGATTACTGCTACGAGATGGATTGGAGACAGCCCGTTCCCGTTGCGCATGAGCATCATCTCTTTCAGATTATTTTCATAAAGGAGAACTATTTCGATTGCAACATCTGCAAAAATCAAAGCAAACCATATGTACTTGAAAAAAATAATACTACATACAATGCGTACAATGGTACCTTCTTTAATATTAGAGTTAATTGACTAATTTAGATAAATTAAAGAAGTGATGTTGGTTCTCCTAAAACATCATATTTCCTCGTGACTATCATAAGATAGAAACTCCTTAATATGTACAATCAATAAGGATACTTAGAAAAAGTAAAAAATAAAGTGGATTGAGATATTATATTTAGGACCAAAATTAAATTCCAACTAACTAGCTTTTGTATTAAAGACTCAAGGTAGTACATTAAAACATGATGATATTAGAAGAAAGAATGGATAATTGCTTCTATTTACCAATATGACCAGCTCCTTCGTACACAATGTACGATATCGTTGTTGTTCCTCTTTATACAATGAGCAATGTCAATTGAAGAAACTCCAGGAATTCTCATATACCCATAATAAAGCCAAAGAAAAGTTTTTCTATTCCCATGAAGAGCTGCCATAAACAGGGGTGTCTCACCTGTGTAGTTGTGTTTAGCAATTAAGAAGCGATCTAAGCCACTAATCTTCTTATACATTTCTACATTTCCCTTTGAAGCAGCTAAATGCAAAGGAGTATTACCTTATCACTCTCAGCACCAAGGACAAGGGTTTTAGCACATAAACCTTTATCCTATATTCATTTTTTCACGGTTGAGAAACCCAAACCTAACTGAAAAAAAACATAGGGTTCTACTGCAACTCATCCAAAATATCTCTAGAAACATAGTAGAATTGTATTACCCTATTACCCGCACACTATAACGCCCTCCATTTTACTTAACATAATAACTATATATATAATCATTATATCAATAACTTAAATATACCTCATCATTAATCAAATATCTAAAATAAACCAGAGTATGCAAAATAAGCCCTAACATGGCAATATACAATTATCCAACATAAACCAAAAAGATAGAAGCAACACTTTTAGCAGAGTAGCCTAAACTTCCGAGGTCTTCCTTGATGGACCTGCACGGAAACTATTACCTGAAAAATGTGGTAACTATCAATCCAACTTATTACGAATACTAACATGTGCTAGTGAGGTGCCTAGTGGAACAATTTATATAACAAAGTATTGAAAATATAATTCACCAATATACACGTTACAAATTTTCATGTCATGAATTCTGTATCAAAATTATGTATCACAGTTTTCATTAACACAATTCCCAATATGCCTCCCACCAATCCAACCGAATCGCTTTATTTCCTCCGACTAGACCCATGGGCTAAGTTACATCCATATTACTGGTTACTCAATGTTAGTTCCCTATTAGTTTTGATGATAACGGACAATTGTAAAAACAGATGAAAGTTTGTCTTTGTAAGTTGAAAAATTTACTGTCAAAGGCAAACTCGAGTTTCAGTTTGGAAACTCGAGTTTGGACTTGACAGAGAAGAGCTCAAGTTTTTGCAAAGAAATGTAATCTCGAGTTTTGATATGAAAACTCGAGTTTTGACCATATAGAGAGCTTCTGAGTTTTTCACAGACAAAGCAAACTCGAGTTTTGACAAGACAGAGAACTATCAATTTTTCAAAGACACCAAAACTCCAGTTTCCATTTGGAAACTCGAGTTTGGGCTATACAGAGAGTTCTCAAAGTTTTCAAGTTTTGTTGTAAACTCGAGTTTACATCATACAGAGAACAATGCTCGATTCTGATCTTGTGAAAACTCCATTCTTCGATTTGACAAAGTTTTTCAAAGTTTTCTCATAAACGAGGAAACTCAAGTTTAATTTTGGAAACTCGAGTTTCGGCCTTACAGAGAAGTTTCCATTGTTTTCAAAGAATCATGGAAACTTGAGTTTCAGTTTGAAAACTCGAGTTTAGACCAAGCAAAGAGCTCTGCTAAAATTGAACATTTTAAAAACTCCAATTTTGGAATGGAAACTCCAGTTTTGATATTTTAAACTAAAACATGATTTCTCATCAATAGTCCAAAACTCGAGTTAGTAACTTAATGACTCGAGTTTGGCACTGTTCACAAAACATATCCAAATACCAAATCGCGATGTTCTTCTCTGGAATGAGAAAACTCGAGTCAATTTTTTTGAAACTCGAGTTTCGACCTTTTACTGAAATACGAAAACTCCAGTTTTAAAGAACAAACTCGAGTTTGCATCACAAAATTTGAATTTCGAACGGAACGAATTTGCGAAACTTTCATGTTTGATCTCAATACTCTATATCATCACTCATTACTATTCCTAACTATGTTTAATCAGTTTGTTAATGAGTTTCAGATGATTTAGAAATGATTAAATGGAGAATTAGCAAAAAGCATAAAGTGGTGTCAGCACATTAAATGCAAAGTGCAGAAAACTTGCATGCTTTTGGACAATCATTCTCCACACGTTTTGAAGGAATTAATGTTTGCTTTCTACATCCAGTAACTTCTCTTCCAACGGATTAAAGTCAGGAAGTCAACCCTGAACCTCTGCAAAGCTGGATTAACCAAAGAGTAGAGAGAGAAGAAGACCAAAACCTTCACTAATTATCCTCCAATGTTGGCAACGGTGACATTAGGATTTATAACGGTCATTTAATGATCTCTAGCTATAAATAGAGATGCATTCAATTCTTCTCAACAACCAATCTGTGAGAAAACGAAAATCATTCAAGTTTCAACTACTCTTTGAGTTTTCTATTGTAAAAGTATCTTTTGATACATTCATTCTTCAGTGTTTATCTTATCTGCTCTTTGAGAGAGTTTCTTGATTGTAAAATCATTTATTGTAAAGTATTTCAAGTCAATGAGACTTGGAGATTGGGTTATTGATTACAACTTGTAAGGGGGAGTAAGTTCTAGTGAGAGAATTACTCTTGAGTACAGAGTGTGTAATCAATCTTGATAGTGAGAAATCCCAGAGAGTCTGGGGACTGGACATAGGTCAAGAGATTGGACCGAACCAGTATAAATCTTCTGTGTCTTGCGTTTATTCTTTATACTTTATTTACCTCTGTTTTACCACACGAAAACAGAGCAATCTGAAAAGTTTTTGAGAATCCCCAATTCACCCCCCTCTTGGTGATTCAGCTCCGCTTTCACTCAAAAGCTCACTGGTCATGTGATGAGAACCGGCCAAAATCCTCAGAGCACATGTCTCAGACCATGAGTCTTTTCCCCTCATTGAACTAGTGGGGTGTCGTAAGCCCTCATTGAACTAGTGGGTCAGTCCCTCATTGAATAGGTGGGACAATAGAAAGTCAACCATCATACATGCATCAATGGAGGCCTCACCACGTGGTGGAATAAACTACTTCATTTCTTCCCAATTCAACCCTTTCCATAATTATCATAATAAATAACTCAACAGGAATTTTTACAAGATTTTCACATTCTTAACATGTTATTTAAATAATTCTCATAACCATGTCATAATATCTCAATTCCCAATTCTTATACATATATATATATATATATATATATATATATATATAAAATATGTACATATTTCATAATTCAAATCATAAGGTTCCACAAGGAAATTTCTATTAAGATACTCATAATTATTTCACAAAATACTCACAAACAACATATCAATACACATAATAAGTGGAAAGTGGTTACCTCTCGCCGCAGCTAACTATTACCACACAGCTCCTAATCCAAGAGCTCAAACACATGCTAAAAATCAATCTACTACAATCAATTACTAGCCATTAATAACTCTTCTAAAACTCTACATAATTGAAATTATAACTTATAATTTCATAAAATTAAAAAATATATATATACAAATTTTAATAATAATATTATTTATTTATTATTATTCCTCTATAATTATTTTTAAACCCTCATAGGCTATTCTAATACTTTAAGTTAGGAGCTTGATAATTACTAACTCCATATAAGCTCTAATCTGATGCACAATTAACAACCTGCGTGACTATTTTAAGACTTATCAAAAATTCAGTCTTTAATTTTTCTGAGAATTTAGAAAATTCATAACTTACCGATACAACTCCAAATGGAGTGATTCCAATTTCTACTTAAACCTTGATAAGTCTATTTTCATAAATTAAAGTCACTAAGTTGATTTATGATTGAGAAAATTCCCAACTTTCGAAAAACATAAAAAATGTCTAGAATTTCTCATATTTCTTGACCAATCTTTGAGGAACCATAACTCCTTCAATACTTATCGGAATTTGATAAATTACCTATCAAATTAAACCTCTATGTGTCTACTATTTAGCTGGAAAATTTCATGTACAAAATCTGTGATAACCCAGGAAAATGATAAATAAATCATTATAATAAAAAGCTGATTAATATTTTAATTGTACGACGCAGTTTTACAATAAAGAGGAGCTGGTAGATTGATGACATTCATTTTGTTTTATCATTATGAAATTACCACAGTACCCTCCTCTTAAAGAATATAAGCATCAGATTTTCCCATCTCTCTTATTTTTCCCTCCCCATCGTCAGACGCAGAAAAATAGAGGGAGAATTTTCTAGAGGCTTCTTAGGCATGCTGGATCTTCTTCCCTTCTCTCCTTAATGGTCGCTAACAGCAAGTGGGTGCAGAGATCACCGACTCCTACTTATTCCTTCTCTCTGGTTGGCGAGTCCAATGGCTTGAGGGAGGACTGCATTTTGTTTTCTCGTTTTTTTTTTTTCCCGGAGGAACTACGTTGGCTGCTTCGGTATGTCTAACATTTTTGTTTCCCTTGTTGCTATGTGCTAGGAGAATTGAAGCTATCCCTACTTCGTCTTTTATCGTGTGTGTGAGTTTTGTATGGGTGGATTAAATTTAGTCCTTCCCTTATGTTCCAGCATCTGTGCGTGAAAGTATGAGGAAGTTTGGGATTCAAAGGGAGATGAAATTAAAGTTTAGGTGCTCATCTTAGGTATTTTTTTTATTGTTCGGTTGTTGTAAGAGGATGAAGACATGTTTAAATTTTGATTTTCTTGGTTTTAAAGAAAGGGGTGGGGTTTGGGAAGTATAACGAATTTATACATCGATGTCTAAAGTTGTTGGATCAAAGGTTTGAAAAAGGAGAATTTTGAAATATTATTTGATTTTGAATGTACATTGGCTGTTTGATAAAATGCTTGAGAGGGGACTTTAAAGCTATAAGGAATAGCTAGACATGATTAGAGAGAGTATCATAGGCCAAAATTGGAATTGAGGAAACTTTGAGAAATCATTTTTTATTTTTTTTTTATTTATTGTTTGAAGATCTATGATTGATAATTTGTGGGTGTGGTGTCATCTATGACTTACGCTTTGATTGACCATAAGATACTTGAAGGAAATAAAAGCCATATGCTCTTCTATATTGAAATTTGGATGTCGCATTGTTACATGATGTTGCTGGGAAGGAAATCAATTTACTATTTAAACACTAAGTGTGCATGGTCTTGTGTTAATCTTTGGATAGCTATGATATTTGGTTTCGTTTGCTGAGTTGTTGGGGAATTACCATAGATGATTTAGAGAACATAAGTTTAAGTTAGAATATTAAGATACTGACTATGAAGTAGCGGGTATGCATTAAATGGATGCACTTTTATATATAAAACAAATTGATTTTGCTATGTGATAAACCAAAATGTAGATGGGGTGTATAATACAAGAATGAAGAATCTTAACAAATGAGATGTTATGAATATTTTATATAAAGTTATGATTAGAGTATTAATGTTTTTGTTTTGGGACATTAGGGAAATATGGAGTGAATAAGTCAGGAGCAGATGAATAGGAGAGAGTTTGGGTCACAACAGGTGAGTGAATAGCGTCCCATTATATTGTTTTATAAATGATATTGTTACTACTTGGCATATTTTATGTTAATTATCATATTTATAAGTATGATTTCGCGAATAAAAGTTTAATTGAATTATTTCAGTTTCTTCGTAGATATTGAAATGAGTAAAGATTGATTACTTTATTTGTTCTTATTATTTATTCTTTTTCCCCCCTAGTAGATCATAGTATAACCCATGGTATAGCCCATGATTATACGTTGAAATTATAAGAAGAAGAAAATTGAGATATTTTTCATAAATGTTCATGATGAGATAGTCTTGCATTTTGAAATGTTCCGACGCGAGTTTTATTACTTGGGAAAGGTTTTGTAGACATATTGAATTTGAAGGAATGTTTTGAAATATTATTTGTGAACTTTCATGCTGGGGCATTTTATTATGTCGTAATTGTTACGAGCTATCATGGTATTGAAAGAAGAACTTTTCATTGCTTTGATTAACTAGCCCTAAGCATGCTTGAAAATGTTTTTGAGAGGATTGAATGCAGAACGCTGGTTACTAACAGTAGTACTGTTAGTCCTTGGTGCACCATGGTTAACCTCGAGCTCGCTTGACATTCGTGAGCACCGTGCTCACGCTGGATATTCGTGGTATTCATTCTCACGCTTGTTATTCGTGGGTCTTGTACCTACGCTTGTTTCGTGGCTTCGAGCCGTGCTTGGTTACTTACCCTCGTAGACTGTGTGTC
This sequence comes from Acacia pycnantha, assembly GCA_025563575.1. Lineage (NCBI taxonomy): Eukaryota > Viridiplantae > Streptophyta > Magnoliopsida > Fabales > Fabaceae > Acacia > Acacia pycnantha. The sequence goes on along the minus strand of JAMWYP010000055.1, from coordinate 780,679 downwards.
CACGCTTGCTTTCGTGGCCTCTATGCCGCGCTTGATTACTTACCCTCGTGGACTGTGTGTCCACGCTTGTTTTCGTGGCCTCTATGCCGCGCTTGGTTATTTTCCCTCGTAGACTGTGTGTCCACGCTTGTTACTCGTTCTGTTGATGTCCTACAAAGGATGAAAGTTGAGGTTTATTGTTTTTTTTAACTAGTTTTGAAAACGAATTGTTTTATTACCTATTTGGTAATTATTCGTTCAATGATCTTTTATACCGCTTTAGTTATGCTTAGTAATAATCTTTCATATAAACCTGTTCATGGTTATGATTTTGTACTTGAAAGTTGAAATTAAATGTTTTCTGTTTATTGTATATTTTCATCACATTAAGTTATTTCTTTTGGTATTTTAGTTATTTTCATTAATGAGACGTTATTCACTGGAAAATTATTTTGGGTTCAGATAGCATTGCTGACCTTGCATCTTCAGTTGAACAATGAAGACTGTCATTGCTGACCAAGCTTGTGGATACATTTTGGAACAACGGCTAGTGTATGTAAAGTTAAGTTTTTATTCATGTATTATTATCAGAAGTTTAGATGCTCCACGTAATCTGTAGGCAGGATCTCTATTTTGTTTTCCTTGTAATTTGGAATATATATGTATATGTATATGCTATATAGAACGGAGTCCCAAATGCTGTAATGAAAATTCGGATCATTGTAGAATTTTTTAGAGGTCTAATTTGCAAATTTAGGATTTAAGGAATATGAGTCCCCTCATATTCCATGTCGGTCACCCCTTAGTTTTCAGGGCGTGACAAAATCAAAGGTTTACTTGGTCCGAAATCTAACGTCATTTTACTGCTCCAGAATCATACCAGAAATTTCCAGATTTTCTTAGCTCAACTTTCAAAAATCATAACTGGAGTTATAGACCTCCGTTTAAGGTGATCCAAAGCTCGTTTTAAACCTTATTGAGTCTACTATTTAATGTAAAAATTTCAAGGAAAAAATCAAATGTTTTCCATTTCATAATCAAGCCCGAAAATTACTGTTCACCAGCAGTGCAGAAAACGTTCCAGATTTTGGCTAAACTTTTGAAAATCATATCTCTCAATCTACACGTCCAATTTAGGTGTTCTTGGGCTCGTTGGAAATTTCATGATGTGTACTAAATATCCACAAAATTTAAGGGCCAAAGGAGTTAGTTTGCCCTGGTTTTACCTTGCTCAAATATTGGTGTTCCAGCTGCCAATGATAGCAAGCTTCCTATGTGTGTGTGTTTCATTTTGTGTGGTGTTATATATGTATATAAATACCAAAACAGCAAGTTTACTTCTTTCCCCATGTGCATCGTTTTATATATCAGCTTACATCCCTGCTCTTGGGTTCTTTTTAGCTTAAACTTTCATCTTTCAATATCATCAAGCAACAATGATTTCCACAAGCATACCGGTATATTCCTTATGTTAGCAAGCCTTTTGTGCGTCTAAGATTTCCTTCTATTTTTCATAAAAGAATGTGACACTTACCCATTGAACTAACATAATAGCAACGCTAATATATATATATATATATATATATATATATATATATATATATATATATATATATATATATATATATATATAGTGGCGGAGCCAGGATTTGAAGTTTGTGGGTGCACAATTAGTGGTGGGATTTGGGGGCTGCCCCCGAAATTTTTTTTAAAGGATAAATGAAGTTAAAAAACACATGATGAAAAGAAAGTAAGCATATTAAGTCCTCATGCAATGGACCAAAAATGGAAAACAATCAATGAACAATGGAATATGCACATAAAGACATTAAATAACCAACCAAATGTTTGATGGTTGACAAAAGAACTTGTAACAACACATAGAAGTAAGAAGAGCATAATTCACCAGGTTCACATTCTTCCTGTTTTCTCATGTATATTTATTTGAAGTTAAAAAGAAAGAAAACACATTTCTAAGTTTTCTAGTTCATTCAGCAATAAACACAATTTAAACTAACAAATACAAAAATCAAGAGAAACAGTGAGAGAGGCTGGGGGTGTTGGGGGGGGGTGAATGAAAAAAAAAATTAAGAGAAAGAGTGAGAGAGGAGCGGGGGTCTTTGGAAGGAGGGCGTGAATGAAAAAAAAAAGAGAAAGAGTGAGAGGCAGCAGGGGTCTTTTGGGGGAGGGGGGCCGTGAATGAATAGAAAAAGTTAAGAAAGTTGTTTGAGCGTGGGTTTGAACCAGGGACCTAGTGTGTGAGTACAATGTGTGATAACCAACCATACTGCCCAATAATTGTGACAAGTTCCTTCAAAAAATATATATAGTCTAAAAATTTTTGTGGGTGCACTTGCCCATATATAAACCAGTGTGGCTCCGCCCCTGCTGGCACCGTTAGATGTTATAAATGGCCATAATTTTGAGCAAAAAAAAAAAAAAAAGGCCATAATTATTATTATTATTATTTGTGTGCCCAATGGTCCATACTCTGACTAGTAGAAAATTAATAATTAAGAACTGTCATCTTCCGGGTCCCACCACCCTCTTAACTATCTAAAATTCCACCATTACCCTCTCCCCCTTCTTCCTTGTTCTTCCTTCCGCCAACTAAAGCCCTCCCTCTTTGACATGTGTCCACCACCAATGCTCTCCTCTCTCACCACCAGGTCTCATCTCGTCCTTCCTCCACAGCTCATCACTCAACCAAAGCATAAGCTCAAGTGTTAAGATTAGACCTTTACCCATTAAAGAGTGAAGATAATTTTGATATGTTGGAAATTATGTAACTCAAATAATGAAATGATCGATAATATTTAGAGTTGTTGTCATCTTTACTCCTTAATTATGCATTGGCGTACTCTCAGATACTTAGAAGTGTGTTGATCATTCTGATTTGCTTCCGATATTTGCTTACACACAAGGATCTTCCTATTATACATTGGTGGGTCTCATCACGTGTTAGGTGAGATCCGCTATTCTTCTCTCCTTTATATATTTGTAGTCTAAAGTTTATTTAGAGAAAACCAACTTATTAGTCCTTCATTGTTTTCTTTAGTTAAATAACCAATGAAAATAAGAGAAAAGCCGAGTGAGAGAAAAGAAAAGAGTAAAAGGTGCATGTACCTCGGTCCATTGATCCACCTGGCATAAGATATACTAACAACATGCCTAGCAGCGCGGATGGCACCACAGACTGTATACAGTTGATAAGTGTGCGCGCGCGCGCGCGCGCGCACACACACACACACACACATTGGTGGGTCTCATCACGTGTTAGGTGAGATCCGCTATTCTTCTCTCCTTTATATATTTGTAGTCTAAAGTTTATTTAGAGAAAACCAACTTATTAGTCCTTCATTGTTTTCTTTAGTTAAATAACCAATGAAAGTAAGAGAAAAGCCAAGTGAGAGAAAAGAAAAGAGTAAAAGGTGCATGCACCTCGGTCCATTGATCCACCTGGCATAAGATATACTAACAGCATGCCTAGCAGCGCGGATAGCACCACAGACTGTATACAGTTGATAAGCACGCGAGCGCGCGCGCGCGCGCACACACACACACACATTGGTGGGTCTCATCACGTTTTAGGTGAGATCCGCTATTCTTCTCTCCTTTATATATTTGTAGTCTAAAGTTTATTTAGAGAAAACCAACTTATTAGTCCTTCATTGTTTTCTTTAGTTAAATAACCAATGAAAATAAGAGAAAAGCCAAGTGAGAGAAAAGAAAAGAGTAAAAGGTGCATGTACCTCGGTCCATTGATCCACCTGGCATAAGATATACTAACAGCATGCCTAGCAGCGCGGATGGCACCACAGACTGGCGCGCACACACACACACACACACATTGGTGGGTCTCATCACGTGTTAGGTGAGATCCGCTATTCTTCTCTCCTTTATATATTTGTAGTCTAAAGTTTATTTAGAGAAAACCAACTTATTAGTCCTTCATTGTTTTCTTTAGTTAAATAACCAATGAAAATAAGAGAAAAGCCGAGTGAGAGAAAAGAGAAGAGTAAAAGGTGCATGTACCTCGGTCCATTGATCCACCTGGCATAAGATGTACTAACAGCATGCCTAGCAGCGCGGATGGCACCACAACACACACACACACACACACAGAGAGGTATGTATGTATGTATGTATGAATTGAACTTGATATACTCCTACTTCATATGTTGAGGAATGCCAAATGATTTAAAAAAAGGTTAAGATACAAATATACATATGAACTTTTATTCAAAGTGCACCCAGTAAGTAACATGTTTTTCGGAGGTGCAAAAATGTACGTGAACTTGTAAAACCAGAGCAAAAATGTCCATGCCGTTAAAAGAGGTTAACTTCTGTTAATGGGACCCATATCATTTAAAAATTAAAAATATCTACAATTTTTAAATTCCTCTTTTACCCTTCCGATCCTGCACCTTCTATGCCTTCCTCCAGGCTCCAGCCTCCTCACCGCCATAATTAAAAATATCTACAATTTTTAAATTCCTCTTTTACCCTTCCGATCCTGCACCTTCTATGCCTTCCTCCAGGCTCCAGCCTCCTCGCCGCCATAATGGAGTCCGGTTTCTCTCATTTTCGCCCCCTCTCATTATCCCTCATCATCGCCATCTGGACCGTCCAATTTTTGATCCAACGATCTAGAGGGAATTTCCAAAAAACCGCACGCGGTTTTTCAGAAATGCCAAAACCGCGTGCGGTTTTTTGAAAATCCCTATGGATCATTGGATCAAAAAATGGACGGTCCAGATGGTGATGATGAGGGATAATGAGAGAGCTGCTGATGAGAGTATCCTCTTCCTACACTTGGCTCTGGGGGCGGTGGTCCCGCTGGACAATACCTTCCCCAGTGGCAGCCGGCCACCACGCAGGCGTCGGAGCTAGGCTCCGGGGATGGTGGTCCCGTTGTTCCGATGGGAACCCTGGTGGTGGGCCATTACACAATTAAACTGTGATGAGAAGATGGTCAATGCCATTTTGAATCAGCATACTGAAAGATGAATATATAGGGACGAGTATGTTAAACCGCACAAATTTGAGTTATAGTAATCAAAGCTTCAAAAATTAAATGATTAACGTTTTTTAATATCTTATCTCTTCCTAATATTAAAGTTTCATATTAATTGTTAGAGGGGATGTCTTTTTGTTTTTTCATATTAAGACGGACGGTCTTTAAGCATACTTACTTTTTTGCAATTCTTCACGCGTCGTGGCCTGATTCTTCTTCTCAACTTTCAAACTCCCTTCAAAGTTCAAAACAAACAAGCAACACACATATTGTTAATAAAAATTAGTTAAGTATTTATGATTTACCTAAAAAAATATTTACATATCTAATTAATTCATTTGTGTGGCTTTGTACATATTTGTAATCTTTACGAGCTTTTTGTTTTTAGTTTTGAAAGGAAGCAATATAATGGAGAATTTTCAATCATATTTCGCGTTATAAAATCGTATTCTCAAAATGAATCAGAAGAAAGCTAAGCACGAAATCAGCGGCACACACACACATGAACTTACCATAAATTGGATTAACAAGGAATGATCGTTTAAGGAGTGCAGTAGTTTTGAAAGCTGAAGGCTTTGCCGCAAGGAGATGAAGTGGAGACAAGCCTTCCTTGTTGCGCTTCATCATCTCTGTCAGATCATGTTTATAAAGGTGAACTATTTCGATTACTACATCTGCGAAATCAAAGCAAACCACATGAACTTGAAAAAAATAAATAGTTTGAAACAAGGCAATATATGAAAGAATGAATACTTTTTTACCAATATGCCCTTCTGCAATTGCGCCGTGAAGAATGGTACTATTGTCGTCCCTTATACAAGGAGCCAAATCGATTGATGAAACTCCACGGCATTCCATATACAGATAATGGAGCCAAAGAAAAGCTTCTTTCCTACCACAGAGAGCCGCAAGGAAGAGCGGTGTCTCACCAGTTATGTTGCGTCTAGCAATCAAAGATGGGACTCTTCTACCAATCCTTGTACACATTTCAATATTTCCCTTTTCCGCTGCTGAGTGTAGAGGAGTGTTTTTTCTATCATTCTCCACTCTAAGAACGATATTCACATCCCAGCTTTCAACTTCATCTCCGTCCACTGGAATCACCACATTATTCTCTTCAAGAACTAAGTCCAACATGCCTGCCACATGATACTCTTGCCCATGACACACAACCATGTGTAACACTGTGTCTCCTGTCCCTGTTATCTTTGCTGTGCAAAGCGCCCTGTTTTGCTTGCACGTTGCAATTACTTCAAACCACTTTCCTCTCTTGGCATCACTGCGCAATTTTTCCAAGGTCGCATCCTGGGCGCCAACTGATGAACTCATTGTTTCTTGCAAATTAAATTCAAATGGTTTAATTAGAGATGTATATGTTTGGTATGAGGGGAGGGAGTGAGAGGGAAGGGAGTGGAAGGGTAGGGAATTGACCAAATTGCCATTAATGAAGGGAATATTCCTTTTTATTGAGAGTATATTTTTGGAATACTGAAAAGTTTCCATAGCTTGGGTGAATTTGGGTTCTCTGAAGTTAAGTCTAAGGAAAAAAAGAAATTGTCTCATTAATATGTTAAATCAGTGAATTGTGGGTGTATAGATGTCCATTATGTGATTTCATTTTGAGTTATTGCCTCTGGTCTTAGCACATCGAAACAGAGGGTCTGTTAATTAGGAATATTAGCATCAGACTTCATAATAAGAAAGAATGACAGCTTAAATGCTGAAACTGTAACACCCCTACCGGCCTCGCCTTTTTGGGTGGCGGATAGAGGGATTCCCTTTCACAATTACCAAATATCATCTTATTACTACTTATTAGCATGCATCAGTGTCTATCGTGTCAGGACATTTCCCGGTTGGATTTCAGACAATACTGGTATAATTAAATGCAAGTGACAAAATATAATCCCCGAAGGGTAAAATGTACAGCCATCCACCAGTGCCTACGAGGCCAAAAGAATATACAGTTATCCCATCTCAAAATTAAATTAAAATAAAATAGATCTTTCTCCGCCACCAGCAACACTGTCTACTCCAGTTCCATATTCTTACCCTTCTCACCAGGTACAGTCATTGAGGTACTTCCAGAAGCTCTACGTACAAAAATCTAGGATTCATAAATGGATCCCAGAGTAACCATTAATCTCATATGTAATGCATAAACAGTGTATGTATGTAACCATAATTAGGAAAACACCAAATAATAGCATTTAGTAACAAACGCGCAGCAACACAAATAAAACATACCAAGTATATACTGTGTTAACTGCGGAAGGACTACATGTCCTAGAAACAAACGCAGGACTGCTCAACAAAGCAAGCTCCGGATCCACAGCGCTAAGAAAGACATAGTAGTCGGGCTCTGAACCCAGATCACACTGAATGCACACAAACGCATGTCCCTTTTCAGGAGACACTGGTCCACAATCATGGAAAAACAAACATACAAGGCAATACAAGACATATGAGGATTAAGGTTACTACCTGGTAGTTGTCCAAAATTATCAGTATAATTTTTCCTCAGATACGCGAAAGTCAAAGTGACCCTAAAATAATCAAAATATAAATATAAGTATAAATAACATCCTAAAAAAATGTTCATTTGATGACTAAAAATAATCCTTTCTTAAATATTTCAAACCCATACAACTCCCTGCTTGAATATGTAGAGAACACTAGAAGCATAAACCAAAAATCAATTTCTCACGTCCTGAAGTTAGCCGAACAACAACTCCCATTTTCAACAACCATTTTTTTTCCTTCTATCATAATAACCTTTCTTCCCAAACCTCAAGCCTTAAATTCAATCTATTATTCATCCCTTACATCTATTAATCAGACACATTTTATGAACAAAAACGCAGGGCTCCACTACCTCTAATATGACAACTATGAAATCATAAGGTAGTTAAAACTACAACTTACTTGTTCTTGATATTTCTTCGACCAAGGACTCAGCCCTTCACGTTTTCTTCCCCTTCCTTCGTCCTTACCCTTCACACAGCAAGAGAGTAGTTTTCATCAACCATATTTAACTCTCAAGATCAAAGGTAGAAGAAGGTGGGAATAAATACTCAAATGCATTACCTTCCACTTGAATGTTTGTTGGAGCTCTCCTTGAACCCTGATAAGTAGATATTTTATAATTAAATAAGGGATAGATTCTGGGATATATTAGATTGAAGTTATTGATATTTTGTACTTATTTAATTATCTTTATGTACTTATCTATCTTTTAATTAAATATAGGATAAAAAGATATTATAACAAAAGATCTATTGATATCCTACTTATTTGTGCAGGAGATATTATGTGATCTAAAAGAGGCAATAAATTAAATTAAAAAGGATATAATAATATAATATATTATTATATTATATTCTAAAATAATGAGGTAGATCACGTGGGAGCTTCAATTCATTGAATCAAAAGTCATTGAGATCTGGAATCATATATACAATACGTGGAACCCGCAAAGAAAGGAACCAAAAGGATATCTATTAAAAAGATAGAGACGTGGACCACACAAAAAAAAAGAAGCAGAGATGATATATATCTTTTTTATAAAAGAGGCAAATAAAAGATTATGCCCAGGGCCACAACGCATGACGGAAGAAATATATATTAGAGCACAGAAGAAGAGACAGAGAGAACGCCGAACAGGAATAACAAAAAAAAAAAAGAAAAACACACACACGCATAGGAAAACGAGATCAGAAGGCGAAGACGGAAAAAAGAAAGACGGACAGAACTGGACGACGCGCAAAGAAAGAATCACCAAAGGAGTAGTAGTAGTTGTGATTTTCATCTTTTAATTTGTTAACCTAGCCATGCTTGGCTAGTTTTCTTTAGTACTTAGGGCGAGGATGAACCCTATGTGAATTTAAAGTATTTATTTGGAATCTTATTTGATTATTGTTTTCTTGACTGAATGGATTACCGTGCTTAACGCTTTCTTAAAAGAGTGATCGCCTTTTAGATTGTTCATAGGTTGGTGTATGACAATAGAGATGTTGGTACATTTAACTAGAACCGTTAATCCATCATAGAATTGCATGACCTAGACATAGTCTTACGAATTTATGCGATCTCATAATTCTGGTAAACAAATTGATTTTTCTAAACAATACTAAGACATTAGGTTGTTTTCAAAGATAACGGATTAAGGTAGCATCAAGACATTGGGACTTAGTCTAATTTTAGAGAATTGGTCGTCAGTCGTGAGAATAATAATCAATTAGGGACTTAATTCAAATACTTAGAGGAACATAGGGAATTCTATGCCCTAGCTGCGTTTTCTTTATTGATCATCTTTTCTAAACAATCGTTCTTGAGATTCTTAATCTTGAATGCTTTACTTGATTAAATTCCTTAAAAATTCTGTTTGGTTACAAATCAACCCCTATTACTCATTGATCCAACTAAAGCTTAAATAATGAATTAGTGGTTGGAGTACTATTCCTCGTGGGACGATCTCTTTCTCACATACTTTATTACTTGTAACGATCGGTGCACTTGCCGAAGTCGCTGTCAAGTTTTTGGCGTCGTTGCCGGGGATCAGTTTTATTTCAACACTAAGAGTAGTTATTGAAACTCTAGATTGAATTTTTCTTTTTCTTTTGTTATCCTACTTTGTTTATGCGAGGTACCGCTGATAGAAATTCGCTGCAGTTTGATCCTGAAATTGAAAAGACAGCAAGGAGAAACCGGAAACTTGCTAAACAGAGAAAAGGAAAGGCTAGTAGCTCTAGTACTGAGACTGAACCGGTTATAATGGCAGAAAATGTTACATATCCTCCTCCACCTCCTCCAAAAAAGACCATGGGCGATTACATGACGCTTAATCCTGCCAGGGGCTGCAACTAGCATTGTCAATCCTGCCGTGAATGCGAATAATTTTGAAATCAAGCCATCCCTCATAAGCTTGGTTCAACAACGCTCTTTTAATGGGAGTGATTTAGAGGATCCTAATCAGCATATTGAGACTTTTCTGCAGATTTGTGATACCATCAAGATGAATGGGGTTTCTGGAGAGGCTATTCGTGTGAGACTGTTTCCTTTCTCTTTGACGGGGTAAGCAAGAGCTTGGCTTCGTTCTTGTCCTAATGGAAGTCTCTCCACTTGGGACATTATTACCACAAAGTTCCTTGAGAAATTTTTTCCTTCTTCTAAGTATACAAAGCTGCTCTCAGACATCAATTGCTTTACTCAAGGCAATAGGGAATCATATTGTGAAGCGTGGGCAAGATTCAAGGAATTGCTTAGGAAGTGCCCACAACATGAGCTGCAAGACTATGATCGGTGAGAATATTCTTCAATGGGATGCTTAGTCCTCTAGGATGATGATTAATGCTTTGCAGCAGGAGGTACGCTAAAAAATAAAACTCCAGAGGAATCATGGGAGTTGTTTGAAGCTATAGGGTCCTTTGAGAATGAAACTGTTACTCCACAACTAAAGAGGGGAGTTCTTCAGCTAGACTCTTACAATACAATGTTGGCCCATAATGAGAACATTGCCCAACAAAACAAGGTGATCCAACAGCAATTAGCTTCCATCACTAAACAGCTTGCCTCTTCTCAGATATCATCTATCACTTCTCATCGGTTTAATCCGTATAGCAACACATACAATCTGGTGGAAATCTTACCCAAACTTTTCCTATAAACCCCAAGCGGCACCTCGGCAGTTCCACCAAACCACCACTACCGATCTGGAAAAGGCTTTGACACGTCGACTCTTACCACTACTGAATACATACGGGGTCGAAGCTTTCCGGAATGAAACAAAGTCTTCTCTCAAAATCACGAGACTTCGATCGGAATTTGGAGAATCAGATTGGTCAGCTATCAAAGCAAATAGCAGAGAGAAGCCAAGGGTCCTTCCCTAGTGATACTGTAGTAAATCCAAAGGAGCATTGTAAGACCCTAACTACAAGGAGTGGTATAGTGGTTCAGCCGGTTGAGAAATCTGTTCCGATGAAGGACAAGTCTGAGAAAGGGGAGGAAGAGGTTGAGAAATGTAATGTGCAGCAGGTTCTAAAGGAGATAGCTACAAAGAAGTCTCCCACTCCTTCTTATGCAAAACCTCCTTATCCCCAAAGGTTGAAGCAGCAGATTCAGAAGCAACAGTATGCCAGGTTCTGGGATATTTTTAAGAAATTGCGATTAACATTCCTTTTGCGAAGCTCTTGAAAATATGCCTAATTATGCAAAGTTCATGAAAGATTTGCTTTCCAAGAAGCATAAGTTGCAAGAGGCGAAAACAGATAACATTGACTCGGCGGTGTAGTGCCATCATTCAAACTAAGTTGCCACCAAAGCTTAAAGATCCGGGCACTTTAGCATTCCTTGTGAAATAGAGAATGTCAATATGGGCGAGCACTTTGTGATCGGGAGCTAGTATTAATTTAATGCCCTTATCTGTTTCAAAAGCTCTCGGAATTAAAGAGATGAAGCCTACTATGATGTCATTACGGTTGGCGGATAGGTCCATTAAGAAGCCGAAGGTGTCATTGAGGATGTGCTTGTGAAAGTGGACAAATTCATCTTCCGGTGGATTTTGTGGTTCTTAACATGGAGGAAGATGCTGAAATTCCTTTACTATTGGGAAGACCCTTCTTGGCTCTTGCTAGATCGGTAATTGATGTAGCTGCGGGAAAAATGGAGTTTCAAATGAATGATGAGAAAGTCACTTACAATGTGTTTCAACCCATGAAATACCCGGTGATAATAGTGGCGCTTCAAAATTGACGTGGTTGATGAGGCCATTCAAGAAGTTTTTCAAGAAGGTTCAGATGAGCCTATAGAGGATGATCTTGCTCAATTATTACAAGTGGAAGAAGAGGTTTCTGCAAAGGAGAATTCTGATTTACGAGGTTGAGGAGTCGAAGAAGAAAGATTATGATGCGCCACTGTTACTCCTAAGGTGGAACTAAATGAGCTCCCTTCTAATCAAGTATGTTTTTCTAGGGAAGGATGACACTTATCCCGTTATTGTTAGCGCCGAGTTGTCCCCTACCGACGAAGAGAAGTTCTTGAAAGTTTTGACTACCCACAAGACGCCATAGGGTGGTCTATATCTGATTTAAAGGGGATTAGTCCTTCATTTTGCACTCATAAAATTCTTATGGAGGACCATGTGAAACGAGTAAGGCAGCCCAGGAGGAGACTTAACCCGACTATGAAGGAAGTGGTGAAACTGTTAGATGCAGGCTGGAGAATGTGTGTGGATGATGCCACTCGCAAGGACCACTTTCATTTGCCATTCAAGAAAAAACCAAGAGATGGCATGACGGAGGATTCTTCCAAAGAGTTTCATCCGGGACAACAGGTATTACTTAATAACTCTCATTTAAAACTTTGTCCAGGGAAATTGAAGTCTAGATGGTCAGAACCTTTTGTAGTCAAAGAAGTCACACCTTTTGGTGCAATTGCCATTGCACCAATAGGTTCAGATGAAGCTTTTAAGGTGAATGGGCAGAGATTAAAGCATTACCACGGAGGAGACATTGATAGAGGAAGAACCTCTGTGGCATTGGAAGTTGAGAATTAAGGTGACATCCGTCAGGCTCGGGACGGTAAACAAGCGCTGATTGGGAGGCAACCCAATAAGTTTTTCTTGCAGTTATTATTATTATTATTATTATTATTTTTTTCTTTCATTTTTCTAGGTTTAAAGATGATCACTCCTCTTGTTGTTGCCAAGTCTTGCGTGTGCACTCGCTCCTCTCAAAAAATTTGAAACATCATGGATGGTACCGGATGAAGAACTCCACATCGGAGTTAGAGACCTAAACCAGGGGAGTACTAGTTTCTTTCCCTCTTTATATTTTTGCAACATTGAGGACAATGCTTGATTTAAGTGTGGGGGAGGGATATGATTTCCTTGGTTATGCTTGTCCTAATGCAATTGAAAAAAAAAATTGAAAAGATTTTTTTTTTTTGAGATTGACCTTAACTTTGAGTTTTCCCCATCTTAGAAAATATTATCAAGTCAAAAATTAAAAAAAAAAAAGAATGTTTCAATTAAGTCTCTAAGCCTTAAAATTTTGTAGCAGTCTTGAGATGGACTATGAGAATAGGGAATAGTTTGTAATAGGATCAACATATTATTAGTTTAGGAATATTTTGCTACATGATTTCTTTAGAAAATTAGATGATGACCTTGCTAGCTAAGTAAACCTTTTGTTCAGGGAAATGAAAAAAAAAAAAAACAAGAGCATAACAACTCCGCTGACATCTATAGACTTGACTTAGTAACCGGTGCTGCATCACCCATGTGCAGGGTCGCGTCAAACCGTAAAGTCCAAGAGAGTTATGAGTTGGGCTAAAAGCCTCTTGAGGTGCCTGTTGGAGTAACTGAGTAACCGGTGCTGCATCACCCATGTGCAGGGTCGCGTCAAAAAGGGACCTACAACGGCTCAAGACCAAAAAAAAAACAGAGAAAAGGAAAAAAAATGAATGAGTCATTTCCTACCTGAGGATCCTTATTAAATTAAATGAAAATCTTGGTTTAATGGGGGCATTTGAATTTTTCTGGAAAAATTAAGTAGCGTAATATTCTTCTACTAATCTTATTGTTGCTCTTATTATTCACTGATCTTTTGATTATGGGATGTTAAGAGATTATTATAATTGTTTAAGGCTATTGACTTAGTGACCTATTCTTATAAGACATTAACTTAAATAAGATTTGATGATATGATCTAAGCGTGGTGGTTTATTGCTCTCTGTTTAGGAATTTCATATGCAATGTTCCTTTCAGATAATTAATTCTCTTTCTTTTGCTTGAGGACATGCAAATATTTAAGTGTGGCAGAGTTTGATAAGTAGATATTTTATAATTAAATAAGGGATAGATTCTGGGATATATTAGATTGAAGTTATTGATATTTTGTACTTATTTAATTATCTTTATGTACTTATCTATCTTTTAATTAAATATAGGATAAAAAGATATTATAACAGAAAATCTATTGATATCCTACTTATTTGTGCAGGAGATATTATGTGATCTAAAAGAGGCAATAAATTAAATTAAAAAGGATATAATAATATAATATATTATTATATTATATTCTAAAATAATGAGGTAGATCACGTGGGAGCTTCAATTCATTGAATCAAAAAGCTGTTGAGATCTGGAATCATATATACAATACGTGGGACCCGCAAAGAAAGGAACCAAAAGGATATCTATTAAAAAGATAGAGACGTGGACCACACAAAAAAAAGAAGCAGAGATGATATATATCTTTTTATAAAAGAGGCAAATAAAAGATTATGCCCAGGGCCACAACGCATGACGAAAGAAATATATATTAGAGCACAGAAGAAGAGACGGAGAGAACGCCGAACAGGAATAACAAAAAAAAGAAAAACGCACATACGCATAGGAAAACGAGATCAGAAGGCGAAGACGGAAAAAAGAAAGACGGACAGAACTGGACGACGCGCAAAGAAAGAATCACCAAAGGAGTAGTAGTAGTTGTGATTTTCATCTTTTAATTTGTTAACCTAGCCATGCTTGGCTAGTTTTCTTTAGTACTTAGGGCGAGGATGAACCCTATGTGAATTTAAAGTATTTATTTGGAATCTTATTTGATTATTGTTTTCTTGACTGAATGGATTACCTGTGCTTAACGCTTTCTTAAAAGAGTGATCGCCTTTTAGATTGTTCATAGGTTGGTGTATGACAATAGAGATGTTGGTACATTTAACTAGAACCGTTAATCCATGATAGAATTGCATGACCTAGACATAGGCTTACGAATTTATGCGATCTCATAATTCTAGTAAACAAATTGATTTTTCTAAACAATACTAAGACATTAGGTTGTTTTCAAAGATAACGGATTAAGGTAGCATCAAGACATTGAGACTTAGTCTAATTTTAGAGAATTGGTCGTCAGTCATGAGAATAATAATCAATTAGGGACTTAATTCAAATACTTAGAGGAACATACGGGAATTCTATGCCCTAGCTGCGTTTTTCTTTATTGGTCATCTTTTCTAAACAATCGTTCTTGAGATTCTTAATCTTGAATGCTTTTCTTGATTAAATTCCTTAAAAATTCTGTTTGGTTACAAATCAACCCCTATTACTCATTGATCCAACTAAAGCTTAAATAACGAATTAGTGGTTGGAGTACTATTCCTCGTGGGACGATCTCTTTCTCACATACTTTATTACTTGTAACGATCGGTGCACTTGCCGAAGTCGCTATCAAACCCTTTAGCTAGTTTTCTTCTTCATTCTTCTCCAAATTCGTCCAGCAACTAAAAAGGGGAGGGTATGAGTTCTTTATATAGAACTCCAACCTTAATTCCAAATCCTTCTTCTACAAATATCCAGAGATTTCTTTGATTTTATTATTTCTTCTCTCTCTCTCTCTCTCTTCTTCTTTTTTCCCGATGATCTCTCTCTGACCGGCGCTTGGAGACCTCTAAATATTTTGTATTCCTCTTTGCTCTCTCTTGAGTCCAGCGTTTTGGGAGTTTTGGAGGAAAAAAAAAATTCTAATTCCATTGGACCTCCCTTTCACATCCGGCAGCAATAGGGAATTTTGGGGGAAATATTGTTTTTTTTTCTTTTTTTATCCAAGCCTCATTCAGCGTCTGACTTCCCCCTCCCCCTTTTCTTTGGCCAATCCATCAATTCATTCTCTCTCTCTTTCGTCGGGCAATTTTAGAGAAGTAGGTAGTGATTTTTTTTTTTTTAATTCCCTTTTGGTTTTTTTGTTTCCCCCACGTTGGGAATTAGTAAAGAAAGATGTGATATCTTTCTTTCATTGCTCACTCGTACAGCGTGTCCATCTTCCATTAATTATGCTTTGACAGATCCATCAACTCTCTCTCACACCAACTAGGTAATTATTTCCTACTTCTTCCCTCCTGCACATCTGACGCTAAGGGAAAAAATATGGGGAAAATATTTTGTCATATAAGTCTCATCTCATATCCACCTTTTTAAGGTAAATTAGACTTATATTAAAACTCCACTAATTTTTCATTACAATTTTCTCCTCCTTTTATTTGGCGGAAAATATAAGAATAACGAGGGAAAAATATATTTTTACCTCCTTTATCATTACTTATCTCAAATTATTTATCACCAAATTTATTAACCACATCTCAAATAATTCCGTATTATTTTTCCAATAATTAATTTATCTTGTCAGAAAAATAGCATACCATTGACTACTACTTATTGAAAAATTCATATATTCCACTAATTGATTTATATGAAAGTTGGGGGTGTTACATTTCTTCCCCCGTAAAATAAATTTCGTCCTCGAAATTTGTTTATACCTTTATCATGCTCCTAGACATGAATTCTGAGTATTTCTCCTTCATATCCTGAACTGTTTCCCATGTCGCTTCTCTAGTAGATAACCCTCTCCAGACCACCTTCATAGAAGGGATGCTCTTATGTCTGAGCTGCTTCTCTTGATAATCAATAATCTGCTCAGGCTCTTACTACAAAAGTATGATCTTCCTGTACCTCAACATCCTCATACTCATACTCAAGGACATGATTTGGGTCTGTTTGATATTTCTTCAACTAAGAGAGATGGAAAACATCATGCAACCTACTCAGACTTGGCAGCATTGCTAACTGATAAGCTACAGGTCCCTGTTTTGCTAAAATCTCAAAGGGACCTATATATCGAGGACTTAGTTTCTTGTGCTTGATGGCTCTTCCCACTCTTGTAACAGAAGATATCTTCAAGAACACATGATCACCTACCTCAAACTCGAGAGGTCTCCTTCTTGTTGGGTTTGATTAGTTTTGATGATGTCTTATATAAGTGTCATTCTTAAAGAGCAAAAGTTGATTGGTATATTTATCTCCTACATTGACTAACTTCTATATTTAATGTGGATTAGTTCAAATTGAATTATAGCTCAAGAAGGAGATAAGATATTATAGAAAGAAGAAATTGAAGAAAATATCAAGTTCAAGAAGAAGAAGAAGAAGACATATTTGAAGAATTAAATTATGAATATGATCAAGAGAAGAAGAAAGGAAGAAGACTTGATAAATGGAATGATAAAATCATCATACAAGTTGTTAGATTGATTCTACAAGTCTCACGATGATATAGAAGTTGGAATGGCTCAAATCGCAATTAAAATGAGCTTGCTACGGTGATTCTAGCCTTTGGATGAAGTTACCTCGAGCCAAGGTCTCATCTGCCTCGAGTCAAGTGTTTCATAGTGTATTTTCGCCCCTGGAAGGTGCTGCCTCGAGGTAACCAAGTATGTGCCTCGAGTCAGCAACCTCGAGGCAAGTTTCCAGCTAACTTGAGTCAAATGCAAGTCTGGAGCACTCTGTTCTACTTCAGCTTCGGGCGACCTCTGGTAATTCGACGATATCTCTCAAACCAGAGATCCGATTGAAGTGAAATCAATTTTGTTGGAAACTACACATCCAAGAGGTTCTAGTCGCACAAGAATAAAGTCCAAAGGAGGTCATATGAGAGAGATATGAATTATTGAATATGACAATACAATTACCGTCATACTGCTGACCAAGCTTCAATGTTTTAAGTATATCTCACAAACTACAAATCCAATGGAGCTAAAATCGGTGCCATTTGAAATTAGACTCAAAGGTATTTTCATCAAGACTTGAACCAGCCAAAACGGACTTCGGACCAGGGAGTTATGATCTTCGAAAGTGGGCACACGAAATTCTGGATGCAACAGAGCTCAAATGAAAGACAATGGAATTGAGAATGAGGGAGATGCCTCGAGCTAGCAATGCAACCTCGAGTCAAAGCCAAACAGAAAGATAGACGATTTGAGAAGCCTTTTTAACTCGAGCCAACCTCTGCACCTCGAGTCAGATAGTTCTGGAATTAATGATTAAATGGTGATTGCCTCGAGCCAGAGTTTTGTTGCCTCGAGTTGAAGTACCTCGAGCCAGAATTTGGTTCACCTCGAGTTAAATTTTGGAATTAATGATTAATTCATGAGTTGCCTCGAGTCAGAATAATTGGTACCTCGAGTCAAATGGAGACAGAAAAGTTAGACTAATGCAGAAGAGTTTTTGCCTCGAGCCAAATCAGCCACCTCGAGTCATCCACGCAGAACAAAGAACGTAAATTCCAACGGTAATATTTTCCAACGGTCATATTCTAAAATGGAAAGAATTTCTCAAACGGACAAATACTCTTCATCTACTATAAAAGCAGAAGCATTCAAGAAAGAAGGGTTAGAGACACGAGTTTGCATCTTCAATATGCCAATCTGTGTTAAACACATACACCTACTCTCCACTCTCTGTTTTTCAATGTCGATGTAGTTTACGATAGAGTGTGATGATCAATTGTACTTCAGTGCTTATTCATTTTCTCTATTAGAGAGAACACTTCTGATTATGAAATCATTGTAAGAATCTCAAGTCGTGGGACTTAGAGATTGGGTTATCAGTTTACACTTGTAAGGGGGAGTATATTATAGTGAGAGAATAACTTCGAGTACGAGTGTAACCGATTGAAAGGAGTATCTCGGTGAGAGATTCGGCATCACAAGTGCCAGAGTAAACTTGTGGTTTGTAAAGGCTTCTCTTGTGCCCGGTTCAAACAAGAGGATAGTGGATTGAAATCTCAAGAGGATCTTGAGGACTGGACGTAGGTCAGGGATCGGCCGAACCAGTATAAATCTCTGTTTGCATATTATCTTCTCTAAACTCTTACATTTCCAGCATATATCTTTGAACCATTGATTACTGGTTTATAAACTATTTCTGTGAATTGTGAAAAGATTTTCAAAGTTATCTAAAGATTTATCGGACACCCAATTCACCCCCCCTCTTGGGTGATTGCCAGCTCTTTCATTTGGTATCAAAGCTAGGCTCTTGTTTAAAGGACTTAACAGTCTCAAGAGTTTTCAAATGGCTGATTTTGGGTGTTGCTTGTTTTCAGAAGGTTTCGATTATACCATTCCACCGTTTTTCAAAGATGTTGATTTTTGGTTTTGGAAAGCTAGAATGACCAGCTTTATTAAAGCGATTGATTTTGATATGTGGAATGTTTTTATAAATGACTTTGATTTCAAACCAAGAAAGGATTGGACAGAAAACGAAAAGAAAATGTTTTCACTGAACATTAGAGCAATGAAAATTTTATAGTGCTTTGACAGAAAATGATTTTAAGAAAATCAAATGTTGCTCTAGTGCTAAAGATATTTGGGATACTCTTGATTCTATATATACTTCTAACAATTGTGTTGAAGTTGAAAGTGTTGACAGTTCATCTGAAATCATAAGTTGTATATCCACGATTGATGAACAAACGGAAGTTGAGAATGAAGAAGGAGAAATCGAAAGTGCTTCCATGCTTTAGTCAACACGAGAACAAGAGGAAGACAATTCCCAGGAGCTCATGCACGATTATGGTAAATCATTATCTAGAGCTCAAGATGCACATCTGGTAAACAATTCCAATTCTACTTGTGTAGTTAAGAAAAATGATTTTGAACATTTGCATAAATTTGTCTTTCAACCGATTATTGATTCTAATTTGAAAAGCAAAAATGCCTTCGAAAATAGTGCTAGAAAATCATGTGGGAAGAAAGAATTTACAAATATGAGTTATTTGATATTGCATCCACTCAACCAGCACAACATTTGCAAAGCCGTTCAAAATAAGCATCACTCTGTTATTTGCAATTATTGTGGAAAACCTGGTCACATTTCTCACACTTGCTATATTAGAAATTCTAATGTGAGAAATAAATATGTTTGGATTCCGAAAGAACAAGTAAGTCCCAATACTAACAGTCAAGGACCCAAGTACAAGTAAGTCCCAAAACCATGGTCACATGCTCTCATTTCTACTCGAGAATCTCCAAACCCTGTAAAAGTCCTCCAGGTCGTTGATGCTCAATCATAACCTTCTGGAAAGTCAAACATCTAGCTACATATTCTGATATTTCCTTCTTCATTACAGGCCACCAAAACTGCGATTTTAAATTTTGATACATCTTGTCTGCACCTGGATGGATAGTATACCTGTTCTTGTGAGCCTCACCTAGAATCTTTTGTCTCAAATCGTCTCTAGACGACACATAAATTTGTTTCTTGAATCGGATCAAACCATTCAATGAGATATCATATTCTGTCGCTTTACCCCCGAGTAATTTTCTCTCGAATGGATGTCGCAAGATCATCCTTCATTTGAGCTTCTTCTATTTCTGCGCTCAGATTATCGCCCTCTTGACTGACAAGGAGGTTAGCCGTATAAACTCTATGAACTGCATCTTTATTCTAAAAGGTTTGGCCTGACATGTTTAGATCTCTAAAATCTTTTAATAGCTTCTGCTCTTGCATCATCATATATGCTACCTGTACCGTCTTCCGGCTCAACGCATCTTCGACAACATTAACTTTACTCGGATGATATTTTATCTTCAGGTTATAGTCTTTCAACATCTCTATCCAACTGCGCAGAATATTAAAGCCTTACTACTTAAGGATTTCTTGCTATTATGCCAGTCTTATTGCATTCTCTAGACATGCTAGTCCAAAATCATCAAGTCAATCAGTATTCCACACAATGCTAAGCATCACAGGTCTTACCGCCCAGGGACACCGCCCCGTTCAAACTTTCACATCAGGTCTTACAGCCTTGAGCCTCTGCTCATCTATTTCATCTGAGCTCCCTTAATTTTAAGCTCTCGAACCATTTTCCTCTTGCTTAGCAGGGTAACTCGCAAATACGGTCTGATTTAAACAATTCCGATTTGTAGACCATTTTATCAGTTTCTGTTCCGGTGTTAATACTGTCACCAGCTGCACCACTTTTTGTTTCTCTATGTTGTCTCATTTTCAACATTTCAAATTTTCAACTAGTAAAAATTTTCTTGTGGTCGCAGTACATTTTCATAATTATGCAAAACAATATTTTCACATTTTTAATAAACCATAATTGCTACCAGCTTAATTTTCAAAAAATACATTCACTACTAGCTTAAATTCGAAAACACATTTCCTGCCGGTTTAATTCTCAAAGGGGATAATTCATTTCACAACATTTAACATTCGAAAGCTCTCGCCACTACTTCAACCTTTCGGTACAGTGGCATATCCCAATCCTTTCATACACAAACCATCGAAGTGGCAACGCACTTGTCGGCCAATGTGGGAGAGTTTCCGTCCATAAGGGACCCAGTGTCCGCACTGGCACATACAATAACAGGCCACCTGATGACTTCCTATTTTTAATAGATTTGAGACATATTTTGATATATTTAGGAAGTCATCAATACTAAATTGAAGAGATTTTATTGAGATTTTAAGAGATATCAATCTGGACGCATTAGTTGTGGGGTTTTCAATTTTAAATAAAAGTTTTTGAGTTTAGGAAATAAATAATAGTAATGAGAAGTTTTAATTAAAATTCAGTTATTATTATTATTATTATTATTATTATTATTATTATATAATTTCCATTTCTTTTTCATGATGAGGTAGAAGCACCAAGCAATTCAATGCTTTTGGGGATTAAAACGGAAGGGCCCAACCAATTGAGAATTAAGAAAAGCCCAAACGCATAGAAGAGTAAATGGAAGATGAATGAAATTGATGGACCAAGCGGCAACTCGGGGCCCACAATGAAAGGGAATTAATCAATTGAAGTTTTGTTTTGTGAATGGAAACGAAGTGTGCGGCGGAAGCGAGATACGAACGCGAAAAAAGGCTGGCGGGGTGAATTGGAACTAAGGAAAGAGGCGGCCGAGAAGAACGAGGTGATTTTTCGCGGAGGAAAATAGAGAGCAAGAACAGGAGATCATCGCTGAAAAGAAAAAGAGTGCAGGGAGACCGAACCAGTGAGGGACGCCGCTGAACCAAAAAGAGAAAGAAACAGAACGGAGGCCGTGAGCTGTGCTGATTTTCTTGGTTTTGTCTCTTATTTAACTCTGATTCCAGTTGTTTGTTCATATTCTAGTATGCTACTGGACTCTGAATTTTTCTGTGTTGGTTTGGATATGATTAAAGCCTTGTTTGGCTAATTTCCCTTTTATCCTAGGGTTCTTTTGACCCTTTGTATGGATTAAGACTTGAATATTCCTCTCTTTTGGTAGATTAATATATGTATGTGTTGATTTTAATCTTGGCTTAATGCTTCTAAATGATTGGCCTCCATTTAGATGATTTA
This sequence comes from Acacia pycnantha, assembly GCA_025563575.1. Classification (NCBI taxonomy): domain Eukaryota; kingdom Viridiplantae; phylum Streptophyta; class Magnoliopsida; order Fabales; family Fabaceae; genus Acacia; species Acacia pycnantha. Next base: position 758,518 of record JAMWYP010000055.1, on the reverse strand, counting down.
TTCACTTAGGTTTTGACTTGAGAGAGCTAATCTAGGTGTAGAACTTGATTAAAATCATGCTTGTCTTGAAGTTTACTTGATAAATGGATGGTTTGTTGGTAAAATAGAGATATGTTTACTAGCCTTGCATTGTCATATTAGGGTTGTTGCTTAAATATTGATTCTCATTAATTGTAGCAAGAGATTGTGCATTTTAATGAGAAGAGAAACTTGATTTTGACTTGAGAGAGCGGGTCAAGTGTTTTAGAACCTTAGACTAACACATATATGTATTGAAATGCTACTAGAGAGGAAATTAACCAAGTTTTATGAAATGCAAAAGGGGAAAAAGAGCCCTAGGCTCAATTATCCTTGAAGTTAAAGAATCAATTGCCTTTATCAATTTTATGTTTTAGAAATAGTCTTTAAAAATTCTCATTCCAAATTAAGACTTTGTTTTAGCTCAACTTGATGAAATTCACTAAGCCTTTTGTTTGACCAATTTGTTAAACAAATCCTCGTGGGAACGATACTTTATTTATCACTTTATTACTTGCGAATCTCGTACACTTGCGAGGCGAACAAGTTTTTGGCGCCGTTGCCGGGGATTTGTGCAAACAAATCCTTTGGTCAACCTTGGGCTTGTGTTAGTAAACTTTGCTTGAGCTTTTAGTTAGGTTTACAATTTTTTTTTCTTTTATTGATTTTTGTGTTAGTTTGATACTCGCTCTTGCTTGTTTCTCTTGTAGGTACCATTTCAGTATATGCAAAACTTGCATCCGGACGAATTGGTAGTGGAACTTAACGGAGTACCTCTCATTGAAGAAGAGACGAATCGCATCTCGAAACCATGGCAGACGATGAATATGATAGAGCTACCGTCAATGATTTTGCTAGTCGGAATATGCAAGGTCCTCAATCTTGCATTCGGATGCCGGAAATGCAAGCACGTACCTTTGAGATCAAGCCGGTTATGATAACATTGCTCCAAATGCATGGGATGTTCCATGGTCTTTACAATGAAGATGCCAACAAGCACTTGTTGTACTTCTTGGAAGTGTGTGATTCTTTCAAGCAAAATGGAGTTCCCCAGGATGTATTGAAGCTACGGTTATTCCCTCTTTCTCTACAAGGCAAGGCTAGAGATTGGTTCAACAATCTTCCCAAGGGTCTATCACTTCTTGGGCCGATCTTGAGGCTAAGTTTAGAGCTCGATTCTTTTCTGATGACAAATCTGTGGAAGCTAGGGATGAATTTCTAAGCTTTAAACAACATCCTGATGAGCATCTTTATACCGCTTGGGAGAGATACAAGATGTTAATGAAGCAATGCCCTAATCATGGGGTGGACAAATGGGTTGTAGTCCAAATTTTTGTACTCGACTTAATCCTCAATCTAAAGCAATGGTTGATTCTATGACCAATGGAGGATACCGGAATGTTCCCGTGAATGAGGTGATTCGATTGTTGGATCGCTTGTCTGCAAACAATACTCAAGGCAATGATAGGAGGACTAACCAAGCTGTGCCTAATGCAAAAGAAGACTCTTCCTCACAAATTGCAACTCTCTTAACCGCTTTGAATAAGCGTTTTGATGTGCTAGAGTCTCAAGTGCAAAAGAGTACTTCTCAAGGTGTGCATTCTGTTCATGCCACACCAATTGTATGTGATCAATGCCATGATGTCCATATGCCTAATTATTGTCCTCTTTACATGGCCACTGAATCTACTTTTTCTCTCCATGAAACTGCTATTAAAAATCTTGAAGTGCAAATGGGGCAATTAGCATCACAAGTGAATGTTATGGCAAGAAGCAATCTTCCGAGTGACACCATTCCTAATCCAAAACGAGTTGGAAAAGAGGAATGCAATGCCATAAACTTGAGAAGTGGCAAAGTACTACCGGATGTGCCTAGCTCAAGTACTCCTCAACCAAAACAAGATGATCAAGTGATTGACGATGTTGAAGAAGAAAGTGTGGGGAGGAAGATGAAACTAACAAGAGAAAGCAACTTGAAGAAAGTTTGAATGATGTTGGCAAGGACAAGAAGGTGGAGCAAGAGATGAATGATGAGAAAAAGAAAAAGGCCACCACTCCTACTTTTATGCCACCACTACCTTTTCCTCAAAGATTCAAGAAGAAAGAGGAAGATGCTCAGTTCAAAAGTTTGTGAATATGTTCAAACAACTCCATGTGAACATTCCTTTTGTGAAGCTTTGGAGAGCATGCCTAAATATGCTAAGTTCCTTAAAGATGTTTTGTCTAAGAAGCGGCGATTCAATGAATTCGAGACTGTGGCATTATCTGAAGAGTGTAGTGCGATCATTCAAAGGAAGTTACCGGCTAAGCTCAAAGATCCGTGAAGCTTCTACATTCCTTGCAACATTGGGACCAACTTTAATGGTAAGGCTCTTTGTGATTTAGGAGCAAGTATTAATTTGATGCCTCTAGTCGTTTTCAATCAATTGGGCTTGGGAGAGCCAAGACCCACTACCGTAACTCTTCTCTTGGCCGATCGTAGCATTTCTAGACCTAGAGGAATAATTGAGGATGTCCTAGTTAAAGTTGACAAGTTTATCTTCCCGCGGATTTTGTAGTGCTTGATTGTGAAGTTGATTGGAAAATTCCTCTAATCCTTGGGCGTCCATTCTTAGCCACTGCAAGGACTCTTATTGATGTAGAGAAGGGTGAGGTTACTTTGAGGGTTGATAACGAGCAAGTGATATTCAACATGCAAAAAGCTTTGAAGTTTCATGATGATTCTGCTCAATGCTCGTTTGTGGATGTATTAGATGCAGTTATTCCTCAGGAATCATATGCCTCCATGATTAAGGACCCTTTAGAGGCATTCTTGATTGGTGAGAAGAGTTTTGAAGAGTTGGATGAAGATGTTGTTGAAGAGCTCTTCCGTTATGACTCATTTCCTCATTCTAGACCGAGGACTCTTGAGCCACTTGAGGTGTCTGATGCCTTAAGTACTCCATTGAAGCCGTCTATTGAAGTTCCTCCGGTTTTAGAGTTGAAGCCACCGCCTTCTCATCTCAAATATACTTACCTTGGGGATTCTAACACTCTACCGGTAATTATCTCTTCTACCCTCTCTAATTTGCAAGAAGAGAAGCTACTAAGAGTTTTGAGAGAACATAAGCATGCTATTGGGTGGACTATTGCTGATATCAAGGGAATAAGCCCTTCTATTTGTATGCACAAGATTCTATTGGAGGATGATCACAAAACTTCCATTGAGCATCAAAGGCGCTTGAATCCGATTATGAAAGAAGTGGTCAAGAAGGAAATTCTTAAATGGCTTTCAGCTGGAATAGTATATCCCATATCTGATAGTTCATGGGTGAGCCCACCCAATGTGTCCCTAAGAAGGGTGGCATGACCGTAGTGGCTAACACCAAAAATGAATTGATTCCCACTCGCACGGTGACTGGATGGCGAGTATGTATGGACTACCTAAGCTTAATATCGCTACAAGGAAGGATCACTTCCCTTTGCCATTCATTGATCGATGCTTGACAAGCTAGCCGGCCAAGAGTTCTTTTGTTTTCTAGATGGTTATTCAGGCTACAATCAGATTGCCATAACCCCGGAAGATCAAGAGAAAACTACTTTTACTTGTCCCTATGGCACATTCGCTTTCAGAAGAATGCCATTTGGACTTTGCAATGCTCCTGCCACATTTCAAAGGTGCATGATGTCCATTTTTGCTGATATGATTGAGAAGACCATTGAAGTATTTATGGACGATTTCTCTGTATTCGGTCCATCTTTTGATTCGTGCTTGGATAATCTGGATGCGGTGCTTCAACGGTGTGAAGAAACAAATTTGATTCTCAATTGGGAGAAATGTCACTTCATGGTGCAAGAAGGCATTGTTCTTGGCCATAGGGTGTCCAAGAAGGGTTTGGAAGTGGACAAAGCCAAAATTGCTATCATTGAGCAATTGCCTCCTCCTACTAGTGTAAAGGGTATTCAAGCTTCCTTGGTCATGCCGGGTTCTATAGGAGATTTATCAAGGATTTTTCTAAGATTGCCAAGCCACTTTCCAAGTTATTGGAAAAAGATGTAGAATTCAAGTTTGATGAGGAGTGCTTAAAAGCTTTTGAAGAGTGAAACAATGTCTAATTTCTTCTCCTATCTTGATAGCTCCAGATTGGGCTCTACCTTTCATTATCATGGCCGATGCTAGTGATTATGCAGTTGGTGCTGTTCTTGGGCAAAAGGCGGAAAAGCTATTTCATCCCATTTACTATGCTAGCAAGACTCTTGATTGTGCCCAACTTAATTATACCACTACCGAGAAGGAATTACTTGCCATAGTCTATGCTTGTGAGAAGTTTCGGTCTTACATTGTGGGTACTAAAGTCATCATCTACACTGATCATTCAGCTCTAAGAGTTTGACTCGAACATCCTTGATAGGAAAGGCACCGAGAATCAAGTGGCCGACCATCTCTCACGGTTGAGCAATGAGGCTCAACTTGATGATTCGGATGTGATTCATGCATCATTCCCGATGAGCAGCTTGTTCCTTATTGATAGCTTATCCACACCATGGTATGCTGATTTTGTCAATTACTTAGTATGTGGAGTGTTACCTCCGGATTTCAATTTTCACCAAAAGCGTAAGTTCTTACATGAAGTGAAGAAATACTTTTGGGATGAACCATATTTATTCAAGAGGTGTCCTGATCAACTCATTCGAAGATGTGTACCGTAAAATGAACAAGAGTGTATTCTCGCATTGTTGCCACTCTTCCGAATATGGTGGCCATTTTGGAGGAGAGAAAACTGCCGCAAAGGTCTTCCAAAGTGGATTCTATTGGCCCACTCTATTCAAGGATGCATATGCCTTTGCTCTCCAATGTGATAGATGCCAAAGAGTAGGGAACATATCCAGGAGGAATGAGATGCCTTTGACTAGCATGCTTGAAGTTGAACTTTTTGATGTTTGGGGAATTGACTTCATGGGCCCTTTTCCTAAGTCATTTAACAATGAGTACATCTTAGTTGGAGTTGACTATGTCTCCAAGTGGGTTGAGGCCATTGCATGTGTCTCAAATGATGCCAAGACAAGTGTTGAAATTTCTCAAGAAGAACATTTTCACTCGATTTGGGACACCTAGAGCAATTATAAGTGATGGTGGTTCTCACTTTTGCAATCACCAATTTCAAGCCTTGATGAAGAAATATGGTGTCAAGCACAAGGTATCATTGCCATACCATCCTCAAAGTAATGGGCAAGCAGAAATTTCCAATCGTGAGATCAAGAACATTCTTGAGAAGGTGGTGGGAACTACGAGGAAGGATTGGTCTACCAAGTTGGATGATGCTCTATGGGCATACCGAACAGCTTTCAAAACGCCTATTGGTATGTCCCCCTATCGCTTGGTGTTTGGAAAAGCATGCCACTTACCGTTGGAATTGGAGCATGGAGCTTTTTGGGCCATCAAAAAGCTAAATTTTGATTCCCAAGCTGTGGGGAAGAAGAGGTTACTTCAACTCAATGAGTTAGATGAAATCCGCCTAAATGCCTATGAGAATGCAAGGATATATAAGGAGAAGACCAAGCGGGATCATGACAGCAAAATTATTCCCAAGAGTTTTGAACCCGGTCAAAGTGTCCTCCTTTATAACTCCAAGTTGAGGTTATTTCCGGAAAGCTAAAGTCTCGATGGTCCGGTCCATTCACGGTGGTTCAAGCATCTAAATTTGGTGATGTGGAGCTGGAAAATGAAAAGGGTGAAAGATTCAAGGCTAATGGTCAACGATTGAAGCATTATTGGGGTGGAGATGTGGATAGGCTTGTGTCCACTATCTACTTGGTTAATGAGGAGTGACCATCATGAAGAGTCTGGTCAAGACTTTAAACTTAGCGCTTCTTGGGAGGCAACCCAAGGTATTACTTGATGCTTTGTTTGATTTTGTAGGACAGTGAAAGCCCTTGATGATGTGTTCCAGTTTGGTAGCAAGGATTGAAAGCACAAGTCACGGAAGAATAGGGGAGTGTTCTTCTACTTTTCTTTGATTTGTTCTATTTGATTGTTGATGATATATTGCGTGGAAATGAGTGCTGGTCTTAGTTGGATGTGCATGTGAATATGTTTGTGATGATCATTAAGAGATCATTAGCACTTGAGCTGTTCATTGGTGGAAATTTGAAATCTCTTGAAATTGGTGTTACCCTTGCACTTAGATATGGTTGCTCTTCACTTTCACTACTTTTTGTTCACATTGAGGACAATGTGACATTTAAGTGTGGGGGTGAGGGTATCCTTGATTTTAACTTGCTTTGTCCTCAATTTTTTAAAATATATATCATGGAAGTGTGAATAGTATTTGTGAGCATTATTGCAATTGGTTTGATTTGAACATGAAGAGGAGTGAATTTGATTAGGAATTGATTCCATGTTCTTTGAATGTTAGTAAAGAGGTAAAGATTTGGTTTGGGTACTTTACTTTAGGATGTCAAAGAACTTGTGAGGAATTTGAGCCCTAAGTTTCATTTCTTTCAAGAGGAGTACACCTATTGTGATTCCATCTCTAGAACTTGTCTTGAATCTCTTTTGAAATTTGAAATCCTATTGCATGCACAAAGAGGATTTAGGCATTCATTTCATAGCTAGTTTGGCCAAATGTCCATCCTTATCACATGAAAATCCTTTGTTCACCCCATTTGAGCCTTTTTCTTATTTTAGATTCTAAAAAAAAAAAAAAATTGCATAGAATAAATAGCCCTTTGTTTGAGATATGAAATTTTTATATCTTTTCTTCCCATTCATTTTTATTACTTTAGTAAGTGCTAAGTAAATCAATATAAAAAGAGTGAAGGAGTTAGAAAATATGTGTATATAGTTAAAAAAAAAAAAAAAACAAAAAAAAGAAAAAAAAAAGAAAAGAAAAGAAAAGGAAAAAAAAAAGTAGATAGATAGAAACAAAGCAATATAAAAAAAAAAAAAATAGAGATCCAAGAAAGAAAGAAAAAGATTATTGAGAAAAAAAAAAAGTTTGTTTCCTCTTAGTGGGTACTCCTTCATTCTTCATCATGAATTTCATTAAATTACTTGGCACTAATTAAAGTATTTTTCCATACCATTTGATCATTTTCATTTCATTATCCTACCTTAATCAGTACAACCTTGAGAAAGTCCTTTTGATTTGAGTGTGCAATGGGATAATGTATAAAGTGGAGATGGAGATGATAAACAAGCTTATGGTAGATAAGTTGCAATAGGTGAAATTGAGTGAAACACAAGCCCTAGAATATCTTGAGAGATGAGTGTAGACACTTGACTTGTGAGAGACATTCTATTGTGATTTATCTTTGCCAAATAAATCACCTTGCTACTTGCATTTTTGGAAGGTGGAAAAGATTTTTGAGAAAATTTGTTTCTTGGAAATTTGAATTGATTTCAATTTTGTAGTGCTTACTTTAAAAATCTTGCTTCCATGATTTCTTTGAATTTGGTGGTTTTAGAATTTAAAATCTTGAGGACAAGATTTGATGCAAGTGTGGGGGTGTGATGACTTCCTATTTTTAATAGATTTGAGACATATTTTGATATATTTAGGAAGTCATCAATACTAAATTGAAGAGATTTTATTGAGATTTTAAGAGATATCAATCTGGACGCATTAGTTGTGGGGTTTTCAATTTTAAATAAAAGTTTTTGAGTTTAGGAAATAAATAATAGTAATGAGAAGTTTTAATTAAAATTCAGTTATTATTATTATTATTATTATAATATAATTTCCATTTCTTTTTCATGATGAGGTAGAAGCACCAAGCAATTCAATGCTTTTGGGGATTAAAACGGAAGGGCCCAACCAATTGAGAATTAAGAAAAGCCCAAAAAGATGTCTGCACGCATAGAAAAGTAAATGGAAGATGAATGAAATTGATGGACCAAGCAGCAACTCGGGCCCACAATGAAAGGGAATTAATCAATTGAAGTTTTGTTTTGTGAATGGAAACGAAGTGTGCGGCGGAAGCGAGATACGTAACGCGAAAAAAGTCAGGCAGGGGTGAATTGGAACTAAGGAAAGAGGCGGCTGGAACAGAACGAGGTGATTTTTCGCGGAGGAAAATAGAGAGCAAGAACAGGAGATCATCGCTGAAAAGAAAAAGAGTGCAGGGAGACCGAACCAGTGAGGGACGCCGCTGAACCAAAAAGAGAAAGAAACAGAACGGAGGCCGTGAGCTGTGCTGATTTTCTTGGTTTTGTCTCTTATTTAACTCGATTCCAGCTTGTTTGTTCATATTCTAGTATGCTACTGGACTCCGAATTTTTCTGTGTTGGTTTGGATATGATTAAAGCCATGTTTGGCTAATTTCCCTTTTATCCTAGGGTTCTTTTGACCCTTTGTATGGATTAAGACTTGAATATTCCTCTCTTTTGGTAGATTAATATATGTATGTGTTGATTTTAATCTTGGCTTAATGCTTCTAAATGATTGGCCTCCATTTAGATGATTTATTCACTTAGGTTTTGACTTGAGAGAGCTAATCTAGGTGTAGAACTTGATTAAAATCATGCTTGTCTTGAAGTTTACTTGATAAATGGATGGTTTGTTGGTAAAATAGAGATATGTTTACTAGCCTTGCATTGTCATATTAGGGTTGTTGCTTAAATATTGATTCTCATTAATTGTAGCAAGAGATTGTGCATTTTAATGAGAAGAGAAACTTGATTTTGACTTGAGAGAGCGGGTCAAGTGTTTTAGAACCTTAGACTAACACATATATGTATTGAAATGCTACTAGAGAGGAAATTAACTAAGTTTTATGAAATGCAAAAGGGGAAAAAGAGCCCTAGGCTCAATTATCCTTGAAGTTAAAGAATCAATTGCCTTTATCAATTTTATGTTTTAGAAATAGTCTTTAAAAATTCTCATTCCAAATTAAGACTTTGTTTTAGCTCAACTTGATGAAATTCACTAAGCCTTTTGTTTGACCAATTTGTTAAACAAATCCTCGTGGGAACGATACTTTATTTATCACTTTATTACTTGCGAATCTCGTACACTTGCGAGGCGAACACCACCCACCGGAATCCCATACTGGGACAAAGGACCACTGTCCAGGAGCGCTGCTCCAAATGCCTGCGTGGGTGTTGACCAGACAAGGCAAATCACGCGCCCCTACAAGGCGGAACTACTCAGATTGGGCGCATACACTGCGGGTGCGAGTATTAGCTTCTCAAAACTAATCCCCTCAACATAACTTTCAACAATGGTCAACGATCTCAAAACATTTTAAAATTTTTTTTTGGCAAGATCTAGCAAACTGAGTATGTCTACAACAGTTTCTGGTATCTTCTAGATCTGTACTGCTTCCACTATAAACATAGTTCAACATGATTCACAATTCAATTTCAAATCCAGGTTCCACAAGGACCGTATCTATGAGACAACAATGTTCAAAAACAACTATTTCAAATTGGTTTCAAATTCCATAGAAAACATTTCATTCAAAAATTCAATTTAGAAAATTCAATTTTTTTAAAAAATCACAATATAACAGGTGCATTGGCAATTTCATAATTCAATTTTCTCATGCGCTAGGAACCAGACAACTGATATAGAAGGTCATTAACTCCAAATACATCTCAGGTTCTAACTCTTGTAACTCGAGTCATTTATATGACACAATCAATTCATTGCATTTGTCCGATCATTCCAAAAATAATGCTGGTAATTTTCAGGCTTACACCTTCTTCGGCACTCTGCTCGGTATTCATGGTCTAATAATTATGGGCTTCTGTCAGCCTATCATACCAGTCACATAGGACTTAGGGCCTCTCATTGGGCACATATCAAATTTCTTGACCTAAAGTCACACCAATTTAGTAAGTCTCTTTACCCACTATATAATCATACCTCAATTTCATTCCAATAATAATACACATAGCACTGGAGCACCCCATGGAAATACATTGCATCATATAACCTCATCTGGGGTCGTTGTATATATGAACTTTCGACAATAATCTAGCTCCAGACATAGTCTCAAATTCAACTTTCCTTGCCAAATATTTAACTTACATCTTCCAGGGAAACCACTAGCCAATAACATAACTACAACCATTGGTCCTAATCATGAGTCCGCAACCGGTGGCTACCTAGGTTCTAGCTACTCCTTGATTCTACTAAGGAACAAAATATTACTCATTCTTTATAAGGGAAAAATCATGAGATTAAAATCATTCCCTAACAGCTAGTAACCTCCAGATACCTCATACACATGGGTACTATACTCTAGTGCCTCAATGCATTCAGATCAATCAAATGCCTAAGGAATATTTCATTATCAAATCAGATTCTTAGGTTCATTAACCTAGTACTAAAACCTCGATCATACCCAATAAACATGTTATGATCATAATGATTCATAGCTTACAACATTCGGGCTACATCCTCAAATAACCCCAAACAATAATAATTGCTAGATTCCCAATCCAACTCCTAGAACCTCAAACATTAGTTGGGCTAAGAAATCATATTGCCCCAACAATACCCAATATACAAACTAGGATCGTAATTCACATTCCTAGTCTAAACCTTGAAACATTCAAGTAATGTCAACACTAATCACGAGGTTCTAATTTCAGCTCAATCCTCAATATCATAGGGGTATATTCTAACACTATTCTTCTACCTCAAGGTCAATCATCACTCCTCAATCATACCCAAACAAACATGCTGACAATTCAGCATCAATCAATATTCATTGGGTTCCTATTCTCAAGTACTAGAACCTTAGTACAACCTTAATAAAATTTTGATTTAAGCCTTATTTCAGCCTAGATCAAATTCAAGCCTAGTCTCAATCATTACCATAATAAATCTAACATCCTCATAGCATTTCTAAGGATCACCATATGTCACACCTCAAGACACTCAGGCCTCAAATCAAAGGATTTCAAATTCCTATGATACTTCCTAAGAGATCACCTATCTCAAGAATTTCTTCTGCCTAAGCACATTTAATCTTAGATCCCTGATAGAATCTGGGGATCTAAATCATATCCTAACTAAATCAACAAAAGCCCTAGGATTAGCAACATAATCTTCCTTCTATGCCACCTAGTTCCTTCTTCTTCATGATCTCGGTCCTGACAGGCTTTCATTTCATGAATCATATTTCCTTATTCTCATATCGGACCCATCATTTGTTGCATTAGATTGGGTTCTGGTGGATTATGTTATAGTTCTGGTTCTCACTTGGGTCTTTCCCTTCTTCTTGACATTTTAAATTTTTTACTATACCGCAACAAAAGAAACAAATTTCAATTCTGCATAATTAAATTTTGAATCACACCACATGTTCGTACCAAAACACACATACTAATATTTAATTAATAATATGCATCTTTTTCATAATACTGCTGCTTCAAAATATTAAATGATCCACATACTTCCATTACATAATCCTACTGGCCATCATAATATACTACCATACCCTGCTAATCAGATCAGGATATCAAAGTAAGCATGCAGAGACTGAAACATATCATTTATAAATACATGAAAATCCAAATTAAACCCTTGGTTCATAACATCACTCATTTTCCAAGCCATGCCCCTTCTACTGTAGTACTTCCCAAATCTTCCACTCATCTTCTCTTAACCCATCAAATCAAACTTATATCAGTTCATTACCTATCTCCATTTTCTCTTTACCAGTATTGTCCAAACCGGGCTCTGATACCACAAATGTAACACCCCTACTGGCCTCGCCTTTTCGGGTGACGGATAGAGGGATTCCCTTTCACAATTACCAAATATCATCTAATTACTACTTATTAGCATGCATCAGTGTCTATCGTGACAGGACATTTCCCGGTTGGATTTCAGACAATACTGGTATAATTAAATGCAAGTGACAAAATATAATCCCCGAAGGGTAAAATGTCTGACCATCCACTAGTGCCTACGAGGCCAAAAGAATATACAGTTATCCCATCTCAAAATTAAATTAAAATAAAATAGATCTTTCTCCGCCACCAGCAACACTGTCTACTCCAGTTCCATATTCTTACCCTTCTCACCAGGTATAGTCCTTGAGGTACTTCCAGAAGCTCTACAAAAATCTGGGATTCATAAATGGATCCCAGAGTAACCATTAATCTCATATGTAATGCATAAACAGTGTATGTATGTAACCATAATTAGGAAAACACCAAATAATAGCATTCAGTAACAAACGCGCAGCAACACAAATAAAACATACCAAGTATATACCGTGTTAACTGCGGAAGGACTACATGTCCTAGAAACAAACGCAGGACTGCTCAACAAAGCAAGCCCCGGATCCAGAGCGCTAGGAAAGACATAGTAGTCGGGCTCTGAACCCAGACCACATTGAATGCACACAAACACATGTCCCTTTTCAGGAGACACGGGTCCACAATCATGGAAAAACAAACATACAAGGCAATACAAGACATATGAGGATTAAGGTTACTACCTGGTAGTTTTCCAAAATTATCAGTATAATTTTTCCTCAGATACGCGAAAGTCAAAGTGACCCTAAAATAATTAAAATATAAATATAAGTATAAATAACTTCCTAAAAAAATGTTCATTTGATGACTAAAAATAATCCTTTCTTAAATATTTCAAACCCATACAACTCCCTGCTTGAATATGTAGAGAACACTAGAAGCATAAACCAAAAATCAATTTCTCACGTCCTGAAGTTAGCCGAACAACAACTCCCATTTTCAACAACCATTTTTTTCCTTCTATCATAATAACCTTTCTTCCCAAACCTCAAGCCTTAAATTCAATCTATTTTTCATCCCTTACATCTATTAATCAGACACATTTTATGAACAAAAACGCAGGGCTCCACTACCTCTAATATGACAACTATGAAATCATAAGGTAGTTAAAACTACAACTTACTTGTTCTTGATATTTCTTCGACCAAGGACTCAGCCCTTCACGTTTTCTTCCCCTTCCTTCGTCCTTACCCTTCACACAGCAAGAGAGTAGTTTTCATCAACCATATTTAACTCTCAAGATCAAAGGTAGAAGAAGGTGGGAATAAATACTCAAATGCCTTACCTTCCACTTGAATGTTTGTTGGAGCTCTCCTTGAACCCTTTAGCTAGTTTTCTTCTTCATTCTTCTCCAAATTCGTCCAGCAACTAAAAAGGGGAGGGTATGAGTTCTTTATATAGAACTCCAACCTTAATTCCAAATCCTTCTTCTACAAATCACTACTACAAAAATGCTAAAAAATGATCTAAATAAGACCCAATTAACGACCCTTTACTGAGGGACGTCTTGGAGGGGGTAGAGGAAAATTTTGAAATTGGCGACCTGATCTTAAATCAGGTCGCCTTATTAAGGTTAATAAGGCGACCTTATTTAAGATCCGGTCGCCTTATTAAGGTTAATAAAGGCGACGACTTTCAAATCAGTCGCTTTTAAGGAGACTCGATAAATATTGAGTTCGCTTAAAGGCGACGATATTGAATCAGGTCGTATATTGTTTTCAATTAAGGCGACCTGATTATAATTTCAGGTCGCCTTAATGAGTTCATAAGGCGACCTTATCTTAGATTCAGGTCGCCTTATGGTAACAAAGGCGACCTAATTTCAAAATCAGGTCGCCTTTGTTAATTTTTTTTTTAAATATAAACTACATTTTAACAACAAACGTGCCTGACTTGTAACAATGAGATAGGAGATATCCAGAAACCACCAAGCAACTCAAGAATCACACTAACACAATATATATATAAACCAAACTTGCATTTTTTGAACAGACAAAACACCAAATAGATACAAATGAACAACAGTAGCAAATTAAAGAATCACTAACACAATAACATATTAATAATGCTCACTACTAACTAGGCGCTATGTGTTGAAGAAGATGTCTAGATATCATGTCTCGAACCGAATCGATCTCATCCTGCGAGTACGGATCCTTAGTACCCAAAAACTGTAAATTGGGGAAACAAGGTATAAGATAAACCAATTAAGTGAAGGAAATAATTAACAACTCAAGTACAACAACAAAAATTCAATAAACTTGAGAATCACAGAGCGATTACGTACGTTTTGAAAACCTTGAATACGTCCGTCGTTAACGATGGATTGCATCCAACTCATAACGTAATATCCGCACTCGGTGCTCCCCGGTTGTTGATGGCACTATAAATCAAAGGCAAATTGTTAAAAACGAATAAAGGCATATCTAAAGCTACTGTGTCAATGGAATAACTTGAATTGAAACTACTCACCGTCGGTTTAAACCACTTCGGTCCACCCTACTCTTTTGCATTGATAAGCTGTCTATACGTCTTGAGGCCACTATCATTAAAATGGAAATTAACAGACATGTTAAACCATTCATTTAAAAGAAGAATCGATGATTCAGACAAAAATTTACTTACTCGGCAAACATGTTTTTGATATCCTCGGTAGGATTGCCATCTACTAAATCGAACCAATAACAGGAGTTCTTGCTCGGACAAACAACACACAACGTCCAATGACCACTACAACATATACGTATTAATATTAAATTAAGATAAGAAAGCAATTTATTCACAAAAATCTTATAAGACAAAACAAAAGTACGCACCTTTCATGTATTGGCGCTAGATAACAAGACGACCCTCCGTCACCCATTGTTAGACCAACATAAATTGACCTCCTGGGTAACGTACTGCGAGCCGAAGCCGTGCATGCAGGACATAAGTATCCATACGAACTCGCTCGCGGTGTGCCGGGGCATAATTCACGGCAGACACTATGAAATGAAATGATAAATGTTATTGAAGATATTAAACAAAAAAAAGAGTACTAACATAATTAAAGGGTTAAACAAACTTACAGGATTGCAAGTTGAAAAAACTGTATATCTAAACAATCCATCATCAAAAACTCCATCAAATCTTTCTTGTCAAATGTTATCGGATATGTCTTTTCTGCACTGACAATGCCCGGAGGCATCTGCAAGCTTATGAGGCCGATGTCCTTGTACATCTCTCGCACTGTGCTAAGTACGGAAATAAGCCCGCAGCTTGTTTATCCTATGAAAACATAAAAACATTATGAGTGAATGAGCAATGAAAATCAATCGGGAAACAACTCACACTCAATCGCAATGTATTTCCTACCATCGCAGTGTCGTCCACATCTCAATAAGATGAGCCGGCCAAAGGATGAACCATGTGATGGCAGCGCCTAGTGTGGTAACCTCCTCATCATCAATCGGGACGGCTGTCTCTTCTTCCCCCTCTCGCACACTCGTCACAGTCACCCAACGTTGGTTTTCTGGAATTTACTTGTTGTGGTGTTTGTCTTGTTCAGGGTAAACAAGACCATCGGCAACAATCTGCCGGTGTGGGTCATCCAAATATAGAGTGCAAGCTATACCTCCCTGTGGAGTGTGAGACGGTCCGCCAATAACTACCTCTGGAGGGGGAGAAGGTCCGCTAATATGTACCTCTCAACATCTTCATTGATGTATTTGTCACCCTTCATCCTCGCAGCTTTACATTTTTTGTGACAAGGAGGACGCTGGGGGGCCTGGATAGTAGTGGAAGGATCGGATTGGGAAGCTTCCTTCATTCGCTGCAGCTCTTCCTCCATCATCTTTCGTTCCAGCTTTTTGTAGCCACCTCTAGACAAGCAATGCAGATACTTATTTTTCGCTTGCCTCTCTCTATTGGCTTGGCTTGTTTTCTGTGACACGAAAACAAACAAAACTGATCGTACGAATTCAAGTATATTCAAATTAAAGATAAGATATGACAGAAATTTTACCAGAAATTCAGGATTCTGCCGGGACGCCACAAACTCCCTCCAGTCCTCCGGAGAAATGAAATCATAGGTCTTACATGGATCCTCGTCCCTCTTTGGCCCGCGAATATACTTTTTTGTCAGCTTGTTCTTAAAATCTTTCCAACGGAGACGAACTTCACCCATCCAATGCTTCCTCATGGCCTTAGTGTTAGGGACATCAAATGTTTACTGCAAGGTGAAAGAGAAGATATGACAGAAATCAAGTAATAAGACTAAAGATACAAATGCAGATATATCGAAAGTGAGATACCAAAATCTCTCTCCCTTTTCTCACAACGGGCATATCAACCCTATCTCCCGATGACTCGTCCGAGCTAGACATATTCTGTTCATCAAAGACCAATCATTTATGTTAGATAGATTTTTAAATAATAAACAGATTAATAAAATGAACCAACATGTTAAACGACCACAAAAAGAACATAGTAGTTAAACACATCATTTTGTAATCAAGATCTTACTTTACATGGTGTCCCATATTCCTTCACAATGATCCTTTCTTGCAGCATATTCTTCATAATCTATCAATTCTACTTCACGTGTTGTAGGTGGATTTGTTGTAAAAGGGAGTGTATCGTCAAGGTTCAAGGATTCTTCACCATACTTCTGTTTTTTACTTTGAAGTACAATGGACATTCTTTTATTTGCAAGGTCTGTAACATAAAACACTTGTTTCGCCTGACTTGCTAAAATGAATGGCTCATCTCTATGACCAAGTCTTTGAAGATCAACTGAGACAAATCCAAATTTAGGATCTATTACAACAAAGATTATTGCTAACCCACTTACGTTTCAATAAAGCAACTTTGAACTTGCTGTAGTTGATCTCCCATATTTCTTCGATCACTCCATAATAGGCCATTGATGCTACCACCGGGTTTTTGTCTTTCAAACTCGAAAAGTGCATGGATTTAGCTTCAACCATCACCCCACTATTTTGCACAGTACTTCTGTCATCTTGGTCTTTTGTGTAGAAAGAATATCCGTTGACATCGTAACCGCTCCAAGTGATGACCTGAAAAGAAGGCCCCCATCCTTGGATTCATATTCTTCAAACTCTTTCGTGTTCATCAATGTATGGTTGAACTTCTTCCGTATTATTCAAGATGTACAGGTATGCTTGCAACACCTCTTCACGAGGCTTATTCTTCGCCTTGATTCCTCGAGTTCCCTCGCTTATCCCCTCGTCATGCAGAGATTGTATCGTCGGCCACGATAGATAATCTTTGCGAACTCCATAGCCTCTTCAACTACATATCTCTCAACTATTGAGGCTTCCTACCGATAAGGGTTTTTAGAATACCCTTTTAAGATCTTCATGTATCGCTCGAAAGGGTACATCCACCTTAGGTAAACCGGACCGCACGTCTTACCTCCTTACCAAGTGCACTATCAAGTGCACCATGATATCAAAAAGGCAGGAGGGAAATGCATCTCTAGTTGGGACAAAATAATATAACCCTCATTCTCCAATTCATCCAACTTTTCAATGTCAATGACTTTGTTGCAGATAGCATTGAAGAAAATACTCAATCTTGTTATAGTGGATCGAACTTCATCTTTCATAATGCCTCTTATAGCTATTGGTAGTAGTTGTTGCATCAACACATGATAATCATGGGACTTCATTCCCACTAACTTCAAATCGTTCATTGAGACACACTTTCTCAAATTAGAAGAATATCCTTGTGGCACCTTAATGTCATATAGACATCCACACAAACTTTTCTTCTCCGCTTTTGATAGTGTATGAGTTGCGGCTCCATGTATGCCCTCTTACCATCTTCCATTACTCGTGGATGTAACCTTTCTCTTATTCCCATGTCAACCAGATCTAGTCTCGCACTAATTCCATCCTTAGTCTTCCCCGGTATGTGCAAAAGAGTACCGACAAGGCTATCACAAACGTTTTCTCCACATGCATCACATCAAGACTGTGTCTCACATCAAGACTACGCCAATATGGAAGATCAAAGAAAATTGATCTCTTCTTCCATATATTCTTCTCACTCGCCTTCCTTTGCTTTGCTTACCCAATATGACATTGATATGTTTCACCCGACTATAAACGTCCTCTCCGGTTAACGCCTTTGGAGCCGTATTCTCGCTCCGTAAGCCGTTAAAACGCTTTCTTAACTTACTATATGGGTGGAACCGATGAAGAAACCTCCGTGGCCGAGGTAGACCGTTTTTTTCCGTGCTTTAGTTGATGGAAGTTTGTGTCTCTGCTTCACATATTGGACATGCTTTATGCCCCTTCACACTGTACCACGACAAATTTACGTATGCGGGAAAGTCGTTTATCGTGGTAAAAATCATTGCACGCAACTTGAAGTGCTCCTTCTTATATGCATCAAACACATCTACGCCTTCCTCCCACAACTTCTTCAAATCCTCAACCAAAGGCGCCAAGTACACATCGATATTGTTCACAGGCTATTTTGGTCCAGAAATCATCATAGAAAGCATCACATACTTGCGTTTCATACATAGCCAGGGAGGTAAGTTGTATATTACAAGGAGAACCGGCCATGCACTATGGGTGCTGCTAAGAGTTCGATACGGATTGAAGCCATCTGTACAAAGCCCCAGCCGAAGGTTTCTTGGCTCACTTCCAAATTGAGGGAACATTTCGTCTATTTTCTTCCATTGCGGAGAGTCAGCCGGGTGCCGAATATATTTTCCATCGGATATTCTCTCATCAGAATGCCATCTCAACTTTTTCGCCATTGCTTCACTAGTAAACAGACGCTTAAACCGTGGAATTATTGGAAGATACCACAATGCCTTCAAAGGTTGCCTTTTTGTTGTCTGCTCTCCAGAAACACTAACTTTCTTCACTTTGTATCGTGAAGTTTTACACTTCGGACAATTACTTGACGTGAAAGCGCTATCGGTCCACCCACAAGTTGCCTTTAAGTTGACCAAATGTAAGGTCGCGATCAACCGTGTATACTTAGTACACCTGTGGAACAAAGGTGTCTCGCATCACTCCGCACGCTTTCATATTCACCCGATTGTGCAAAAGATTCTGCCTCAACATCATTAATCATTTTCTCCATTCCATCATCATCATCTACCTCAACTTCATTTGCATGGGACGCACCGGTACTTACTTCCTCACCATGCCATATCCACGTTGTGTATCGAAGGTGTATTTCATCACAAAGTAGGTGGTCCCTTATATCAGCAATAACCCTTCGACTCCCATTTAAACAATTAACACATGGACAATAATACATCCCATTTTTGTGGCCACATTCCTTCTAGCAAATTCAATAAACTCTTCCACCCCATTCTCATATTCTTCACTAGTTCTCAATGCATTCATCCAACTATGACCCATTTTATTACCACCTACGACATTTCCAACAACACCAAGTTCATGTCAATTTCAAGAACGACATGTTTTCTTTTAAGTACATTTCGGCAAACATTTCCCTTAAAAGTAAGACATCCCAAAATTTCAATAACAACCAATTTCAGCTTAATTCAACAAAACTTACTAACTAAACCAATTTCAGCTAAACAATTTATCAATTATGTAAGATAAAGAAAGCATAGAGCCATAGAGTCAATGTTTACTTAAAGTAAACGTGCTTTTACAACAGCTAAAGCTAGAAGTGTTTTGCATTGAATTAATTGCTATCAGAGTATTACCTTTAAGGACATTGGGGCCTTAATCATAAAGCAGACTCCAAGAGATTACGATGAATATAGAAGTTCGATAGGGGAAGAGTAACGAACAAAAGCAATAAGAAACAGAAAACAAAGTAAATCCATCCCTTAGCTAACTTCAGGAATATATATGAAGATAAACAATTCAACATGATCTTTAGCCCATATTTTCTAAACAAAATGCAACCCAGTTCCCCTAAATTGGCAGCGCAATCTTCCCCATTGACAATCTTAATTCATAATAAGCACCAAAAAATGTTAAGAATCTCAGCAGTAAATAATCAATATGGAATCAAACGAGAACAAAATATAGAATCAAATGTTAGAAGCCTGAGATTCATGGGTAAGTGAAGGACACTAGAACAGTGGGTTGGGACAAAATCACAAAGTCTCACACAACAGCAATAGAACGAAATCACGAATCTTAAGAGTAACGTACGAACAAGCTTACTTGGGTTTGGTCTCTTCGATCGGCGAAAAAGGTGGAGCGAGCGAGAGAGAACTGTGATCAGTGACGACGGCGGAGACGAAGGAGACGATGGCGGAGACGTACGGCAAGGAAAGCGATGAAGAGCGAAACGAGAGTAAGTATGAGAGGATTTCGCGGGCTGTGTCGGAGTATGAGTGTGTGAGGGAAAATGAAGAGGCGCGAATATATTAACCTAAAAAAATTGAATATAGGCGACCTGAATCATATTTCAGGACGCCTATATTTTAATAATGGCGACCTGAATCAAAATCAGGTCGCCAATATTTTAATAATGGCGACCTGAATCAGAATCAGGTCGCCAATATTTTAATAATGGCGACCTGAATCAGAATCAGGTCGCCAATATTTTAAACTGAGATGTTCCTAAAGTAAGGGGTTACAGGACACAGTTATCCTAATGAGATGTTCTTAGGCTTTATGCTAAGGCTGCAGAATTAATAAACTGTTAAAAGAAATCAACAAGAAACTAATTTTTTATATCAAAAAAAAAAACAAGAAACTCATGATTAATTAAATTCCAACTCATCTAATGAAAACGAGAGGAAAGAGAGAAATTGAGACAAAAAATCCATATATAGAATGTCAATCTTCATTAAAAAAAAAAAAAATTGCAACTCTACCCTAACTCCAAGTTATTTCAAAAATCCCTCAATTTAATTTGACTTTTTTAAAGAACCTTTCCTAACTAGCTTCGTCTTGAGTTAGCTCCGAATTCATTCCTATCTAACCTACTAAACCTAAACCTCCAAGTTTCGCTCTAATCTTCCTCCTTGCTTCTCTAAAGTATGCCTCGAACTTACCTCTTTTTGCTTTAATCCTTTCTCCCCGTACACACATACATGTACAAACACATAAATATTCAGCAAGTATTTATTTATTTAAACATACAAGTAATGCTTATTATTTATAATAATTGATTGAATAAATAAACTTACAAGAACTTAAATAGATATGATACCTATATTTTATCGCAATCATTGTTTTATATGAGAAAAGGTACTCATTTCCTCGTTCATGATACTGATTGTTTCACTATCTCATAAAGGAAATCAATCAAACTACAGGAATATGACTGAGCGAGAGTTTGCTCACAGATATTATTACAAACAAAACAGAAATAAAAACATCAAATCACACACAACAGCTTTTAGAATAACAGTTACGCATGGTTTGGGTAGGAAACCGCAAAAGGTTAAAAAATGGAGATAAATATGATGGACCCAAACATGAGGGAACCTGAGCAACAACCAGAATGACGATCGGCGACAGTATAAGTCGGGAGCCCCAAATTTCGTCATCGAAAATTAAGTCATGACCAGCAGTGAAAGAGATCCACAAGGAAAAAATGGAGATAAGCATGAAGTCCATGCCAAAATAAAGTTTGACACGAACGTATCTCCAAGAGCGAACGGATTGGGGAGGAGATGCAACTACAGACAGGAAGAAGAAGGCGGAAACGAGGGACGAGTAGAGGGCAGCAAAAGAAGAATATCTAAAAATTTTAATGGGAAGCTGGTTTCTGTGGATTGCATAGCCTTTGTCATCATAACCGCCTGGCACATTGGTACATGTGTTATAGACCGCCGCCGCAACTAGGGTTGACACCATAGAACATGCTTGCGCGGTCTTAGCCGCCCACTCGCCTTTGCTTTTCATAAGTTTTTCGTGGCTCTCTCTTAATATGTCTTCTGGGGTTTCCATTTTCCTATTGTATCTCTCTGACAAACCAGGGGGCATTGACTTCTTCACAAACTGCATCACCATATATACATACATCTACTTTAAATGGAATATGTTTTAGTTTAATAAGAATTTCTTGATGAGTGTTTTGATTTCCATGTTGACCTCATCAGTAGCAGATAGATAGATAGATACGCACCTCAAACCAATTGAATTTCCCAGGATTGAGCCAATCAATATCAACTCCTAGAGTTGCTGCCAAGTGCAAGGCATTGTTTCCCACTTTATCTACTTGCCCGAACAGACTTTGACTTAGCCATTTTTGTTTGCACAAAAATCTGAATACCTCCGTTTGCCTGTATTCTACAGCTAGCAGAACTATGTTCTTTCCTTCAGCATTCACATCTTTAATCCTTGACGGAAATAATTCCAGAATTCTCTCCACCATTTCTACCACTCCATTCTTCGCAGCAATCATTAGTGGTGTCTCAAGATTATTTGTGAAATCCTTTTACCGTTGAACTCTTCTCTTTGCAGTGAAATTGAAAGTTGCCCGGAGGAAGTTCTCAAGATTATTTGTGACATATCTTCATCGGAACAATGATAAAGAAGCTCGTTCATTATTTGAAGCGACCGTGTGTGCTGCTCCTTCCCTTTTTGCATGTCATGGAGCAGTTTCCTTGGGACTATTCAAGGCCCGTATTGAGTCAGTTGGGATAAAATGTTTTAAAAAAGTTATTAATTTAAAATTAATTTATAATCATACATATGTACATGCTTGCACGACTTGGCCTACCTGATTGGCAAAATAGCATCACGAGGACAGATATGAAGAATGACAGCAAATCAAGTCTTCCTGCAAATAATAAATCACAAAATTTCTCATGTTAGTATATTATGTATAAGAATAACCTTGATGCCACTGGATTCACAAATATTGTTTGTTTAATTAGAAAAGGGTTAAGGTGTAATTTTAATAATAAATTTTTTTGCGATGGGTATCTGGCACCGTTGGATATTCTAGATGGCCATTACTTTTTTGTGGGCCCACCTATTATTCAAGTGTCCATAACGTGCCAACTCATCCATATTCTAACCAATAGAAAAATAGCAAGAACCATCATCTTCTAGGTCCCACCTATGAGAATATATTAGCTCATTGTCTTAGCTGGCCCACATGAATGGTTGGGTCAACAGACTCAGTTAGAACACTAAGTAGAGTAGTTAGGAGTTTGTTACTTTGATGCTTAACACGTGTACATATATCACTCTCCTAGATCATATTGGAAGCCATCTGTATCTTCTCTGTATCTTTCTATATATTGTATACAAGACTGAACTACAGTAATATAATTCAGATCCATTTCTTCTCTGATTCATCTCTCTGCTTCGTCTCTTTATTCTTCCTTCTAGTACCACCACCCTCTTAACTCTCTAAAATTCCACCAATACCCTCTCCCCCTTCTTAGTTGTTCTTCCCTCCTCCAACTAAAGCCCTCCTTGACGTGTGTCCACCGTGAGACATTCATTCGGATTTGCTTCCAATATTGGCTTACACACAAGGATCTTCCTATTACACATTGGTGGGTCTCATCACATGTTAGGTGAGGACCGCTATTCTTCTCTCCTTTATATGTTTGTAGTCTAAAGTTTATTTAGAAAAACAACTTATTAGTCCTTCACTGTTTTATTTAGTTAAAGGGTAAAGGTACAATTTTACATATGTGCTTTACCCCCGGGAGTGTCCAGCACCACGAGCTTTTTTCTGGAGCAAAAGTACACATGTGGTTACGTTTTGGGAGCGCCTAGCACCACGGCGGTTAGCTGATGGTAAGTACAAAAAAAATTACCATTTTTCCCTTAGTTTTAAATAAAAATTACCCTTTTACCCTTAGTTTTAAACAAAAAAAACTAAAAATACCCCTTTCCTCGGTGGGCCCTACCACCGCTAGCGGCGACGGCTGCCCCGTCGCCGGAGTGGAGGACCGGTGGTGGGGCCCACCGGGGTTTTAAAAAAAACTTAGGGCAAAAGGGTAATTTCACCTAAAACTAAGGAGAAAAGTGTAATTTCACCCGCGTTACTGTTCACTTCCATCCAAATTAACGGTCAACTAACCGTCGTGGTGCTGGACGCTCCCAAAACGTAACCACGTGTGTACTTTTGCTTCAGAAAAAAGCTCGTGGTGCTAGGTGCTCTTGGGGATAAAACACATGTGTAAAACTACACCTTTACCCTTAGTTAAATAACCAAAGTAAATAAGAGAAAAACCGAGTGAGAGAAAAGAAAAGAGTAAACAGTGCATGTACCTGGGCTAAAAAATTCTAACAGCAGGGATAGCAGGACGCATAACATCGAATTAGTCATATACTTGATATGCTTGGCCAAACTGTTTTCTTGATTTTCTGCAAATATTAAGTCACAGAATTTGTTAGCGTCTTAAATATATTATATAAGTAAAAACCATATATGTTGAAATGTAACGCAAATAACGAAATGATGGATAAGTTAAAGTCAACAATAATTCTTGTCATCTCGACTTCTCCTTAGTCCTTACTGGATCTCTCAAATACCTTGAAGAAGTACATTGATCATTCTACTTCCAATATTAGGATCCATGCATAAATACGGACATTCTAAAAAAGATTATTATTTAGAAGAAACTTATTGGGAAAATCCCATATAAAGTTGCTTGAAATAGGGAAATTCTAAATTAGGTCGGTAAATTCAGTAAATCCTTAATTAAGTTATCGACCCAATTTAGAATTTCAAAATTTAGATTGCCCTCTCATAGTCTTCTCTGTCATCTTAAAAGGGTTTCAATACTTTTTAACTTATTTTTACAATGAGTGTAAATATATATAAACATTAATATATAATAAAATAAAATATGATTAACTTATATAAAAAAATTTATGTTTTGTGGAAGAATGATAAGGAATAATTCCAAAAAAAAGTATCAGCCCAAATATTAATTAAATGATTTCTAGTTGAACATTGATAATAATAAAAAATTATTTTTTACTTGATTTTTTGTTCATTGAGGAAAAAATGTTAATATAAAATAACTTGTTTATACATCAAACTCCATATCAAAGATTTTTCATTAATGATTTTTTAAAAGAAAAGATATTTATTAACGTTAAAAAAAAAAACCCCTATATATCACATAAGTAAAATTGCATAATTAATGAAGATTGATTTTTTTTTTATTGACAAAAAACCAATTTGAGTTCTTTCAAAAATAAAATTTTATTCAAGATATTTAATAAAAACATTTAATTGATAACGGGGTGTTATGTGTTTTTTTTTCACCTTAAATCATTCTTCCTGAACACAAAAACTCCTTTGATTTAAATGAATCATATTTTATTTTATTCTATATCAATGTTAATATATATGCACACTTATTAAAAGACTAAGTTAAAGAGAAATTAAATTCTTTCAAGAGGAAAGATGATAGAGAAGATTAGGAGAGAGCAATAAAGTCAATTTACCTACATTTTAAAATTTAAAATCGCAAATTGAGTCTATAACTTAATTAAGGATTTGTTGGGTTTAACAACTTGATTTAGAATTTCTCTATTTTAAACAACTTTATATGAAATTTTCCCAAACTTATAATTATACAAATTTAAAATTAAATATGTTCATTTTTAGACTTTTTAGTTTTTACAAAATGATTTATATCTAGATCTATATCTAACAAACCATAAATGTAAAGATAGAAAGAAAAAGTGTACTTTGATGGGTCTCACCAACCACTATTCTTTTTTTACTTGTAATCCGAGTATTTTTATAGAAAAAGTTAGTCCTGCTTAACTTTGATGTCTAGTTAAATAATTGGTGAAAAATAAAAAATGGAAATTAAGATAAATGAAAATGTAAATTACACTATGCATGCCCATAGAACTTTCACCAGCTTAGATTAAAATGTTAAATAAAAGATTTGTGAGTGCGCTTTCAACCAATTATCTTTTACCACCACATCTACTTTTGGGACTTCGTAACATAAGCACACATGTATCCAAAATTTGAGTGGGGGCAAATACATAGAGGTCCGCCAACGCCGAAAATATGCAGGGGAAAATTATTACAGCAACACACACTTAAATATATGTGTGTGCGCATGTGTGTTTATCACACTTAGGGCCCGTTTGGGATAGCTGTGGGAGAAGTGACTTTTGTTTCTGATGGACTTTTCTTGATGGACTTATTTTCTGATGGACTTTTTCTAATGTGATTTGTGTTTGGGATAACAGTGGTAGAAGTGACTTTTGTTTCTAATTGGCACTTGTTTGACATAGCTTTTAAAAAGATAGATGTGATGGAAAATGACTGAAAAGGGCATGAATCAAATTCTCTCACACACATGTGTTGTATAAAATGTGATAATTTAGGATAAAAAATTTAAAATAAATATAAATTTGCTAAATAAAATAATAAAATTACCATTAAAAAAACTACCCTTAAAAAAGCTACTTTTTAACTAACCTTAAAAAAGTTTAAAAGTACTTTTTAATCAACAGAATTTTAAAGTTTAAAGGTATTTTTTTATCATTTTTTTTTTATTTTTCAACTACCCTTAAAAAAAACTAGACAATTGTCCGTGCAATTGAACTATTTGCAATTAAAAAGCTTGCATTTACATAGGGATGAAGATTGGATGGGATCAAAAAACTGTGCAATTAAACTGAGGAGAAAAGACAAAAGAGGAGAGGAGCACAAACTCAAACTGGGGGCGGGGGGTCACTTTACAAAGGGGCCCACATATGCAATTTTTTTTTTTTTTTGATACAACTCACATATGCAATTGATGGAGAAGCCATGATGGGATTATAAGCTGGGAGTTGTGGCTTCAAAAAAATATCAGCATCAAACCAATAAGCCCATCAAAAAAGAAACTCTCCCAAACAATGATTTTCCTCTTGATGGACTTATTATCCCATCTGATGGACTTATAAGTCCATCAGATGGTGATCCAAACAGGCCCTTATATATATGTGTGTGTATCTACACACACATCTATGTATGTACATATGTATGATATATGTGTGTGCGAGCAAACGTGTGTGTCTGATATATGTGTTGCGCGCGCACACACACGCACGCACACGACATACACACACGCGCACGCACCCACCTACCCACACGCACACATGTATGTGTGTGTATTATACATACATACATAACACACACACACATATAACTTGATATGCTCCTACTTCATATGTTGGGGAATGCCAAATGATTTAGAAATATCATGCCATTTTATGGCTTTTTTACCAACCAAAAAAAAAAATCACGTACAGGAACTGAGATGCGCGCAGACATTTATTAAATAATAACCGACAAAAATTATATTTAATTGTCGGTTATTATTTATTTGTATTTTTATTGTTATGCGATATTATTATTTAATAAATAGTTCAATATGTTTATTTATTGGCCCGGGCTAAAATAATTTTCTAGTTTTGTCACTTGCAACAAGAACCATGAAGATTAAGTTAATCATGTAAAAGAGGCAGAGCCTCACTAAAGAAATAGCTTAATAAATGAGATTATAACTTCACCCAAACCAAATCTTAAAGAAGCAGAGATGAGTGTGGAGAAGAGAAAAACAAAGTGGAGTTATATAGAAAATGAGTAGGCGATAGACACATCTTCCTTGATCTTTCCTCTTCCTGACAGTGAAATCTCAAACGAAAATGAAAAGCAATTTCAATTTCAACCGGTCAGCAAAAAGTGGAAAAAGCATGAGCAAATTAAGGAGAACTTTCTTTTGGAACAATAAAAATATATCAATAACCCAAAAAAGGAGAAAGACTTGCTTTTGGGTTAATAAACATACGGTACATTAATAACTCAGAAAAGGCAAAAAAAAAAACTCAGAAAGTCACAAAAGACTTGCTTTTGGGTAACGATTGCGTGAGAAATGGATTAGCCTCAAGTGAAAATGTTTAAAATAAAGAATAAAGAAAGAATAATGGCAACATGTTCATCTTCTTCCTTGCGCTTTCTCTTGTATTTCCTTCTTTTTTGAACGGGTTCATTTTTCTTCTTCACCCATTTTTACTTAGTTTGCCCCTTTCTACTTTGCCTTCCATTTTCTGTTGTCTTCTTCACTTTGTTTTTCTCTCTTTTCCACGCTCATCTCATCTGCTTCTTTAAGATTTGGTTTGAGTGAAGTTACAATCTCATAAATTAAGGTATTTCTTTAGAAGGTTCTGCCTCTTTTACATCATTCACTTAATCTTCTTGGTTCTTGTTGCTTATATTTTTCTGCTTCTCCTCCCCATTCGTCTTCTCTAATTCCTTCTTCAAGTTTCTTTTGTGTTCATGGTTTCTTATTTGGTGTTATTGTTTCGTCTGTTTTAGCATGTTCTTCCATAACTATGACCTACAATTATCACTTGCGCCATTTTAAATTAATTCGTGTGGTGTTTAAATTTAATAGTCATTTAAAACAAATATTAAATTGACATATACTGTGATAACCCTAAAAATAAAATTGGATATTATTTTTGTGATGGATCTAAAATTAGAATGAAATACATTTTCACTTGTTCTCTGTAAGAACAACAGATGTCTAATCCTAATGGACTAGTGTATTGATATTACTAGTGTATTAATATTGGATCAGATAATACTCCCAGATACCTATGAGAAAGATACCCAGAAGAATGATAGGTCACTGTGGTCACTGTGCACAAAACTGAAGGCTTTCACCAAAAGAACTGGTACGTGTGTGTGCGCATCATGATGGCAAAATAATAATAGTAGTAGAGTAGAATGTTCATATCTTAAGGTTTACCTCTTATTTATAGAGTTTACCTTAGGGTTTAGACTCATGGGCCTTATGGGCTTTGCAATCCAAATATTGTGTCATCACATCAAGATCTTCTTTGATTATATCCTTGATTATAAGTTGGTTAGGATCTTTCCTGATTATAAGCGATTTATTATCCTCCTTGATCATATAGGAGGATTCGGTTGCTTGCTGATGCCCCCTATTGGGTCACACAATAAATAAGCCTTATATCTTCATTAATTTTTTTTTAATTAATTGCGGTAAATTTCTAACAGAAGTGGATTTGCGGTCTGACGAAACGTTGTTGCTTATGATTGGGTCATTGGAATACATTGTGTTGCAAATGAGTAATTTATTTTGTTCACCGAGGTTACCAAACTACTCTGCTTACAAATAAATGAATAATAATATATATGAGATAAGATATTGTCACTATCAATTTTATATCACTATCAAGTCACTACTACTTTTTCACCGTTAGATTAGAATCTCATTTACCTTTATCATTTTTCTCTCCTATTGAAATTATAATCTAATGACTTAGTAGTGATAATATTATATCTTAAATATATATGTATACACAGACACGATTTATACCCTTCTGTTCGGTCATAGAACATAAATCTCTAACCCTAGGTGGGCTAGTATGTAGATATATGATCAAATAGCTCTCCCCCAAGTATCCATAGATGAGATACCCGAGAGGATCGGAGATCACAAAGCACAGGGGCTTGACCTAGGTGCGATACCTGGGGCCTACGTACCCTGAAGAGGGATCAAAGTCTATGTAGTTCGATGATACTGGAGGCGTTTAGCCAAGGGGGTGGTGTGTGCGTTCAATCGTATCGGCCTCATTAATATGATTGATTCGAGATCGATCATATCGGTCTCATTAACCTCGTACCGGCATATCCCAACAACTATATCGGACTCTTTACTATGATTGATATGATTGGATCCTCCTTTATGACAGGCAGATCCCGATATGCAATATGCTCCTTGTTGGGCCATATATGGGATATGGGCCTAATATTTATTCCATAATAGTTGTCCCCAAGCTCGGTAGTTTAGGTCTCTGAGCTGCCGAGATTAACTGATCGCTATCCGAGATCCCTGAATCCGACTTTGCTTTCATAGCAATTTTCCCGGGCTAATTGTCTGGTTTATATTCCTGCATTTAATAACATGTAAGCAAATCACAATAAATGGAAAATACTTACTGTGGCGCAAATCGTTCAACGTGCTCATTTTGGATACTTGTCCGAGCTTGCATTAAACTTTCAGGTTTGCATTAATGCCGGTTATTGATGACACACTTTTCCACTCAACAAATTGTTGTCCACTCTGTTGTCCCCCAGCCTGGTAGTTCAGAATTCTGAGCCGCCAGGATGTGTTACTTTCCAAATCCGAACTAGGTGTTCGTCATTGTTGGGATTCCGTGCGTGTTGACCCGAGATTCCGGGTTCATGATTTCTGAAAAGTGGGTTTGTTTACCCAAATTCCATCAAATAAACTTGGCGGTAATGGCGTTGCAAAATGACTCCAATAAAGGAATCTAAAATAGACTTGCCACCTCAACGCGGGCCCCAGATTTTAACTAGATTTAGTTAAATCGGGTCCGCCTTCTTAACTTTACACAGATCCCTGATTTGAAATAGATTCAGTTTAAATCGGGTCCGCTTCCTGTCTTTGTTTCCTGCAAAACTTTAAACAGAACTTATCTTGGCTTTAGCGTGTCCCAAAGGGAGCACGTTTTAGCCATAATTCTAACAAAGCCCGGATTTTAACTGGATTTAGTTAAGCCGGGGTCTGCCTTCATCCTTTTCGTAGGGACGGACTCCACAATTTACCCGGGATCCAATTAAGGAACATGGATTTAATTGTATAAAACAGACTTGACATGATTCATGAAAGCGGGTTTGTGCACCTCAGATTTACGCATGTACATAAATTAGGTATGATTTTCAAAGACGGGTTTCTTTACCCTGAATTCTACATGTTTAGTTTCGACACGATTTTCGGAAACGGGTTTATGTACCTCGGATTCCTACATGTTTAGCTTTGACATGATTTTCGAAGACGGGTTTCTTTACCCTGAATTCTACATGTTTAGCTTCGACACGAAGAGGGAAGAGGAAGCTGCTGGATGTGTCCGAAAGAGAAGAGAAAGCAAGAGAGACTGAGAGAATCGGACAAATCGATCAAGACAAAAAGAGAGAAATTAAGTGGGTTTCCCTCTTTTTTTTTCAGAGGTAAAATGACCTACATGCCCTTCATTAACTTGGCCATTTTCCCATTTTAGCCCTGATTGGTGTCAAATTTCCGAGCAAATGCCATGCCCTGCGTCCGACACTGTAGCGGCGCTATCGCGCCGCAAAACCCACCGTCCGCGATCCCCTGAAGCGTCTGCCACCATCCGCTACCTGAAAATGTAGCGTTGCAGAGCGGAAGTAGCGGTTAGGTGCCGCAAACCGGAACTATACCGGTATAGCGCGCTATATCGGCGCTATTTCAATCCTTGGTGTGTGTTATGTATGTATGTATAATACACACACATACATGTGTGTGTGTGCGGGTGGATGGGTGGGTGGGTGCGTGTGTGTGTGTGTCGTGTGCGTGCGTGTGTGTGCGTGGGCGTGTGTGTGTACGCGCGCGTGCGCACGTTTGCTCGCACACACATATATCAGACACACGTTTGCTCGCACACACATATATCATACATATGTACATACATAGATGTGTGTGTAGATACACACATATATATAAGTGTGATAAACACACATGCACACACACATATATAAGTGTGTGTTGCTGTAATAATTTTCCCCTGCATATTTTCGGCGTTGGCGGACCTCTATGTATTTGCCCCCACTCAAATTTTGGATACATGTGTGCTTATGTTACAAAGTCCCAAAAGTAGATGTGGTAGTAAAAGATAATTGGTTGAAAGCGCACTCACAAATTTTTTATTTAACATTTTAATCTAAGCTGGTGAAAGTTCTATGGGCATGCATGCCTCCATACCTGTCTGTTAGTGTAATTTACATCTTTCATTTATCTTAATTTCCATTTTTTATTTTTCACCAATTATTTAACTAAACATCAAAGTTAAGCAGGACTAACTTTTTCTATAAAAATACTCGGATTACAAGTAAAAAAAGAATAGTGGTGAGACCCATCAAAGTACATTTTTTCTTTCTATCTTTATATTTATGGTTTGTTAGATATAGATCTAGATATAAATCATTTTGGAAAAAGTCTAAAAATGAACATATTTAATTTTAAATTTGTATAATTATAAGTTTGGGAAAATCTCATATAAAGTTGCTTAAAATAGAAAAATTCTTAATCAAGTTGTTAAACCCAATAAATCCTTAATTAAGTTATAGACTCAATTTGGGATTTTAAAATATAGGTAAATTGACTTTATTGCATTCTCCTAATCTTCTCTATCATCTTTCCTCTTGAAAGAATTTAATTTCTCTTTAACTTAGTCTTTTAATAAGTGTGCATATATATTAACATTGATATAGAATAAAATAAAATATGATTCATTTAAATCAAAGGAGTTTTTGTGTTCAGGAAGAATGATTTAAGGTGAAAAAAAAAAACACATAACACCGTTATCAATTAAATGTTTTTATTAAATATCTTGAATAAAATTTTATTTTTGAAAGAACTCAAATTGGTTTTTTGTCAATAAAAAAAATCAATCTTCATTAATTATGCAATTTTACTTATGTGATATATAGGGGGTTTTTTTTAACGTTAATAAATATCTTTTGTTTCAAAAAATCATTAATGAAAAATCTTTGATATGGAGTTTGCTGTATAAACAAGTTATTTTATATTAACATTTTTTCCTCAATGAACAAAAAATCAAGTAAAAAATAATTTTTTATTATTATCAATGTTCAACTAGAAATCATTTAATTAATATTTGGGCTGATACTTTTTTTGGAAGTATTCCTTATCATTCTTCCACAAAACATAAATTTTTTTATATAAGTTAATCATATTTTATTTTATTATATATTAATGTTTATATATATTTACACTCATTGTAAAAATAAGTTAAAAAGTATTGAAACCCTTTTAAGATGACAGAGAAGACTATGAGAGGGCAATCTAAATTTTGAAATTCTAAATTGGGTCGATAACTTAATTAATGATTTACTGAATTTACCAACCTAATTTAGAATTTCTCTATTTCAAGCAACTTTATATGGGATTTTCCCAATAAGTTTCTTCTAAAGAAAAAAGCTCGTGGTGCTGGACACTCCCGGGGGTAAATCACATGTGTAAAATTACACCTTTACCCTTTCACTAAATAAAACAGTGAAGGACTAATTTGGCTGTTTATTAAAATGTTAAATATTTCTTAAATTCTTTTTCATGTTGCTAAATTGATTTTCATGTTACAAATTTAATTAATTTCATCATTATAAATTTAAATATTTAATCTCGTCTATTTATTTAAACTCACTTATATTAATCATATGAGACAATCATATATAATTTCACCCTTAATTATAAATAAATCCTAAAAGTACAAATTAGGATATTATAAAAGTCGTTGAGCTCATAGAGGTATCAGCTCTGTTGTAGTGATTCATTCCATATTTCTTAAGAAGCTCTCGTAGGTATTTGGTTTGGAAAATAAATATTTAATTCTTCTTTTGCTTGATTCGAAGTTCTCAGAAGAAATTTAATTCTCATATCGTAGACATTTCAAACTCACCTTACATGATCTTAGAGAACTCTTGACAAACTTATGTTAGCGTGATATGTTTAATAAGATTGATGATGAAGATATAATATAATATTTTCAAGAAATGAAGAATCGAAGAATGCTTTTGTAATCGTTCTGTTGTAATAGCTTAGTTGACTCTTTATTATTATTTTTCTATATTAAGTTTTTTTTTTCTTATTTATATTCATTTGATTTTTAATGCATTTAAAAATTTAATTGAAAAAAAAAAATTCCGGGGCGTTGCCCCCAAATCCCATAACTAATTGTGCACCCACAAATATAAAAATCTGGCTCCGCCACTAGGAGAGGGTAATGGTGGAATTTTAGAGAGTTAAGAGGGTGGTGGTACTAGAAGGAAGAATAAAGAGACGAAGCAGAGAGATGAATCAGAGAAGAAATGGATCTGAATTATATTACTGTAGTTCAGTCGTGTATACAATATATAGAAAGATACAGATGGCTTCCAATATGATCTAGGAGAGTGATATATGTACACGTGTTAAGCATCAAAGTAACAAACTCCTAACTACTCTACTTAGTGTCCTAACTGAGTCTGTTGACCCAACCATTCATGTGGGCCAGCTAAGACAATGAGCTAATATATTCTCATAGGTGGGACCTAGAAGATGATGGTTCTTGCTATTTTTCTATTGGTTAGAATATGGATGAGTTGGTACGTTATGGACACTTGAATAATAGGTGGGCCCACAAAAAAGTAATGGCCATCTAGAATATCCAACGGTGCCAGATACCCATCGCAAAAAACTTTATTATTAAAATTACACCTTAACCCTTCTCTAATTAAACAAACAATATTTGTGAATCTAGTGGCATCAAGGTTATTCTTATACATAATATACTAACATGAGAAATTTTGTGATTTATTATTTGCAGGAAGACTTGATTTGCTGTCATTCTTCATATCTGTCCTCGTGATGCTATTTTGCCAATCAGGTAGGCCAAGTCGTGCAAGCATGTACATATGTATGATTATAAATTAATTTTAAATTAATAACTTTTTTAAAACATTTTATCCCAACTGACTCAATACGGGCCTTGAATAGTCCTAAGGAAACTGCACCATGACGTGCAAAAAGAGAAGGAGCAGCACACACGGTCGCTTCAAATAATGAACGAGCTTCTTTATCATTGTTCCGATGAAGATATGTCACAAATAATCTTGAGAACTTCCTCCGGGCAACTTTCAATTTCACTGCAAAGAGAAGAGTTCAACGGTAAAAGGATTCATGAAAATTCAAGAAATTGGTTTACAAAGCATTATTACTATAAATTTCATATATATAACTTTTTTGGCCAACATTTCATATATAGAACTCGACGATTTAGGAATCATAAATTTTCCTTCACCTGTAATGATGTATGGCCCATTTGCGAATTT
Source organism: Acacia pycnantha (assembly GCA_025563575.1). NCBI lineage: Eukaryota > Viridiplantae > Streptophyta > Magnoliopsida > Fabales > Fabaceae > Acacia > Acacia pycnantha. The sequence continues at coordinate 723,894 of JAMWYP010000055.1, read as the reverse complement.
TCTAACACCAAAAGATAAAATATTGAGTAAATGCTATGAGAAAACTTTTTTGCCAAATAATATTGCACTTATAAACTAAGTTTGTGATTTGAACTGTTGGTGGATAGAGTCAGAGTCAATGGCAACACCACTGTCTGGTGGAATAACAATTGATACACCACTAATGATTGCTGCGAAGAATGGAGTGGTAGAAATGGTGGAGAGAATTCTGGAATTATTTCCGTCAAGGATTAAAGATGTGAATGCTGAAGGAAAGAACATAGTTCTGCTAGCTGTAGAATACAGGCAAACGGAGGTATTCAGATTTTTGTGCAAACAAAAATGGCTAAGTCAAAGTCTGTTCGGGCAAGTAGATAAAGAGGGAAACAATGCCTTGCACTTGGCAGCAACTCTAGGAGTTGATATTGATTGGCTCAATCCTGGGAAATTCAATTGGTTTGAGGTGCGTATCTATCTATCTGCTTGCTACTGATGAGGTCAACATGGAAATCAAAACACTCATCAAGAAATTCTTATTAAACTAAAACATATTCCATTTAAAGTAGATGTATGTATATATGGTGATGCAGTTTGTGAAGAAGTCAATGCCCCCTGGTTTGTCAGAGAGATACAATAGGAAAATGGAAACCCCAGAAGACATATTAAGAGAGAGCCACGAAAAACTGTTAGAATATAAGGTGGTTATTAGTTAGTTAGTTTGCTAGTTGGTTAATTAGCAATTAGTTAGCCTATTGGTTAGAGGGTTAGTTAGAATCCCTAAGTCTATATAAAGGGATCACCCTCACTATTAATCACAATTACAATGTATTCAATGTTTTCCATGTAGAGCTTTATGCTCTCATATGTGAATAATACTTCATTCCTCTTTTCCATTCCTATTTTTCTTCCCTAATTATAATTGTCAACATGGTATCATAGCATCAGGTTATATTTTTTTTTTCTTTACCGGAGGCCCAAAGGAGGTGCACACCGGAAGTCCAAGAAAAGAGATCTGGACCTCAAGAACCCCAAGTGAAGGTGATTCTTGGTTTACAACTTGAATAATAAAGGCAAAGTCCATCTTCTTCATTCAAGAAAAAGGCCCAAACCCACCGGCAATACAAGATACGACACCATAGCCCAAGTGTGTAGTTCTATTGGCATGTCGTGTATGAAGAGTATCCCTGAAGAGTTTGAACGCCAGCTCATGTACAGGGACCAATCCCATCATGGTCAGCAAGTCCACGTGAAAGGAAGGCTAGACGCAGCATCCATTTGGTTTCAAACTAAAGAGCTCCTCGATCTGGAAAATCCGTCACTTCTGCGTTTCCACCAAGATCGTTTCTTTCAACCATGGTGTTGCCGTCCAAGATTCCGGCATCACTTTCATTTCCGCGTCTCCGGCAGCACTGAGCTGGTTTCTGTAAGTTTTGGTGTTGCCGTCCACAGTCGACGCCGCCGACGATCCGGTTCTTGCACCCACAACGATCAACGTCTCCGGCAGTCGAATCTTGTTACGGCATAATCAACGTCCACCAACACTTCCGCTAGCTTTGCGAGTTCCTCATCGTCCGGCCAGTCGCGATTTCTCAAGATCCGACCGGACTCAAGAACGAGATTTCCGGTGAAGATAGACCACGAGAGACGCCGGTGATTTCCCGATTCAGATCGATTTCCAGTTCGCAAGTTATCAGGCCCAAGACGCACGCTGAGAATCCAAGAAAAGGCACACCACCAAAGCAAATTCTCGATCTAGAGGCATGACTCAAAAGAAGAAACCAGAACGAGAGAGCGGCGGATGGATCGTGACCCGTCGCCATTGCAGTCCAAGATTCCGGCGCCACCGTGGATTCAAGAATAGCTGTGACCATCGTTCTTCCATTGCAACGATACTACGCACAGTGAAGAATCTGTGGTCCTGGTCTCCGGCTCGTTTCCGTCCGATCACTCTGATTTCAATTGTGGAATTCCCTGATTTGGAGTAGAGTACATACTCAATTGTACATATATAGCCAACGTGGAATTGTTGTGCCTTTGACCAGATTTGAATTTCTCGCTGGTATCCCATCTGCTAATTTCTGTCGATCTCCAGCAGAGACTCCACGAACAGAGAAAGCTCAAGCACAGGGAAGAATAATTTCTGGAGTACCTGGCAGGGAAAACTCAAGCACAGGGAAGAATAATTTCTGGAGTACCTGGCAGAGAAAGCTCAAGCATAGGGAAGAATAATTTCTGGAGTACCTGCAGAGAAAGCTCAAGCACAGGGAAGAATAATTTCAGGAGTACCTGGCAGAGAATGGATTCTGAGCTTGTAGTGGTTGATCTTTATGCAAAGATGGAGGTATTCAAGTTAATATGCAAGTGTACAATTCCAGTTTTATCTGCTTTGTATTTGACATTGATTTGTTGAGATGGTGCATGCCCAAGTTGCTGTAAGAGGTTTCCTGACTCATACAAATTGTGGACTCAAACAAATTGTGGCTAATTTTGACTCATAATTGGCTATCAAGGTGATTTGAGATTTGAATCAATGCGGTGGTGATCCATTCATATTGCCCTACGTTGGCAAAATGATTTTGCTAAGTCATCATGGTTTTGCTTCAAATATTTGTTTCACTAAATTTTGGTCAATTAATTTCTGTGTTGTGCTACAATGTACTGAGTAAGGCAAGAAACATTTTGTATTTTTGGCTTGGAAGTTCCTTCAGCCTTGCTACATCTCATTAGATGGTAACAGAGTGATAGATTGTCGAGGAGAAGTTGACTGGAACCAAGTTGGTTGCATATGGACTGATAGAAGTTGGTCACTGATAAATGTCATTGAGGTTGCAAAGAATATGGCCCTTGGATGGTTGCACATGCTACAGAGTTATGGAGTACTGGGAGTGAACAAGCAGAGCTTCTTCTATATGAAGAGCATGATAACTTGGGAGGATTAGCATGGAGAAGAAATTGTGAAGAAATTGTAAATTCTTTTTTAAGATGATTTTGTATTGTTTTGTGATTTTTGTGATTGTAAAACAATTCTGTTTGATTCACCTCATCCCCTTATTTTGTTGTTCAAGTTGAACATATTTGAGGTAAATAGTATTCAACTTGAGGGGGCGTGTTAGAATATAAGGTGGTTATTAGTTAGTTAGTTTGCTAGTTGGTTAATTAGCAATTAGTTAGCCTATTGGTTAGAGGGTTAGTTAGAATCCCTAAGTCTATATAAAGGGATCACCCTCACTATTAATCACAATTACAATGTTTTCAATGTTTTCCAGGTAGAGCTTTATGCTCTCATATGTGAATAATACTTCATTCCTCTTTTCCATTCCTATTTTTCTTCCCTAATTATAATTGTCAACAAAAACTTATGAAAAGCAAAGGCGAGTGGGCGGCTAAGACCGCACAAGCATGTTCTATGGTGTCAACCCTAGTTGCGTCGGCGGTCTATAACACATGTATACCAATGTGCCAGGCGGTTATGATGACAAAGGCTATGCAATCCACAGAAACAAGCTTCCCATTAAATTTTTTAGATATTCTTCTTTTTTTGCCTTCTCCTCGTCCCTCGTTTCCGCCTTCTTCTTCCTGTCTGTAGCTGCATCTCCTTCCCAATCCGTTCGCTCTTGGAGATACGTTCGTTTCAAACTTTATTTGGGCATGGACTTCATGCTTATCTCCATTGTTTCCTTGTGGATCTCTTTCACTGCTGGTCATGACTTAATTGTCGATGACGAAATTTGGGGCTCCCGACTTTTAATATCGTGGATCGTCATTCTGTTTGTTGCTCAGTTCCCCTCAGGTTTCGGTCCATCATATTTATCTCCATTTTTTAACCTTTTGCGGACTCCTATCCAAACCATGCGTTACTGTTATTCTAAAAGCTGTTGTGTGTGATTTGATGTTTTTATTTCTTTTTTGTTTGTAATAATATCTGTGAGCATTTTGACCAAAAAAATATATATATATCTGTGAGCAAACTCTCGCTCAGTCATATTCCTGTAGTTTGATTGATTTCCTTTATGAGATAGTGAAACAATCAGTAGCATGAACGAGGAAATGAGTACCTTTTCTCATATAAAACAATGATTGCGATAAAATATAGGTATCATATCTATTTAAGTTCTTGTAAGTTTATTTATTCAATCAATTATTATAAATAATAAGCATTACTTGTATGTTTAAATAAATAAATACTTGCTGAATATTTATGTGTTTGTACATGTATGTGTGTACGGGGAGAAAGGATTAAAGCAAAAAGAGGTAAGTTCGAGGCATACTTTAGAGAAGCAAGGAGGAAGATTAGAGCGAAACTTGGAGGTTTAGGTTTAGTAGGTTAGATAGGAATGAATTCGGAGCTAACTCAAGACGAAGCTAGTTAGGAACGGTTCTTTAAAAAAGTCAAATTAAATTGAGGGATTTTTGAAATAACTTGGAGTTAGGGTAGAGTTGCAATATATATATATATATATATATTTTAATGAAGATTGACATTCTATATATGGATTTTTTGTCTCAATTTCTCTCTTTCCTCTCGTTTTCATTAGATGTGTTGGAATTTAATTAATCATGAGTTTCTTGTTTTTTTTTTTTTTTGATATAAAAAATTAGTTTCTTGTTGATTTCTTTTAACAGTTTATTAATTCTGCAGCCTTAGCATAAAGCCTAAGAACATCTCATTAGGATAACTGTGTCCTGTAACCCCTTACTTTAGGAACACCTAATAGAGGTGTATAGATAATTCTGAACCACTAATGACTCATTCAATAATCTAAATAGAAGAGCTTTTAAAAACTTTTCTTAAAACTCATGGCATTATTATCTATAAAGAATGATTTTTTTTTTTCCTTTTTTTATAATAAGAACCTTAAAATTCTTAGCCAAATTATATCGAGTCCAAACAGAGCGGTTCAAATTCACTCTTCCTTTTAGTAACCAAATAAGTCCTGGATTCTGATCTTTTCTATTTAACTTGACCCTTTACATCTATACTTTCATAACTTTATAGCTACTTCACCCAAAGTACTAAACTACTCGCCATTTTTAGAACATATAACCTGTAAATTTGGCATGTAAATATCTTTGGGCATAATCAAGTAAGTGCTCAAGCATATAGACATATTAGCTACTAGTCATGCATACTTTAACATCTACTATAGCTATATATATTTATACTTTTGTCATCACTGTAGATGTCACTTACCTTTAGGCTGCCGTAGTCTTAGCTCCCCTTCTTATGGTGGGTATTTACAAGCCATAATATCCATATACATATATCTAATATTAAAAGCAAACACGGCTAAACAGATAGCTAATATTCAAATAAAATAATTGTTTATAACTTTTTCAACTCCAACCTTCTTCAAGCTTCACCAACCATATTGCCCTATAGCCCCTGGAGGTACTTGCTTTTGTTGTGTGTAATGGAAGAAAGGGGGGAGATTTGAGGAAATTTCAGTAGTAATAAATTTCTTCATCTTAATCATGCAAGATCACAACTAAGCATGCAAAACAAATAATAGAGAACAACGCCTTACAACACTGTATCTTCAATGATGCACATATATATATCATACAGATAACTTAACCAATTGCTACCTAATGCGCATTCATAATTAAATAATAGTTAATTGTCACACATTAATGCTGTGGCAAATAATCTCATGCAAGGCAATTTACAGGTTATCATGCACAAACAGCATAATGGCACAAACAGATATATATGTAGCAATCAATACACAATCACATGAAGGGAAAATAGTTACCACCTCTTGCTCTTTCTTCCGATTTACCTTCTACATACTTCTTCCTTTGATAATTACTTCGTGGATGGGCTTGGGCGTATATCAAATCCTATTACATATGTATAAGGGTAGATCAATACTTATATCATTCACAATTATAACTTAGCTAACTCTTCTAAGAATCCCAACTCTAAACACAATCTAGCTAGCCTTAATTTTTTTTATGAATTTTCAAAAATCATTACTTAATCTAGGAAACTCATAATGATGTGGTTCAAGTCACTAACTAGTAATTAAAGCTCCTTTTATCTTCTACAGGGGGAAAATATTATTCAGCATCAAAGCATAAAAATAGTTTCATTATTCTAGCGTGAACATTCACTGCTCCTTTGGTAAAGCAAGAATTTCTAGTTTTCCAACCTAAACTTTGAAAATTCATAACATACAATGTAACATCCAATTAATGTGTTTTCTAACTTATTTTAAAGCTTAGGATGTGTACTAAATTCTTATCGAATTTCATGGGCAAAACATGGTGTTTGCCTAAGTTTTACCTTGCATAAAAATCAGTGCTCCAATTCTGGTTCCAAACGTGTACTAGGGGAATTATCCTACACAAAAACCCTTTTTGAACTCAGTGGAAGCATCAAACTAAACAAAAGTTAACTCTTTCATGCTTAAAGAGGGATGGCTAAACAGGGGTATAAGAAATAATTGATAAACTCACTCTATTGCCTCAAATCACAACTAAGGAGCCTTTAAGCATCTTATATATGTACTTTAACTTAGGATACCTACCCCTCATTCTTGCTTTTGAAAACAGTGGTGTTTTCATTATTAACCATGCAAATAAGTTGCTAATCATTTAGAGGCAATATCAGTAAACTTTAATTAAATTCCTAATATCCAAACCCAATTCTTCCCTCTTTAGCCATGCGTAGGTACATGTTTATACTTACACACACACACGTGTGTGTGTGTTTATATCTCATAATAAATAAAAAAACACTTCCTCAAGCCAAAGTCTCGTACAGCACTTCATATTGAGATTGGAAGTTATTTTCCAGCATTAAAATACTATCTTAGTTACTTAAATAGCATTTTCTGTCAGCAATTAGGCATCATAAAACATTCAAACATGTCAAGGCATCCAGCAATAAGATTACTTCCAACTTTCATCTTTATAAGCACATATATCTATCACATACCTCACTTACCCTTCACATGTGCCTATCTTTATTCATATATAGGTACACTAAGCATACTTCACCCCTTCCACAAACTTGATATGGCCTCTCAATGTGTTCTGCCATTTCTTTTTCAGATTATCAAAAATCAGTCCCAAACTGTAGCAACCTCGTAATGCATCTATTTATTTGATCATTTGTTTATTTGTAAACATAACGCCTCTTTACAGATGGGACAAGTTCAAAAATCACTTTCCTCACTCAATATATCAATAATCAAATCTTTAACAACCAAATGGAACTTACTGTTATGATGGTTTCAGCATTTAAGCTGTCATTCTTTCTTATTATGAAGTCTGATGCTAATATTCCAAATTAACAGACCCTCTGTTTCGATGTGCTAAGACCAGAGGCAATAACTCAAAATGAAATCACATAATGGACATCTATACACCCACAATTCACTGATTTAACATATTAACTGTAACATCCCACTTTTCAAAAGCAGTATAAATTTTTTTTTTCATCAGAGTAGAGCACCGGAGCACAAGAGTAACTGATATATATTCAATATGCCATAAGTCTGGCTGATTACAACAACGGTACAGTAACCGAGTGTTTTAAAAGTACATAATGACAAAAGAAAGGCTTCCGCCGGAACCACGAAAGAAAGTCCTCAGCTGGATCATCTATGCGGGCTGCTTGCCTCTCTCATTGGCACTCGGTCCTCCTGACCCTGATGTTATATTAAGAGCTGAGGTCCATTGCAATCGGACCTCAGGTAACGGTTAACCTCATATTCACATATACAGTATATAGGCTACAGACAATCAATAACAACAATAGTATATGTGCACTCATCGCCCAAAAGCATGCATACATATATCGCCCAACAGCATGTATACATATATCGCCCATAGCAAATTTCAACATATCAACAGTACATAAACATATCACATAGTTAACAACTACTACATACAATACACCTAGCACATACATGCATACCATAAACATCAGATTAGTGTTACAGTACGCGGACGTACCTTCGTTGACGGTCGTCGGTATTTCTGTCGGGATACGGCACGACAGTAGGTAAAAACGAAATCAGGGATATCCTATCAATATAACAATGTATTTTTTAAGGATCTATCATTACTACGGACATTTTTAGTCTAAATGACCATTTTACCCCTGACCCCCTAATCGGCGGAAATTCGCCACCACTTCGTTACTTTGACCCTAATCTTCCAAAATTTCAACATAACTCTTACTCCAACATCATTTACGAAATATAAATCATATTAATTAATGATTTACATCATAACAGGCATTTTAGGTACAAATTACCATTTTGCCCCTATTCCCTAATCGGCGGAATTTCGCCAGAGCTTCGCTATTTTGACTCTAACTTTCAGAAACTCAATCCCTACTATGTTTTTACCTCATTAGGCATCTTTCAATGCAATGATGCCTAAAAACAAGAATAGGAATTTCATCTCCTACTTCCTAGATCTAACTAACAATCCTACTAAAACTACTGAAAGAACTACGAAAGCTTAAGTACCGAAAAACTTACTCAGAGCTTCGCTGCAAATTTCCCTCCAGAGCTCCTCTCTCTAACCTCTCTCTAGAATTCAAAATAGGAAAGAAGGAATGGTGTGAGAATTTATGAAGGCTAAGGTCCTATTTATAGACATTTTGGTGGCACTATTCATACTTTATCATATCGGATTCTGACCGTTGGATCGCACTTGGATGAAATGGCAAGATCTTGTCCATTGGAGCTCTTGGTCGACATAAGGCCCTTCGATGGCAGCCCTGTGATGTCATCTGGATGATGTCACAGGTTGCTTTATGCCCCGGTCCGACAGAAATTCTCCGATCGGTGTCCGATTCGCGTAATCGCGTAAAATCCCAAAAATCCAGAATTACAACTTCGAAGACATTTTCTAACTCACTAGAAATGTCCGGGTTAAAAAACTTTTTGATTCCATATAGGGTTCCAACGGTCCTGCGGAAGTTTCTCGAAAGACGTGCCCGTTCACGGAATTCACTTCTGGAATTGTTACTTTCTGGACAAAAATTCACTGACTCCAAATATGTCCAGATAATCATAAACTCATCTCCAAATGTTGAGTTACAATTTATTTTGTTCAAATCCTAATTTTATGACTATCTGCCTATTTCTCAGATTTTCCCTATTTCGTCTTATTACTAACTTCTACCGATCTTAGAAATGACCCCGGGAACAGCTCAATTCAGGATAAAAATCCACTCATCAATATTATATTTTGACTCTAGAAATCCTGTTCCTGGTTTTCTAGATAGGATCCGATCTCTATCGGTGTTTATTTACTTTTTACTACTTTACTTTAATTAATATTTAATTAGAGTTTTATTTAAACACTCTTCCTATTCCATTTTTATTTATTTTTTCTTCTTTCCTCACAATTCATGTCGGCACACACATATATATTTTATATATATTTTTATTTTATTTTTTAATTAATTATTTAATTATTATTTTAATTATTTTTACATAATTTTCATAACTTTTTCCTATTGGTCCATACTTGTATTTAGGCTTAAAATTACTTAATCTCACCAATTTTTCCCAATATTTTCCAATTAATTATCCAACATATTTATGCTAATTTTTAGCCATAACCCAATAATTATAGGGTTTTACATAATTATTTTTGAATTTTCCTTTGTTTATGCTTAAGTAATTTGCCAATAATTACTTAATTACTTCCTTAATACTTGATGCTAATTTCATTAATTAGAATGACCCATTACCTCACAACTTTTATACTTACATTGGTGTTTTATGCCTCATGCATTATATCATAATTCACGGGGGCATTTTGGTCATTATAATACTTTTTATCTTTTCCCTCTTTATTTTTTCCAAGGTAATAATTTAATAAATTACCTAAATTAGGGACAATATTCTTCCCTATTTCAAATAAATATTTTCTTGCCTCTTTATAATTTTCACAGGGTATTTTATAACCCGTAAATATTTTAACGACCTATTTACAAACTTTTAAACGCTTTAGGGACCTAACTGCAAATTATTCTTTTTCAAGAGAAACTACCCCAAAAATAAGATAAATTCTTCACAAGATCTTTGAGATCCCATATTCACCTATTTCTAATAGGTATTATTTACTCAATATGATACTTATCATAAATGAGATTTTCAGGGTATTACATTAACAGACAATTTCTTTTTTTCCTTAGACTTAACTTCAGAGAACCCAAATTCACCCAAGCTAGAACAGTAAGCCACATATTCGATAATCCCAAACAATGCAACCCAAACACATGCAACACCAATCTCCATCTTTACTCTACCTTTAGTTACTTTTTCCAAACAATCGAAGTTATTCCATCTGAGAACCAAGACTCAAACACCCTTCACAAACTACAATCACTCCAATTGAAGAAACAGAAAACAGAAAGGGGCTTAGGTGGCTTACCTAGATCGGATTCTACCCTTGCATGTGGATTTCGACCTCTCCTCCTGCGGCGACCTTGTGCTTCCTTCACCTTCTGATTCTTGCTCTCTTGCTCTGTGTTTCTTTTGGCTGAATGATTGGAGAATGAGGGAAATAGGAGAGTTAAATGAAAGGAGGCAGTACGTGTTGTGAGGGTGATAAAAAGACCATTTTACCCTTCATTTTCCCTTGTTTGGGAAAATTACGTTCGGGTCCCAAGGAAGAAAAAGAATTACAAAAAAGTCCCTTGAAATCACAAAATTACCCAAAAGTCCCAAGGAAATTTTTGTTGTAAATACATACATTTCCTGTTGTAAATACATACATTTTTTGTTGTAAATGGTTTGAGACTTTTTTGATATTATTTGTACGGAATTTTTAAAATGTTTTAAAATGTTGTTGTAAATACATACTTTTTCAGTTGTAAATACATACATTTTTTGTTGTAAATGGTCAGGTGTTTAAATGTTGTTGTAAATATATACATTTCCTGTTGTAAATGGTTTGAGACTTTTTTGATATTATTTGTACGGAATGAAAAAAGTCTCAAACCATTTACAACAGGAAAAATATGTATTTACAACAACATTTAAACACCTGACCATTTACAACAGGAAATGTATGTATTTACAACAGAAAAAGTATGTATTTACAACAACATTTAAAAAATTCCGTACAAATAATATCAAAAAAGTCTCAAACCATTTACCACAGGAAATGTATGTATTTACAACAAAAATTTCCTTGGGACTTTTCTGTAATTTTGTGATTTCAATGGACTTTTTTGTAATTTTTTTCCTTCCTTGGGACTTGAGTGTAATTTTCCCTTGTTTTTTTTAGCTTGGTCTTATTCTCAATACATTGAAAATAATAAATAAGTCTTAGAAATTAATCCTTAATACTTTATAAGGATTTTCTTCCTCACTTTTTCACCTTACATGTCCCAAGATATGAATTTTCATAGGGGAGATAATAAATCTATAAATTACCATGGAATAGCATAATTTTTATTCTTTCACCTAGAAGTATTTTTCATGTACATCTAGTACCCTAAATGGTTTTTTTAGGTGTGACTAACACCATAAAGTATTTTGTAGTTCATCCAACACCTTAAAGTATTTTTCCAAGTGCGTCTAACATTTTGAAGTATTTTATGGTACATTTTTGTCCTCAATGTATTTTTTAGAAGCGATTTTGACATCTTTGTTAACTCTCAAAAAGTCTGTTAAATAAATGCACATATGGCTCCCCTAAGTATTTTGCAATGGCATTAAACATCCTAAAGCTACAATTCAAAATACTTTAGGGTATTAGACATATATGGGGAAAAACTTCAGGATGCTGGATAAACCACAAAATACTTTAGAGTGTTGAACACAACTATAAAAATACTGTAAGATACTAGATGTCATTGAACCATATTTTTATAGGCTTTTAAATGATTAATTTGAGATTTTTAATACATTTCCTAGAACACTATTGCATGATTAAACATTAATTTGAGTTAGAGACATTTGTATTGAATTAAGTGCAATTAAGGGCAAAATGATCATAATTTGTTAATTATTCATACAGATGATTTCTTGAACTTTTGATGCTACATTATGCTTAATCTTGTATTATAGGTGTTTAAGAAAAAAATTGGAGATTTTGGAAGGTCAGAATTAATAATTTCAGAACTGGGGAAATTAAAAAAAAAAAAAAAGGTTACTAGAATTTCTGGAAAATGCAAAACAATGAAGAAAAAGGGAAAGTGAAAATTACAAAAATTACTCAGAAGTTTTGAAATTATGGCTATACCGTACATGAGTTTTAAGCTTTTTCAGTTTATTCCATGTACAGAGTTTTAAATTGTGAAGATAGATCCCTAATCAAAACTTGCTTTTGACCATGTTCATTTAGGTCAGAGGGTCTTCTTCCTTTTCTTCCGGGTGGAGACTGAGACAGGAGAATGGAGAGAGAGTGCCGCAAGTGGAAAAGGGAATCGACCTTGACAGTTTGAACCGGAGGGAGTTTGGAGGCCGAGCTTGAATGGTGTGAGCTTCGACGATCTTCACCTTCTCCAAACACCACCGTCGGAGCTAAGAATTCACAGAGCTCGGCAATATTAATAGCAGGGCTCAGAAGCTCGGAGGAGTGCAACGGACACTATCTTCACCTTCTTTCACTAGTTGGTATAGTTGTATCTTGTAGGGGTCAAAAGATGAAGGCTAAAAATATAGAGCTGCCGTGCCGTGGTAGTTGGTAAATTGTTCTTTTATAAATATATATTTAACTTTTTGTTATCATACTAATAATAAAATTATAATTTTATATATTGATGTTAGAAGTGGCCATGCATCTTCTGGTAAAAAACGGGGCCATTCTTCTTTATTTTCATTATTTTAAACCCAAATCTGAAGACGTTTTCCTGATTTATGTCTCCTCCCTTACAAAACTTTTGACTTGAGGGCTTGAGACTATTCCCATTCCTCACGCTAATAGTACCACCCCCAACAAGTTTTGTTTTTGTTTCGGTTATTATTGAGCCAAGTGGATTGACCCAGAAGCAATTCTTTCTCCTTTGCTTCTCGTACTTACGTGTTTTGCTGACGGGTTGTTAAAATTGAATTTCCATTTTATTTACGTTCGTCATTATTAAATTTTCTATGATTTACAAAAGTAAAAAATGCCCAATTTAAGAGTACACTTCTTTGATAATTTTTTTTTTTTAAAAAAAAAAAAACTACTACACTATTTTAATCAAAATATAACTTGTTTTATGTATAACCCAATAAAGATCAAAAGGAAAGAGAAAAAAAAATATTTGAGAAGTTGGGTTATTTCAATAAACAATAGAGAGCAAGAGTGGGCTAAAAAAGTGACTTTCTAGACCAATTGTCACTCTGAAACTGGTGTAAGAATTAATAGGTTTTTTATTTTTTATTCTTTGGTTACTATTTCTACACCGGTTCACAGTAACTGATGTAGAATGGTTCTTTTCTAAAACTTTTAGTCCGTTTGTTACGAGGAAGATTTAAGGAAGGAAAGTAACTTAAAGGAATAGAAAAGAAAGGAAGATTGAGAGATAACTTTAAAAGGGTGTTCTGTTTGGTAAACACGGAAATTGAGATGGAAGATGATAATTATTAAAAATTAAAATATAACATTTAAAATGTCCAAAATACCCTTTACATTTAAAAAAAAAAAATCCCTCCTTCTTCATCTGTACGCCCGACCGACAGCCAAAATGAGGAAAAAAAATTCAATCCTGTCGTGGTTTTCGACCGGTGGTGATGGAGATCGTGGGTTCCGACGTTTTCCCTCTCTCGCTCTGCTATCCCTCATTCTTCAATCGTGACATCCTGACCAACAGAACCAAAAGAAACAAAAACAAAAATTCAGATCCAGGAAACAGCGTGGGTTTCGACCGATGGTAGTGGTCTGGTGAAGTCAAATCGGCGACGATTAAGGAGCTAGGAAGTCTTCGCCGGCAACAAAGAGAGTCGAAGGCGAGAGGAAGAACGTCGAAGGTGCCGGTGTGAATGGAGGAAGAAGATAAAGGGATATACTTGGAATTTTGTAGGAGGGAAGATCAAATCTCACATCTTCCATCCAATATGTGAGGGATCTGATCTTCCCTCAAATATGGGAAGATCATCACTCACCGAAACTTGTTTTCGAGATCTTTTGTGTACCAAATGACCAAAACCATGGGAACTTTGACTATCTTCCCTTTCCTTCTCCAATCTTCTTTGTAACAAACGGAGCCTTAATTAATTGGGGAGAAGGATCTTGCCTTACATTATTTGATTTTTGTGGTTCTCATTTCTCAGTGCCTCACAGTTGAATTCTTTTTGCCAACCCTTCACAACTTTTCTAGACCTTGCAATTCAAACCCTTCCACAAAATGTTTTTCTTATCCCCACACCAAGGCCCCTTTTGTTATAAGGAAGGAAAGGAGCTTAGAAGAGGGAAAGAAATGGAAAGGAAAGGAAGATTGAGAGAGAACTTTAAAAGGGTATTCTGTTTGGTAGACATAGACATTGAGGGCCCGTTTGGTATAAAGAAGATTTAAGGAAGGAAATGAACTTAGAGGAGGGAAAGGAATGGAAAGGAAGATTGAGAAGGAACTTAAAAAGTTAAACTGTTTGGTAGACGTGGGAAAGGAACTTAAGTTGAGGGAAAATGATTTGTTTGGTATGAAGAATTGGGTGTTGGTTAAGTGGGAAGGTGGGGTGAAATTCCTAAAATGCCCCCCTCAATTCGTTTGGACGTTCGAACGTAAAAGTTAAGTTCGAACGTAATAGGTACCCAATTGCCTACGTTCGAACGTAAAATCTGACTGCTTGAGGTTTACATCAACAATTTCCACAACCCTACAGACAGGAAACCAGACCACAAGAACACAGGATGCATGTAGAGGAATGGATGAAGGAATAGTTTAAAATGGAAAGAACAGAGGGTTGAGAAGAATTCAAAAACAGAGGAAGCCGACGGTGGTGGTAGTCTTTCCTCTCCAGCAACAGTGCTTGGTAGAGAGGAAGAAGAAGGCAAAGATGATGGAAGAGAGTCGAAGCTCTCTGTTCTCCTCAGCGCTTTGGTTCTGCTTCTGACGTCATGTCTGTCGCAGCTGTGGTAGAGGGTGAGGGAAGAAAAGAATATCACCAGCGACGATGATGAAGAAGGTGAGAGTCGCCGACGACGGAAATGGAGAAGAAAGGTGGAGGAAGGAAGGATCAGATCTGATTAAACTTCTGCTTCCTCTTTTAAAACAGATCTGATAGGGGGTTTTTTGGTCCAACAATTTCACTTTCCCGGGAAATTTTCACGATCCCGCCACTTTTTGAGGGATTCAATTTTCCCATGTTTAAAGGAAGATCGGACCAGGCGGGAAGTAGGATTGACGGGAGACTTGCGCAACAAACGGTTTTCTGCGTGGGAAGCCTGGCATATTCCCTTTCCCTCTCGTGAAATCCGTGTATCAAACGGGTCCTGAGATGGAAGATGATAATTTTAAAAAAATAAAAATATAACATTGAAAATGTCCAAAATACCCTTTACATTAAAAGTAAAATAAAATTCCCTCCTCCTTCTTCATCTCTATGCCCGACCAACAGCAAAAATGGAAAAAAATAAAAGCTTCAATCCTGTCGCGGTTTCCAACCGATGGTGGTGTAGATCATGGGTTCCGATGTTTTCCCTCTCTCGCTCTGCTATCCCTCCTTCTTCATCCCTGACGTCCCGACCGACAAGATAAAAAAAAAAAATCAGATCCAGGAAACAGTGTGGGTTTCAATTGATGGTGGTGGTTTGGTGAAGTCAGATCGGCGAAGGTGAAGGAGCTAGGAAGTCTTCACCGACAATGAAGAGAGTTGAAGGCAAGAGGAAGAGCGTCGAAGGTGCCGGTGCCGGTGTGAATGGAGGAAGAAGATAAAGGGATATAATTGGAATTTTGTAGGAGGGAAGATCAAATCTCACATCTTCCATCCAATATGTGAGGGATCTGATCTTCCCTCAAACATGGGAAGATCAGCACTTATCGAAACTTGTTTTCGGGATCTTTTGTGTACCAAACGACCAAAACCATAGGAACTTTGGCTATCTTCCCTTTTCTTCTCCAATCTTCTTTAATTTGTAACAAACGGAGCCTAAATTCTTCACACATGCACCTCCACCCTTTATTTTTTATTTTTAATTGCTATATATGATTGACTATGTCAACTTGAGTATTGTGGGGTATAATTGGGAGTAACTCTCTTGGGGAAAACCCCTCTTAAAAGCATTTTCTGCATTTGCATAAACTCCAACACAAGACACAAGATGCGACTTCGTATTTAAACAGTCAAAGTTTTTTTTATCATTATAGGACTAGCTTCTATTGGTGATCATTTGCCTTTCTCTTTTATTTAACACACGGTCTAATCTTAAATGCAAAATTAGGTACTCCTCTAGTTTTATTTATATAAGGCACTTCCAAAGATATTTCACATAAATCAATAAAAACCTTGAACTTTATTACTCTTATATATATAAAATTCAACAACTTTTCAATTTCACCCCTATCAAATATTCATTATACTCCATGAGAATAAAGTCAATATAATAATAAATGAAAGAAAAAATTGTACATTCATACAAGATTTATCTCTCTCTCAGACTTATGAATAGGACCAAAAAAATTCTCCTCATACTACTATAAAAAATGTTTTAAACATCCCAAATTTGACCCTGTAATACCCCAAAATTTATATTTTGGAAATTAATACCTATTTAAAATAGGGAAACATATTGTCTCTAATTTTAGGAATTTATTGGGTTATTTTCCTTGGAAATTAAAGAGGCAAAAATCCAATTTTATTTTAGGGAACATAAGTTGCCCTATGATTATTAAAATAATGCATGGTGCATAAATGACCAATGTAAACCCAAAAGTTGTGAGAAAATAATAAATTCAATTAAAGAAAATTGTCAACAATTAGTAGATAATTAATTAAGGCTAAAATAAGAAAGAAAGTGTTGTGTAAACACTTAAACAAATTGATGGGAGTTAGCAACAATAGATGAATAATCTAACTTGCACTAATTACAATTAGTGCATAATCCTTCAAAATGATTAGAGGCTAATTAGTATTATCAATAGAAGGCCATGATTTTCGAAAATGAGAAGGCCAATGGGAAGAGATGAGATTAAAATATTAATGATGTTCTAATGACTAGGATTATAAGATAAATCGATTAAGCAATGAAAGATGCAATACAAGGCACTTAAACATTGGATTAAGGGATTAATTAAACTTTGTTAATTGTAACACCCCAAATTCCAAACTACAAATTGTGTCGGATGACACTTAGTTATAGAAAAATTCAACAGATTTTGAGGTGCTACATCAGAGTACTGCGGAAACGGAGAGCAAATGCACTAAAAATTTGGACAATATATGAGTAACAGATATAAAAATACCCTGACATGTGACGATGCCGAGCGTATGGTGGTATATTAAAAATTTCCCAAAGGAATAATCATGTGATACAATATACAGAGCTTTGTACAATTACATTTCACAAAAAGTAACTATACAACCTAGACCAAGCCTTGACTAGACTTGGGGCAATGAACCTAACTCCGTTAACCGAACGGAATGGCCAGGTAAGTGTCTATCATGGGGGCCTCACCGAGTTCACGGCGATCGATTGGCTGACCCACATAGACTAGCCTTGCCTTCGCACCAAACTATTCGAAATAACTTCATTAGACCCATGCCTGACAATAGGCTCTGATGATCTTCTTCTGGCTCTTGCCTCGACCGGTGCATTACTACGACTCTGCCCCTCGGTTCATATCTATGGCTCCATCTACCGGTGCCTTCTCTGTTCCTGGTCTTTACCTGTACTATCATTCAAGACTAAGGTCCAATGGCCATTGGACCTCAGGTAACGGTTAACCTTATGCTCAAATAAAACAATATATAGACAACAGATATTCATGACATAACAACAATGATCAATCCAGCCACGTCGTATGATCATGTGATAACAACTACAATACCATGCAAAGTTATCCCTGGTTTGCAACATCCGTGCCACGATGTACAGTCGTGTCCTCAGCGCTAGGAAAACTCAAACGGTATTACTATGCCTATAACCCGTGTGAAACTGTATGTATAATCGGTGACCCTAAACAGAACCTCTATCCGAATCGGTGACCCTAATAGGGCCTCTATCCGTGAATGCATCTATCAGATATATGTATATGAGCAGCACAGAGTTAGTGTTACAGTACGCGAATGTACCTTCGTTGACGAGTGTTTGGTACGTTGACGGAAAACTGTACATTTGACGGAAAACAGCGGAACGTCCGACAGCGGCCTAACAGACAGCGGAACGACAGCGGTACGAGATTACAGATATCCTATAAGGATAATATCATGTTTATCAATATTTTACATCATAATAGGCACTTTAGATACAAATTACCATTTTGCCCCTATTTGCCTAATCGGCGAAATTTCGCCAGAGCTTCGCTACTTTGACTCTAATCTTCCAAAATTTTGCCATATCTCTAACTCCAACATGATTTTCAAAATTAATACCTTAAATACCCCTAACACATGATATCTAATCATATTTGGAAGATAAAAGACTGAACTAGCATTTCTACTCTAACTACCGAAAGAACTACGAAAGCTTAAGACTAAGGACCGAAGAAATTACCCAGAGCTTCGCTGCAAATCTTCCCGGACTCTTCCTCCTCCCTTTGCTCCAAGAATTTAGAACTAGACAAGAGAGGTTTGGTGTGAAGATTTCAAATGAAGGGCAAGGCCTATTTATAGGCAATTCTGGGTTACTATTCATGCTTTATCAGATCGACTCCTGACCGTCGGATCCTGCTTTTGTGTGTTGGCTTCATCCTAGCCCTCAAACCCACATTGGCTGTCCTTCCCCCCTTAGGTGGCACTAGATGACACCATCCTTGATGATGTCACAAGTTGCTTTTTGCCTTTGACCCCATAAAATTCCCTGTTCGGTGTCCTAATCGCGTAATCTTGTAAAATCTCAAATATCCGGAAACATAGCCCTGAAGATCTCTTTTTCCTCTTTCAAAATACTTGGGTCAACCAAATTTTTGATCCCATTCAGGGTGTCTTCGGTTCCGCTGAAGATTTTCGGATATCCGCCTTCAGTTGCAGAAATTGCTTCTGGTAACAACATCTTCGGGACAAAAATCCACTGATTCATAATATGCCCAGATGTTTACCAACTCATTCTTGGATTTCAATTTATGGCTTGGTTTCTATAGGTTTTCATTTATCTGATTTGCTTTTTGAACATCAGATAGATTTATAGTCAGTCTAGTATTACTTTTTCGGTTACGGAAATAACTTCGGAGACAGCCTACTCCGAGGTAAAAATTCACTTGTTTAGAATATACCCTGACTTTAGAAACCTTGTTCATGGTTTTCTAGATAGGATTTAATTTCTATCGGTGGTCATTTATCCTATTTGCTTTTACAACTTAATCACCTTTTAACCATAAGTTACATGTTTTTTATGTTGAAAATCTTATCCCTTTATCCACTCCAAGATTTTCGGTCAATATCTAGTCCTTTTTTATTTTTATTTTCGTTTTTTAATTATTTAATTAATTAATATTATATAAACTAATTATTTAATAATTTTTTTATATAATTTTTTTACAAAATTTTCCTATTGGTCCATACATATTTTTAGGCTTAAAATTACTTAATCTTTCATATTTTTATTCATATTTTCCAATTAATTAGAAAATATATTTTATGCTAATTTCAGCCGTAAACCACTAATTATAGGGTTTTACATAATTATCTTTGGATTTTCCTTTGTTTAAGCTCAACCAATTAGCCAATAATTATTTAATTAATTACCCACTAATTGTTGATAATTTTCTTAATTAGAATAACTCATTACCTCACAACTTTTGCACTGACATTAGTATTTTATGTCTCATGCATTATATTAAAATTTACGG
Source organism: Acacia pycnantha (assembly GCA_025563575.1). NCBI lineage: Eukaryota > Viridiplantae > Streptophyta > Magnoliopsida > Fabales > Fabaceae > Acacia > Acacia pycnantha. The sequence goes on along the minus strand of JAMWYP010000055.1, from coordinate 704,006 downwards.
GGGCATTTTGGTCATTATAATACTTTTTGATTTTTCCCCCTTTATTTTTCCTAGGTTATAATTTATTCAATTACCAAAATTAGAGATAATATACTCTCTAAATTTTAATAATTATTTTACTGCCTCTTGAGATTTATCATAATTTTCTCAGTGTATTTTATGACCCATAAATGCATTTTAGGGATTTTCTGCCCCTTTATGCCTTTGAATTTCAATAGAAATTTTCATTCAATAAGATAATTATATCTTAAGGGTTGATACCACATATTCACCTATTTTCTATAGGTATTCTTTTACTAATTTATAGTTCTTATCATAATTGGGATTTTTAGGGTGTTATATTTCTCCTCCCGTTAAATAAAATTTCGTCCCCGAAATTTGCGCGTATCACCTCAGAGAAATAACTTAGACCTTTAGTCTAACCCTTGTCCATGCATACTTACTTAGCGCGCATCCCAACATTCCAACATCAGTTTTATCCAACTGGTACTCAGGTTAAATACATGACTCACCTGTCCATTCTCATAGTGCTTGGTTACGCTGGTCTCACTATTTGACTCATTCCGCCTCTCAGTTTATCGCATATTGGCCTCCGGCCCAAACTATTATCACAACACTGGAGATTCTAGCCATTCTGCCTAGGAAATCATCCTCAGGTCTTAGGCATTTCATCTATTACAAAAAACTTTTACTACTGGCACATACCTTTGAGGGTATAATTTACTTTACCAATTGTTTTAACAATTGAAAGTTCACGCCACCACTTCAACCACTTGGTACAGCGAGCGCTCTATCCCAATCCCCATATCCGGTCTCCTGCAAATGCAGTACTGTCAAATAAAGTGGGAGAATTTACGCCCCTCTTATAAGGGACCTAGCGTCCGCGCTGGCACATAACCCTATCTACCGGAACTTAGTCCAGACATAGTCAGGTTGCTTTTAAAATAAAACATACGCTCTCGGTGAAATGTTATGGATTGGGTGTGTTTCACTGCTGGTGCGGTTTTCATTTCCTCAAATCAAGTCCCTCAAAACTCTTTGTTCAAAAAGAACCTTTACCAAAGGCCAGCGATTTCAAACTTTTCAAACACCTGGCAAGACCCAGCAAACCGTGTATATCTACAACAGCTTCTGTCCTTCTAGTTTTGTACTGCCTTTACCATAACATAGTTGAAAACTCAGTTTCAAACTCTGGGTTCTAACAAACCTTCTTTCTTAAGACAACATCTTTTCCAAAATGAATCATCATTATGGTTTCAATTTCTGTTGAAACAAACATTCAATTTGAAAACTTTGTTTCAAAATTCACAAGTTCGAAAATCAATTGCAAAGATTTTTAATACAGCAGGTGTATTGGCAAGTTTAAAATTTCCATCTTTAAACGTTTTCAGGAATCAGACAACTAACCTTTAGAAGATCATTTACCAACTAATTGCATTCGGACCTCTGTCCTTGGCTACTCAACATTCGGCTATTCCGGATATCGTCCGCTATTCTCGGGTTTCATAGTCTCTGCACTAACTAAACTCTGGATCCTACACTTCGGATCTTTACCTTATCAAAATATTTTTAAGTCGTTCGATCAGAAATTTGTTCCGGCCCGACTACCAGGGTCTTGTCATGTCGTACTTTTGATATATAGTGTCTCCGTGGCGCCCATATACCGCGTCAAAACCAGATATCATCAATGTTTCCATGGCGCCCATACACCATAGCAACACAAGATACCTTAAATGTTTCCATGGTGCCCAAACACCATGTCAACACAAGATATCTTCTACTCTATGACACGATCGTGGTTGGTTTGTAACAAATCCTTTCTATAGGGAACCTATTAGATACGAAATTCATTATAATGCACTTACCTTGAGAACCGATACGCTGGTAGCTCTACTGTATGGTTCGTTGTCACGGCGGCTGCACTAAATGGTTTGTTGTCATGGTGGCTCTACCCTACGGTACTTTACACGGCGCTTCACTCAATCCCTCTGACTGGTCAGCTCCTCCGGTCAGAACCCTCCGTAGGTAGACCCCCCTTGATCAAAGCTCCCCCCGTAGGTAGCCATCTCCGATCAAAACTTCCCATAAGTAGTACTGTCTTCAACCGATCGTCTCTGTATCATTATAATGAGAACTCGAATCTTACCAGGTTCCTACCCCTTAGTGATTTTGTACTGTGTTATTTCTATTTCTGTCATCTTATCTGGGGTAACTCTACTCACAAACTTCCATTATCAGTCTAGTTCCAGGCAATATCTATATCTCAACTTTTCCCTATCGGGTAACCACCCACTTCTCAGGGAAATCTATTGGTTTACTAACATTACTATGGTTATCGGTCTCACCTTGAAACCATAACCCATAGCTACTGGGGTTTCATCTATCGTATGGTTCTGTTAAGGAACTGATTCTCAGGTATTTAAAACCTAAGGTATCCTCACTCATTTTCTCCTCAAGGTTCCTACTCTCAGGTAATGGAACATAGGAAATGCTCAGTCACTATCTCTACCAACATAAGGTTCAAGACTATCACTCTGTCTGTTCTCATAGTATCCCAAAGGAATATTATGTTTCATACCACAAGGTATTCAGGCTTTAGCTTAAAGGAACTCAAATCCTTATGCTACATCCCAGGGGTTAAAATCTTGAGATTTCTCTCGCTTAAGTACACTTTACCTCAAAACATCTATCGGATCTGGGTACTAATACCGGTACTTATACTACTGGGTACCAACAACTCTCATAGGTACTAGTACGGCATAACTGCCTCCCAAAAATGCTGGGTACTTTCCCTTGTCTATCTATCAGTTACCACTGTCAAGGACTTAGTAAAAGACCTTTCGTCCCCGGAGCCTCGCCCCATTGCACGCATGATGTTTAGCCTCTACAAGGCAGGGATTGTCCCCTTAGGGTAACTTAATAACTCTCTGTTCCTACATGAAACTTAGTCAATAGGTCAATGTTCTTACAGGGAAACCTAACAGTAGATTACTGTTTACAGGAAAACCTAAGCAGTACCGACTTTCTCTGTACCGCCTCCCTTTGAAACACTGGGTGAGTATTTCGTTCAGACTCCTGATATCAGAAGTCCTAGACTTTAGCAACAGAAACCATATTCTGTGACATCTCTCCATTCTCTAAGTCTTAACTTACCCGACTTAACCCTTTTCCTTCAGAGTATACGTCCTTTTTGTATCACAATACCAGTATTATATCAGTACTCTTAACCTAGTTATTCATACATTGCTTTGAGACTAGCTATGAAGCTAGCTCTGATACCAAAGTGTAACACCCCAAATTCCATACTACAAATTGTGTCGGATGACACTTGGTTTTAGAAAAATTCAACAGATTTTGAGGTGCTACATCAGAGTACTGCGGAAACGGATAGCAAATGCACTAAAAATTTGGACAATATATGAGTAACATATATAAAAATACCCCGACATGTGACGATGCCGAGCGTATGGTGGTATATTAAAATTTTCCCGAAGGAATAATCATGTGATACAATATACAGAGCTTTGTACAATTACATTTCACAAAAAGTAACTATACAACCTAGACCAAGCCTTGACTAGACTTGGGGCAATGAACCTAACTCCGTTAACCGAACAGAATGGCCAGGTAAGTGTCTATCATGGGGCCTCACCGAGTTCACGGCGACTGATTGGCTGACCCACATAGACTAGCCTTGCCTTCGGCACCAAACTATTCGAAATAAATTCATTAGACCCATGCCTGACAATAGGCTCTGATGATCTTCTTCCGGCTCTTGCCTCGACTGGTGCATTACTACGACTCTGCCCCTCGGTTCATATCTATGGCTCCATCTACCGGTGCCTTCTCTGTTCCTGGTCTTTACCTGTACTATTATTCAAGACTGAGGTCCAATGGCCATCGGACCTCAGGTAACTGTTAACCTTATGCTCAAATAAAACAATATATAGACAATGATATTCATGACATAACAACAATGATCAATCCAGTCACGTCGTATGATCATGTGATAACAACTACAATACCATGAAAAGTTATCCCTGGTTTGCAACATCCGTGCCACGATGTACAGTCGTGTCCTCAGCGCTAGGAAAACTCAAACGGTATTACTATGTCTATAACCTAATCGGTGACCCTAAACAGAGCCTCTATCCGAATCGGTGACCCTAAATAGGGCCTCTATCCGTGAATGTATCTATCACATATATGTATATGAGCAGCACAGAGTTAGTGTTACAGTACGCGAACGTACCTTCGTTGACGAGTGTTTGATACGTTGACAGAAAACTGTACTTTTGACGGAAAACAGCGGAACGTGCGACAGTGGCACAACAGACAGCGGTACGAGATTACAGATATCCTATAAGGATAATATCATGTTTATCAATATTTTACATCATAACAGGCATTTTAGATACAAATTACCATTTTGCCCCTATTTTCCTAATCGGCGAAATTTCGCCAGAGCTTCGCTACTTTGACTCTAATCTTCCAAAATTTTACCATATCTCTAACTCCAACATGATTTTCGAAATTAATACCTTAAATACCCCTAACACATGATATCTAATCATATTTGGAAGATAAAAGACTAAACTAGCATTTCTACTCTAACTACCGGAAGAACTACGAAAGCTTAAGACTAAGGACCGAAGAAATTACCCAGAGCTTCGCTGCAAATCTCCCCGGACTCTTCCTCCTCCCTTTGCTCCAAGAATTTCAAACTAGAAAAGAGAGGTTTGGTGTGAAGATTTCAAATGAAGGGCAAGGCCTATTTATAGGCAATTCTGGGTTACTATTCATGCTTTATCAAATCGACTCCTGACCGTCGGATCCTGCTTTTGTGTGTTGGCTTCATCGTAGCCCTCAAACGCACCTTGGCTGTCCTTCCCCCCTTAGGTGGCACTAGATGACACCATCCTTGATGATGTCACAAGTTGCTTTTTGCCTTTGACCCGATAAAATTCCCCGTTCGGTGTCCTAATCGCGTAATCTTGTAAAATCTCAAAAATCCGGAAACATAGCCCTGAAGATCTCTTTTCCTCTTTCAAAATACTTGGGTCAACCAAATTTTTGATCCCATTCAGGGTGTCTTCGGTTCCGCTGAAGATTTTCGGATATCCGCCTTCAGTTGCAGAAATTGCTTCTGGTAACAACATCTTCGGGACAAAAATCCACTGATTCATAATATGCCTAGATGTTTACCAAATCATTCTTGGATTTCAAGTTATGGCTTGGTTTCTATAGGTTTTCATTTATCTGATTTGCTTTTTGAACATCAGATAGATTTATAGTCAGTCTAGTATTACCGGTCAATGATGGATTCACCGGTCTTCATTCGAAGGAGATCATACTCCGTCATTAGAGTATTGACTCTATTTTCCTTGACTCCGATTGTTCCTTCATGGGCTATCTCCAGGGCATCCCACATAGCTTTTGCAGATGGTAGATTACAGATGCAAAAATACTCTTGCTGACTAAGACCACTTTGCAGCATGAGAACAGCTTTACTATTGAGAGTGACATTTCGTCGGTCATTCTCATCGTACTCTTCTTCAAGCTTGGGAATCCGGACGCCATCTTGGACTGAGGATGGCTCATAGTTGCCTCTTTCGAATACTCTCCAGAGACCATATTCGCTGGCCATTACGAAGACTTTGAATTTGACCTTCCAGAAGGAATAATGTTCTCCACCGAAGCCTGGAGGTCTATTGATCGAAGCTCCATCCGACAGAATTCCGTTCATGGTGATCCTTCTCGAGATGTTAAGCTCTTAAGAGAAGACCTTGCTCTGATACCAAATGTAAATAGAACTTGAATCACCAAGAGGGGGTGAATTGGGGATTCTTAAAAACTTTTCGGTATGCTCTGTTTATTGGGTAGGAAATGAAGGCAAAACAGAGTTTAGAGAAGAGAAGCAAGACACAAGAATTTATCCTGGTTCGGTCCAACAACTTGACCTACATCCAGTCCCCAGACTCTCTGGGATTTTCTCACTATATCACTTGATTACACACTCTGCACTCAAGAGTAATTCTCTCTCTAGAACTTACTCCCCCTTACAAGTTGTAATCAATGAACCAATCTCCAAGTCCCCTTGACTTGAGATAACTCACAATAAATGATTTACAATCAATGAACTCTCTTTTACAGTAGATAGGATAAACACTGAAGCATGAATGTATCAGAAGATACTTTACACAGAAAAACTCAAAGAATAAATGACTCTTGAATGATTTTCGTTTTCTGTTGGATTGGTTGTTGAGAAGAATTGAATGCATCTCTATTTATATGTAGAGATCGTTAATTGACCGTTGTAATCCCAATTATAACCGTTGGAGGTGTTGGGAGCTGATTACATTAAGCTTGGGTCTTCTTCTCTCTCTAATCTTCACTTAATCCAGCTGTATAGATGTTCAGTGTTGTCTCTCTGCGAATTAGTCCGTTGGAGTAGTTAATGCTGGAAGTGGAAAACGTCCTTTCTGTTTTTCCAAACGTGTGCAGGCGGATTAACCAGAAATATGCAACTTTTTTGAGTTTTGCATTTAATGTTCTGACTTGCTTTTTGCTTTTGCTCAAATCTTCATTTAATCCTGTTTAAATCGTCTGAAACTCACTAACAAACTGATTAAACATAGTTAGGAGTAGTAATGAATGATGATATAAAGTATTGAGACCAAACATGAAGGTTTAGCAAAATCATTCTTTTCGAAATTCAAACTTCGCAATGGAAACTCGAGTTAGTTCATCCAAACTCGAGTTTTCATGCTCCAGCGATCTTTCTGTCAAAGTCCGAAACTCGAGTTTTCAACGGGAACTCGAGTTTTCTCATCTTAGTGTCGAGCATCGTGATTTATCATTTTGGACAAGTCTTGTGAACGGTTCAAAACTCGAGTCATTAAGTGACTAACTTGAGTTTTGGACTTTTATCGAAAAAATCATGTTTTAGTCCAAAACATCAAAACTGGAGTTTTCAAAACGTTATAAATTGGCAGTGTTGTCTACCTGATCAAAACTCGAGTTTCCACAACTTAACTCGAGTTTTCATATTCTTTGAAAACTTTAGAAAACTTCTCTGTTAGAGCCAAACTCGAGTTTTCAACCGAAACTCGAGTTTTCTCATTTTATGAGAAAATGTTAAAGTTCTTGATTTATTTCACGAATGAGTTTATGCAAGATCAGAGATGAGTATTGTTCTTAGGCGATGGAAACTTGAGTTTTAATACTGAACTCGAGTTTTCATGAACTCTTAAAAATCTTAGAAAATACTCAGAGAATCCTAAACTGGAGTTTCCCATGGAAACTGGAGTTTTGGTTTTATCGAAAAGCTTGATTGCTCTCTGTCTTGTCAAAACTCGAGTTTTCAAATGGAAACTCGAGTTTGCTTTGTTTGTCGAAAATCTTGAATGCTCTCTGTATGGCCAAAACTCGAGTTTTCAAGCAAAACTCGAGTTTGTCTTTCTTTATAAAAATTTGAGCATTTCACTGTCAGGCCAAAACTTGAGTTTTCAACCAAAACTCGAGTTTGCCTTTGACAGTAAGTTTTCAACTTACAAAGAAAAACTTCTCTTGTGTTTACAATTGTCCGTTATCATCAAAACCAATTTGAGAACAAACATTCTCCCCCTTTTTGATGATGACAACACTTGTAAACCAGAGATTTGTTATTTTTCAAAAGATTTGATCTTTGAGTTAAAAATTTCAGAAATTGGTTTGACATAAGCATGTGTTATAACATTTATGAAATTCATTCAGAGATATAGCAGAAGCGATTTTAATTTACCATAACTGAACTATTGCATTCTCAAAATATGTATATTAACATCATACCAAAAACATAAATGCAAAGTTACATAAACGTCAAACCAGAATTACAAACTGAAACTTGAACAAGTAAGTGATAATTGAATATTTTATACACTTATTTTTGTCTCTTGAATAATAATTTAGGACCCTTTAGCTAATAAATAATGGCTTTTATGTTTATTTGGGCCTTGGGCCTTTTATTGCATTTTAGCCATTTTTTATAATAAAATCCCAGTTTTGTGTTTCTTCACTATTTCTATCATAACTCTTGAACCAGACATCGGATTTGCCTCATGTTTGTCTCATATTTCAGATGATTCAGAGAGCTACAATTGTTATGAAGACATCAAGAGCAAATTCGGTCAAGAAGGCGGTCAATTTTGGAGCCAAAGTCGGATGTACAATTCTGGATTTTATTTGGACCCGAATTTTGTAATTTAAGCCCACTTTATTTTATTTCTGTTTTGGGCTAAAACCATTAGAGCCCATTTTCGTTTTAGGTTATTTTTAAGTAAGGTAGCCGCCACAAACATTATGCATTCACGTTTTTGACATTAGAGTGGATCAGAATAGAAGTTTTCGAATTCTCTCAACTGTTTTTCGCATGTTCTTAGAGTTCTGCGTGTTCTTCATCTTTTCTTCAGTTTTTCCAGCCATGCTTGGCTAAACCCCCTGTGATTGACCCAACGATGAGGATTCCATGATTCGTCCAGAGAACTTGTGCCTAATCGGTAACTTAATCAATTATGTTTTCATCTTATCAGATTCGATTCTGAAAATAGTTCGAATATTAGTTTAATATTCGGTTTGGTTCATCCCAAGGACTGAATTCGGACTAGGTTTTAGTGTTGCTGTGCGATTGCACAGTGAGACGCCACTGTTCGGATAAATTCTAGGCAATCGTCTAGGTGAGGGATTCTCCGGATGAATGCAGAGATTTCGATTCATCCGGAACCAAACGTGATTAGTTATATTTCGTTCAATGATGCATGATTCTGGAATCTGAACGTTGGGTTGGTCATTTGTCATTCTGTTTCTTCGTATTCAATTCTGTTTCATTCTGTTTGATTCTGCTTATTTGATTTTGATTATGCTATTTCGTTCCGTTTTAATCTGTTAAACCCTAAACCCCCCATTTTACCATTCTGTTTCACTATTGCTATTAATCGAGCCCGCTGCAAGTTCGTTGGGAAACGACCCAGGTTCCTTAATTCTGTAAATCACTAATCGAACTTAGTTTATTTTGGGAGACACGGCAAATCTCTTTCCAGTAAGCTCAAACGAAACTAATCCAAAACAGAAATCAAGGCTTAAATCTAAACTCCTTCCTTTAACTCAAGTTTGCTCCTTGGGATCAACTTCTTTCTCTGGTTCTTCTCCCCCTTTGTCATCAACAAAAGAGGATGGAGCTGAGATTAAAGGTTCAGTGGAAGGGGTTGAGAGCTTGACAGCGGGGGTAGAGGATGGAAAGGGAGTTGGAGATGGAGATGCAGGCAGGGCAGGTGAAGTGAGTAGAGTAGTAAGAGACAAACTGTGAATGAGAAACAAGTAAAGGCCTATAAGAATTTCTGGAGGAACTAGATCTGTTAGAAACAAGATTGGAAGATCTTGGATAGGAGTGGAAAATCAGTCCCAAAAGGGTGAAAAGTGGTTGACTGAAGAAAGGAATGTGCTCAGCCGAATCATTGAGCGATAGAGGCCAAATTTGCTCATGAAATAAGATTACTGAAATGAGATTGGGAAAAGGAATTTGTGAGGAATCCTTAATAGGAAATCTGAATGTGGTCATTTCCTGATAAACCCAATTGCCAATGTTGTGAGGAACTTGAGCTATAATGGAGGCGAATATAGGGTAGTCCTCTTTGGAGAAGGTAGAGAAGTTGCCATTCTTTTGCTTGAGGTTTCTGGCATAAATATACCAGATAGCTTGGTAATTAGGAGGCATGGTTTCAGGGGAAAATGATAAAGTGGACAAGTTATCAGGAAGAGGTTCATGGGGTCTAAGCAGCTGAAAGATTGCCTCATTTGTAAGGTGCACTGGTCTGATAGGTGGAGGATTGGTAATTTTCAATATGCGATTTATGTATTCAGGTGTCAGGAGGATCTTGCGGTTACCAATAGATGTAGTGAGTCGTTCAAAAAGAAAACCGTTATCCACATATTTTTCAAAATGAAGATTGTGATAAAACAGTCTGACCAGAGCAGGGTTATAGGTGGCTCGAATAGAAATCAGTGGCTCAAATTGAGTCAGCCAGGGAGTAAGATCCAAATGATTTTCATCCCTTAAGTAGCCTAAGTCCACACAAACGACAGGACAAAATTCTTTGTTCGCAAGCTTTTCTCTGAAGCGAATGAGGTTAATCTCAGGAAGATGGTTAGAAATGATTAGGAAGTTATTAGGGGCTGAATGATGATTGTAGATTTCAGTAAGAGCAAATGAATTTATGAGATCGCTAGACCTGGATAACGCTTGAGGAGAGGAGTTTGGGCCCTGAGAGTCTCCTTCTAGGAGTCCTGCTGATGAACGTTCTTCATCAAATCTGGATATTGCTCGAAATAGGCTCGCCGAGGTTTGCCGAGAGGTTGACTATTCTCTAGGATAAATGTTTTGCTGGTGTTGAGCAATAGGTAGAGTAACTAATGCTTGGTCTTCAGGTTCGGATTCTGAGTCTAGATTGATAACATCGTGGGGGTTAGAACTGGAAGACATGATCGATTCGGAGATTAGAGAGGGATTAGGGTTTGAGGATGATCGAAGAAGGTGAAAAGGGAAGAGAGAACTCTAGGGCAAACTTGAGTTTGAGGGCGAGTTTAGACGAACACTGAACAGTTGAACTTAAATAGGGCGTGAAATTACTAACCTGGATTCAAAAGTGTAAAGTGAACTTTTGAAATTCCGCGACCAAAACTCGAGTTTCTACTTACTGACTCGAGTTTTCTGAATGCTTCAACAGGTGTGTGTCTCTCTGTTTGCCCAAAACTCGAGTTGTCGTTGGATGACTCGAGTTTCCATATCGTGAAATCTCAGAGCTTGCTCTCTGTCTTACCGAAACTCGAGTTGTTACTTAACGACTCGAGTTTGCATATTTGCTCAGCAACTCATCCCCGATAGTAACCCGTCAAAACTCGAGTTTTGAAACAAAACTCGAGTTTGCGTCCTTTGACAGCAAACTTCAGGTTTTTCAAATGTCCTGCAAAAGACAATACTATGTACTCTGAAGCTTAAGTTAGTAATAAATATTCATCAAAACAATAAACTAACATTAAGATAAGAAGAATTACTCATAATTCATTGGGATTTACCATTCCCAATTCTCTTCTTATGAAATTGAATTGCTCTTTAGCCAATGGCTTGGTGAAGATATCATCAAGTTGAAGATGTGCGGGGATGAACATCACTTTGATATCTTTCTTTTGCACATGATCTCTGATGAAGTGATGTCTTACATTAATGTGCTTTGTTCTTGTGTGTTGAACTGGATTTTTCGCAAGATTGATTGTGCTAATATTGTCACAGAGAATTGGAATCTCCTTCAAGTGAATTCCCAAGTCAGATAGTTGTTGCCTTAGCCATAGGACTTGAGCACAACAACTGGAAACAACAACATATTCAGCTTCGGTTGAGGATATAACCACGGTGGTTTGTTTCTTGCTAAACCATGATACTAGTGAACCTCCAAGAAACTCACATTGTCCACTAGTGCTCTTTCTATCAGTTTTGTAACCAGCGTGATCAGAATCTGAATATGCAACCAAAAATTCTTGTTGACCCTTTGGGAACCACAGACCAAGTTCTTTTGTGTCTGATAGATAGCGAAAAATTCTCTTTACATGTTCAACATGTGATTCCTTTGGTGCAGCTTGAAATCTTGCACACATGCCCACACTGAATTGAATATCCGGTCTACTTGTTGTTAGGTAGAGTAATGATCCGATCATTCCTCGATATTTGGTTATATTGAAGTCCTTTCCTTTTTCTTCATCGGCATCTAGAGAGGCAGTGGAACTCATGGGTGTATCAGCTCCGTTGCAATGTTTCAAGCCAAACTTTTTGAGTAAATCCCGGAGATACTTTGTTTGTGAAACAAAGATTCCATCCTTTCGTTGTTGGACTTGCAAGCCGAGAAAATATTTCAACTCTCCCATCATTGACATTTCGAATTCACTCTGCATCTTCTTAGAAAAAATTCTTCACAAAGAGATTCATTAGTAGAACCAAAAAATAATATCATCCACATATATTTGTACGACAAGAATCTCATTAAGTTTATTAGTTTTAATGAAAAGAGTCGTATCAGCCTTTCCTCGAATGAATTCTTGTTCTAGAAGGAATTTGCTAAGACGTTCATACCAAGCTCTTGGAGCTTGTTTAAGACCATATAATGCCTTTTTGAGACGATAAACATGATCAGGATGATGCTCATTTTCGAAACCAGGAGGCTGTTCTACATAGACTTCCTCTTGTATAAAACCATTTAAAAGTACACTTTTAACATCCATTTGATAGAGTTTGATGTCCTTGATGCAAGCAAAGGCAAAGAGTACATGTATTGCTTCCAATCTAGCCACTGGAGCATACGTCTCCTCATAATCAATTCCTTCTTCCTGATTATAGCCTTTGGCAACAAATCTAGCCTTATTTCGGACTATAATTGCAGATTCATCTCGTTTGTTCTTGAATACCCATTTGGTGCCAATGACCGGATGGTCCTTAGGCCTAGGTACCAAGTCCCAAACTTGATTTCTATCAAACTGATGTAATTCCTCTTGCATTGCTATCACCCAATTATTGTCTGAAAGGGCTTCATCAATTTTTGAGGGTTCTATTTTTGAAATGAAAGCAGTAAAAGTAACTTCATTTAAAGTGTTGCTTCTAGTTCTCACTCCTTGATTAACATCACCTATAACTTGATCTAAAGGATGATTCCTTATAAATCTCCAAGCTCTCGGTTGTGTTTGATCAGGATTTTCCAAATTGTTTTGAGGATCAACTTCAAAAACATTTTCTGGATTTTCAATTGAAGCAGGAGTGGTTTTTGAAAAGAATTGATTTTTCAAAATATTTTCCTTATCATCATCATCATCTCTGGATTTGTCAGTTTTGGATTCGCAGAAAGCAACATGTATAGACTCTTCCACAATACGAGTACGTATATTAAAAACTCTATATGCTTTACTCCTATTGGAATATCCTAAAAATATACCTTCATTTGCTTTGGCATCAAATTTTCCCAAATTGTCCTTACCATTGTTGTGGATGAAACACTTACAACCAAACACATGCAGATGACTCAGGTTCGGCTTTCTTCCTTTGTATAGCTCGTATGGAGTTTTGTTCAGCTTCTTTCGGAGATACGCCCGATTCAAGATGTAGCATGCTGTACTCATTGCATCAGCCCAGAACACTTGGGAAGTGTTATTCTCATTCAGCATTGCTCTGGCCATATCGGTGAGGACTCGATTTTTCCTTTCTACAACACCGTTTTGCTGTGGAGTCCTTGGAGCTGAGAAGTTGTGATCAATCCCCATGTTGTCACAGAACTCAGCAAATGCATGGTTCTCGAATTCTCCACCATGATCAGTGCGAATACCTAAAATCATAAAACCTTTCTCGTTTTGGACCTTCTTGGCAAAAATGACAAACTGATCAAAGGTTTCATCTTTTGATGACAAAAAAATAGTCCATGCAAATCTAGAGAAATCATCAACTATAACCAATGTGTAAAGATTGCCACCTAGGCTTCTTACTCTAGCTGGTCCAACTAAATCCATGTGAAGTAGTTGAAGAGGTCTAATAGTTGAAATTTCATTTTTGGATTTAAAAGAGGATTTAGTTTGTTTTCCTTTTTGGCATGCATCACAAATCATGTCATTTTTAAAACGAAGTTTAGGAACACCAATGACTAAATCCTTTTTGAGTAATCTGTCAAGTTGGATCATATTGACATGTGCTAAGTGCTTATGCCATAACCAACCATCATCCAAATTACTTACAAAACATTTTTCAAATGTAGAGCCATCTCTAGAGAGATTAAGAGTATAACAGTTACCTTCTCTAGGAGCTCTAAAAATAGCTTTCGTTTTTATATTGTCTAATGAAAGAATATCTTTACTCATGATCAAGCATTCCTCAGAATCAAAGATAACTATGTTACCTTTATCGGTGCTTTGACTTACGCTGAGGAGATTGTGGCAAAGTCCTTCAACAAAATAGACGTCTTTGATTTGAGGTCCATCGTTGTTTCCAACTTCACCGATTCCAGCAATCTTTCCAGATTGATTTCCACCAAAGATTACTCTGCCACCATTCTCTTGCTTGATTGACGCAAATTTGGACTCATCACCGGTCATGTGTCTTGAGCATCCACTATCGATGTACCATTTGTTAGATTTTGATGCTCTTAGACATACCTACAAATCAGAAAGGATCAATCATTAGGTACCCATCTTTTCTTGGGTCCTTTGAGGTTAGTTCGGGCCTTAGGAACATAGGTTCCTTTAGGCACCCACTGATAATTTCCAACAGGTTTATTTTTCCTATCTTTCCTATGAAAGCATGATGAGGTGGTATGACCCTTTCTGTTGCAATAATTACAGTGAGCAAATGGATTGGAAGAGTGTACAGTTTTTTGAAAAAAGTTTAAATAAGATTTTCCACCACTCTTCTTCTTTCCTTTCTTTCTATCAAACATGGGATTATAGCCTATCCCTGAACGATCATTTGTAAATCTTTGTGCTTTTAAAATCACGTTAAGCATCTCACTCCCTTTTGTAAACTTTTCAAGAGTTTTAGTGAGATATGAATTCTTTTCTTTAAAGACGGCACAATCATCACAGATGAGATTTTTAGGAAAGGAAAGATTTTTTACTTGCTGTTCAAGAGTAATATTTTTCTTTTTCAAAGCAATATATTTCTCAGCAAGGTTTTCAAATTCTGATTGAACAATGGTATATTCAGTAAATAATTCATCATATGATGGTTTGGAATCATATACCTCATTGTTCTTTTCGTGTTGCTCTTCTACTTCAAAACCAAACAGATATTTGCTTTTTCTTCCTCTTCATCGCCTTCATCTTCATCGATGAGCTATCTCCCCATATTGCTGAGACATAGGCTTTCTTTTTGAATTTGTTGAATTTCTTCTTGCCTTTGTCCTTGTTCTTCAGCTGGGGGCATTCTGACTTGATGTGGCCGGGCTTCTCGCATTCATAGCATATGATTGGCCTTTTTGTCTCCATGCTGGAGCTGCCCTTGTTGAATCTCTTATATCCTTGGTCCTTCGTGTAAAATCTCTTGAATCTTCGGACCATTATGCCCAACTCTCCATCTTCGTCATCTCCTTCTTCTTCTTCGTCATCGGATTGCTTAGCTTCATTTGCAACCTTGAGTGCAATGCCTTTGTTTTTGCTACTCGTTTCCTCAAGTCCCTTTTTGAACTTGAGTTTGCCTTCGTACTCAGAAAGACTGCCAAATAATGCTGCCACCGAGCTCATCGATTCGCCACGAGCCTCTTCAATGGCTGTGACTTTAGCTTCCCATTCTTTGCTAAGAATATTCAAAATTTTTTTTACTTGAGTAGGTTGCTCGTATGTCTTGCCCAAAGCAGCAAGTTGATTGATAAGATGGGTGAATCTCAGCTGGAAGTCAATGATGGATTCACCGGTCTTCATTCGAAGGAGATCATACTCCGTCATTAGAGTGTTGACTCTATTTTCCTTGACTCTGATTGTTCCTTCATGGGCTATCTCCAGAGCATCCCACATAGCTTTTGCAGACGGTAGATTACAGATGCGGAAATACTCTTGCTGACTAAGACCACTTTTCAGCATGAGAACAGCTTTACTATTGAGAGTGACATTTCGTCGGTCATTCTCATCGTACTCTTCTTCAAGCTTGGGAATCCGGACGCCATCTTGGACTGAGGATGGCTCATAGTTGCCTCTTTCGAATACTCTCCAAAGACCATATTCGCTGGCCATTACGAAGACTTTGAATTTGACCTTCCAGAAGGAATAATGTTCTCCACTGAAGCCTGGAGGTCTATTGATTGAAGCTCCATCCGACAGAATTCCGTTCATGGTGATCCTTCTCAAGATGTTAAACTCTTAAGAGAAGACCTTGCTCTGATACCAAATGTAAATGGAACTTGAATCACCAAGAGGGGGGTGAATTGGGGATTCTTAAAAAATTTTCGGTATGCTCTGTTTATTGGGTAGGAAATAAAGGCAAAACAGAGTTTAGAGAAGAGAAGCAAGACACAAGAATTTATCCTGGTTCGGTCCAACAACTTGACCTACATCCAGGTCCCAGACTCTCTGGGATTTTCTCACTATATCACTTGATTACACACTCTGCACTCAAGAGTAATTCTCTCTCTAGAACTTACTCCCCCTTACAAGTTTTAATCAATGAACCCAATCTCCAAGTCCCCTTGACTTGAGATAACTCACAATAAATGATTTACAATCAATGAACTCTCTTTTAGAGTATATAGGATAAACACTGAAGTATGAATGTATCAGAAGATACTTTACACAGAAAAACTCAAAGAATAAATGACTCTTGAATGATTTTTGTTTTCTGTTGGATTGGTTGTTGAGAAGAATTGAATGCATCTCTATTTATAGGTAGAGATTGTTAATTGACCGTTGTAATCCCAATTATAACCGTTGGAGGTGTTGGGAGCTGATTACATTAAGCTTGGGTCTTCTTCTCTCTCTAATCTTCACTTAATCCAGCTGTATAGATGTTCAGTGTTTTCTCTCTGCGAATTAGTCCGTTGGAGTAGTTAATGCTGGAAGTGGAAAACGTCCTTTCTGTTTTTCCAAACGTGTGCAGGCGGATTAACCAGAAATATGCAACATTTTTGAGTTTTGCATTTAATGTTCTGACTTGCTTTTTGCTTTTGCTCAATTCTTCATTTAATCCTGTCTAAATCATCTGAAACTCTCTAACAAACTGTTTAAACATAGTTAGGAGTAGTAATGAATGATGATATAAAGTATTGAGACCAAACATGAAGGTTTAGCAAAATCATTCTTTTTGAAATTCAAACTTCGCGATGGAAACTCGAGTTAGTTCATCCAAACTCGAGTTTTCATGCTCCAGCGATCTTTCTGTCAAAGTCCGAAACTCGACTTTTCAACGGGAACTCGAGTTTTCTCATCTTAGTGTCGAGCATCACGATTTATCATTTTGGACAAGTCTTGTGAACAGTTCAAAACTCGAGTCATTAAGTGACTAACTCGAGTTTTGGACTTTTATCGAAAAAATCATGTTTTAGTCCAAAACATCAAAACTGGAGTTTTCAAGCAAAACTGGAGTTTTCAAAACGTTCTAAATTGGCAGTGCTCTCTGCCTGATCAAAACTCGAGTTTCCACAACTTAACTCAAGTTTTCATATTCTTTGAAAACTTTGGAAAACTTCTGTTAGAGCCAAACTCGAGTTTTCAACCGAAACTCGAGTTTTCTCATTTTATGAGAAAATGTTAAAGTTCTTGATTTATTTCATGAATGAGTTTATGCAAGATCAGAGATGAGTATTGTTCTTAGGCGATGGAAACTTGAGTTTTAATACTGAACTCGAGTTTTCATGAACTCTTAAAAATCTTAGAAAATACTCAGAGAATCCTAAACTGGAGTTTCCCATGGAAACTGGAGTTTTGGTTTTATCGAAAAGCTTGGTTGCTCTCTGTCTTGTCAAAACTCGAGTTTTCGAATGGAAACTCGAGTTTGCTTTGTTTGTCGAAAATCTTGAATGCTCTCTGTATGGCCAAAACTCGAGTTTTCAAGCAAAACTCGAGTTTGTCTTTCTTTATAAAAATTTGAGCATTTCACTGTCAGGCCAAAACTTGAGTTTTCAACCAAAACTAGAGTTTGCCTTTGACAGTAAGTTTTCAACTTACAAAGACAAAATTCTCTTGTGTTTACAATTATCCGTTATCATCAAAACCAATTTGAGAACTAACAGATAGGATTTAATTTCTGTCGGTGGTCATTTATCCTATTTGCTTTTACAACTTAATCACCTTTTAACCATAAGTTACATGTTTTTTATGTTGAAAATCTTATCCCTTTATCCACTCCAAGATTTTCGGTCAATATCTGGTCCTTTTTTATTTTTATTTTCGTTTTTTAATTATTTAATTAATTAATATTATATAAACTAATTATTTAATAATTTTTTTACAAAATTTTCCTATTGGTCCATACATGTTTTTAGGCTTAAAATTACTTTATCTTTCATATTTTTCTTCATATTTTCCAATTAATTAGCAAATATATTTTATGCTAATTTCAGCCGTAAACCACTAATTATAGGGTTTTACATAATTATCTTTGGATTTTCCTTTGTTTAAGCTCAACCAATTAGCCAATAATTATTTAATTAATTACCCACTAATTGTTGATAATTTTCTTAATTAGAATAACTCATTACCTCACAACTTTTGCACTGACATTAGTATTTTATGTCTCATGCATTATATTAAAATTTACGGGGGCATTTTGGTCATTATAATACTTTTTGATTTTTCCCCCTTTATTTTTCCTAGGTTATAATTTATTCAATTACCAAAATTAGAGATAATATACTCTCTATATTTTACTGCCTCTTGAGATTTATCATAATTTTCTCAGGGTATTTTATGACCCATAAATGCATTTTAGGGATTTTCGGCCCCTTTATGCCTTTGAATTTCAATAGAAATTTCCATTCAATAAGATAATTATATCTTAAGGGTTGATACCACATATTCACCTATTTTCTATAGGTATTCTTTTACTAATTTATGGTTCTTATCATAATTGGGATTCTTAGGGTGTTATATTAATCCATGTTGAAAAGTCAACAATTGCAACTAGATCCAATGGCCAAGGTTTGATCTCATAAAGTTAATCTAATGGTCCTAATAAATCAAACCTTAATCCTTGACAAAATGAACCAACCAATGGGAACACTTAATCCTATGATATTTTTGCAAGTGGAGAGCTTATTCCTTGGCCAAAAAGAGACCATGCATTTCGAATTTGAAGAGGGAAGGAGAGAGGAAAATGCGTTTGTGTGGATGCATGTGAGCCAAGGAAAGGGAAGGAAATATTTTTTGAAAAAACTATTAGGAATAATTCAAATGAGAACCGATAGAAATTAAATTGTATTTTGAAATATGTGAACTAACTATCAAACATCAGGACTTATTATAAACAAGTGTATTTTTAGCCCGAAGTAGGTTATCTCCGAAGTCATTTCCGTAACTTTCGGGGTTAATCCTAAAATGACAAAAGGCTAGTAAACCCCCCCCCCAAATTGAACCATAATTCTTGTTGTTTCAAGTTCTTCTCAAGAAACTACATAAACTTCAAACTTTACCTCTAATAATATTTATGAGAACATGTTAATTGAAATATAGAGGAGTTTTGGCCAACAAATACAAAAAATGAAGCTTGTGGGCATAAAAGAAGCCAACAAGGCTTATAAAAAGTGGAAGAGATAAGGAGGAGAGAGGGAGGACGTTTTTGAGTGATTGGAGGGTGAGGATGGACTTTCAAAATAACCCTAGATCCAATGGTTACAAATTGGGTAGAGAAAGTTCAAGAGAATTACCAAATGTGCCATAGCCTTTTCCTATAAATAGGAACCTTCTATTCACTTGAATTTTCACACCAAAATTGCTTGAGCAATTCGAATTCTAGAGAGAGGAGAGAAGGAGGAGCTTTGGAGAAGGAGTAGCAAGGTTTTGGGTAAGTTTTTCAGTCCTTAGTTTTAAGTTCTAGTCTTTAGTTTTGTAATTCTTAGAGTTCTAGTTTAGTTCATAGCTTAGATGTTGTTTTGATCTTTAATCTTCCAATATATTGTTGATATCATGTTTTATGGTTAAATATGGTATTTATTTCGAAAATATGATGGATAAAGGGATATGGCAAAA
Organism: Acacia pycnantha; assembly: GCA_025563575.1. NCBI lineage: Eukaryota > Viridiplantae > Streptophyta > Magnoliopsida > Fabales > Fabaceae > Acacia > Acacia pycnantha. Next base: position 684,275 of record JAMWYP010000055.1, on the reverse strand, counting down.
TTTTGGAAGATTAGAGTCAAAGAAGCGAAGCTCTGGCGAAATTTTGCCGTTTAGTGAAGTCAGGGGTAAAATAGTAATTTGTGACTAAAATATTTGTTAGGATGTTGTTCATGAGTTAATAGCTACGGTATTACCCTTTAGGATGTCCGGGAAGTCCGGAGTCGGGTTCAGAAGGCCAGACGTTTGGCCATTATACGATGAAAGGTACGTTCGCGGCGTACTGTAACACTAACTCTGATGCTTATAGTATGCTTATATATGTTGTGGATACTTTCATAAAGCCATGAACGGGACTCTGTCCTGGACATGCACTGTGACTAAGGTATGGGACTTAGATCACTATTTACAGCTTTACGGGTTATAGTCATAATAATGCCGTTATGTTTTCCTAGCGCTGAGGACACGACCGTACATCGTGGCACGGGTGAATAGTGCAAACCGGAATTAACTTTACATGTTATTGTATTTGTTATTGAATGATCATACGACGTACTGGCTTGATCATTTCTGTAATATTAGAAATATCTGTTATGCATATATTGTTTATATAAGCATGAGGTTAACCGTTACCTGAGGTCCGATGGGCATTGGACCTCAGTCTTAACTAATAGTACAGGAAAAGAGCAATCAGAAATATCAGAAATATCAGAGAGGGTACCGGTAGATGGAGCCATAGAGAGGAACCAAGGGGCAAAGCCGTAAATATGCACCAGTCGAGGCAGGAGCCGGAAGAAGTTATCAGAGCCTATTATCAAGCATGGATCTAATAAAGTTACTTCAAACAGTTTGGTGCCGAAGGCAAGGCTAGTCTATGTGGGTCAGCCAATAAGTCGTCGTGAACTCGGTGAGGCCCCCATGATAGACACTTACCTGGCCATTCTGTTCGGTTAACGGAGTTAGGTTCATTGCCCCAAGTCTGGTCAAGGCTTGGTCTAGGTTGTATAGCTACTTTCTAAGAAATGTATTTGTACAAAGCTCTGTATATTGTATCACATGAATATTCCTTCGGGATTTTCAATTTAACCAGCATACGCCTGGCATCATCATATGTCGGGGTATTTTATATCAGCTACTCATCATTGTCCAATTGTTACTACATGCTCTCAGTTTCCACAGTACTCTGATGTAGCACCTCAAACATCGTTTATTTTCTTTTAAAACTATGTCTTTTTAAACAATAAGAGCTATGAAATTTGGGGTGTTACAGACCCAATTTACTTCCCTTTTATTAGGGACGTCTTTTAAGAGGACGCAATAAAAGGGAGCAATATGGCGTACCCAAAAAATAACGGACGTCAAAAATTCATACTTATGGCATCCCAAAAAGTATTTGGAACGCCAAAAATCATGGCTTTGATAGCATTTAATGTGATTTTTGGCATCCCAAATCACAAAAATTATTTAGGCCGCCAAAAATCATGGCTTTGACAGCATTTAGTGTGATTTTTGGCATCCCAAATCATCATACTTACGGTGTCCCAAATCATGATTTGGGACGCCATAAGTATGGTCCCAAATCTTGATTTGGGACGCCATAGGTGCCTATTTTTTTAAAAAATAAAAATAAATTTCCCTCTCACACTAGCTAATAAGGGTGACAGAGGTGAAGAAGAACAACGATGAAAGTGAAAATAGTTCTTCAAGGAAACTTAAACCAAAAACTAAACTAATTGAAATCGGAGCAATCAAAATCGCAAGAAATGATCTATAGATTCATTTCTCTATTTGACCAATTAAAAAAGGATTTATTTTTCTATTAATCATGAACTACAGAAAAGAACTGATATGCTAGTTTGTAACCCTTCAAATAAACACAATTTCTAACTTCTGTTTTATGTCAATACTCAACATCAAGGAGCTATATATATAGCCAAGGTAAAGGAAAAAGGTAAGAACCTTGTTCAGCAGCTTGGATAGACCAGGGATCCTTCCTGCTAGTAGACCTTATTTCACTGCCGCTAAACTGTCTCTCAGAAAACCCAATACGGAAACCACAGAAGCCAAAATTGTTCTTCTGTTCAACAGTAAAGTTGAACGCTTCTCGCACTCTCAATTGGTGTCATTTGACTGGGAAAAAATTGAGGCAAAAAACAAACAGCCACCAAACAACCATTAAAATCATTATTAATACACCCAATCTTCCAGAACAAATAATTAATGCAAATTTTTACAGGGACTAAAATACAAAATAAAACTCAAGCAGGCCCTGCTTATGACTAAAAACAATAAGCAACATGTGTTAGTTCGTGATGTTTTGATAATTACAAAGTGTTAAGTTATTGAATTAAGTAATAAATAGTTTATGCATTTTGCTTTGCTTGAGCATGACTAGTTCATTCCCGAGCATACTCTTTCTAATGAAGTGTATAAGCGTTTCAGAAACATGCTCGAGCATAGTGACTATAATCCCCGAGCATCATCGAGTTGAAAGCTAAGGAAATATACTTAGTCAAAATCCATGCCCGAGCAAAGTGTAAGTAACGCTCGAGCATTATGCTCGAGCAGAGGTAAATCATGCTCGAGCAGCATCATCTTAGTCTTTATATTTCATCTCTGTATGACTCTTGCATGAGCATCAATAGATATGCCCGAGCAAGCATGCTCGAGCAAAGTATAGGCAATGCCCGAGCAATATCGTAAAACTCTTAGATAACACTTTGTCTGCCTTATGCTCGAGCAAGGTATTATCATGCCCGAGCAGCATGCTCGAGCAAGATTGTTATGCTACTCGAGCAAGATTGATTCCAAGTCACTATTAGTCTCGGTCTCAAAGCATGCCCGAGCATTAAGTTGTGGTTGCCCGAGCATCAGCAATGTTCGATGAATTTAAAGGCTTATTCTAGGCATGTCCAAGCAAGCACAGTTGTGTGCTCGAGCAGTTGCTTGATATTTCCCGAGTATAGCACATCATTTTACTGTTAACAACATATTTGCATATAGTTCCCCGAGCATACTAACAATTATGCTCGAGCATGATCATCCCCTGTTTAGAGATACGAGAAGTCTTTAATTCAAAAATCTTGGGTTATCTTCAATCCTCTCTTATCTCACTCAAAGCTATTTGAACTAAATATTAATCATCATTTTGAGTGGTTTTCAGGTTGTTAACAATGTTTAAATTGAAATTAGCCAAAAGTGACGTTCATTTTCAGAAGCATTAAATGCAACACAGAAACAAAGCCTACAAACAGAACTGAACCTCGTAGCAGACGAAATCATTCCTTCGAGGTATACTTATTCGAGCAATTATTCTGAGGCATCTTCTGTGTTCAAGTACGTTGACGGCGAACACATTTATGAAGCAACGGTCAACCGTAGCTAACGGAAACCATCTCTACCTAACGGAAGTTCCATGAGAGACAACGGCTATATTCAAAGCTTCACAGTGGCATTAATGGCAAACGCTATAAAAGCTTACCACATTCAATTCCACCAACCACCGAAACTCTGCGCATTCAATTAGTCTCAACTACTACCTACTGTTTCATTAAACTCTCTTAATATCTTCGGATATTATCTTGTACTTCTGTGTTCATTTACTATCTACTCGTAGAGGAGTTGTTAAACATTTATTCATTTTCTGTTTAAATCTTAAGGTTAAGGAACCTTAAGAGTGGGTGTACAATTACAGCTTGTAAGGAGGAGTGAATCCTAATGACAGGATCATCTGAGTATAGTGTGTAATTGTAATTATCTTTGAAAGATAGTGGAAATATCAGGTGTTCTGAGGACTGGATGTAGGTCGAAGAGTTAGACCGAACCAAGATAATCTCTTGTGTCTTTCTGTTTTTCTCTCTCTGTCTCTATTTCAAGTACTCTTGAGCTATTAGCGAAAGAATTTTATAATCACCTATTCACCCCCCTCTAGGTGATATTCCATCTTCAACATGGGCAACAGAACCTGTATAGAATACAATCTAAGGTTACACCACTACTCCTAGATAAAACAATGTTCCATAATCCCCGATGCATAGCTTGGTGAAAGCCTGAATAATATTAACTTATTGACTAGCCAATAAACAGTCTTTAAATCCTGTTAATTTTTGTTGACATCGCTGATTAAGAAATAAAAACTTTAGCCCTCCAAGAGATAGCATTTGAATTTGGCATTTCAGTTCTTACTTTTCGTGTGTAATGCTCTAAAGCATGTGTATGCTCATTTATGATATCAATAGACAAAAAAGCAACAGCACTAGCTAGTCTTGTAATTCATGTGTCCATGCATGAGCACTAGTTAGTCTTGCATTCTGTTTGAGCTAAGTAATTTTTTTCCCCTTCTTGAGTTAAGTATATACAAATTACAAATTATAAGACAATGACTTTGAAATATCAGATTCACCATTCTAAAAATCCATGATAAATTATAGACAATATTGTAGGAAGAAACCATACAAACATGATAACTTAGTTTCAACTTATTTTATTGCCTCAAGTGACATAAAACTGGTCAACCACAAAGGGTGAAAATTCACATAAAACAGAAAAAGCATGTCTTTGTTCTTTCATTAAATAAATACATAATTCAATAAATTAAAATTATAAAAAGAAACAAAAAGGGTGGTGGGAGGAAGGTAAAAAAAAGGAGCATCTTCATGTGCTTCACAAATCCCATAGTAAAACTTAGCAATTCAAAAACACTACTGACAGACATAAATTTGTCAGTTTGACTAAAAATAGAGCAGAAAAGCACAATTAAATTCAACCGGATCTTCTTTCATGACTACAATTTTGCTGAGAAACAGAGTTAAAGGTTAATGAGAGGTATTGTAGGTTTAGAAGTTTGCTCAATGGTGTTCTCTCTGCTTTTTTTTTCCTATTTCCTTGATTCCTATAAAACACTACATATTGAGTTGTCTCATTTCTCTTTTATTAACAAAATTTTCTTCTTCTCAACAAAAGTTAAAAGAAAATAAGAAACATGGAAAAATTACAACACACCAGAGAAAAGCTAAATATCATAAGAAACAAACATGTTGAACAACAAATGGTTGTGTCAAGACTAAAAGGTTTGGTCAAAATAGTAAGAAACTCATTTTGATTTCCAAAAACAATGTCAGTGAATGGCCATCACCCACCTGCAACAATATACTCATGTTGAGACACGGATCCTCAAAATATGAAACAAAACTAAGTTAAAATGAACTCTTCTAAATTATTCTTTACCATGACTAGTTTTGACGATTCATAACCGAAATGCTTTTTCAATTTCATCAGCTGATCCAGCTGGTATCTTCACTCCAATGGCATGCAAATACATACATACATACATCAACACCAACACTACATTATTACTAACAATCCAAATGAATATTTCACATGCCTAACATTTAAAGATAGAACAAATGTCTCAAAATAGAAGGTTATGAATCAAAAGAAACACTTATTGTGCCTTATGACTCTAATCCCAATTGCCTCCTCAAGCACCCTAGCTTTGGAACCATCAGGGTCATACTCATGTAGTCCTAATTCATCATACATGAGTAACATAACAAAAGTACTGTGAGCAACATTCCCGTCCCAAAAATCTCAGAACAAATTGCTTCATGCCTAAGAAGCACAAATTTAGATAAGTAATGACTTAGAAGTACCAGCAAACCAAGATCTACAAGATGAAATATATAGTGTGTAACATCTCATTTTCAAAAGCAGTATAAATTTTTTTCCATCAAAACATCATTTCAAATCATCAGAGTAGAGCAACAGAGCAAAAGAGTAACTAATATTTATATTCAAAATGCCAACAGTAGTGTGTCTGGCTGGTTATAACAGCGGTACATTAACTGAGTGGTTCAAAAGGAATATACAACAACGGAAAGTCTTCAGCCGCAAAAAGAAATCTTCTGCCGGGTCTCTAAGCGTGCTACTTACTCTTCTCCTCGGTCCTCGGTCCTCCCGACCCTAAAGCTATGTGAATAGCTGAGATCCGATGCATCCGGACCTCAGGTAACGGTTAACCTTATGTTTACATATACAATATACGGACGACAGACATTCACAATATTAACAGCACATGAGCATACAACAAAATCATCACACCCAACCAATGTAGATATATCGCTCCCAGCATGCAGATGTATCGCTCACAGCATTACAGATATATTGCTCCCAGCATAACAACATAACCACTATATGCAGACATATCGCTCCCATCATAACAACATAACAGCATGCTACCAACTATACACATACAACACCCATACTACATATACGCATACCATAAACATCAGAGTTAGTGTTACAGTACGCGAACGTACCTTCGTTGACGATATACGGTTCGTGTGACGATCGGAATGTGATCACAATTATCCTATAAGGGTAACAGCGTACTCATTAATGATCAATCATCATATCGGACACTTTAGTCCCAAATTACTATTTTACCCCTGACTTCCCTAATCAGCGGAATTTCGCCAGAACTTCATTACTTTGACTCTAATCTTCCAAAATTTCAACATATCTCTTACTCCAACATATTTTCCAAAATAAATATCATATTTATCCCTAAAACATGATATCTAAAATATACTGGAAGATTAAAGATCAAAACAACATCTACCCTAGAACTTCAAGAACTACCGAACTAAAACTATGAACCGAAGAACTTACCCTTGCAGAACCTCCTCTTCCTTCTTGCTCTTACTTCTCCAGAGCTCCTCTCTCTAACTTCTCTCTAAAATGGCTTTGTGAATTGGTGAGTTTTCAAATGCACAAAGAGGCCTATTTATAGAGAAATTCTAGGACTCATTTGGTATAACAATTTCCCCTTATTCATTCTTGGCCATCCATTTGACAACTTAGCTAGCAAGTTTTCTCCTCTATTTTCATCCACAAAAACCGCCCCTATGTCATTCTTCCAAGCAATGAAGTCATCCCAATGATGTCACTCCCTTGCTTTATGCATTTTACCCGATAAAATTCCCTGTTCGGTGTTTAAATCGCGTAATCTTAACTAATCTCAAAAATTCCTTAGCATAGCCCTGAAGATCTAAAATTCCTCTTTAAAAGTATCTGGGTTAACTAAATTTTTGATCCCATTAAGGATATTTCCTATCCTGCTGAAAATTTTCGGCTAAACACCGTCGGTTACGGAAATTACTTCGGCTAACGTCAACTTCGGGACAAAATTACACTGATTCATAATATGTCCAGTTGTTAGCAACCTAATTCAAGGATATTGAGTTAGGATTTATTTTCTGTCGGTTCTCATTTATCCTATTTGCTTTTTCACAAATATCTCAATTTATATTACTATTATATTCCAAAATATCATGATATTCTTTACACAATTTTCTCTTCATTTTCTTTCTAGATTTTCGGCTAGCTCTTCCCAAGAATATGTTGAATTTTCAACCCTTTTTAAACACTTAATTTATACCTTAATTACCTTAATTAATAGTTAATCCATTGGCTAATTTAAACCTTTAGGTATTTATCTAATTCACCTTATACATTTCCTAAACAATTAGCCATTAATTATTTATTTACTTACTTACTAATTATTGATAATTTTCTTAATTAGGATTAATCATTATCTCACAACTATTTTACTGACATTGGTCATATATGCTTTATGTAAAATATTAAAAATCATTGGACAACTTATGTCCCCCAAAATAATATTTAATTTTGCTTTATTATTTTCCAAGGAAATTAATCCCAAAAATTCCCGACAACATATTCTCTAATTTTTAATAAATATTTTGTAGCCTTTTAGGATTTATCACAATATTTTCAGGGCATTTTATGGCCCATAATTGCATTTAGGGATTTTGACACTTTATTCCCTCTAATTTCATTAGAAATTTCCCTAGAAAATAGAATAAGTATTCTACAAGGTTTTGACACCACATATTCACCTATTTCCAATAGATATTATTTACTAAACTATGATGCTCATTATAGGTCAGATTTTAGGGTATTACATAGTGTGTATAAATAATATAAGTGCCATGTTTATCTAATGACAAGATTCTATCTTTGAAGTATAGCTGCTTCACAGCTTATGGAATACATACAGCTCCAATTTTTAACTAGCTTCAGACTAAACTTACCAGCAGAATTACTGAAGATGGAAACATCAGGACCGAACTCTGATTTACAAAGTTCCAGTGAAGAAGCAAGAGGAGGCCAAGGGGTCAAACCATAAGGAGCAGTAATGGTATTATCCTTATAAAAAAGGACCCCTTTTAAACCCCTTCTTCCCAGCTCACCCCAATGACTGAGACCCTAAAAGGCACCGGTAAAATCACCAAAACAGAGGAGCCAGACCAGATTGAGAAGGAAAAGGCACATAAATCAACACCTGAGATAGCAGAAGAAGAAGATGACGAGAACGGTGAAGCTATCGGTGAGCATCACTATGATTGCAGTGATAGGGCTTGGCTTACTTGGGCTTGAGTTTCGGCATTTTACTGAACATGGTGGCAAAGATCCGGCGGGGCGCGGCGGAGACGAAGGCGTGGCGCGCACAATGTGAGGGAAATGAAAGGGATGTCGATCAGGAAGGAGGTGGAGTGTGAGAGAAAGCAAGGTATTTAGTATTTGCCAAAGTCTTCAAATTGGCGCATAAAAGGAAATTTAGGACGCTTACTAAGATCAAAAATTTCTCTAGTACCAATAAATTAATTTTAAGCGTTCTAAAAAAAATTTTAGGATGCCAAAAATTTATTTTAGACATCCTAAAAATATTTTAAGGCGCCAAAAAGTCTTAAAAAATTCCCCTAACACCAAAAAGTTTCCCAAAATGCCCTATATAACTAATTTTAGGCATTCCAAAAACATTTTAGGACGTCAAAAATAGATTTTAGGCATCCCAAAGTATTATTTAGGACGCCTAATGCTCAATATTCAAGCAAATCATTATAAGAATGTTACTGCATTCACTTTTTACGTCCCAATTTTTAATAGGGACGTCTTTTAGGAAAATAATATCATTTTTTTGTAGTAGTGTCACTCAACCTTATATATTGGACTAGAGGAGTAATTAATATCCATATATCTAGAAAATTAATTAATTTACTCCCATGATGAAAAATTATATTAATACATGCAATCAACAAGAGGAGCTTTTCCCCCAAAAAAAAAAAGAACAAAAAAACACAAGGATAGTTTAAGATTTGTTTGGTACGATGGAAATGGAGAAAGAGGAAGGCAGGTGAATTTTTAATAAGTTCAATTTAAAAGAAATAAACAAGTGGGTTTATAGAATTTTAATAAAGAGAATGTGTAATATTAAAGAGTAAGTAAAATTAATTAAAAACTTTTAAATCCATCTCTTCAATTTTTCAAATCAAATTCATAAACCAAAAAAAAAAAAAAATTCCCTCATATCAAACAAACCTAGAGATTAAATAAAGCAAAAGCTTTTACTAGCTCTTAAATTTAGAATTGTAAGGCGCACTTGGTTAAAATTTATTCTTCTATTTTAATGAGAAATGTTATCCATATAAAATGATAAATGTAATATTAATATATATCCATAAAAATTATTTATTATACAATCACATTATTCATGAGTTCTAAATTAAAAGTCATTCGCATGGAGTATACTGTAGCATATTATACCACCACTGCGAACGAAAAAGTCGAAAGCAAATAAGTTTCAAAAGAACTTGCATGAAGCCCAGAAAGGTACTTTAGAGTAACAGTGCACTAAACTGTGCTCTGCTCTGTGTGTGTTAACAATGTTTCACTATGTGGTAAAAACATAATATCCATCTTTTTGTTATCAAAAAAAAAAAAATATCCATCTTTTTCACCGTCATTAAAAATATATGTGAACGACGGTTAATTTCTTTCCTACAAACTCCTTATTTTTGTTTTGCTTGATGTCAATCAGTTTATGATCAACATATTTATTTCTATCTTCAAAATGAATAATATTATTTACAGTTATTTAATAATAGGGGTTTAAACTTCTCATGTTGCATGAGAAGAAGAAGATTCCTACATATACATGAAATGGTGGGACCCACACATATATATGTGTGTGTGTGAGTCCCATCATTTTATGTGTGTGTGACATGAAAAAACACTTCTCCTACAACATGAGAATTGTTTTTTCCTTAATAATATAATGCAAAGCTGATCGGCATCTTTTTCATATATATTTTGTACGCGTATTCATATTAATGGTATGTATTTACTTTTTAAAAATGCATATGCAACGCCGACTATATATCATAATCATTTTTTACTTTCATAGTCAATAAAAGTAAATCATGATCAACAGAGAGATCTTAAGTCTTAACTCTAATGTCAATATCATAACAAAAACATTTATAATCAATATGACTTATGTATGTTTGTTTTCCAATAATGGGAAGCTCAGTGTAATTAAGATGAAATGTAGGGTTATATATGTGGAAATTTTGGCCCGAAAGTTTTTCAGGTAACAATATTACTCTAAAAGTGTTAAAAATGGAGCAATTTTGTCGTAGTTATAATCTTAATTTATTTTAATGGCTAGTTAACCAAATATGCTGAGCTGACAGTTCACTTATCATCTGTGTCATTTTTGTTAAGGTACGAATTTGTTTTAAAAGTCCGCGTGACATCTACTTCATTTTTTTTTCAAAATTAGATTTAAATCTTTTAAGACAAAATTTCCCCTTAACTCTAATAACAATATCAAAATAAGTTTGGGGATGTCAATAATATTTTTCTCTATTATTTTATATTTTTACTTTATGAATTCCATATATAAAAAACTAAAAATCTATAACAAGGTCGTGTACAACATATAAGATCTAGTTTATAGTGTAAATTGTATTACAAATAATATCTTATATTAAAGACAATAGATAGTATTTTTCATATTTTTCAAGAGAGTGTGCAAATTCGCAGCATCTAATCTAAACATGAGACACACTAAAAGAAGTGGGACCAGTTGCTTAGTGCTTACCGATCTTAATTTCCAAGTAAAACCCCATTTGTCAATGCTCACTACCCCCACTCACATTATTATTTCAAAATACAAGTTGAATTTGCCCACATATTTATCTTAATCTTCAGTTTAATCATTTTTCTCTCCTCAGTTTCGTGTTGGCATCTTCCCACTTTTACTCGACCATTTATATATTGCAGATTAAATTTTAAAATATCTTAAATTCCTTGCTTCATTTTTTTGGTTTGATTATTTCGTTATACTTCATTTTTCATTTTACATAATTTCTAAAATTTATTAAATATATGTAAATAACTAGCTACTGATTTGAAATCCGTTGAAGGCACATTGCCCATTACTCTTCACTCCGTCCAAACTTGCAAATGGCTCCTTTTTTTTTTTTTTTTAATGATATGAAGGATTTTTATTTTTTTTGAAACTTATAGCCACTACAAAAAAAACTGGTTTTTGCGGCGGAAAAATTCCCTCGCAAAAAAGCCATTTTCCGTCGCAAAATTAGTTTGCGACGGAATTTGCGGCGGAATAAGGTCTGTCACAAAAATGGGCCTCGCAAATCATTTTTCCGTCGCAAAAATGATTTTTTCCCTCGTAAATTCTGGATTTTGACACGGAAGAATTTTCCCTCGCAAATCATGAAATTTGCGAGGGAAAATTCTTCCCTCGCAAATTCCAATTTATTTTTTTAAAAAATATAAAAAATCAGAAAAAATAAAATAATTACAAAAAAATACTAAAAATTAGAAAATAAAAAAACTTGTATATCAAAGCCAAAGTAGATCCCTCTACATACCAGATATATATACAGAGAAGTTGTGCTTCACACGTATGCATTCAAAAAGGAAAATAATAATTCATGGTTCGAATTCTAATATCGTACACAGAGAATAATTCATGGTTCCAATTCTAATCGCATGAATGAATAAATGAAGTAACCAACCTGCATCTGATACAAGGTAGAGAGCAGCCACGGCAATATCCCATTTCTCCCCAAGTTTATCAAAAGGCATGAAGTCTTTGGCTTTGCTGTTTCCTTCTTGAGGGACCAGTTTACTCATGCCAGGAGTGTCACCTATTGGACCAGGTGCTATCCCATTAACCCTTATATCTTAATCAGTTCCCCACTCTAGTGCCAAGTTTCTTGTAGTCGCATCAACAGCCGCCTGTTGCAGAAAATTACTTTAACTAAATGTATATAAGAATGAACCATTACGACTCAATTTATACTAATACAGTAACTTTGCAATAACAATCCTACTATTAACTTTGAATACACAACATGTAATTATCTCCTTCGTTTACAAACCTTAGCTGCAGACACATGAACTTGATACCAAGAAGCCGTATAATGCAGGGTAGCACTAATGTTTAGTATTGTGCCCCCACCAGAAGAGCTCCTTCTTAGTCCTCCTTTCTTGAGATACTTTAGTGCTTCGTGGCACATTGTAAATGTTCCAACAGAATCAATATCCATAACTGTAAACAAATTTTAGAATGGATCAATGCTTCCTTGATGAGTGTGGTACATGGTAAAAAAAAAAAAAGAAAAACAGACAGCACAATATTCTAAACTCAAGTTGTTATAAAAAATCATGTCTTGGACTAACTAATAGCCTAAAACCCAATAACATATTTAACCTTACTGACCTTCTTGATAAGTGCCTTCTATAGGCAATCAGGGATTTTGTAGTATGAGAGCCAGGTTATGATTGAACTGATTTGACATGAATGACATGAGGTTATCTAAGTGACTTTAGTTTTATGGGTTCTTAGGCACAATATTAGGAATAAAATTATGCATAGTCAAGAAACCATTCAATTGTTTACAGGTTTTAAAGTGCATTAGCCATGGTCTCTAAGTAAGAAAAAATTCATGCCAATATTCCTAAAGTAAAACAACCTGTTCGAAATCCATTAGGAGATAGATCCTCTGCCGACACAAGAAAGTTTCCTGCTGCAGCATTCACAAGAATGTCAATCCTTCCAAAATGCTTGTAGGTTGATTCCACAGCTATTGTTGCATCTTCCTGCTTGCGAACATCGCCCTCAAATCCAATAGCCTAAGTATAATAGTTAAATGATTTAGATTCTGCATCAATAACCATTTCCACCACTTGTATTACGAAAATGTCATCTCTATTGACATTTCAACAAACTACATTAAGAAAATTGATCCATGAACTGATGAATCAATAACGTATGCTCTTAGCCTTTTTCTATATAAGGCCATAAGCAATCATGGGAAAATGCACAATCTGCTACTCAAGAGATGAATGAATATGCAACAATAAAAACACAATAAATAGATATTCTTGTGGTTCACTTAATAATAGACATCGGATAACAAGTAAAGAATATGGTGTAGTTAGTGGAAGGGGATACATATTGCACAAGCACTTTCGAGGTTAACATTACTTTTGATGGTTGCCTCATTAACCTGTAAACAGGAAAATAAGAAGCATTTCTTTTGACGCAAGATTACTACTTCTTATGTACAATTCAGATAGCCTTCTCTTTTATAAGTCCAATGAATACCTTTCATTTCCATTCAATTACTAACTCAAGCATGAGGACTTGTTAACCATCACTATTTGGACGAAAGGCCCTGGTTACAAGGAAAGATCCCATTCTCAGCTACGAGACAACAATTATGCAAGTTGCGAGCTCAACTATCCTTGATAATATGTTATCTAATACCAAGTTACATATAAACTCATTATATCATCTAGAAATCTGTATGCGGGTAGTGTTCCTAATCTGTCTAGTGTTTGCTTCTTAAATATAAACTAAATCCCAATGATAATCTGACTTAATGGGTCGACAGTTCAAGTTTTTCTTCCCAGATGTATCATTTCCGGATAATCGAAGGAACCCCAAAACTGGGTCAAAGTTGCGGAGCTCAGAAATCGGAAGAAGTTGATTAACCCGAATGATACGATGAGAAAGTACGAGTTCAACATTCAAGACGGTGGGTTGCTCCGTAACAAATAGTGTGAATTACAATGATTAATTAAAGCTATATATAAATTCAACAATCCTAGAAAAAGCCTACCGTGGCAGTCGTAAACCGCAAATAAGTCACACTTTGTTCTCTCCCTCACCACAAACCCCGCCTCTATGCTCACCGCATCTTCCATCTCTTTCCTTCTACCTATCAACGACACCGAACCGTAAGATAAATCCTCCACACCACAGCAATCCTCTCTGTATTTCTCGCCAAGGGTGAGGAAACGACGAGCAAGTCAGTGAAGTTGGAAGAGGTTTGAGTGGAAGCCGAGGATTCTGCAGATGGAGGCGACGATCAGTGAGAGACGAGGGAGGGAGACGGACTTGAAGCGAAGTTTTAATTGAATAAATTAGGGATTTTGCGAGGTAACGGTTTTTCTTCCCTCGCAAAAATGGCGTCATTTTGCGACCCTCGCAAAAATGAGTATTTTTGCGACGGAACTATGGTTCCCTCGCAAAATTGTGAATAATTGGCTGGCAAAACTCTCTAATTTTGTGAGGGAACTAGGATTCCCTCGCAAAAATCACTAATTTATTTTTACGAGGGAAAAACGGTTCCCTCGCAAAAATCACAAATTTTGCTAGGAAAAACGTCTACCCTCGCAAAAATTACCCTTTTTGCGAGGGAACAGTTTTTCCCTCGCAAATTAACCCAAATTTGTGAGGGAATTTTTTCCGTCGCAAATCTTGCATTTTCTAGTAGTGAGCGTGAAAGGTTTTAACCTCTTCCAACAACATAAGGTTTTAACTTTTCGAACTTCTATTCTCCTCCTTAAAGGGGCGTGGTCACTTATCATTTCAACTAACATCTTGTTGGTCAAATGGCTCCTTTTTAAACTTATTCTATATAGCTGCAATTTTTTTTTAATGTTTTACTGAGTAATTTTATTCCACTTAACACTATGCTTCACTTGTCATTCAAAATTTGATAACGTTGCCAAGTGAAATAACCCCTCCCCTATAAAAGAAATAACAAGATATCTTCTTGACTTGTAAAAATGACTATCATGTTGACTGGAATTGTTAGCCTAGAGGGTGCTTTTCGGCCAGCCAAGGGGTAAACCAACCGATGCTCAAGTCAAGCTAACTAATGGATCACTTTTTCTTAAAAAAAAAAAAAAAAGTAACAAAATTCTTTTTTGTAACAAGTAGCACAACCTTTTCATTTTATCAAACCCAATTAATGGCCCAAGAACCCAAAAAAGTTTTTTTTTTATTATTTAGCGTGAATCAAGGGACTATAGGTCCAAAAAGAAAGAAAATAATAACCCACATTTTTTAATGTGAAATATGGGCCCTCTACAATTGTTTGTACGGCCCAAGATGAATGGGCAATTAAGATTATCAACTGCGACCTAAATTTGTGGGTGACGAAGCCTAATCAATTATTTGTTCATTCCGGCGGCAGGCCTCATTGGCCTTCAATAGTACTCCTGACCTCCATGTTTGAAATTACTTTCGTTTTGAACAACCGGAGTTGAGTCTAACAAAAAGGACTAGTCTTTAATGTGTTAAACCATGGATGGAATTCTTGTTAGAAGATGTGTTATATCTAGTGTCCGACAATGTTTCAAATAGGAATGCCCCAGTAGAAGGGATACCCATCCTTACTTAAAAAAAAAAAAAAAGAAGCTAATGTTATTGCGTGGCAAATGGAAATCACCACTGGATTGTCGTCTACTGATGAAGATTGCGCTGGAACTATCCTCAATCTCAGGACCTATGAGGCCCTAACATGTATAAATCCTCAATCTTCCACATCGGTCATAGATGAGACCCCTTGGTCTAGATCATAGTAGCTAAAATCTCGTTTTATCACTGCGATTTTACATTTTTACGATTTTTTTCATTAAAATGATTTTACCAATTTTCCAAATGCTTTTATGTTTTTACGATTTTTTTACATTTTTACTACGTTATGATTTTACGTTTTACGATTTTTTATCCCTCTTCTGTTTTTACGTAAAATCTCGATTTTAACTACCTTGGTCTAGATGACCCAAGCTCTCTTGGCTCAAGTAACAGTTTCTTAGGATCATCATAAAACTAGTGAGGCTCCTCTTCTTCCCCCTAAGAAAAAGATTACATCTCATAATATAATCATATCTACTTTACTTAATCTGGATAAAGTTAATAATTATTTCATATGAAAAGGAGTCGAAGGAGTACTAGCTTGATGCCTTAAAGGCTGCTTAGTTAATGTTTTCAACCAAATGTGTCCCGTTTTTCTGATTTCATTTCAAATAGATTAGAATATATATTGGATGGTTGAATATACACCAAATTAAAGTATGGTTATGCTATTTCAAGAAAACCTCTGAAACAGTCAATGGTTAGAAAATAGAGAAAGAATTATATATAGGTACTACCTACGTATAGTACATTACGCGCGTTGAGAAAGAAGGGGACTAGTGTAGGTTTGTGCTGCTTGGCTCAATTAAAGGTGGTTCTAAACTGAGTCGCCCAATATTCATAACACTTCATAGTTTTTAATTGTTTCCTTCTTTTGTTGTTTCCCTCTTGTGATTCATTCATCGAATTTGAAGCAAATAATAATAAAGAAGTGATGACAACCTAGGTTTTCTTCTTCTTAAGGAGTCGATAGATGTACATTAACCCTGGAGGCAAACATGCACATTCCAAAGCGACTTAAAAATGAGCCAATAGACAAACCAAAACGTGCCTCTTTGACATATATCCAAAAGAGATTCGCTTCTCTTTACTTGTGGGCTATACACAGCTTTGTACGTACTCCATCTTCCCTTATATGAGCTCATGACTTTTCTTAGAATGCTCCAGTTTTATTCATGACTTGTCAGTTTTACTACTTGTTCAACAAAGTGGCGACTCAACTGGTGTAGGGCTCACATTGTCATACCCACACATCAATCACTGCTTCTAACACTTTCATGCTGAACTGTAATCTTCAAACTGAATCCTAGAAACTGAATATTATTTATAAATTCAACTGGGTGCTGGAAAAGTCTTCCAAAAAAAAAAATTCTAAAAGAAGAAGATTTGGCCTTGCCATCAGAATTCTAAGGGGAGATGGTTTTACATTTTCACAAATTTGTTTGAAGTTAGATACGTTATTAGCCTCGCTTCTAACACCTAATAAAGATTAAGATATTTTCTGATGTTGATTATGTTCTACCGAATTATATAATTGAGAGCCAACTGCCAATCTGTTCTCATATTTGTAGTACGTTTATTATTTTAAGATATTATTTGTTTGGATTGGCTTTTTGTGATTTTAAAAGCCAATTAAAAATCCCTCCCCAAAAAGTCAAGTTAGACATGAGCCACATTTTGAAGTTTTTGAGATTATAAAAGCTAAATAGGTATTTTCTAACTGGATTTGTTTGTCTGTTTGTTTTTTCTTTTTTGACAAATGCGTATACAAACATGAATTACATTGCACTAAATGACTTTTGATTTACACCAACTTTAATTTGCAAAAAAACAGCTGGGATAAAAGTTACTCTGACAAACCTGTAATCTAGCTAATCAAGCAGGCAAGTAAAATATTGAAGTTTATCTATATATATATATATATGAATGAGCATATACTTATATTATTAGTTGGCCCTTGTGTGGTGACCTTTAGTTTTTCTATTTTTTTTTTTTTGGCCAACTTTGTAACCTTTAGGGTGTGCATGGTTTGAGGGGAGAGGAGGGGAAGGAAGGAGAAAATGGTGGGAATATTTAGGTGTAGTGGAGCTGTAACATCCCAATTTTTAAAGCGGAATTTTTTTTTTTTCAATCAGAGTAGAGCATGGGAACGAAAGAGTAACTGATCATAACAAAATATGAAACATAGTGTAATAGAGTAATGACATTACAGTGATCCTACTGTTCAAAAGATAAGTACAGAAAGCGATAAGATAAATCCGGATAGCCGAGATTCAATTCACCGCATTGAATCTCGTGTAACGATTAACCTTATGCTCAAATAAAACAAGATATAGACAATGAGATATTCATGACATAACAAAGAACATCTCATCGATAAGTGTGACACGCATGTAACATAAGCATGGAGCAATATGTAAGGTCCTACACAACAACATTGTGACACGAGACAGGACATAAGCATAAAGCGGTATGTAAAGTCCTACACAAATATAGCTCGCACATTACCCTGTGCCACAATCACGTGTCCTCAGCGCTAGGAAAACTCAAAGCGGTATTATCATGTCTATAACCCGTACAAGGTCAGTATGTATAACGACGACCCTAAGCGAGCCCCTGTATATGAACGTATCTATGACATATATGTATATGAGAACTATAGGATTAGTGTTACAAGACGCGTCCGTACCTTCGTTGATGTACGTAGATGTTTCGCGAAATCGTACTTTCGACGGAAAACGGTTTGTCCGACAATGGCACGTGCAAACTAGGATTTCTGACGTCCTATAAGAATAATATCACTTCCATTAGTGATTTGACACTATAACTGGCATTTTAGGTAAAAATTACCATTTTGCCCTTCTACCTCTAATTGGCGGAATTGCGCCAGCACTTCGTTACTCTGACAAATTTTCTTCCCGAAATTTTGCCAGAACTTCGACGCCATTTCAATTTTCGAAAATAAAGACTAAAATAGCCCTCCCATATGATACCCAATCATACTTGAAAATTTAAAGGCTATTCTAGCATTACTACTCTAACTATTGAAAGAACTACGAAGATTTCAACTTTCGGGGACTCAATCCCTACTATGTTTTTACCTAAAAAATGAGGCCTAAAAATCAATAGTAGGAATCTCACTCCCTACTTGCTAAAACCATCTAACAATTCTACTAACTACCGAACTAGAAACTAAAGCCCGAAAGACTTACCCGTTGAAGACTTCCGAACAATTTTCCAGGGCTTCGCTGCAAAATTTCCAGAGCTTCTCTCTCTAGAATCCTCTCTCTAGATTCGGCCAAAGAGGGAAGAAATGGTGTGAAAATGAAGAGAATGGGGGGTATTTATAGAAATGGTGGTAGGGTTTCGGCCGTCGGATCAACTTTGTGAGAAGCGATCTGGACCGTCCAACACAACTTTTGGAAAAAACCCTTTCTCCCCTTTTGCTTTCACACTAGGCCGAAAATTCAAGGGTCTTGGCCAATGGGAGGTGGCCACGTGTCACCTTCCGAAGCTTTCGACCGATTTCTCCTATCGGTGCCCGATTCGCGTGATTTCGGAGAAATCTCAAAATTCTGGATTTATAACTCTGAAAACATATTCTCACTTAGTAGAAATGTCCAAGTTAACCTATATTTTGATTTCATATAGGGCTCCAACAGTCCAGTTGAGTCTTTCTCGAAAACGTGTCCAAACGCGTCCTGTGTCGAAACTTGTTTTCTAAACATCAATCTCTTCGAAAAAATCACCGAATCCAAATATGTTCATGAAAATTCCCAATTCTTTTCCAAATGTCACAACATAACCTTTTCGTCCTCTTGGCTATCTCGGCCTTTTCTCGAATTTCCTATTTCGTCTTATTAGGAAAAAGCACAAACGGCTTCAGAATTAACTTCCGCAAGAGTCTAACGGAAGATAAAAACCCACTGATTAATATTTTTCCCTGACTTTGGAAATCTCATTCCTAGATCTCTAGATAGGATCCGTTTCCTGATTTTTAAATTACTATTCACATTTTTTAACTTTAATTAATTATATTATTATAATATGTGCAACTTGCAACAATTATTTTTCATTTCCTTTTTCATTTTTTTCCTCTTTTTTTTCTGCCCATTTTTTATTTATTTCGTTTTTTTATTAATTATTTAATTAATTATTTAATTAATTAAATAATTATTTTTACATAATTTTTACAGAATTTTCCCATTGGTCTATTCTTGCATTTAGGCTTAAAAATACCTAAACTCATCCATTTTTCTCAAAAATCTCCCATTAATTAGTAATTACATTCTTACTAATTTTAAACCAAAAACCACCATTTTTAGGGTTTTACATATTTATTCATGAATTTCCTTCACTTACACTTAAGTAATATTCTTGCATTTAGGCTTAAAAATACCTAAACTCATCCATTTTTATCAAAAATCTCCCATTAATTAGTAATTACATTCTTACTAATTTTAAACCAAAAACCACCATTTTTAGGGTTTTACATATTTATTCATGAATTTCCTTCACTTACACTTAAGTAATTAGCCTAATATTACTTAATTACCCAATTATCACTTGTTGATAATTTTCTTAATTACAATACCTCATTACCTTCATATTCTTGTATTAAAATTAGTATTTTCATGCTTCTTACATTATTCTATAATTTGTAAGGGTATTTTGGTCTTTTATTACCTTTTTGCACACTCTTAAACAATTTCTCCAATTTCATAATTTATTAAATTAGCATAATTAGAGATATTATATTCTCCTAATTCACTTGGGCATTTTACTGCCTTCTGGTATTTTTTTATAATTTTTTCTAAGTTACTTACCCTTTCCAGGGGTATTTTGGTCATTTTAGCACTTTGGCCCTTAATTTCCCTAATTCCCTACAGAATTTAACCTAGAATAATAGACTATATTCTCACAAGTATGGAGACATTATTTCACTTATCAGAAATATCCAATTTATTCATAATATTCCAGATAATAAAATCTGGGTATTACAAGAGCCCCCAAATTTATTTTTTTCATTAAATATTTTCCCTCACCTCCTCTCAAACCAAACATAACTTTAATTATAACCATTGGCTTTCTTGTACTAACCATTGGCTTTCTTGTACCCTTGATGATAATAGGATTTGCAATCTAGAGTACCACCCGTCCTCTCTGGAAAAGAGAGATTCGTACAAATAAAAAGTTGAAGACATGATGGACCATGTCTTAATTTTTTTTTTTTGGTTCAAATCATGCCTTAATTAAGCTAGGTGACCATGAGGAATTTTCCGGCTATATATATGAGTATGACCGTTTGTAACGGGGTTCTCTCTCTCTCTCTCTCAAACACTGAACATACACAGAGGTTAAAATTTTGGGAAAATCCATCTTAGGGCCCATATTAGCAAAAAAAAAGTCAAAAAAAACCCAATAAAAAGTCACATGTCAGGACCTTTTTTGGTATTATTTCATAAAACGTTAGTTGTTAGTGGGACTGATATAGTTGTTAACGGGTACTGATTTAGTTGTTAATGAGACTAATTAAGTTGTTAGGATATTGTTGTTAATGTTACTGATTTTGTTGTTAATGAGACTGATTTAGTTGTTAACGTTTTATGAAAAAAAAAAAAAGGCCCTGAGGCCTTTTTTGACATGTAACTTTTTTTTGGGACCTTTTTTTCACATTTTTTTTGCCAATATGGACCCTGTGATAGATATTCCCTAAAATTTTCTGATATTTATGAAATGTTTTATTAACTTGAGGATTGAGATGCTCATTATTGCACTTCATCTTCTTTGAAAAAAAAAAATCAAATATCAATGTAAAGTTTTAATCATATACTGTAAAATTGATTTTATACCACATTTATGATTATCTGATTGATTTTGTTCTGTCTTTCTCAAAAAAAAAAAAAAGGTAAGGGCATATTGGCAAGCAACTGAAATGGTGGCTCCATAATTCTCTAGCAAGTGTGCAAAGCTATATTGTTTTTTTTTTTTTTTTTTGCTCAGATCAAAGCTATATTGTTCAAAGAAGACTGTATGATAGTCCATTTAGGACTAAAAATAAATTTAATAGGAAAAAAGAAGATAAAAAGGAAGTTGGTAGTGTTATTTTGAAGATTCATGCTGTCTCTTACCCTCTTTACCTAAAAGTCTTTGTGCTGATTACGACTACAATTTCAAATGTTGAACTTGGGCCACATTATTATTATTGAAGTGCTTGTGTTTGATATGAGTAATGATTCTTTTTTCACCTATTTTTTTTTTTATTGGGTTTTCTTTCCTTTTCTTTTGTTTTTTTTTTTTGCTAGAGACATGTTCTTTTATTAAAGGGAATTCTATTCAAGGCACTATCAAACACTAATTATGAACACCTATTCTAAGGAGAATTCGAACCTTAAATTACCGACTTATAATGGAGCCACTTCACTAGACCAAACCCTATTGGTTAATTTTCATGCTCTTGCTAAGTATTACTACTTGGCTGCTCTTTTTGATTGGATTTGGGCTTTTGGGCCTTCTCTATTATCTTTATTTTCTTCTACTTTTATGAAAAAAACAAATCATACAAAAAAATGGTAACATGCCGACATATTTAGGTGATGGGGAAAATGATGATCAAGTGTTTAAACTTTTGATTATTGGTCTCGTTGATCATTTTAATTTCATGTATTTTAGATGAATATAAATTAATTATATATAAAACTATAAGTCATATTCTTGATTAATGTTTTTTTTTTAAAAAAAAATAATATAATGATTACCTTGCAATTTAATGACCCTTAGCTGAGAGGTCCTTTTGCTAGTTTAGTGACAATTTTGTGAAGTGGAAAGAGTCATATTCTTGGAAGTTTGTTTTTGTCAAAATCAAAATTATGGTAAATGTTCCTTTTCCTCTATTTTCCACTCACTTTTCTCTCCATTCGAACACAGAGTAAATGTTTGTTTGGATAGAGGGAAAATAAGGAAGACAATATTTGAAAAGAAAAATGTTCCAGTGTTTATAAAAGTTTTTCTTCTTAATAATCTATTCTCTCAATTTTTTTCCTCATACAAGTGAAGAGTAAAAGTTGCTAACCATCATTACGTGTACATGTTTGAAAAATACTCCTCCAGTTCTTAATATAAGATATTTGGGGAGTTGTTTTAGTTCTAAATATAAGACATATTTTCAAATTTGTCATTTTTTTCTTAATTTACCCTCTATTAATGCTTCCTCAACAAAAATAAAATAAGAAGGGGAATTAGTTAATTAAGTAAGATGACTAGGGTGTTTTAGAAAATATATGTCATATTAACTAACATAACTAACTTTCTTAATCTAATTAAATTAGATAAATATATCTTATATTAAGGACTCTAGTAATAAAGAAGAAAAGAGATGGAAATTAATTCCCCACGTTTGTAGCATTTCACGGGGCAAATTTGAAATTATTCAAAAGATTCCAACGATGCCTCGTAGAAGATAAATATATGCAGTGGAGATTAAAGATATCTGTAAGGAAGACTAACAGTTACCCATATGGTCATTCTATTTATAAGATTTAAATTTTTGAATTGCTTCAGTTCAAAAAAAAAAAAAAAAAGGTTCAGTTCCTTTAATAAGATTCAATCTAAGGTTGTTTGAATATTGACTCTATTTTTATTAATGTTACTGTTAATTAATTTCTATTCTCCCTCATTATCCCCCAATTGCTCTCCCGCTTACCGTGTTTATAATAAGGGTATATTTTTTTAAAATACATTTAATACATATTTATTACATTTAATTAATTTTAATAGATTTTTAAAATCACACAATTCAATTATCTGAATGTTATAAAAAGGACTGCTTGGGAGTTTGTGTTAGAGTGTTAATATTGTTGAAGAGGCAAATGGGTGTGTGTGATGCTTTGAGTGAAGAAGACAAAAGATTAAGGAGCTGGGTGCGTCGTGAAGGGTTAAAGTTGAGACTTATCTGAAGATACAGTTATAAGGAAGGTGGAAAATGGAATGATTATAACTAAAGTGTCCGGCAAATTTGGGCCCTCAAATTGCCATAAGCAAGAGATCCAGTTGAGCTTTAACGAACAAACTCTCAAAAGCAGGAATGAGATTAGGAAATCTCCTAAGAACCCTAATTGAATAGTACTACTATATAGTTGTAAGGTGGAGTGGCCTTCATAATTTTTATTTGAGAAGAGGAAAAAAGAGTAAAAAAAAAAAAGGAGAGTGAGAGAAAGAGATTGTTGAAGCACTGCTCGATACTAAATAGTGAGATTGCCCCTTTGAGGGGGCCCATCTAAAAGCAAGAACTTTGACATTAATTATAAGAGTTAGTTTTGGTCCTAATTATATGAGCAAGTTTTGACTTTTGTCAATTTTTTCCTATAATACCCCTATTTATACTTTTTCAATTATAATGAAAGACAATAATAATTTAATAATACATCTATATATTTTATAAAGTAAATAATGTTTACAACTCATTAATGTCATATACACCTAAATTATATTTTTTATTATAAATACGAAGCATATAATCTATAAATAGAATTATGTGTATTTTCTCATTAATGTCGGAGTACTTTATAAGTTGCGTAAATTCTATTGAATCTATTATAAATACCTAGTGAAGTGGTGGGTTGCTTCAAAAGGCAAAACAAGAGGAAATAAATTTGTAGTGTATCCTAATGACGATAAAATTTAGGAGGCAAAATAATCACCAAAGGAACAACTGAAATATCAATCAATTCCCTTAATGAGAAAATACACCTAAAATACTTTTTATAGATTATACACTTTAAATTTTGGGTAAGAGTATTTTAGGAAAATACACATAATTAACTACTTTAACTTTCTTCCTTAATCCCTCCAAATTCTGGTAATTTGTTTCTATAATTAGGACCGGAGGGAGTACCATTTTAGGAATGTAGGTCCTTTCTTTGGATTCTCTAGTTCAACCTTTCGATTATGGCCAAAATTCCCCCTATTTTTCTTGTTTTGCTTTGATTTTTTTTTTTTTACCTTGTATGGACTATGGAATATAACAAGGGTTAAATACCATTTTTGTTATAGAAATATCGGTAAGAGGGCACTCAGTACTTAGAAGTCTTTTTGGTATAAACTTTGCCCTGGAAGTTTACAATAGGGAGCAAATATGTCCCGGAAGTTTTTTTTAGGAGCAAATTTGCTCCGGAAGTTTTTTTAGGAGCAAATTTGCCCTGAAAGTTTACAAAAAGAGCAACGATCCAACGGTTAAGATCAACTGATCGGCAAGATCATTATGTTTGTAAACTTCCGAGGTAAAAATGATACCAAAAAACCCTCCAGGTGCTGGATGCTTCCTAATCAATACTTCCATGACAAAATTGGTATTTAACCCATATAACAAAATAGAACAGGTTGAGTTATAAATAATGCTCCCTATTTCATTTCATAATCTTGTAAACCTTTACTTCTGTCGTTTTAATGTAGGTACTCCCTCTGGTCCTTATTATAAGGCACCAACCACCAACATTTTTTGTTCCTTATTATAAGGCACCAACTTACTTAAACTAACTCATTTATTACTATTTTTCCATTATGCCCTCATTTTTAACTAACTCATTTAAACCTACATCATTAAAGTAGGGGTAAAGTTGGAAACATTTATTACTTTTAGACCTCATTAATGACTTAACCTCCATTCCTTGGTCCGTGAGAAATGGGTAGTTGGTGCCTTATAATAAGGACCAGAGGGAGTACTATGTAATCTAAATTTTTTTGTTAATATCATTTTTATTTTAATTCAAAAATAGTTATAAATAACGTGATTTGTCTTTTTAATACATGTATATACTGAAATAATTATTTACGATCTGATGATATGACTTATGAGGTAAAATTCAAATACTCCCTATGTTTATAAATATAAGGTCCAGTTAATTTTTTTTGAAAATGTTAAGGAAGTTAAATATATTACTTAATCAAAATATAAGTTGTGTATCAGGTCATGATTATGCCATTTCTTCTTGTTTATGGTTTTTCTACCTCATAGGCTTCCAAGTTGTGTAGGGTAGTTTTTGGTTGATGAAACTCATTTCTTATGTATCTTTTTATTTTTTTTACCTTTTTATTGAAATGAAATTGTCTCTTTGTCTATATATATATATATATATATATATATATATTATCATATTTATAAGTCATTTCTAACATGTTTTATCAAAATAAATAAATAAAAAAATCGTAAACTTTATTAATTCTTCCCTAAAATTTAATAATTTGCCATAGAAAAGTCTACCTTCTGAAATAACAGGATCATCGGGGTTTCTTGGTTTCTTTGAAAAATTAACCTTCAAGACCCAATTGTCACCCCAAATTCTGATTGCTCTAACATCTCCAACATCCCACCTAAGGCCTTTTCAAAGGAAATTTCTCCCATCCAGAATGTTAGACCAGCGCCACGAAATTTTATAGTCTTTTTCCGCTATAATAAACTCCTTTTTCGAGAAATATAAACTTTTTAGTATTTTAGCCCATAGATCAATCAGGTTCTTTAATTAGTATCTATTCAACGAAAATCTCGGAAGATTTCAGCCAAAATTGGTTTGGTGATTATCCCCCCCCCCCCCAACTAAAAAGACTTGCATAGTTTTAATTAGAACTAGAATCACCTCATTTGGAGTTTCTAAGACTAAGTTATGATTTTTCTAAATTTCTTCAAAAATTATAGTCAGATTTTCTGTTAAGTCCGAAAATGATAATATTTTTGGGTAAATGTATCTGGCCATAAGTTGAGAGTTTTGGGTAGGATAATAGGAATTTAATTATGTATTGGTGAGTATATATGTATAAGGATAAAAGATCACCAATGATGACCTATCTCTATGGATTTCAAAATTTAAAAGAATTGACAATGGCTTGAGCTCAAGAGAAAAATGATCCAAAAAAGATTTTTAATAAAGGTACAGTTTTAGAAAAATCATCAGAGTATTGAAGAGTAGTCATACATGTGAAGCAGTTAGGTTGGGGTATATCTTATATTTGGAAAAGTAACAGATGAGTGAATAACGTTCTATTATAATTTTTTTTATAAATGAGATATTTTAAAATATGATTTTGTGAGAAAAAAAAAATTGTCTTGATGCGCTGGCTGGAATGGCTCACAAGGAGCCTCACGATCACTCACAGAGGAGAGAAAAAGGTTCTCACGGAGGAGAGGATGAACCCGAGTTTAATAAACATCGCATTGAAGCAATATGAGCTTCTGTTATCTGCTAGCTGTAGATCACAAGTTTTTTTTTCAATTTTTTTTTTTTTTTGGATTATTGAGCTTTTGTCTCTGTTGACTGTTGACCTAAAAGCAACTCGCTCTCTTTTGCTCCAGCTTTTTGTCTCCTGACTGGACAACATCGTTGACGAGTTGTTTAGACTAAATGGTTGAATGGCATTCTTGATTTGGGATGTCACCATCAGGAAGAAGAAAGATTAAGGAGGACCCATGGCCTACTTGAGTTCTATATAGTACCTCTTTGTTTTTTCCCCTTCTCCACTCTTCTCTGACCTTTGAGATTTGGTTTGGGTGAAGTTACAGTCTCATTCTCCTATTTCTTTGGTAAGGCTCCGCTGCTTTGACATCATTATTATTAATTTCTTTGTTCTTGTCACTTACTTTTTCTTCCTCTTCCATGTCATCCATCTTCTCTTTCTTCTGGTTTTTATATTCTTTTGCGTGCCATGGTTATATTTTTCTTTTTGGAGTTCTATTGCTTGTTCTGATCTTCCATAACTATGCCCAACAATGCACGTTTGCATCATTTAAATTTGGTTTGAAAGGGTTTAATTTTAGTAGTCATCTGAAATATATATCTACTAACAAGTTTTTTTTTTGTTGAAGCGGTATGTGGACTCACCTATATAAAGAGTCTCAAAAAGTATTTAAAGAGGGAGAATATGTGTTCAAATCTTGAAAAGTATATCCTGGATACTACACTTGTTAGGGATGAAGAAAATATTTTACATGCTAAACTTCGGAAGGGATTAGTTTCAATGAAGGTCGGGGGTTGGGGGTTCGAACCCCACCTCCCTCACTTTCAATAAATCTTTTTTTTTATTAAAAAAACCCACCCAAAAAAAAAAACGCCGGATTTCAAGTCGTCAGTGATTGCAGGCTGTCTGGTGGTGGCCCACCGGTTAGGGTCATTTTTTTAATTTATTTAAAAGTAAGGACAAAAGGGTAAATTCACCCGAATTTATAAATCTCGATATGATTCTTGATACCTCTAAGTCCTGTAACAAATTTAACAGACGTTTAGAGGTTTTGTAAATTTAAATAGTATTTAAATATAATTTTCCCTATAAACAATGACAGAAGAGAATAATGTGTGGGATTTAGTTGTGGAGAGAGGGAAAAAGTTAGGGAAAATCAATTTCAGGGCCCTTTTAACAGGAGAAATTGTAAAAAGGGCCCCAAGATTCTGACAATCCTGCCTTTTTTGAGATTTTCAGAATCTTGGGTGAGTTGTTGACGGGGCTGATATAGTTGTTAACGGGGTACTGATATAGTTGTTAAATGTACTGATTTAGTTGTTAGCAAAAGTGTTGTTAACGAGTCTGATTTAGTTGTTAAAGACCTATCCGTTAACAACTATATCAGCCCCGTTAACAACTCACTAAAGATTTTGAAATTCTAGTGGACGCCTATGAGAGTCTACTTGAGCCTTCATATGGGCTTGTGCTTGAGCCTTCATATGGGCTTGTGCTGCTAAGAGATTAGTCTTGATTAAATTCAGTACAGCATCTCTTTAATTGAAGAAGTCTTCTAAGTCTGCAATAGGAGTAGATCCTTGAATATATGGTAGTAAATTTGGAGGTTCCTTTCCATAAACAATCTTGAAAGGTGTATACCCTGTAGAAGAGTGATAACCCGTATTGTAAGAGAATTAAGGCCAATGTAAATAATGATGCCAACACTTTTGGTGGTCTTGATAGAAACAACGGAGATAGGTTTCTAAACATCTGTTGACCACCTCAGTTTGACCATCTGTTTGCGGGTGATATGATGTACTCATTTTAAGTCTTGTGCCTGATAATTTAAACAACTCTTGCCAAAAAGAATTGAGGAAAACAGGATCCCGATCGGAGAAGATAGATTTAGGAGTCCCATGGAGGCGAAGAATCTCTTTACAAAACAGGGCAGTGTTGTTGCAGCCTTTTCAATGTTTTGAGAACACCATCGTGGTAACCTACAGGTCCTAAGAATGTCTGCTCTGATACCAAGTTGATAGGATTAACAGACTCAGAAGTTAGGAAAGGAGATTTAGGACAATCTAGAGTCAAGATCTAACCCTAGCCAACACAATGATTCTCTGGAAATACTTCTTCATTCATAACTTCATAAAACATAATACATGTATATAAAGGAATTACCTACCTAACTGCCTATACATAACTGTTATTAGGCAGATAAAACAGAATAACTTCTAATAACTGATAATAATTACTCTACCTTATCCTACTTTATCCTCTTGCGTTTGGAATAAACTAGCAGAGGCAAGGGATTATCATTCTCTCTAATATTCCTATCACATTTCCAACACATCAAAATTATCTTCACTCTTTAATGGGTAAAGGTCTAATTTTAACACTTGAGCTTATGCTTTGGTTGTGAGTTAATAGTGATGAGCTGTGGAGGAAGGAGGAGATGAGATCTGGTGGTGATTGAGGGGAGAGCATTGGTGGTGGACAAACGTCAAAGAGGGAGGGCTTTAGTTGGAGGAAGGAAGAAGGGGGAGGGGGTATGATGGAATTTTAGAAAGTTAAGAGGGTGGTGGGACCCAGAAGATGGCGGTTCTTGTTATTTTTCTGCTGGTTAGAGTATGAATGAGTTGGCACATTATAGACGCTTGAATAATAGGCGGGATCCACAAAAAAAAGTAATGGCCATTTAGAACATCTAACTACGCTAGATACCCATCACAAAAAAGTTTATTATTAAAAATGTCAGGGAATCCAGTGGGTATAGGTTATTCTTATACATATACTAATATAAGAAATTTTGTGACTTATTATTTGCAGAAAATACTTTGCCTCTATTCTTAACACTAGTCCTGCTGTTGCCATATGTTCCACCAGGTAGGCCAAGTCATGCAAGCATGTACATATGTATGATTCTAAATTAATTTTAAATAATATTTCTTAAAAACATTTTGTCCCAACTGACTCACGTACGGGCCTTGAATAGCCCTATGGAGATGGCTCCGTGAGATGCGAAAAAAGAAGGAGAAGCATAGATGGTCGCTTAAAATAATGGATGACCTTCTTTCAATTTGTCAGTGTTCCGACGAAGTTATGTCAGAAATAGTCTCGAGAACTTCCTCTGAGCAACTTTCACTGCAAAGAAAAGAGTTCAACGGTAAGAGGATTCATGAAAATTTCAAGACATTAGTTTACAAAGTATTATTACTATACATTTCATACATATAACTTTTTTTTGCCCAATATTTCATATATAGAACTTGATAATTTAAGAATCATAAATCTTTCTTCACCTGTAATGATGTGTGGCCCATTTGTGAATTTTCTAACACCAAAAGATAAAATATTGAGTAAATGCCATGAGAAAACTTTTGTGCCAAATAATATTGCAGTTATAAACTAAGTTTGTGATTTGGACTGTTGGTGGATAGAGTCAGAGTCAATGGCAACACCACCGTCTGGTAAAATAACAATTGATACACCGCTAATGATTGCTGCGAAGAACGGAGTGACAGAAATGGTGGAGAGAATTCTGGAATTATTTCCATTGAGGATTACAGATGTGAATGCTGAAGGAAAGAACATAGTTCTGCTAGCTGTAGAATACGGGCAAATGGAGGTATTCAGATTTTTGCGCAAACAGGAATGGCTAAGTCAAAGTCTGTTTGGGCAAGTAGATAACGAGGGAAACAATGCCTTGCACTTGGCAGCAAGTCTAGGAGTCGATACTCATGGGCTCAATCCTGGGGAAATCAATTGGTTTGAGGTGCGTATCTATCTAACCTATCTGCTACTGATGAGGTCAACATGGAAATCAAAACACTCATCAATAAATTCTTGTTAAACTTAAGCATATCTCCATTTAAAGTAGATGTATGCATATATGGTGACGCAGTTTGTTAAGAAGTCAATGCCTTGTGGTTTGTAGACTCTGAGATACAATAGGAAAATGGAGACCCCAGAAGACATATTCAGAGAGAGCCACAAGGAACTCATGAAAAGCAAAGGCGAGTGGCCGTCTAAGACTACACATGCATGTTCTGTGGTGTCAATCCTAGTTGCGTCGGTGGCCTACGCCACATGTACCAATGTGCCAGGCGCTTATGATGACAAAGGCTATGCAATCCATAGAAACAAGCCACCTGCGTTCAAAATTTTTGAATTGTCTTCTTTTTTGGCCCTCTTCTTCTCCCTCATTTCCACCATCTTGTTCCTGTCTATAGTTGCATCTCCTTCCCAATCCGTTTACTCTTGGAGATACGTTCCAGTCCAACTTTTTCTTGTCATGTACTCCATTGTTTGCTTGTGGATCTCTTTCTGTGCTGGTAATTTCTTCATGATGGATGACGAAAGTAAAAATTCGAACAATCCTCTTCTGCTTTATATTGCGTTATCGTCGGGGATCATCCTTCTAGTTGTTGCTCAGTTACCCAAATTGGTTAATCTCACATTTTCTAGCAGTTTGCTGACTCCTATCCCTAGACGCAAGGCCACTCGTCCCATTGAGTACCGAACTACCGAAGGACCAAGAACAAGAAAAATGGTGTAGATTTGAGCCTCCAAAATTAAGTGTATGTCTTATATAATATTTATTCTTCAAACAACACCAACTTGCATTACTTTTATTTTATAAGGTTTCGTGTGTGATTTGATGTTCTTATTTCTTTTCTGTTTGTAATAGAGTAAATACCCTTTTTGGTCACTAGAAAAAACACGGATGCCCTTTTTGGTCCCTGAAAAAAAATAAGTCACTTTTAGTCCCTAAAATGGAAAAATAAGATCCCTTTTAGTCATTTTGATCATTTTTTTTTGCACATTTTAATCCCTCAGAAATTCCCAAAAAAGTCATTTTTAGTCCCTAAAAAGGACCAAAATGATATTTCTTTTA
Source organism: Acacia pycnantha (assembly GCA_025563575.1). Classification (NCBI taxonomy): domain Eukaryota; kingdom Viridiplantae; phylum Streptophyta; class Magnoliopsida; order Fabales; family Fabaceae; genus Acacia; species Acacia pycnantha. The sequence goes on along the minus strand of JAMWYP010000055.1, from coordinate 652,632 downwards.
CTCAGGGACGAAAAAGGGTCAAATGTGTTTTTCCAGTGACCAAAAAGGGTATTTACTCTTTGTAATAATATCTGTGAGCAACTGAGCATACTCTCGCTCCGTCATACTCCTGTAGTTTGATTGATTTCCTTTATAAGATTATGCAACAATCAGTAACATGAACGAGGAAATGAATACCTTGTCTCATATAAAACAATGATTGCGATAAAATATGGTATCATATCTATTTAAATTCATGTAAGTTTATTTATTCAATCAATTATTATAAATAATAAATATTACTTCTGTGTTTATTTAACCTTTTGTAATAACTATATATGAAATTATAATCATAACTTAATTGTAAACAAATTCAAAGTCGTGTTATTGGAAAATATTAATAAAATAATTTTTTATAACTTTGGGAAGATTTGGGAAAATATCAGTGGTAACAAATTTTTTTCATATTAATCATGCAAAATCACAACTAAGCATGCAAAACAAACCATAGAGAACAACACCTTACAATACTGTATCATCAATGAGGCCCATACATCATATTGATAACTTAACAAATTGCTAACTAGTGCGCATACATAATTAAATGAATAATACCAATCTGAGTTGGCTTAGATGGTAAGGGATCCAGGATTAGGCCCTTGGGTCGTGGGTTCGATCCCCTCTGCCGTCGTTGGGACTCCTTTGGTAGGCGATCTCGTAAGTCCCCAGTAAGTGCTCATAGAGCCCGGGGCCGTGCCCTGGCCTTGGTGGGGGACTGATGCCGAACCCCTCCAAAACTTTTTCTTATCAAAAAAAAAAAAAAATTAAATGAATAATTAATTAGCGCACATTGCTATGGAAAATAATCTCATTTATGGAAGGCAACTTACATGTTCTATCACATATGCCTATCTTTATTCATATATAATTACGCTAAGCATACTTCACCCCTTCCACAAACTTCACATGGCGTCTCAATTTCTGCCATTTCTTTTTCAGATTATCAAAAACCAGTCCCAAGCTGTAGCAACCTCATAATGCATCTATTTATTTGATCATTTGTTTATTTGTAAACATAACGCCTCTTTACAGATGGCACAAGTTCAAAAATCAGTTTCCTCACTCAATATATCAATAATCAAATCTTTAACAACCAAATGGAACTTACAGATATCATGGTATCAACATATAAGCTGTCTCTTTCTTTTCTCATTATGAAGTCTAATGCTAATATTCCTAATTAACAGACCCTTTGTTTCAATGTACTAAGACTAGAGGCAATAACTCAAGCAGAAATCACATAATAGACATATATACACCCATAATTCACCAATTTAACATATTAAGAAACAATTTTGTTTTTTTTTTTCCTTAGACTTAACTTCAGAGAACCCAAATCCACCCAAGCTAGAACAGTAAGCCACATATTCGATAATCCCAAACCAAGCAACCCAAACACATGCAACACCAATTTCCATCTTTACTCTACCTTTAGTTATTTTTTCGAAACAATCGAAGTTGTTCCATCTGAGAACCAGGATTCAAACACCCTTCACAAACTACAATCACTCCAATTGAAGAAACAGAAAACGGAAAGGGGCTTAGGTGGCTTACCTAGATCGGATTCTACCCTTGCATGTGGATTTTGGCCTCTCCTTCTTCGGCGACCGTGTGCTTCTTTCACCTTCCGATTCTCGCTCTCTTGCTCATTGTTTCTTTTTGGCTGAATGATTGGAGAATGAGAGAAATAGGAGAGTTAAATGAAAGGAGGCAGCACGCGTGAGTGTTGTGAGGGTGGTGAGAAGATTATTTCACCCTTCGTTAAGCCTTTGTTTTCAACTTGGTCCTATTCTCAATACAGTGGCGGAGCCAGGAATTTATATTTGTGGGTGCACAATTCGTGAGGGGTTCGGGGGCTGCCCCCGTAAATTTTTTCTTCAAGAAAGTTTTAAATGCATTAAAAATCAAATGAATATAAATAAGAAAAGAAAAGAAAACATCAACTTAACATAGAAAAACAATAATCAAGAGTCAACTAAATGAAAGTTACCTCAAAAAGCACGGAAGTTATGGATCTAGAACGGAGAGATTTGGAGAGCAGGGGAAGCTATGGATTTGGAACATATTCGCGAGGGGAAGCTGTGGATCTGGAACGGACAGATAAACCAAACTTACTACAAACCATCAAACTCATTACAATTCATTATGGAACACAGAACTTTAAAAAGCTACAAACTAAATAGAAAGTTCTAAACAAGGAGAATTTTGCATAAAACCAAAGTTTCAACCACCAAACTCATTACAATTTTAAATAAAGCTAATCAATGAAATTGGACTACTCAATGATTTCTGAATTAAAGAAACTATCTTTGCCAGTTTAACCAAATCACAAAAATCAGGTATCTAACTTAGTACAGAGGATTCTACAATTTAGTGAAGAAACAAACAAACAATCAAGAGAAGTGCTTGATCTAACTCAAAATTTAGTTTTAAGCAAACAAAATTATAACATCAGAACCACAATGTTCCCCCCTTTAAAGACAACAAAACTGTATAGGACAAATGCTCTACTGAACCCAAATCAAACCTATAATAACCTTAAAGTTCACCCAAAAAAAGGAAGAAAAAACAATCATCACGAATAACATCTGAAAACATATGGTTATACTACCTAAAAAATCTTAAAAAATAGATTGATTTCTTTCATTTACCTCGGTAAACCTCAAACCCAAAGAATAATTTGTTTTGTCACTGCACAATTTCAATTCAGGTACATAAACTCAAAACGTGGCAGCCTTGCTAATTAGTAACAAACACCTACATAAAGGAGGAAGGAAAACAATGAGAACAAATGCATTACAAACTCAAGTTATTCTCCATTTTCAAAGAAATGGATGCACATACATTGTGCCACCATAAAGGAAGGAATGCCTCATGAGATTTGCTTATCAAAGATAAAACAAAATTGCTTATTAAAGGAAGGATTTTGTCCTTTAAGAAATTTCCCAGAACTTGTGGCGTTATAAGCAGGGCAATTCAATCACCTTTACACAATAATTACATATATCTTGATGATTAAATTTGTCAAACCTCAAATTCTTAACAAGTATTTTCAAGAGGGAAAAACAAAGAAAGTGCAGATTGGCAAATTTACCCGAATGGTCATGTTGATTTCTCTTTGAGCAACTTGTACCCAATTAATGTTCCACTTCTAGCAGCAGTCGTAATCACAGGAACGTGGGTTTTTGGAAGTAGTATTTTGGGGACTTTTGATTCGTTTCTTTGTGCTTTGGATGTGTCAGGCCTTTTCAGCTTTCAAACGAGTTAAAGCAAACTCTCCCAGTATTTAATAGTTTACTAAATATAAAAATGTAGACAACTCAATCAAACGGATGGAATAATTAGATACTCTAATTATCTTGGAAAACCAATGGCAGATATGATGATGATGGCATCCCATTTTAAAAGCGGAATTTTTTTTTTTCAATCAGAGTAGAGCATTGGAGCGAAAGAGTAACTGATCCATAACAAAAGATTAACCAAAGTGTAACATAGTAACGATTACAGTCATCCTAGTGTTCGAATATAAAATACGGAAAGCGGTAAAGATATCTCGGCCGATCGTCTACTCCTGCTTGTTTCCCCGGTCTCCAATTTTGGTCCTCCGGACCCTGAAGCTATAGCTGAGATCCAATTTACCACATTGGATCTCAGGTAACGGTTAACCTCATGCTCAAACAATACAGTATATAGACAACAGATATTCAAGACAATACAACAGTATATCAATACATAAGCATACAGCAGATGCATGATCAATATGACGATAGAACATAAGCATAGAGCAGTATGTAAAGCCCCATAAGGTAAACAATAACAACAACAGCCTGCACATATCCAGTGCCACGATACCCACTCGTGTCCTCAACGCTAGGAAAACATAACGGCATTATTATGACTATAACCCGTGTAAACCTGTCTGTATATCAATCTCTGAACGTATCTATCACATATATGTACTTAAGAAGCACAGGATTAGTGTTACAATACGCGTCCGTACCTCCGTTGACGATATACGGTATTTCTGGAATGTTTTGACGAAACGCCTTTGACGAAATCTGGCAGTGGCAAAGCGGTAGTCGGACAGAGTAACGACAGCAGATCAAGATTACTGATGTCCTATAAGAGTAATATCACATTTATTAGTGATTTGACATCATAACAGGAATTTTAGGTAAAAATTACCATTTTGCCCCTATTCCCCTAATCGACGGAATTTCGCCAGCGCTTCGCTACTTTGACTTTAATTTCTTCCAAAATTTTGCCAGAACTTCGACCCAATCATGATTTTCGAAATTCTCACTTAAAATACCCCTAGTATATGATATCTAATCATACTCGGAAGATTAAAGACTAATCTAACATTTCTACGCTAACTACTGAAACTTAAGACTAAGGACCGGAAAACTTACTCAGAGCTTCGCTGCAGAATTCCCCGGGCTTCTTCTCCTCCTTGCTGGTCCTCCAATTCGAAATTTTAGAGTGGATTTTTGTGTGAAGAGTTCAATGAAGGTGAAGGGGTATTTATAGGAAAAATACGGTCACTATTCACACTTTGTCAGGCGGATACTGGACCGTCGGATCGCACACGGATGAGGTGGCACAATCTTGGCCCTTAACACCTCTTGGCTGACCTCCCCCCCCCTTAGGTGGCACATTGTGACATCATCTTTGATGATGACACATGATACTTTATGCTCCCGGCCCGGTAGAATTCCTCGATTGGCGTGCGAATCGCGTAATCGCGTAAAATTTCAGAAATCTGGAATCACAACTTTGAAGATCCTTCCTCGCTCACTAAAAATGTCTGGCCTAAATAAATTTTTAATCCCTTCCAGGCATTCTCCGGTCATGCTGAAGTTTTACGGAAAAACGTGTTGGTTACGGAAGAAATTTCCGGAATCGTCAACCTCTAGACAAAAATTCACTGATTCCAAATATGTCCAGAGAATTATCAACTCATTCCCAGATGTTGAGTTATAATTTATTTTCTTCAAATTCCAACTTGTGACTATCTGCCTTTTTCACAGATCACCCTATTTCGTCTTATTACCTAATGATTCAACCGATCACAGAAATGACTTCTGGGACAGTCCAGTCCGAGATAAAAATTCACTCATTTATATTCTTCTCTGACTTTAGAAAATTTGTTCATGGTTCTCTAGATAGGACTTTACTTCTATCCGTGGTCATTTATCCTATTATAAATTATATTAATATTTTATTCCAAGTTGCATAAAAATCATGATATTTTCACATTCAATCCTATCCTATTTTTTTTGTCCAATTCGGCTGCCCCGCCCCCCTTTTTTTGGATTTGTAAATATTTTCTTTAATTTAATTAATTATTTATTTATTTATTTATTTCAATTTTCTTAAAAATTTCACAAAATTCCCTTATTGGTCCATTCTTGCATTTAGGCTTAAAATTACCTAATCTCACCAATTTTTCCTCATATTTTCCAATTAATTAAAAAATATATTTTTGCTAATTTTTATCCATTAACCACTAATTATAAGGTTTTACATAATTATTTATGAATTTTCCTTTGTTCATGCTTAAGTAATTAGCCAATAATTACTTAATTAACTTCTTACTAATCTTTGATAATTTTCTTAATTAATACAACTCATTACCTTATAACTTTTGCATTGACATTAGTAATTTATGTCCCATGCATTATATTAACAATTACGGGGGTATTCTGGTCATTTCAATACTTTTTAATTCTTTTCCTTTAATTTTTCCAAGGTGATAGTTTATTAAATTACTAAAATTAGAGACAATATTCTCTCTTAATTTTAATAATTATTTTACTGCCTCCTAGGATTTTTTTCATAATTTTCTCAGATCTTTATATGCTCCCAAGGGCATTTTAGTCATTTTGACTTCTTATTCTTTTTCCCTAAGTTTCAAGAGATTTTTCCCTCATAAATACGATAAATATAAAACAGAAATTGAGACCACAAATTTATTATCAGAAATGGCCATTTTATTTATCCGGGTATTACATTTCTCCCCCCGTTAAACAAAATTTCGCCCCCGAAATTTACTCTAACGTAACTAAACTCCGGGCCATGAACTCCGGATACTTCTCCTTCATCTCTCTCACAGTTTCCCAAGTTGCCTCTTCTGGTGATAAACCCTTCCAGACTACCTTCACTATCGATATGGTCTTGTTTCTGAGCTGTTTCTCTTTGTGATCGATAATCTGCTCCGGCTCGACTACAAAGGTATTATCATGTCGTACTTCAACGTCCTCGTACTCGATGACATGATCACGGTCTGGTTGGTACTTCTTCAATTGTGACACGTGGAAAGCGTCGTGGAGATTACTCAGGTTCGGGGGTAGGGCTATCTGATAAGCTACTTGTCGTCGCTCGGCCAAAATTTCAAACGGTCCTACATACCGTGGACTAAGCTTCTTCTTCCTCTTAAGCGTTCTGCCAACACCGGTTACTAGGGATAACTTTAGAAACACATGGTCACCAACATAGAACTTCAGAGGTCTTCTCCTTTTGTCAGCATAGCTCTTCTGTCTGCTTTGTGCTGCCAGGACTCTTTTCTTGATCAACGCGATTTGTTCGGAGGTCTGCTCAAGCATATCCGGCCCAAGTAATTACTTTTCAGAAGAATCTGTCCAGCATAACGGTGATTGACACTTACGCCCATACAATGCCTCGAACGGGGCCATTTGTATACTAGCATGATAACTGTTGTTATATGCAAACTCTGCTAGCGAAAGATGTCGATCCCAACTTCCTTTAAAATCTAGGGCACATGCTCGCAACATATCCTCCAGCGTCTGGATCGTTCTCTCAGATTGACCATCAGTTTGTGAGTGATAAGCTGAACTGAACCTCAGCTTGGTCCCCATACCTTCGTGTATTGCCTTCCAGAAACGGGATTGGAACCGCGCATCCCGATCAGAGATAATACTCTTAGGGACACCGTGTAGCCTCACAATCTCTTTGATATAAATCTCCGCCAATCGTTCCGGAGAGTAGTGGATACTGATGGGAATAAAGTGTGCCGACTTGGTTAACCGGTCAACAACTACCCAGATCGTATCATGATTCCTGATCTTGGGCAAACCCACCACAAAATCCATGGCTATGTTCTCCCATTTCCATTCAGGCAATTCAAGACCTTGCAAAAGACCAGGGGGTCGACGGTGTTCAATCTTCACCTTTTGACAGGTCAAGCATTTGGCCACGTATTGGGCTACATCTTTCTTCAACCCGGGTCACCAGAGTTTGGATTTCATGTTCTAGTACATCTTGACCATGCCTGGATGTAGAGTATATTTACTCTTATGAGCCTCATCCAGTACTTTCCGCCTTAATTCGTCAACTGGCGGTATGTAGATTCGCTTTTTATACCTGACCAAACCACTAGGTGATAGGTCATGGTCTTGGGTCTCACCTCGAGAGATCTTCTCACGAATCTTGATAGCCCAATCATCTTGCTTCTGAGCTTCATCAACTTCGTTTCTCAGATCATACTCCCCTTGACTCATAAGAAGAGTTGCAAGATAGGCATCAGCTGGTGTGTGGAGACCCATGCAGATTTGATTGGATAGATTCAGATCTCTGAAATCTTCCAGTAATTTCTGCTCTTGTATCATAATGTATGCCACCTGCACCATCTTTCTACTAAGAGCATCCGCAACAATGTTAGCTTTACCCGGATGATACTTGATCTCCAGGTTGTAGTCTTTAATCAGCTCCATCCAGCGACGCTGTCTCATGTTGAGTTCTCGTTGATCGAAAAGGTACTTCAGGCTTTTGTGGTCACAGTACAGTTCTACGGTCACACCGTACAAATAGTGCCTCCATATCTTCAAAGCAAACACGATAGCTGCAAGCTCTAAATCGTGTGTAGGGTAATTCAACTCGTGAGGCTTCAGCTGACGAGAGGCATAAGCCACCACTCTGCCCTGTTGCATTAGGACACATCCCAATCCCTGCCCACTGGCATCACTATAGACAACATAAGTCTCATCTGGATCTGGGATGATTAACACCGGTGCTGTAGTCAACCTCTCCCTCAGTCTCTGAAAGCTCTCCTCACAGTCGTCTCCCCGTACAAAGGGTTGATTCTTCCTTGTAAGCTTCGTCAATGGTAAGCCTAGACGCGAGAAATCCCGTATGAATCTGCGGTAGTATCCCGCCAGACCCAAAAAACTACGTATCTCCGTCACTGTTTCTGGCCGCTTCCAGTCCAAAACTGCTTCCACCTTGCCTGGATCTACTGCAACTCCGTTGCTAGATATAACATGGCCCAGAAATCTAACTTCCGGCAGCCAAAATTCGCATTTGCTCGCCTTAGCGTAGAGTCGCTTTTCTCTGAGTATGCTTAACACCATTCGCAGATGTTCTTCGTGCTCTGCTCTGCTCTTAGAATAGACGAGAATGTCGTCGATAAACACCACAACAAACTGATCTAGGTGTTGACGGAAAATCCGGTTCATGTAATCCATGAATACCGCAGGTGCATTTGTTAATCCGAAAGGCATCACAAGGAATATCACCATCTTTAACTCGCAACTGATGGTATCCCGAACGCAAATCAATCTTAGAGAAAACAGTGGAACCAGATAGTTGATCCAAAAGATCATCAATCCGAGGAAGTTGATATTTGTTTTTTACGGTTACTTTGTTGAGTTCACGGTAGTCGATACAGAGTCGAAAGCTTCCGTCTTTCTTTTTCACGAATAGCAGTGGGGCTCCCCATGGTGATACACTGGGTCGAATGAACCCCTTAGCTAGCAACTCTTCTAGTTGCTTCTTCAACTCCCGCATCTCGTTCGAGCCATACGATACGACGCCTTTGATATTGATCCTGTACTGCATCAATTCAATATTGAACTCCACTTCTGGGTAGGAGGTAGCTCGGTGAGATCCTCTGGGAATACATCGGAAAATCATTCACCACGGGGATATCCTGGAGTGAAATTTCGGCTTCGCTTTGACCGAGAAGAATATCATGAACGCTTGACATCCCTTCTTCATGCATCGATCGGCTTAGTAGCGGAGAGAAAGTTCAGCTCACTTCAACCTTATCTCCGGGAAAAGATATCTTCTTCGTGCCACAATCGATCATTGCACCATTGGCCGTCAGCCAATTTAGACCGAGTATGACGTCGATGTCGTGAAGAGGTAGACGGATAAGGTCCACCTTAGAAACTCGCCCATCCACATTCACCGTACAATCAAAACATGCATCAGAAGCTAAAGATTTTACACCTAGTGGTGTGGACACTACCAGATCATATAGTAATCTATAGGCATGCATCCCTAGGTGACTTGCACAATCATAGGAAATAAAAGAATGACTGGCACCCGAATCATACAATGCCTACAATAGATTCCCATTAAGGTAAATTGTACCTTGGACCATCTCCGGGGACTTTCTAGCCTCTGAATCTGTCAATGCAAAGATCCGGCTGGCGCTCTGAGGTCTTGCCTCTCGTAGCCTTCTCGTGGCAATCCCGCTGAAGTGCCCGGTGCTTCGGCACTGAAGCGATTTGCTTCCCATCACAGCTTGGCTCCGGATGGTACTTCTTGCATTTTGGACAAGTCTGGGATCCCTGCTGCCTGGAATTGTTCTGTTGCCCAGCTTGATACGGCCTCTTGTTCCCACCCTGGTTATTGTTCCAAGGTGCCTTCCTCTTCTGCGAGGAACCTCCGCGGTTAGACCCACTGCGACCAGCATTGTTCCCCTCCTGGCTTCGGAATCTGCCCAGTTCTTTCAAGTTGCGCTCGGTCAATCGGCACGACTCCACAGCTTTGGCCATGTCAAGAAATTGTTGAGACACCAACCTAGTCGTTACGTCGTACTTCAGTCCATACACCAACCTGTTAGCCTTCCAGCTTTCATTGATATTGGTTTTTAGATACGATGAGTATCGTGACAGGTTGGTGAATCGGGCAAAATAATCGTCAAATGATTCTTCCTGCCCTTGCTGGATATGCAGAAATTCCTCCTCCTTAATCACCTGAATCGAGGGAGGGAAATACTGCTCGTTGAATTTCTCAAGGAATGTCTCCTAAGTAACAGGGACGTACTGGTGCTGTAAGGTTGTGGAAACACTCTTCCACCATCGGTGTGCATCACCCTCAAGCTTGTAGATCGCCAGCTGAGCCTTCCGATTCCCCGGGCATTCGATGACTTCAAAAATCTTCTCCAAACTTAGAAGCCAATCCTCAGCTAACTCATTCTTTTCACGGAATCCGGGTGGCTTCAGCTTGTAGAACTGGTTGACCCAGCTTTCTGTGGTCCTTTCTATTCGTCCTCGCCTAGGTGGTGATTGGGATCTCTCAGACCCCTCAGTCTCTTCATCATTTTCTTCATTATCATAATACTCTTTATCGTCTTCCTCGTTGTTGTCCTCATCATTTCGCTCTTCTTGTTGTCTTTGTCTTTCTTGTCTTTCTGTCATAAGCGCATCGATAAGAGCTCTCTGCTCTTGCAAAGTTTGTCGCATCTCCAGTATCTCGTTTTGTTGGTTCAATAATTGGTTTTGCTCGGGTTGGTCCTCTTGGTTTCGTTCAGGTATTGCTCCTATCTGAGGCTGTCTGCCTCCTCTTCTACCTCGGCCTCGTCCTCGTCCTCGGCCTCTTCCTCTACCTCTACATGCACCAGCACCTCTTATGTTGACCATATTTTAACTTTTCCTTTATTTAAATAACGGATAGAAACGTCAGAAAGTAGCACAACAATTGGCACTAAAATATATATACTTTCATATATAAGATGTAGTGTACATGCTAACATATATTACATCATTCAGCTGGTTTATGACCAGTGGTTATATCCCTACGTTTTCATAACTTCTCATTTACATGTTGTCTAAAACTAGCCCTTGGAGATGATTTAGAAAGGAGTAGAAATCAGTTGTACGTTCTCCGCCTAAGAGCTTATTCGTCTGTTCCATCCAGAGGCGGTCTCGGGGAAAAAGGTATAGGGTTGATCTCACCCAATCGTCTCGCTGGTAGGGAAACTCATTGTGTTTTCTCCGTACATACATCGTTTTGACTTGTTCTAGATATCGGAAGTACGTTCCTTTGATAGTCTTGCTGCATCGTTTTGCCATCAAGTACTCCGATCGTAGGGTGCCTATCAGCGTTTTGTTCGTATCTAGAACATGTCGTAGGATGTTGGGTTCATAGAAAGATTCACTCTCAGAATCATCTTGGTAGCTTAATAGTTGGAAATACTCACGGTTGTCGTCATCAGATGAATGATCTGATCCAACAAGTTTCTCTGGCTCTAAAGGCATACTAGCCATTGGCTCAGGGTAGCACACTGGATCAGGGTCATATATTGGTTCAGGGTTATCAGGGTTTTGTCCTCGTCCCACCGTTTCTGCAACTACGGATCTATGAGCGTGACGTCTCATTCTTCCGGTGGTAAAGGTATACGAATGTTCGTCTCTGTCCATCTCTACACATTACACCAGTGCTCATATCAGTACTCATTTTCAAAAATGTGCTCAAAGTTAAAAGGCTTTTGAACATAACTCCGTTATCCGAACAGAATGGCCAGGTAAGTATCTACCATGGGGGCCTCACCGAATTATACGGCGACTTATGGCACACCCACGTAGACTAGCCTTGCCTTCAGCACCAAACTGTTCGTAGTAACATAGTCGGGTTCATGCCAGAATGAATGCTCTGATACCAAAAATGTAACATCCCATTTTAAAAGCGGAATTTTTTTTTTCAATCAGAGTAGAGCATTGGAGCGAAAGAGTAACTGATCCATAACAAAAGATTAACCAAAGTGTAACATAGTAACGATTACAGTCATCCTAGTGTTCGAATATAAAATACGGAAAGCAGTAAAGATATCTCCGGCCGATCGTCTACTACTGTTGTTTTCCCCGTTCTCCAATTCTTGGTCCTCCGGACCCTGAAGCTATAGCTGAGATCCAATTTACCACATTGGATCTCAGGTAACGGTTAACCTTATGCTCAAACAATACAGTATACAGACAACAGAAATTCAAGACAATACAACAGTATATCAATACATAAGCATACAGCAAATGCATGATCAATATGACGACAGAACATAAGCACAGAGCAGTATGTAAAGCCCCATAAGGTAAACAATAACAATAACAGCTTGCACATATCCAGTGCCACGATACCCACTCGTGTCATCAGCGCTAGGAAAACATAATGGCATTATTATGACTATAACCCGTGTAAAACTGTCTGTATATCAATCTCTGAACGTATCTATCACATATATGTACTTAAGCAGCACAGGATTAGTGTTACGAGACGCGTCCGTACCTCCGTTGACGATATACGGTATTTACGTACGTTTGACGAAACCGCATTGTTGACTGGAAACAAAGAGGCCGGCAATGTACGTCGGACAACGTAATGTAGCAGATCAAGATTGCGATGTCCTATAAGAGTAATATCACATTTATTAGTGATTTGACATCATAACAGGCATTTTAGGTAAAAATTATCATTTTGCCCCTATTCCCCTAATCGACGGAATTTCGCGGTAACCGCTACTTTGACTTTAATTTCTTCCAAAATTTTGCCAGAACTTCGACCCAATCATGATTTCGAAATTCTCACTTAAAATATCCCTAGCATATGATATCTATTCATACTCGGAAGATTAAATACTAATCTAACATTTCTACGCTAACTTATATTCTGATATATAATCTAATGTTACACATAAGTAATTTAGAGAAATCATGTCATCATATATGTTGTAATTAAATTATGTATTTAACTTATTTAATATTCTTAAATTAAATAAAAATATGTCTTACATCAAATACTACAAGAATATTATTCAGTAAGTAGAGTTATTTTTAATCATACAATATCTAAAGAATGAGTAGCAACGTTTACTTCATAAATATTACATAGCATAACTTATTATAAATTATATATTTTACGATCAATCTCAATATGACTACTATTACGTTAGTTTTGAATTAATGATCTCTAAAGATTTGGATTAATTATCTGTTAAAATTGCTTAGTTTTAGGTTGAAGTTAGTAGCAAGAATAGCCTCAATATAAGAAATGAAAAATTAAGAAAACAAAGAACAGGTTTAAATTTATAGAGGAATGGAAATTTTAGAGAGGAAATGTTTTCTTGGTTCATGGAATTAGGTCATTCGGAGGCGGAGCCACGGGTGCTAGGGGTGACCCCCCGCCCCTCTAAAATTATAGAATAAAATCTAGATTTTTAGAAAATTATATTTTTAGCCATATATAAATTTTAATATTTTCACTTTTGTTTTCATTATTAGTTTCATGAAGAGACTAAAATGAAATTATTGAAATGTTTCTAGGATGGAAATGTAATTTCAAGAATATTTGGGTTTTATTATGAAATATTCGCCTCCCCAATTAGAATTTCTAACTCCATCCCTAATGACTCATTCCATCCACTAACGCGTAACGACGTCTTGTCTCCGATCAGCCACTACTCCATCGATTTAGGGGGACTTTCTTTATAATTTCATCTGTTTTGCCCTTTTGTTATTGTATGGCATTCACTGCTTCAGACCCAAGTAGCCAATCAAGACTTGATGCTTGTCTTTATTTCCTGACCATCAATTATAGAACACTAACACAGTGATTACATTTTATTTATATTAATTTCCATGATTTTCTTAATCATAACTCGTTCCATCGATATACCTTCTATGTAGGGTTGATAAGTACTACTTCTTGCTTAAAATATAAGAGCCAAACAATTAAATTAAGTAATTTAAAAAATCAATTAAAAATAATAAATATATAAAACAATATAACTTAGTTTCCTAAAAATCCAAATTTTATGGAGTGGGTCAGTGGGAGAGGGTTAATGGAAAAAGAGACGAGAAAGAATAAGTGGGAAAAAAAAAGATGGAAGATGTATATAATTAATTAAGGATAAAATTGAAAAAAATATTAAATGATAGAGTGAAAAATAAAGTAATCTTATATAAAAAAAATGGGAAAATTCTAAATAAATACCATTTGAATTTGCAAAACCCCCAGAAGTCTGTTGAATTTGTAAAAAGACTGAGAGGTACCAAGGACCTATAAGGGATATGCAAATTCGTGTGAAATTACCCTTTTACCCTTAGTTTTAAATAAATCAAATAAAAATAAAAATAAAAACCCAACCCCCCACCACCACCGGCGACCACCACCGCCAGTGGTCGGCCGGCACCACCACCACCGCCGGCGGTGGTGGTGGTGGTGGACGGCCGACCACCGGCGGTGGTGGTGGCCCACCGCCGGTGGTGGGGGTTGGGGGTTTTTTATTTTTATTTGATTTATTTAAAACTAATGGTAAAAGGGTAATTTCACACGAATTTGCATATCCCTTATAGGTCCTTGGTACCTCTCAGTATTTTTACAAATTCAACAGACTTCTGGGGGTTTTGCAAATTCAAATGGTATTTATTTGGAATTCTCCCTAAAAAAATCACACTCAATCGATACAAGTATGACTCTTTTATTTTAAACAAGAAGTAATACATACTCCTCTTTCAAAATATTTTCTACTTTCTCGTGCTGATATTAGAATTGGTTGTTATATCCTTTTATTTTGTTATATCCTTTTATTCTTCCAATTAGTTTGGTTTTTCTTTCAGGTCATGACTATGCCGTTTCTTTTTCTTGTTTATGGTTTTTCTGCCTCGTAGGCTTCCAAGTTGTGTAGGGTAGTTTTTTGGTTGAAGAAACTCATTTCTTATGCATCTTTTAATTTTTTACCTTTTCATTTAAATGAAATTTGTCTTTTTTTCAAAAAAAATATCATTCTTATTATCCTATTTATAAGTAATTTCTAACATGTTTTATCAAAATTAAAAGGAATTTTAAATTTTATTAATTCTACCTTAAAATTTAATAATTAACCTTAGAAAAGTCTACACATGATATTTGAAGGGCAAAATCGTATATTCATATGAAAATTTTAATGACATTACTTACAAATAACAAACAAAAATCCCTATTTTTTATAAATAGAACTACATGAGTATTTTATAATTAAATAAGTGTATATTGTTAAATATGTTTAGTTATATTTATCAATTTTATTTTTATTTAATAGAGAACAAAATCTCTACAATAATAAATAAAGAATAAAATTGGAAAAATTTCCCTTAAATCCCTATTTATAAATTTATTTGTGAAATGAGACTTGAGATCATGTAAAAATGTGTGATACTTGAATGTAAATAATTATAATAGAAGAAAGACAAAAGTACTCTCAATGAAAACATTCCCTTTGTGCAATATCTACCCATAAATTGAGCATTAACGATTCTCCACCAACATTGATTTCATTGAAGAACCTTCAAAAGGGTTTAGCTTGATCCACGGAAGCAAATTATCTTCTTCTTCTTCTTCTTCTTTTTTTTTTTTGCTCAATATAATTCAATTCAGAAACAATCAACTTCAAGAGAGGATGGCTGATGGTGGCAACGTCTGTCTCGGGTCATGGAAGCAAAAGCCCTACTATAAGCTTAAAGAAGGGAAGGAGGTAAAATGAATTCCGGGTTATGAAATTGCAAATCTTAGACTTCTTTTTTTAATGAGAGATGAGTTATACATAAAGAAAATTAATTGCATAAGGAAAGATGAAGTGTACATAAAGAATATAGTTTTCATATAAGAAGATCGATTACATAAAGGAAAATACCATTGGCACATAAGAGAAGATTATTTGCACCAAGAGAAGATAGTTTGCATAAAATATAATTTGCACATATGATACTAACTTGGCACAACAAGGAAAATAGATTGTACAAATATAAAGATGGTTTGTATTGAAGAATATGTATTGCATAAATAAATGGAAGATGTTTGCATTTAAGGGAGATGGTTTACACAAAATGTAATTTGCACGTCAAGGGCTACTTTTCAATATAAGAGAAGATAGATTGCACATAAGAAAAGTGAATTACACAAAGGATGATCGGTAGCACATAAAAAGAAGATGAATTGCATAAAGTTTTCTTTAAGGGTAAATTTGTCTTTCTCCTATCACAATTATTTATTCTCAAATGACCTCACACCTTTATGGTCTGTTTGGGATGATATCAAATGTTAAAAAAAGTCCGTCAGATGCTAATTAAAGCCCATCAAATGTGAAAACCTGATTTTTGTAGGTTTGACATGGTTTCAACATCTTATGGGTTTTTGGTTGTGAAGTTGCTTCTTGGCTGAAGCTAATAGTTGGAGCTTAAGATCTTAGCAAAGTAACTTCTGAAGTTGCTTCTTGCAATGAAGCATCCTCAATATCTGATTTTTGTAAGATAAACATATACCTAGGTTTGTTTAAGCACTTCATTATTTTATTTAGCAAATTCATATTTATCTTAATTTTTTTTCACAAATTATCACATTTATATATGAAATATTTATGCCCTCTTCAGTTATTTTTCATTTCAACTATCTATTCAAACAAGTGCCCATCAGGAAAAAATCCACTCCTGCCACCGCTATCCCAAACACAAATCACATCAGAAAAAGTCCAACAGAAAAAAAGCTCATCAAGAAAAGTCCAAAAAAAAAAAAAACCAAATCTACCACCGCTATCCCAAACCCAAACGAACCCTTAAATGATTCCAGGTCCTGTTTCACAAATAAATTTTTAGATATGGATTTATGGGCAATTTTCCAAATGAAATTTTACATTTGAATAAAAAATATACTGGTTTGGCTTATATATAAAATAAAAATAAAATAACTTTATTTCTCTACTTTATTGTGAATAATAACAGAAGAGAATAATGTGTGGGAGTTAATTGGAGAGAGGGGATAAAAGTAGGAGAATCTGAAAAAAGATATCACGCCCACACGAATTCAGGAGAAGAGACGCGGGAACAGTAAGGCGCGCAGCTGAATAAAGTGCACATAATTGAAGAAAGATAAAGAGAACGTTGATGTATTTAGCTTATGTGAATGTTCCGTATTCCGTTATTTGTTTTTCCCCCCTTGAGAAAATCGTATTCAGGTCGACAGGAAAAAGTAATAAAAAAATTTCATTATAGTTCATCTATAAAAAAACTTTCTAGACATGATGGTGATATAAATTCAAATTATCTTCTTATTTTTAGTAATTGATATTTAGATATTATAGAATATTAAGTTATATAATTAGGTGTAGGTACTTATCAATCGGTATTCTATGATTTATTAATATAAACATATACAATTGTCAATGAGAGTTATTTTAGTTAGCATAGATGGCTTGTCAATGTATGACTTATCAATATAGCCACGTCCACTTGTCAACGATAACTATTTTAAATTCTAACAAAAAATAGTAATAGTTAACATTGATAGGCTTATCAATTATTACTCTTTGACTTATTATTATTAACATAAAAAGTTGTCAAAATAAGTATATATACTTACCAATGTATAACTTGTCATTACAAGTGGAGGAAGTAATATAGTTATTGGTATCTGTTACTTTTAGGGCCCGTTTGGATGAGCTTTTTTGATAATAAAAAAAGAACTTTTTTAATGCAAAAAGAAATGCTTTTTAATTAATTTATCTGTTTAGATGATTTTTTTTTTTAAAAGCAAAAGTCACAAAAAAAAAGCCAAAATGCTGCTTTTTCTAAAAGCTCCAATTTGGAGCTTAAAAAATAAGTACTACAAAAAAACACTTTTTTTAAAAACCCATCCAAACAGGCCCTTAACTAGTTTTAACTAATCTTCTAATCCACGTGATTTAGTTGTTTTTTTTTTTTTTTGACAATACGTGGTTTAGTTATTGATATCTTATACAAAGCAATAGAGGAAGTACCAGTGGCGGACCTACACTAGGGCCAATGTGGGCAAGTGCAGACATAAAATATATACAATTTAAAAGGAATTTTTGTAAGAGTGTGTATAGTTGGTCTAATGGTAAATCATCTCATTTGTCCCTTTGTGGTCTGGGGTTCGAGCCATTCTACACCTTTTTTTTCCCCAAAATTCCCCCCCCCCCCGGTTTCCTTTTTTCCCAAAATTCCCCCCCTCCATTGCCCGATGAATCCCCCCCTCCTTTCCTTTTTTCCCCAAAATTCCCCCTTCCATCGACGCTGCCCCCCTTCCATCGACGCTGCCGGCTGCTCCATCGTTCCCCAAATCCCCCCCCCCAAATTTCCATTGCCCGACGGGACGCTGCTCTCCAGTCTCCCTCGTCCTTCGTTCCCCAAAATTTTCCCCCAAATTTCCGTTGCCGACGCTGCTCTCCCTCGTTCCCCAAAGTTTTTCCCCCAAATTTCCGTTGCCGACGCTGCTCTCCCTCGTTCCCCAAAGTTTTTCCCCCAAATTTCCGTTGCCGACGCTGCTCTCCCTCGTCCGTCTTGCCCGACGTTGCTCTCCCTCGTCCGTCTTGCCCGACGCTCTCCCTCGTCCATCTTGCACGACGAGCCAAAGCTACTGGGATGTTTTGAAGTGTTGAGAAGGGCATTGCAAGGTACTATTCGTTGTTAATGTAGGACCAAAATCTTGCTGTTTATTTAGGTAATCTAATTGACAGAACTTACACTGGGTCTGGGAATCTGGGATTTATCATGTTGATATCCTTGTTCATTTTTATCCTTCTGAAATTAAACCCAATGTTTATGAATCGCATTCTGGAAATTTAGATGAAATCTGTGTGCTTTCCCTCTGTTTTGACCTCTCGAAATTAAACCCAATTTGTTTTTCCCTCTGTTTTTCCCTCTCGAAATTTAGATGAAATTAAACCCAATGGTAGTGTTATAAACATAAATACGAAAGCTGCAGTCCTTTTGTAATAGCTGCTTCAAGTTTTCTGTTTATAACATACAAACTTATGCCATTGTCATTGTGGTTCATTAAGCTTTTGGTTGCTCTCTTCTGTATCAGTGGAACTGAGGTATATGCAGTCAGTGGCGGAGCCAGAAATTTAAATTTGTGGGTGCACAATTAATGATGGGATTTGGGGATTAGGGGGTTCGGGGGCAGGGCCCCCGATTTTTTTTTAAAGAGGATAAAAGGCAACTCACTCATTCGTAAAGTTTAGGACTAAAAATAGGGTTCAATTAAAAAGTATTTCCGATGAAATCAATTTAAACAGAACAATATACTCTAATCTTATGACATACCGATACCCAAATGTTACACAATCAAATTTCAAAGCAACATGCAAAGAAAAATTATTATGGTTTGTCATATGTGATAGGATATTCAAAAGTCAACTATCAACGAAGGAGTAAAGGAGCATAACAAATGCTAAAAAAGTGATAATATTTATATTTAATTTAATCAGATGGTCATATTAAAAAAAACGTCATACTAAAAAAGTAAAACGTTGGCTTTAGCAGCGGGTAGTAAAGCTTGGGGCCCATAAAAATAAAACCACCAATGGGCCTCATAGCACTATAGAATAATGTCCCATGTTTTGAGGGGAATTATGGGTATTTATGCTAAGATATGTAGTAACTCAACAGCCAGGGAAAAAAAAAACTCAACAGCCATAATTTTATGGGTGCACTTGCACCCACATGGAACAATGTGGCTCCGCCACTGTATGCAGTCATAACTGAACTCTGTCCAAATTTCTAAATGAAAATCTTATGCCTTTGCCCATCTTCTCAATCAAATTTTGTGGATATATAAAATCTTTGTTGGTTTTGACTTTTTGTTCTGCTTCAACTTAGCTCTAACCTTAGTTTATTCTACATGCGGGGCTTGCAAATTTGCTGGTTGCTTTATTTTCAAGGTGTGAAACTTTCGTCTTTCTTTTATCAAGATCTCACTATTGGAAAGTTATGAACTTCGTGTCTTGGCATATTTCTAGTAATATTACCATGAATTAGTTTGTACCTTTTTGGAAACTATTTTTATGTCTTCATTTGGTAAGTTTATAATGGATCTGATTAAGAGTTAGTTAGAATCCTTTGATCAGACCAAGAACTAAACCCATTGGGCAGAGTCTTATCAGAAACATCTTTGTGTTCCATTTAGGTGGTTCAAGCGTTCTAATTTGATTGGAAAAAAAAAAATACACATATCATGTTGTTAAAAATTCCTACATTGTGTATATTCTCTTGTTGCTCTCATGAGCTTTATTTCTTACTAGAGATAATGAATAATTTGTTTTAGTTTTGCATTGAAATCCTTCATCCGTCATTATTTACATCTTGCAGCTTAGCAACTACAATTATTTGAGGGAGTTCTTTATTGCAAAGCCACACTTTGACCAACTTTTCAAAAGAAGTGGTACTCTTGACAAAAGCTTCGAAGGTAACAAAGCTTTCATTGATAGTTTTATTTAAATTTCATTGCTCTACATTAGCTTCATTGATTAGCTTTATTTAAATTGCTTTGGAGTTGGAAATCATAGTTTTGTAATCGCTCTAATGTAAATGTTAGTTGACTCTTGATTATTATTTTTCTATGTTAAGTTGAAGTTTTCTTTTCTTTTATTGTTTATATTCTCTTGTTTTTTTAATTCGTTTAAAACTTTTTTTTAAAAAAAAAATTCGGGGGCGCTGCCCCCGAATCCCACCACTAATTGTGCACCCACAAACCTTAAATGCTGGGTCCGCCACTGGGAAGTACTATATGTGTTTTCTTAAATATGAGATCCTTTTCCTCATTAATCCAACATGATATAAGAGTAAGAGGATTTTTAATCTTTAGCCCCATCAATCATTAATCTTTTAACATGGTAATGAAGATTCTTGACCACCCAAATCCATTGATTCATCAAGTCATATGACATACCAATATGTGGTTGGTCTAGTGGAATGTGGCGCTGGATTCCCTTAAGAGGTCTAGGGTTTGAACTGCGGTAAAACAACTCGTAATTCGCCTTGTATGGAGCTACTACTGTTGGAAGGGTCGTTCTTACCACTGGAGTACCCGGAGTGGTTCCATACTTGCCCCCATTTTTTATATCAAAAAAAATCAAGTCGTATGACATTCTTGCTGAAACTCTTATTTGTGAGTGTTGGAAGGGTCGTTCTTACCACTGGAGTACTCGGTGAGTGTTCTCTCTCTCCTTCGTGAGTGTTCTTTCTCTCCTTCGTGAGTGTGGGTGGTCTCTTGGTGAGCCTTCTTGTTCGTCGTTCCTCTAATGGCGATCCCCCCCAGTTTCTCTTTCTTTTTCTCTGAGTGAGTTCTAGTGTGTGTGTGTTGTGTTCTTTGTTGTGGAGTTTGGAGGCATGGAGGTGGGTGATTGTAGCAATAGCAGTAATGCTGGGCGAACCATGAAGCAGGTGGTTTTAAGTTTGAACAAGGAAGTGGAAAAATATGGAGGTACTCTTGTGGGAAAGATCCTTACAGGGAAGAAGCTAAATATCCCTACGATTATATCCATGATTAAGAAAGGTTGGAAGCTTGAAGACAACTTGGAGGTGCATGAGCTTGATAGCTCCCAACTTATTTTTCTTTTCTGTTTTCATGATGCTAAGGAATATGGTCGGATTCTTAAAGGGAGGCCATGGTCGATTCAAGGATTTCTTCTTAACCTTCAGGTGTGGGAGGAGCATATGGTCCTCAAGGATGTCAACTTTAATGTGGCCCCATTTTGGGTTCAGTTTCACGGTGTTCCATTGGAAGCCTTTGATGATACTAATGCCAGAATTCTTGGGGATGCAATAGGAGAGTCGGTCATGCTGGAACGTCCGATGGTGGGAGGTAGAATGGAAAGAAGTTTCATAAGAGTAAGGTCGCTGGTGCAGCTGAGTGATCCCCTTACTGCTGGTTTTTGGGTACCGCGTGCAAGGAAGGAACCAGCCTGGGTCTCTGTTAAATATGAGAGGCTGCAATATTTTTGTTATGCTTGTGGTCGGATAGGACATGAAGGGCGTGGCTGTAAAGAAGGTGAGGGGAAGAATAATGTGTTCGGTAATTGGCTCTGTACACCAGGAGCGCGTATTGTCGAGGATGTGGTAATGGTTTGTAAGGAGAATTGGTGTGAAGCCCCCTTTATTGAGAAGAAAGAACCAAAAGTTGCACCTCGCCGGAGTTGGTCGCCGAAGAAGGAAGAGTCGCCTGAGAGTTCATCGATGAAGATGGATGAGTGTTGGGGTAGGTCAACGAATGGGGATGGGGTTTGTCAGGAAGAAAGGGACATGGGAATGGAAATTACCTGCCATAAAGTGGGTGTGAGGGGACGTGTCTACTGTGATACTCCATTTGTCGAGGAAAAGCTGGCTCCAGCGATGTCGAAGCCTTTCTCCAACGTCTCCAACTTTGCACGTGGATCGAGGGCTGATTGTGTGGTTCACTCTTTGTCCTTTATTGAACCAAAGGCGCTGGATCCCCAAGGCTGGGCTGTTGGGCCCGATAGAACTCCAATCCAAAGCAAGGATGTGGACTTGGGCCAAGGTGGAGCTGCCAAGTGTGATGAGTTGAAGCGAATTGTTTGTTCTAACGTGGGCCTTATCCCGGTGGTGTCTCATGGTCCAGCTAAGGAGAAAGGACACATTGAAGAACCCACTCTTTCTTCAGACTGGGCCTCTGATTATGGTTTCGTTGAGGAGCTGAATAAGTGTGAAGCTGGGCATGTTTATACAGTAGAGTTTCCTAGTGATTCCCCGAGTAAGAAAGTAAGCGAAGATCCTAGTGATTCGGTGGCAAATCGGATTACCCCTCCCCCTTCATGTGAGTTATCTCCTATCTCGGCAGTGGCTGTATCTTTACAGCGTGTACAATTGAAGAGACCATATGAGCTTGATTCACCTCCGACAGCGCCTAAAAGACAACGTCAACTCATCTTTGAGGAACCTGTGGTAATGCACCCTGGACGGACTACTGGCCACTTGATCCAGCGTGGACACCGAAGGACATACAGGAAGTTAAAATCTCTTGCTCGGTGTCAATCTACTACTCTCGTATCTGTCTCTCCGGGAATTTCCCAGATATCTGACGAAATTGATTTTCCAGTTAGTTGGCTTGAAGGCTCTGCTTCTCATGAGGAGAATTGCAATGTTCAAGGTTCTCAAAACGCCGGTGGTTGGATGGGACCAGCCACCGGTTCACCATGAATATATTAGCCTGGAACTGTCAAGGTCTTGGGGTTGCCTTGACAGCCAGGAACTTAAAGGAAGAGTGCTTCCGTAAAAAACCCCAATTGGTCTTCTTAATGGAGACAAAGCAGAAGGCTAGATATTTGAGAAAGCTGAGAAGGCGATATGGTTTCTGTGAAGAGTGGCTAGTGGATCCGGAGGGGAGGAGTGGTGGCCTAGCGGTGTGGTGGAACGAGATCATTCAGGTAAGTATTATATTTTCCTCTCCCAATATCATACATGCTCGTATTGATTCTGATGATTTGGAGTGCCCGTCGTACATTACTTTTGTTTATGGCCCACCTCGGGAAGAGGATAGAAAATTATGTTGGCAGGAAATTACTAGAATTAGTAGGAACATTGGGGAGTCTTGGTTGTGCCTTGGCGACTTTAATGATATCTTGTCTCAATCTGAAAAAATGGGTGGACCCCCAAGAGCCTGGAGAAAGATATTGAATTTCAAATGCTTTGTGGCTGGATGTGAACTGGATGATTTGGGCTTTAATGGGTATCGATTTACCTGGTGTAATAATAGAGAAGAACCAGCTACAGTTCGGGAACGATTGGATAGAGCAATGGGTAACTATCTTCTTAGGGAACAATTTCCTAATCTTCAGGTTTTTCATGTGGAACCGGGTGCATCTGATCATCATATGCTACATGTCCAGTGTCTTCCTGCTCCAATTCGGAAAAGGAAGGCTTTCCGTTTTGAAGAATCTTGGGCGCAACATCCCGAGTTCAATCAGGTGGTGAATGGTAGTTGGGGCTCTGTTAGTGAGGGGTGTCATAGTGCCATCGCTGCTTTTACTGGTCACCTGAAGCGGTGTACGGGGGTACTTGAAAAATGGAGTAGGAAAGTCTTCCCTAATAGTGCCAGGTTATTGGAACCATTGAAGCTTAAGTTGGCCTCTTTGACTCAGGGGAGCTTAACTGTTGAGTCCACCAAAGCCATTAGTGATGTTAAAGCGGCTATGGATCGTCTGTATGAGTTAGAAGAGAAATTCTGGTGGCAACGATCCCGTGTTAATTGGTTGACAGCAGGTGATAGAAATTCTAGATTCTTTCATTTGTCTACGGTCAAAAGAAGACAGCGAAATAGCATTCTAAGTATTAGAGATGATAATGGCCAATGGTTACTAGAAAAGAGTGATGTGGTGAATAACATCTCCAATTTCTTCCAGCAATTGTTTTCCTCTTCGGGGATGGTCAATTTGGAACCTGTTCTTTCGTGTATTGATGTAAAAATTACGCCGGAGATGAATCATAGTTTGATGCTGCCGGTAACTAAGGAAGAGATTAGGGGTGCAGTTTTCAACTTGGGAGGCTCTAAGGCTCCTGGTCCTGACGGTTTTTCGGGAGCTTTCTACCAAAAATCTTGGGCTACCGTAGGTGACTCTGTATGTGATATGGTGCTGGAATTTTTTGAAGGCAAATCCTCTCTTGATTCGATCAATGGAACTAATATTACTTTGATCCCCAAAGTTGCTAAACCTGAGCATGTCTCTCATCTTCGCCCCATTGGACTCTGCAATTTTTCTTATAAGATAATCTCCAAGATACTGGCTAACCGTATGAGACCATTACTTGCTAAGTGCATCTCACCTAACCAAGGCGCCTTTGTCCCTGGTCGATGCATACATGATAATATCATCATTGCCCATGAGGTTTACCACTATCTGAGAAGGAAGAAGGATGGGGATAAATATGAATTTGCCCTGAAGATGGATATGAGTAAGGCTTATGATAGGGTTGAATGGGCCTTCCTGCAAAGTGTCTTGTTACGGTTTGGATTCTGTGAAGAATGGGTTTCCCTCGTTATGAAGTGTGTGAGCTCTATCAAGATGAGCTTATGCCTATCAGGTGAAGTTATAAGTTCCTTATCTCCCGGTAGGGGTCTCCGGCAGGGAGATCCTATCTCCCCATACCTCTTCATCCTAGTAGCTGAAGTCCTATCCATTATGATCACTAAGAGCCAAGAGGCTGATCTGATTCAGGGTATTAAATTGAGTGTTAGTTGCCCAGTCCTCTCTCATAGCTTCTTCGCGGATGATGCTCTTGTCTATATGAATGCTAGTCGGAGTAATTGTTGTAAGTTGGCTTCTATCCTTCAGCAGTATTGCGAGGCTTCTGGTCAAGTATTAAATCTTGATAAATCTAGCCTGTTTTTCTCTTCTAATACCCCTGATGATATTCGTGCAATGGTGAGTAATGTTCTTCATATTCCTACTTCTGATGATCCTGGGAGGTATCTGGGCATTCCCAGTATCTGGGGGAAGACTAAACAGCAAGCCTTGGCCTATATTAGGGAGCGTGTCACTACCAAACTTCAAGGGTGGGGGCATAATTCTCTCTCCTTTGCAGGAAGAGAAGTCATGATCAAAGCAGTCATTCAAGCCATACCTATCTATCCTATGAATTGCTTTAAGTTCCCCCTGAAAACTTGTAAGGAAATCCATAGCCTTATAGCCAATTTTTGGTGGGATGGTAATGCTTTTGGAACGAGAACGCATTGGAAGGCATGGCATTATCTCACTATGGGAAAGCATCAAGGTGGTATGGGCTTTCGAGATTTGGTTATCATGAATAATGCGTTACTGGCTAAGACTGCGTGGCGGATCTTGAATCGTCCTAATGATCTATGGGCTCGTGTTGTGCAGAGTGTATATTTCCCCACGACTGAATTTATTGATGCGACCAAGGGTTCCAAGGCCTCATGGTGTTGGTCCAGCATTCTTGCGGGCCGAGAATTTCTTCGACAGGATCTTCAATGGGATGTGGGTGATGGGCAGGCTATTAGAATTTGGGGTGACAATTGGGTTCCTGGTATCACCTTTCCTGAAAAACCACTGAATTGTGAAGACTTTTATGTTAATTATGGAAGGGTTAGTGATCTAATCATGGATGGAGTTTGGAACCTAGCTCCCATTGCGGCCTTTATATCCGATGATGTCAAGAAAGCTATCTATGCCATTCCGATTCCTGATAATGGCTTAGAGGACAAGCTCTTCTGGACTAGTTCAAACAATGGTGAATATACGGTTAAGGCTGGGTATCATACTGAGAAAGTAAAGGCTTTAGGTCCCCCTTCTAGAGCTGGTACTTCTTGTGTTATCCCTAACTCTTGTTGGAACTCAATTTGGAAAATTAAAGTCACTCCCCGGGTGCAACAGTTTATGTGGCGCATTCTTAATAATGCCGTGGCCACCAATGTTGCTCTATGTGCCAGAAAGAAGTCCTCTACTAGCCTATGCCCTATCTGTGAGGAAGCTGAGGAGAATCTGGAGCACCTTTTCTTCCATTGTCATTGGACACGTTGTATTTGGTTTGGATGTAGTTTGGGATTTAGGTTTGATTGCTCCAATGTGTCCAACTTCAATGTCTGGTGGTTGCAGATATCTGGTATGAAATCCTTTAATTCCAAAGATATCTCATTACTCTGTTGGATTTTATGGTATATTTGGAAACAAAGGAATGCAAAAGTCTTCGATCATGTGGAACCCAATCCCTTTGCTGTAATTGAATATGCTAGGATGAGTAATGTTGAGTTTTGGAGTCAATGTGATGATAAGCAATCTGCGGTTAGGGTGCGAGTTGCCCGGTTGCTTGGTGTGATCGTTGGGCTCCTCCCGCCTCTGGTTATTTTAAATTCAACTCTGACGGTGCTTTTGATTCAGGCAGTCGCCAGGCTGCTATTGGTGTGGTTTGCCGTGATCATAATGGTGTTTTTCGGTGGGGTTTTGTGGATAAAATCAAGTCATTATCGGCCTTTATGTCTAAGCTCTTGCTTTAAAGAGGGCTCTTATGTTAGCGGTGGATTTGGGCCATAACAAAGTAGTTTTTGAAACTGATTGTCTTTTCTTGCTTACTTGTATTGATGCTAAGTCTCCTGATTTATACGACTGGAGGAGCAGAGGTATCATTCTTGATATTATTGGCCTTTTTTCTGACAGGGTTGGGTTTTCTTTATCCTTTATCCCTCGAAGGGGTAATAGAGTAGCTGACTTTCTTGCAGCGAGTGCTTATAAGGAGGTGTGCCCGATCGGGTGGGTGTCGCAACCATCACCTTCTTTGTCTTCTCTTCTAACCTTGGATGTTCAGGAGGCTAATATTGTTGAGGAAGATTCGCATGCCTTTAGTACGGATCTGGCGGCTGGCTAAGCTCTTTCTTTCTGTGTCTTTAGTGTTCCTCTGTGTTTGTTTTTTTTAGGTGCTGTTGTGTTGTTTAGTATCTTGCATCTGTTTGCAGTGTGTTGTTTGTCCTTTTAGTATGTTGTTGCTACCTTAGGAGGACGTCTTGCTTATGTTTTGGGTATTCCCTGTTATCCCGTTCTTGTTTGTAATGGTTGGATGTTATCTAGTAATGAAAGTATCCTTTCTGAGCAAAAAAAAAAAGTCGTCTCTACACATTTAATGCAAGAGATGGATCTCCTTGAACAGAGGGCATCCACTGCTGGTCCCACACAAGTAGCTTTTTTTTTTTTTTGCTTTTGCTCAGAACACAAGTAGCTTTTCATGAGCGGCTGTCTTCTGGCGTCCGGTCTTTTTTTACTGGTAACAAATCCTTATTTTTATTATATATTTTTATATTTTATTTAGGGTACTTAAGTTTAATTATATCTTTTATAGGTTTTTATATGAAATTAAGGTTGAAAAAGAGTAAAAATGTCTTATATTTTATGATTTACCTTTATTGATTTTTGGAATATAAGGTATTTTATTATTTCGTTTTGGTGCAAAATACATTGCTCACTTTTTTCATTATTGAAAAATAGCATTCACCTTCATGAAATATTTTTTTACCATCAGTCAATACCCTAAAATATTTTTCAAAATCTTAAAATAATTTTTCAAAATCATGAAGTATTTTTTTTAGTACCAATTAATATTATAAAGTATTTTTTTTAGTATCAATCAGTACCCTAAAATGTTTTTTTTTTTTAAGATCTCAATAATTTTTAAGGATCATGAAGTATTTTTTCAATACCAATTGTTAGTCTAAAATATTTTTCAGTAGCAATTAATATCTTAACAAACCATTTCCCCTCTCTTTTACAACTTAAGCTCAACAGCCAATTGTTCATTTTACACACAAAATCAGTGTGCTTTAAGAAAAGGATGAGAGCGACCATAGTGGCAAAGGAGAGAAACCTGGTCCGAGTCAATTTAAGTTGACTTTGAAAAAGCAATGTTTTGCAGCGTCTTCCTTTTATCTGTAATTTCGGCCTGATAACAATGGCCTTTTTGCAACTAACAATGTGGTGTGCTTCCAATTATCCAAATATATTATTTATTTCTATTTTATAATATTAAGATCATATCGGGACGAATAAAACTATTTTTTATATTTTCTAATTTTGATGGTTTTTCTTAAAAAACTCAAGTAGAAAATTACAAAAAAAAAATAATACTTTACATTGCTTTCATCTTTACTTAATGCGACTTGATGGTTTTTCTTGCCCGTGCTTTCATCTTTAATGTAAAAATGTTTTAATATCACTGACATATCTGAATCGCAGAAGAGTAAAAGACAGCTAGCTTTGTCCAGAGGGAAATTACTTTAAAAAAGCAGTGTTGCCAATCTGCAGATTTTGAAAAAGCAGTGTTGAATGCAACGACTTCCTCCTACAGCAACCCTCACGGTACAGTGTAGCTACCCTCACGGAACAGCACCACATCTCCTATCATAGCTGCCTTGACGGTACGGCGACTATAATTGAAGTAAAAAAAAAAAAACGCTCTTTTTTAATGGGTGGGTACAGTGACCACAGTGAAATATTAAATATTCCAGATTTTTAGCACTGTACAAACAAAGGAAGAGCCACGCTAGATGGCTTTTTTCCCAATGTGCCCCTAATTAAATAACTATTTACCAAAATACCCCTGTTTTGAAACTATTTCTCAATATACCCCTGTCAGAAAACTATTTCCCAATGTGCCCCTGTGTTAGTCGACTAAATCCATGGTTTAGTCGACTAAATCGCGGGGCCAATTTTTTTTTTTTGCAGCCCCCGACATTTAGTCGACTAAAACTTAAGTTTTAGTCGACTAAACCATTTAGTCGACTAAAAACCCATTTAGTCGACTAAATCATTGAATCAAGCGATTCTTTTTTTGATTCCACCTAACTTTTTGAGATCTATGCACTGATATAAAAATTATCTTCAGATTTAATGAAGAAAGGAGGAAAAACAAGTGATTCTTTATTGCTATAATCAAGTGATTCTTTATATATATATATATATATATATATATATAAAATATAGTTTTCTTTTATTTGATGTTTTCTTTTTTAGTAGATCATATAATATCTCCGGTACAATAAAGATAAGATAGAGGGGGAAATGATGGTATCAATCCTAGGGTTTTGTGAGGAAATTAATTATATTTAATGGAGAGATATTTATTGTAAAATTAATTAATCATTATTTCTAATATTATTATCTAATAATAATTAATTATATTGATCTTATTTTAGATTTTAATATCTTTATTTTTCTACCATGTATTTGGTAAACTTTGAATTTCAACGTAACAATTAATACTGGATTTTCAAAATACAATATATTCAAAATTGAGATTTTCTCTCCATTAATAATATGGATTTTAAAAGAAAAGACAAATAGGAAAAATATCGACACTAAATTTGTGGGGCTTGATTTTAGGGGAATAACGGTGTTTGGAAATTATGCATGAGATCATATGTTATGATAGCACGGTAGTCAATCTAGCTAAAATCTAGGATCATAGCTAATATCTAGGATCACTAATATCACTAACCAACGATTCGGTAAAACAAATTAAAATGCTAACAATACTAACAATTCATTAAATATAGCAAATTGGGAAAAAAGCCCATGATATATATTTAATGAATTGTTAGTTTTGTTGAAGTTAATAACCCCAGCTTTTTCTCTACGTGGTTCATGTCGCTGATTTCCGTACGTTGCTGATTCCACGATAAGATAAGAAGGATTAAGTTATTTATTTTTTAATTGTTTATTGTGTTGAGTGTGCTGATTTTCTACCAAATACATGGTAGAAAAATAAAGATATTAAAATCTAAAATAAGATCAATTAATTATTATTAGATAATAATATTAGAAATAATGATTAGTTAATTATATATAATAATAATAAAGAAAACTATATATATATATATATATATATATATATATATATATAATTAAAGAATCACTTGTTTTTCCTCCTTTCTTCATTAAATCTGAAGATAATTTTTATATCAGTGCATAGATCTCAAAAAGTTAGGTGGAATCAAAAAAAGAATCGCTTGATTCAGACTCCCGAGCCAGAAGTTATGGCCTTCTGAAGTTTGAACTTTTTTTTTTTAATGATTTAGTCGACTAAATGGGTTTTTTAGTCGACTAAATGGGTTTAGTCGACTAAAACTTAAGTTTTAGTCGACTAGATGTCGGGGGCTGCAAAAAAAAATTTGGCCCCGTGATTTAGTCGACTAAACCATGGATTTAGTCGACTAACACAGGGGCACATTGAGAAATAGTTTTCTGACAGGGGTATATTGGGAAATAGTTTCAAAACAGGGGCATTTTGGTAAATAGTTATTTAATTAGGGGCACATTGGGAAAAAAGCCCACGCTAGATATATAGATTATTGGGTGGTTTTTTATTATTATACTGGAATCAAAATGTCAACAAAGATATTACAACAACTTCATTTTATTGGGTGGTTTTGATGCATATATAATTTACCTACAATTTCTCTTTTTTTTCATAAATACACAATTCATAAATACACAATTTTCCCACGTGGTTCATTGAATTGACCCTCCTTCTTGGCTTTTGAATCTTAGGACCCGTTTGTTATAAAGAAAGTTTGGGGAGGGAAAGGAACTTTAGAAGAGGGAAAGGAAAGGAAAGGAAGATTTGAAAGATGAGGGAAGATGGGTTGAGTTGTTTGGTAGGAAGAAAATGAAGAGGGAAAGTTGGTAAAAAATTAGGAAATGTCTATTTTACCCTCAAAAGAAATTAATTCAAAATAAAAAAATATTTTTTTTCCTAAAATATATTTTTAAAAAAATATAATTGTTAAGTTCGAACTTTTGAAGAAAAAAATTTCGCCAAATTTGAACTTTCCCGCCAAATTTGAACTTTCCCGCCAAGTTCGAACTTCCCACCAAATTTGAATTTCAGGGGTAAATCTGAAGATTGAGATCTTCCCTTTCCCTCCCCAAGCTTTCTTTGTAACAAACGGGTCCTTAGGGTCACAACATGGGTTCCAATTCCAACCCCATGTGTTTCTTTTTTCTTTTTTTTTTCTCGAAACCCCATGTGGTTCATAACTCACTTCTTGATTTCTTATACAAGCTTTTAGGGTATGTTTGGTTTGAGGGAAGGGGAGGGAGCGAGGGGAGAGAAAAAAAAGGAGGGGAGAGGAAAATTGGTGGGCCCCACTACACTCAATTTTAATTTTTTTTTTCCCTCCTCTCCTTTTTTTTTTGTGAGGGATCAAAATGTTCACCAATCGACCCTTATTCGTCCTTTTTATGGACTAAAAAAGACCATTTTTTTTGTTATGGATCAAAATAGAGTCCGTGTTTTTTGTCAGGGACCAGAAAGGGTATTTACTCTATATATTTTCATTTTTTATTTAGGGTTTTTGTCATAATACTTAAGCTTAAAATGTCTTTTTTATGATTAATTGTGATCAAATGTGTTTGCATGAAATTTAGGTTGAAAAAGGGTAAAAATATCATACTCCCTTCCGATCTTAATTATAATAATACATTTTGGAGTTGGTTTTGGTCCTAATTATAAAAGCAAGTTTTAACTTTTTTCAATTTTTTTTCTATAATACCCTTATTTATACTTCTCTCATTGTGGAGTAATATATATGAATATAATTATAGTTTAACAAAACTGATTTTGTTAAACTATACTCTAATTAAATGAAGATATTTACCTTACGTAACGTGTTCAGATTCCTCAACAATTGTAGTTAAAGAAAGTAGTTGGCAAAATAAAAAAGTTAATTTGAAAGTATTAGTGTTCCTTAACAAGTTAGCATTATATATATAGATCTCAAGCCATATTATTACTTGCAGTGTTAGGGTGCAGCACTTTCTTCTTCACTTTTAATTGAGAACTTGTGAGTCACAGATTTTCTGAAATATGGTTTTGACTCTAAGCTTTGTAAGAGAAACAAACTAGGTATCAATTTCTGCCTTGATGTAATTTTTAATTTTAAGTAGGGGTGTTTTTGGAAAATAATTATAATGAACTAATTTAACTTATCTCCTTAATCTCTTCAAATTTTGGTAAATAGTTCTTATAATTAAGATCGGAGGAAGTATATTTTATGATTTACCTTGATTGATTTTGGGAATATAAGGTATTACATTTTGGTTTATTTTCTTTGCAGATAATTTTGGAAAATATTACATAAAAGAAAGACCCCAGAAGTTTTGGAAACTGCGAATTGATAAAAAGGAACCAGAAAAAATTATAGAAAAGGACTCAAAATGTTTAAACATTGTATGTCCTGTAATTATTTATATATACGCACTATCACTGAGCCCAAATGTGAATGTAGTAATGTACACTTCAGATTAATATATTCGGTAAAATTATATATTCTTTCAATCTTAAATACATGATCTATTTACATTATCAATTAGATCTTACGTATACAAGTGTATGTTTTTCACTATATGAGCTTTTCTTTGTATTTATCCAACCTGAAGCAAATTCAGGCTCTTCAGTCCCATCAATCATGCTTTCAAATTCAACATAGCCCCCAAATGGATTTTATAATGGCATCTGCCAACTGCCATGTCCTTTTGTAATTAATTTATTTAAAAATAAAAAAGTAAAGGAAAAAAAGAGAAAAGAGTAGGGAAAATCATTTTCAGGGCCCTTTTTAGACTGACAATCCCAAAAAAGGCCCCAAGATTCTGATAATCCCAAAAAAGGCCCTAGGACCTTTTCTGGGATTTTCAGAATCTTATGTGAGTTGTCAATGGGGCTGATATAGTTGTTAACGGGGTACTGATATAGTTGTCAACGGGGCTGATATAGTTGTTAGCAAAGTGTTGTTAACGGGGCTGATTTAGTTGTTAAAACCTACCCGTTAACAACTATATCAGCCCCTGTTGACAACTCACCAAAAATTCTGAAAATTCTAGAAAAGGCCCTAGGGCCTTTTCTGGGATTATAAGAATCTTGAGGCCTTTTTTGGGATTGTCAGTCTAAAAAGGGCCCTGAAATAGATTTTCCCAAAAGAGTCATCCTCGTACACATAGCATTCACTCCATCCGATCCAAGTAGGTTTTCATGAGCTGCCACTATCAAGACTACTTAAATTTTCTTGGGTCCATCCCAACGAACGTCTGACTTCATATCTCTCCTCTTCATTGTCGTGTACAAGACTTCAATGCTATTCTCTGAATTCTAAATATGGAATAAGGTTTATAATATAATTTGTATGATAAATTTTACTCCTATCTTCTATTTAAAATCGAAGGTAATAGAATTTATTTAAAGTTCACCAAGCTTCAAGGTCGGTAGATACCTTTGCTTTTAATACATATCTCTCACGTATTCTTTTTGACAGATTCAAACCTCCCAGTAGGGTAGTGATCTTAAATTCGAGTTTCCATTCTCGCATAATAATCTTCTCTCTTCTCTGGATTATATATTCCCTCCGTTCCTAATTATAAGAGCAATTTAACTGATTTTGGGAGAATTAAAGAGAGGAGTTAAATTAGTTAATTTTACTCATTTTCCTAAAATGTCCTTATATAAATTTAAAATGACACAAGTTGCACTAATTATAAGTGTTTCTAATTTGCCTTACGTTAGATATCCATGACATATTAGTTTATATATGTATATTAGTTGCTTTTTATATAGCCATGTGTATACATATATGTGTGTATATATATGTGTATATATATAGATCTATCTACATACATAGAGACACACACCCATATATCTACACACAAACACACACACACACACATATATATGTTTATATATATGTGTGTGTGTTCACACATATATATATTGACACACATAAACACAAATATACATATATATGTAAACACACATATATATAATGCTCCTAATAATAAGTATAAATAGGGGTATTATAGGAAAAATTTGACAAAAGTTAAAACTTGCTCTTATAATTAGGATCAAAACCAACTCCAAAATTTGCTCCTATAATTAGGGACGGAGGGAGTATTTTATAAATTCATTTATTCATTTACACACACTCATGGACGGACCTACGTAATACTCGCCTCTTGAATTTGGTTTTTTTTTTTTTAAAAAAAAAATTAATACATGTTTAAATGATTGTCCACCTTTAAATTAAGTGTTCACCCTTAATACATCAAGACTGCACTTCGTAATTGGATAAAGGGATAAATGGTTGAATGATTGTTTGATGTGTTATATTGAAAATGATCTATTTGATAGCATTGATAATAAAGAAATTATGATGGAATTCTAAAAAATAAGGCCTAGAACGGTGACATTGTGATTATTTTTATTGTAATATACTTTTATTATTAAAATATATGTACTCGAACTTATTGAGTTGTCCACCCTTTATTGTAATTTTTGAAGCTACATTTCTAACACCGCTTAGCCTTACTTTTTTAAATGACAGGTTTGTAAAATAACGATCTCTCTTATTACATCATCAGTATTCACTTGATTTCATGAATATTTTTTTGATATTTTTTTTCTTTTCTTGTTTATATTCTTTTGTTTTTTTAATGCATTTAAAACTTTCTTTAAAAAAAATTCGAACCACTCGCTACTGGTTCCCCCTTCATAAATTTTCTGGATCTTCCCCTGCACACACTGACACACATATCCATGTAACTGTATCCAGTGGCGGAACCAGGAAATTATTTTAACCCGGGCCAAAAAAATAAACATATTGAACTATTTACTTAATAATATCGTATAACATTAAAAATACAAATAAATAATAATCAACCATTTAAAATCAAAAGAAACAAAATTTTATGATGTTTGGAAGAAAACTCATTACAAGATGCATCACTTTTAGAAATTATTTTTTTAGAAATATCACTTTTTGAAGTTATTTGCTGCTTAAAGAACACATCTATACTTTTCTATTTATCCTTACTCATCTTTTTCAACCTACAACAAATTTAGTGACCAAAAATATATATTGATGTCAGTGTTAATTAGTATCTTTTGTCAAAACTGATAAATCCAAAACAATTGAAATTAGTCATTAACCATCCTCTATATATATATAGTCATCTATTGTCAAAACTCAAGACTTTCCTAAATTCATAACCCAAATTTTTTTCACTAATTAACACAATATTACCCTCATTAATTTGAAAGAGAAAAATATGTAGAATAAATTGTATAAAATGAGTGAGGTGAAAAGAAGTGATTTTGAGTACCTATTTAGTCCTTAAAATGAAGATGAACAACGCCGTATATAAGATGATATTAACATTTTCAGTAAGTATCTCAAATAAGAATTTTACTTTCCTCAAACAACTCAATAAGTAATGAACCAAACATTTCCCGAATAAAAAAAAGGAGTATAATTATAGAAAAAAAATAAGATATTAGCTGGGGCCAAATTAGTGGTCAAAATAAAATGTTATATAATACATATAAATAAATACATAAGATAAAAGAAGACCAGTTGGGGCCAAGGCCCCAGCTAGCCATCTCATAGTTCCGCCACTGACTGTATCAGAGCCTGTTTGGAGGTTCCCAAAACCTGGGTAACCTAGGTTTTTTTTTTTTTTTTTTCCAGAAACTATTCTGTATCAAACTTAGGTTTTGCAAAGTTTGCCAAACACCCATTTTTATTGAAAAGTCATTCTTCAAAAGCTATTTTCAAAAAAATCATTTTTACCTCGTAAATCTCAAAAACTATTCTCAAAAAGTCATTTTTACCTCGTAAATCGTGAAAATCATTTTTTCAATATCAATCAGTACTCTGAAATATTTTATGATCTTAAAAAAATATTTTAGGATATTAAAAAAATATTTTAGGGTAATAACTGATCTTGAAAAAATATTTCAGGTACTGATGGGTACTAAAAACATACTAATATTCACTGGTACTGAATAGATACTTCTCATGATCTTAAAAATTTATTTTAGGATATTAAAAAAATATTTAAATGTAACAAATGATCTTGAAAAAACATTTCAGGGTACTGATAGGTACTAAAAACATACTTAATACTGACTGGTACTGAAAAGATACTTCTCATGGTCTTAAAAATTTATTTTAGGGTAATAACTGATATTGAATTTTTTTTCAGATACAGACGGGTATTAAAAAGATACTTAATACTGACTGGTACTGAAAAGATAATTCTCATGGTCTTAAAAATTTATTTTAGGATATTGAAAAAATATTTCAAGGTAACAACTGATCTTGAAAAAAATTCATGATACTAATGGGTACTAAAAAAATACTTAAAAAATATTTCCTGATCTTAAAAAAAATCGGATATTGACAAAAAAACTTCAGGGTAATAAATAATCTTAAAAAATATTTCAGGGTACAGAAAGGTACTAAAGAATATCTTAAAAATACTGATTGATACTGAAAAAATACTGATGATGGCAGAGGAGAGAGAAAAAGCAGAAAAAAGTTGTTTTTCACAAAACCTAAGTTTTGATGCAATATAGCTTGTGGGGGTGTTTTGTAACATTGTGAAAAAACCTAGGTTTTTATGGCTGGAAGTGTTTAACAAACTTTTGTTAAAATCTAGGTTTTGGGCAGAATAGACAATTTTGGGATGTTTGACAAACTTTTGTCAAAACCTTGGTTTTGAAGTTATCCAAACACTTATTTTTATCTAAAAACTATTTTCCAAAAATTATTTTTACCTCATAAATCTCAAAATCCATTTTTCAAAATTTATTTTTACCTCGTAAATTATGAAAATCATTTTCAAAAAATTTCTCCAAACGGACTCGGCTCTCACGCTAAACTTCGAAGAATTATGGCTAGCCTATTGAACTTTGCAGCCTTTACCCTGGGCTTGAGTTTGACATAGTTTATAAGTAGGTCAACAGGTCAAGTCATGATTATACCATTCCTGTGGACTATGGAGTAAAAAAATAATAATAAAAAGGCTATGTTTAAGTATTAATTATTTAAATAGAATTGATAAATAAGCATTAATTATTTTATAAATATATAACTTATATTGTGAACCAAAGACATTATATATTCTGGAAGTGACTTATATTGTGGACTGGACGGATATGACTTATTTTCACCTCGAATCCGCATGAACATCTCATGGGAATTTTCTTGAGATAATTAAGGGGTGTTGGCGGAATTTTAGTGGTCAGGATCACTCGGTACTAGAAATTTTTGTAAGCAATCTGAAGAATTGTATGCAGAGGTTAATTGTTTGGAGTAAAAATGAGTTCCCTAATAGTGGTAAGATTATTGAGCTGTTGACGACCCATCTGGCTGAGCTGACCCAGGAAGCTCGAACTCCTGATATTTCTAGAGGGATTGCGGAGGTAAAAGGAGATCTGGAAAGATTATTAGAGCGCAAAGAATATTGGTGGCAACGATTTCGGATTAATTGGTTAAGCGTAGGTGACAAAAACTCACGTTTCTTTCACATCTCTACTATCAAGAGGAGGCAGCAGATCAATAGAATCTCGTGTATTAGAAACGATGAGGGTAATTGGTTATATGAGAAAGATGCTATCTCAGATAATATTGCTAGCTTTTTTCAGCAGCTGTTTACCACTTCTGGTGCACGACCAATGGATACAGTCTTGGGTTTCATTGAGCTTACTATCTCATTTGATATGAACCGCAATCTCTTGTTACCAATTTCTACGGAGGAGATTAAAGCATCAACCTTTTGTCTTGGGAGCACAAAAGCGCCTTGACCTAATAGTTTTTCGGGTAAATTTTATCATTCCTCATGGTTTGAAATTGATGAGTCTGTTTGTAGTTTGGTTAAAGAGTTTTTTGCAAGTCATTTAGTGCTTAATGATTTAAATTCAACTAACATCACTCTTATTCCTAAACTTCAAAAGCCTGAGCATGTGTTCCATTTTCGCCCCATTGATTTGTGTAATTTCTCCTATGAGATCATTTCTAAAATCATGGCCAATAGAATGCGGCCTTTACTTGATACTGATATTTCACAAAACTAGAGTGCCTTTGTTCCATGTTGGTGTATTCATGATAATATTTTTATTGTCAATGAGACATATCATTATCTTGGTCGCAAGAAAACTGAGGGTAAGTATGAATTCGCTCTTAAAATGGATATGAGCAAATCATATGATAGGGTGAAGTGAAATTTTCTGGAATTTTCTAGAATTATTACTCTCACCCGTTATCCTTATTAATTATGAATATATATAAAAAATAATTAATGTGCTTTGGAACAAATAAGTGTCTTATAAAAGGAAACAAATACAGCTGTTAATTAGTACTTCATAATAAAGACGAGATGAAATAAAAACAACTCTCCCTCTTTTGCTCCAGCTTCTCACTCCTCCCTCTGCTGACTGACAACATTGGTGACGAGTTGTTTGGACTGAATGGTTGATGCGTTGTTGACCTAAAAGCAAGTCTTCTTCTTTTGCGCATGACATATTTGGGATGTCACCGAAGAAAGATTAAGGCCCTGTTTGGTACGTGAATTCAATTCGGTGGGAAGGGAAAAAAAAGATTAACAAATTCCTTTGTTTGATACGTATTTTAGACAAATCTTATCAGAAATCTAAGTTTTCGGGCCCACCAATCTTCCCTTATATACAGGAAAGATCTGATCCCAAACTCCCATGTCATTGTTTACATTTTTTGATAAATTTATATCTCAAATTCGAACTTGATGAGAATGCTTGAATTTAGTGGGAAGTTTGAATTTAGCGAGAAAGTTTAAATTTGGTGGAAATTTTTTTTACATAAATTCAAATTTGAAAAGAGCATATTTAAAAAAAATATATATTTTAATAAATTTTTTAAATTTTAAATTAATTATTTTTAAAGGTAAAATAGACACACATGTCCGTAACTTGAGTTCTATATGATACCTCTTTGTTTTTCCCTCTTCTCCACACTCTTCTCTCTCCTTCTTTGAGATTTGGTTTGGGTGAAGTTACAGTCTCATTCTCCTATTTCTTTGGTAAGGCTCCGCTGCTTTGACATCAATTATTATTAACTTCTTTGTTCTTGTTGCTTATTTTTTCCTCCTCCTCCATCTCATTCATCTTCTCTTTCTTCTGTTTTTATTTTCTTTTGAGTGTCATGGTTATATTTTCCTTTTTGGAGTTCTTGCTTGGTCTGATATTACATCTATGCCCTACAATGCACGTTTGCATCATTTAGATTTTGTTTGAAAGGGTTTAAATTTAGTAGTCATTTGAAAAATATACCTACCAACTAGTTCAGTTCTTTGGTTGGGGTGATAAATGATCTGGCCTACATAAAGAGGAGGAGAACATATGTTTGTATCCACGAGAGCGCACTTGTTTGTTAGGAGAAGCGAAAAAATCTTTTGCATTTTAAACATTAAAGGAAAGGGATTAGTTTCAAGTCCAAAATAGCTTAAGAATTCCCTTGATCAGATAAAAAAATGTATATATAACCATGAAAGGAAAGGGATGTGTTTCTATTATTGCTTTAGTAACCAGATTGTCTGCTTTCGTGAAAGTGTAGATGTGTACAAAAGGATAAGAATTAAGAGCTTTACTAATTTATATTTTCGAGTCATTGTTTGGATAAAAAAATGAATTAAATGATTTCCACTTGCATAGTTTGCTCTTCCTTAGGCTATGTTTGTTTGGTTGGAGGTGAGGGAGGGAGGGGAGGTGCTCCTCCCTAGTGTGAAAAGTCAGATATGTCCATGATGTGACATGCTTTCAAAGTTAATGTGCGAAAAACGATGCAAAAAGCTATGTAATTTTTAAAATTTCCAAAGGGTAATTTTGTCAAAAATTTTCCTCCACTCCCCTTCCTCTCCTTACCTCCCCTCAAATCAAACATAGGCTTAGATTCAACGAGAACCAAAAAATCCGGCGAGGCCCCTTTCCAAACTAAACGAAGATTCCTGACAAGTCGGTTGTTCACAGCTCCCCGACAATTCCAATAAAAAATTTTTGTCATAGCAAAATAGAATTAAATAAATTTTTTTTTTGGTTATCCACCCAGTTCACTGGAAGCACCCAGTTCACCGGAAGCCCCGACTAATCAACAAAGCACGAAAGGGCAATGGGTAAGGAGACAAACCGGCCCAAACAAAGACAAAACAGGGAGACCACGCGACAGAACTTCAGAGGGGAAGCTGGGTCTCGAGCACCACAGTCCCCACTTGGTCTTCGCCAGGCCCATCTGAGACCATGTCCAAATCTATGTCCACATTTAAAGGCCCAATCGGCGTGTCTTCCACCACCGTGCCAGAGGAGCTACTTGCAGTTCCATCGACTTTTATGTGTGAATCCGGAACTAAGTCCGTAGGTCCAGTCCAAAATCGACCCTGCAGCCTTCCCAGAGAGCCAAGCCCATCATTATCTAATGTGATGTAAGTTTGGTAACTAAACTTAGAGCATGTGTCACGGATGTCCCCGTCCATATCTAAGTTTAGTCACAAAATATGGTAACAGAACTACCATAAGAAATTTTGAGCAAAAATAAAAAAACTACCATAAGAAATCCTTCTTCCACAAGAACGCAAAAGTCCATTCCACAATCTCAAGAAAGATAAGGAAAAAACAAAAACGTTCTCCCATGTTGTGTGGAATGTTCTCTTCTTCTCTTTCCCCTTCTTCGTTTTTTACTGTTAAACTGTATTGCTTCACTATCTCATCCTATCACACTACATGTTTTATTCTTCTCTTTCCCCTTTCTCAGTGAAGAAAAAATGAGTTTAGAAAAGTCAGAAAAAATGTAGACAAGCCGGAAGGTCTACCTCATCGGACTTGGTAACATGGGGAAAAATCCAATACTGCAATTAAACACGTCTACTCACTCCAGGCATATATGAAAACAACAAGCGGTTACCATTCTCAGCGAGTTCAGAGAGAATATGAGCAGCGCGCTTGGCCGCGAGGCGATCCGACTGAGACGATGATAAGTTGGAGTTGAGAATATTGACTTGGGCCACAACTTGATGAGACTGTCGAGGTTCGAGAGCCAACACTTAACAATGGCTCGTACGATGAACTGCTCCTTCTTCTGCAATTCTTGTGCTTCAAAAAAATAAGAAAAGGGAATGGTTCAACAATCTCCCTAGGAAGCCGATTCAGGGCCTCCTTCACATCCAGATCGTAATACGGATCATAAAGATCATCATATCGTAGCCTTATTTCCCAAAATTAAAACCAATAAACAGAGAAAGAAATCCGGAAATCAGTGATATAGGGAATGGTTGGAAAAAAAAAGGGATTAGGGATTCGAAATGAGAGAGGGGAAAGGGAGGAGGAGCAGCCGTAATTGCGAAGGCCGGTGGAGACGGATTTCATGTGCTGAGCAGCCAACTAGTTCTTCCTTGGATCCAGAAATGACTGCAAGAACGACGCCATTGATCCCTTTCATTGATTCCCTGCGCGAATGCTCTTTTCCCTACTGAGGCTGTGGCTGAGTTATTTGATCTCTCTCGATGAATCAAGGAGCAAGGGCTTTTATTAGCGTGAGAGAGAGGAAGAGTGGATGAAGACGGAATTTGATGCCTTCATGGAAACATTCTTCTGCACACTCTTCACTCTCCTTCTTTGAGATTTGGTTTGGGTGAAGTTACAGTCTCATTCTCCTATTTCTTCGGTAAGGCTCTGGTTCTTTGACATCATTATTATTAACTTCTTTGTTCTTGTTGCTTACTTTTTACTCCTCCTCCATCTCATTCATCTCCTCTTTCTTCTGGTTTTTATTTCTTTTGAGTGTCATGGTTATATTTTCGATTTTTGGAGTTCTCGATCTTCCATCTATGCCCTACAATGCACGTTTGCATCATTTAAATTTGGTTTGAAAGGGTTTAAATTTAGTAGTCCTCTTTGGCGGTGATATGTGATCTCTCTTATATAAGAAGGATTACATATATTTCAATTCTGAAAAGTACATTTGTTAGGGGATGAAA
The DNA here is from genome assembly GCA_025563575.1 of Acacia pycnantha. Taxonomy (NCBI): domain Eukaryota; kingdom Viridiplantae; phylum Streptophyta; class Magnoliopsida; order Fabales; family Fabaceae; genus Acacia; species Acacia pycnantha. The sequence continues at coordinate 610,457 of JAMWYP010000055.1, read as the reverse complement.
TTCTAACTTCAGAAGGGATTGGTTTGAACTCCAAAATGAAAGTTTGTATTATGCTTTAGTCACCAGATTGAAATAAAAGAGACGAAAACATGTTGCATTTTAAAGAGATTAGTTTCAAGTCTAAAATGGCTTAAGAATTCTTAATCAAATAAAAATGTATAAATGTATATATACACGTTTCAATTATTGCTTCAGTCACCAGATTGACTGCTTTCATGAAAGTGTAGATGTGTACAAGAGGATTAGAATTAAGAGCTTTCTAGTTCGTAATTTATATTTTCGAGTCATTGTTTGGATAAAAAATGAAAATCAATGATTTTCACTTGCATGGTTTGGTTTCGAAAATGACTAAACTGCACTAAACATATATATGGAAGACAAGATCGATTATGTTTAGGTCCATCTTCGTGAGTCCATTATCGTGAGCTATGTATTTTCTAGAACAATCTTGAATGCGGTGGACGTGAGAATAATTTTAATATTATGTCCGTATTTATATTTAACTTAGTTTGGTTGTCATATAAAACTCTCTTATTTTTAATATAAAAATTAGTTGTGTTGAGTGTTAGATTTGATACTAAATATAAGTCCTTAACATGTTGTCTCTTATATTTATCATTCCCCAACTAATTAATTTACCTAACTTCTAATGTTACATATGGGTGCTTTAAGGAGATTATGTTATATTTGTTCAAATTAATAAATTTATTTCATTTTCTTAATCCATCTAAAATCAAGTACCTTTTATATTAAAAATTGAAAGTAGGTTTTAATTGGGTGCCATGGTTATATTGTCTATTTGGGATTCTTGTTTGGTATAGTCTGATTTCCTCATTTCCATATAGCTATGACCCCACAATTTCAATTTAATTTGAAAGAGTTTGCATTATTTGAAAAACAAATCAACAAATTTGACTATATGACCTTACTGTGACATTAAAAAATATGCATGAATTAAATAAGTTACCTCAATAATCTGTGCATACAATTTAGAGTAGAGAGTACATATATGAAGATGATTAGTGTTTGTAATTCAAGTGAGAAACATGCTTGAAAGTGAGGTTGTTTTAAGCCAGAAAGTGTTGTTGGCTTGATCCATTATCCAAATAAGACATATCCATATATACTTAGGTCACGGAAATTAATTAAAATCCATTGAAGCCAATTGTGTAGGAGACAATGTCTTCAAACGACAGCGTTAGAGACGAGGATATCATATTTCAAGCTGCCAAGGATGGCATGTGGGGAAATATCATTAAAATGTACGAGGAAAAAAAGGAGCTGCGCACAGTAAAGGAACCATCGACAGGAGACACAGTATTACACATGGCAGTTTCCAGCGGGAGATTGTATAGAGTGGAGTACATTGTGGACTTAGTTTGTCGAAGGAAAAGTAATGAGCAGGCAGCGAACGAAAATGGCAATGAGAAGAATCTTGTCTTTGGGGCTAAGAATAAGAAAGGCAACACTCCTTTGCATTTAGCAGCCTCCGCTTCAAATGGGAGTTTTGAAATGTGTAAGAAGGTTGGTGGTGCAGACCGCTCCATCATTACAACAGGCAACAATGACGGCGAGACACCACTCTTCTTGGCGGCTCTCCATGGCAACAAAGAAGCTTTTCTTTGGCTTTATTACAATAGCCCTCAAGATTCTTCAAGTGACTATAAAAGGGACGACAATGATACCATTCTTCACTGTGCAATTGCAGGAGGGCATATTGGTAAATAGAAACAATGAGTCATTCTTTCATATAATATTTCAATGTTTTACTGTATTCTTTATTCAAGTGCATATTGTTTGCTATGATTTCTCAGATGTGGCAATCGAAATAGTTCACCTTTATAAATACCATATAAAAGGCATGATGATGATGCGCAATAAGAATGGATTGTCTCCGCTCCATATCTTAGCAGCAACCCCTTCAGCCTTCGAAAGTACTGATCTCTCTAGTCGATTTTTCGTTGTTCGACTACTTTATCGCTGTAAGTACATTGTCTTTAAAGGGATTTCATGCTTGCAAATCATGACAAGTTTTCATCCTTTGTAATACATGAGTCTTTTTATCAAAGCATTTTAAGATTCCTATAACAACCGTCTCTACACTTTTTCACAATATTGGTAGTGAATCTAAAATAAAGATAATTTCTCAACGAACATAATTTAAAATTTAAAATTTAAACATATGCTTAAATATTCTAAGCAAAAACAAACAAACAAACAAACAAATTCTTCTCAAGAGTGCAAAATTTAAAATTTTCTCATCTTGCTTTTTATTCATTGCGTTATATATATATATATATATATATATATATATATATATATATTCATACATTCATTGTGTTATTTATTGTGAACTAATAATATGCATGTGGCTTTGTTTGTTTGGAACCTGGAAGTTTTTAGAGTAAAGATGAAGAAGCAGGCCACCACGATGGAAGAATTGGAACGACCTGAATGGAAAAAATATGAAAATGGCTACATCATATATGAATTGGTGCTGCATGCTTTAAGTGAGTGTGATGATTTACAAGTATTCTTCTTCATAACTGCAATATGTACGGAGAAGAGAATGATGAGTACCCATAAGGCTTGTATTACATATGTAGCCCTCAAGAGAAAGAAATAAATGCTTTTGATATGTTTTGTTTTGTTTTTTAACACGAAAGATATATTGAATCATGCAGGTACTATCTTCTGCGGCTTTGACATAGGTACTCTCTGTGAATTTTAAATTCATTTGATTAATAATTGTTAGCCCATGGCTTTTATTCAAACACGTTTTGAATCTAATAAATTTTGTGACTCGGTTCTAGCCCATCATCCTGAAAGCCTGCCCAGTTATATCAGGCCTATCAGGGTTCTAATTTTATTTCTACGGATGGTTTGGGCTTGGGTCTTGATGGTCCTCCGAATAATCCCGAAGATATTTATATCAGCAGGTACGCCAATTCAATATAATGTGCATATACATAGGAGCTTACATGTCTACTTTATTAAATGAGCATCATGTATATAAGCACACGCTTATGATTTACATATCTATCTCTACATGAGAGAAGGAACCAAGACAAGAGACTGGGTGGTCATACTTCATTGATCTAAGTACAATTATGAGCTTTTTTCCTAGCGTAGGTATCATCCGGTTAAATGAAATTTTATTTAATATGTTGTCGAGTCTAAATGTGGGCACATCTTCTAAAGGGAATTTGAACATCGATTTATCACGTTTTGAGAAACTATCCCCTTTCACTATACACAACCTCTGTTGGTTGTTAGAATTATTGACATATTTAAGTCCATTATCACTCCTAACCTTCTTTATGCTGACTTAAAATTGAGTATGAACATAAGCAATACAATTTGTCAAACAATATATTATGCATTATCATGTTTATTAATCATTAGAAAACCCAAGTACATCATGAAAAATTGTCAACTATAGTATGGAAGTATCTATGGCCTTTATATGTGGGGTCCTTGTAGGGGCCCAAATATCAACATGCATTAGCTCAAAACAAGTAGTAAACATGATCGTGTGAAATGGGAATCAGGGTTCTTCGGCTTGATATCATACATCAAAAGTAGTCTCAGAAGAACCAGTAATTTCTTTCCTTAAAGCATCTAGGTGCCTAAGGACTTGTAAACAAGCGAAACCTATTATCACTTGTTGTATGATCTTCTCTCCCATTTTAATTAATTAAACGATAATGGAAAAATAAATAAATTAGTATAGATTATTAATTTAATTTAATTAATTAAAATTATCTTGAATTAATTTAAATAAATCTGGATTGTTTTGTTAAATAATGGGAAAAATATATGAAGTGGTGCAAGAGAATAGAAGGGTTTGGTTAGAGACAATTTAATATTTTGATTTTTGGTCCTTCTAAATAATTACACTTTTTAAGATATTCTCCAATAAATATCATTATTTCCTCTTATTTTATAATAGTATTTAGTAAAAATATTTTGCGGCAACTGACGCGGGGTTTTGATTCCTAGCAAACCGGCTTGGAAACTGGTTCCATGGGATACGAAAAATGAAGGAGAAGCACGCATTGTCTCTTCAAATATTGCAAACACTTCTCGGGAAAATAAGTGTCTGGCCTTCCAATGATGAAGCCGAGTCATTATTATTGACGGCCTTTCAACCCCCTTCAACTTCCCCCGAAACAATAGAGTACAATGGTAAATATTTCATGAAAACTTCAAAATGCATTAGTTTTCCGAAGAAAAAAAAAATCTCAATTAAATGAAGCTAAAAATTTAAATTCATGCCTATACTTTTAATATACCTATAATCTGGTAAAGAGACTTAATTAGAAATTTTTGAATGTTATTAAAAGATCAAAGTGTTGCTATGTAGTTAAGAAGGAAAATTACAACTAGGCGTATGCAAGATTTTGGTTTTTATAATTTCAAGTAAATTTAAGTGCGACTTTCCCTTTATTTTTAGTTTGTTTGTTTTATGTATGTTTTTGTTTTTTCCATTAACCAATCAAATATTTATCTATGTATAAATATATATATCGTATAAAATTATTTTTTAACTATTTATATTTGTATTATCGTTTTCTGGCGATTATTTTTTATAATTATCTTATGACAGTAAAACAAGTGGGGATAAGTAGCCAAAAAAAAAAAAAAAGTGGGGGTTAGCTTAATGTTCCTTGAAGGAACAACGCAAGGCTCCGTTTTTTTAAAACGAGATACACGGCGGATGAAATTATTTTTGAACAAGGTAATTGATGCGCAAAGCTCATTTTTCAATTCCTTAAATATTAGTATGATATTAAAATAAGCTTTGATTATTTATTATATATTGAAGTAATATTTTTAATATAAAGATATTGGGTACTCCTTAAAATTTTTTAAGAAAATTGTATCTCATCATGAAAAAGTGAGTTGACTTAAAATGTATTGCTTTTTATATATAAAGAAGAATCAGGGGGGGAAATCCCAATCAAATCCACATATAATAAATAAAATAATGTATACATCTACCTCCAATCTTCTTTCTTAACTCCATAGAGATTTTGGTCTTTCCATAACAACATATATAAATCTCTTGGCCTACCTTCATTAGATGTTTGTTAAAAGTGTTGACTTGAATTTGAATCTTGACATTTTTTACCTGGATTTAATTGGGATTTATCCTAGTTCATAAAGCATTATTAATTTCTTATAAATTCAGATAAGAAATTAATTTATTATTAATATATAGATTGTGATATTTCATTAGGATTAGAGTAATTAATCATTCTTGACCTTCACCATTGGATCAGCTGAGTTTTGTTCAAATTACACACCCACACACACTTTCTTAAAAATCATTATAAAAACTTCGTTTACAACGGAAATCTATACCGCACAAATTATTCTTGAATATTTTTATTAAAGGGTTAGGTGCAAAAATAGATACCACTCTGGTCCTATTTATAAGTCCAGTTTGACCAAAAAATTGGGTCCTATTTATAAGTCCATTTTGACCAAAGAAATAAGATTGTGATAATTTTGCCTATATTAATGATAATGAGAGAGATTGGTTAGCTATGTTGGGAAGAGAGAAAGATGAGAGAGATTTGACAATAAATTTTAAAAGGTACCCATTCATAAATGAGGGTAAAGTTGGAAATTTGCTCTATAATCATTGAGATACCTAACTTTCCTTGGTATGTGAGATTTGGTCAAACTGGACTTATAAATAGGACCAGAGTAGTATGTGCTTTTGTCGGAGAAGCGTCCAGTAGCAAATACTTTTTTTAGGTGCAAAAGTGACCATGTGGTTACAAAAGTGGAGCAAAATTAGCATTGACCGTTAGTTGACTTTTTCTGAACTGAAAATGATGACGTGGATGTTAATGTTTTATAAATTACAGTTCAGACCGGATGCATTTCAAAAATTCAATTTAGTCCCTCTATAAACTTTTAAAATTTTCATTTAAGTCCCTGGTCAAAACTTGCATTTTGACCAGGGACCTTCTTCTTCCTCCCGACAGGCGAACCAGAGACAGATCCGAGGACCTTCTCTCCCACCTTTTTGCAACCTTACCTGGGATGAAGAACGCACGAATTGAATGAAACCTCCTTCAGGAACAAGGTTACTCGCAGTGATATCAAATAAATATCCTTCAGGAGAGAATTGAAGAAGGCAGAGGTGAAACACTAAATTGCCGCAATGACTGGAAAAAAATGCTAGCAGATTAGACTATTGGAAGTAAAATTGCAGCATCGCATGTTGTTAGATACGAACATAATATCCTTAGATTTAAGCAAAAGACTGAATAATTGGGTGCAAGGATCTGCTTCAGATTATGATAACAATAAATCCAAGATACCCAACACAAAACTTGTTGAAATGGTAACAAATTCCATAAGATTATGAGAAATTTTACAACTTGGAAGACATATTATGCACACAGAATCACCGTCAGTCCGTAACGGAGCACGAGTGCTGAACAATCTCATAGGTGTGCCTAACCTTCAATGGTGTTCCATTATCATCCAGACAACAAGGAAAAATAGAGCTCTCCTCTTCTGCACCGAAACAAGGTGCTCCATAATCATCCCGATATTAAAATCAGATCCAGAGAAAAATCAGAAATAAAATCCACAATCAATTTATCAATGGCAAGGGGAAATCAAATCCAGAGATTAAAAATAAAATAAACCACAGACAAACCCTCCATCATCCTAAATAGAACCCATAAATTCTTGCATTGGGGTGTTGAAGAGAAGGAGAAAAGATGAAGGTCTTAGGTCGACTTGTTGATGATGTCGGGATGTCCGCCGACCGTAATCGCTGTTCCCTCGTGTGCCGATGGTGGCTCCAGGTCGAGGGCCAGAGTCGTCACTGTCTCTCCCTGAACGCCCAATCAGATCTTCTCCTGTTTATCCCTTCTCTTTTCACACGTTTCGATTCTGTCACGAAGCTCGCTTTGAAATGCGACCGTAGATCTGTTAGCATTGGGGACGAAGCGCTGGTTCTTATCTCTCAACGATGCCCTAATCTCACCCGTTTGAAACTCCGTGCCTGCCGTGAACTGACGGATGCTGGCATGGAGGTCTTTGCTAAGAATTGCAGGGGTTTGAAGAAACTTTCCTGCGGATCTTGCACTTTTGGAGCCCGAGGGATGAAGAAGGAGAAAGGGAAAAGGAAAAGGGGTCAGAGAGGGAGAGGGAGAGGGCATAACACGTGGCAGGTGAAGAGAGAGAAGGAGTAACACATGGCAGTATTTTAATGGAGAAGTCAAATCCCATTGCAGTGTCAGATAACGGTCAACTAACGGTCAATGCTAATTTTGCTCCACTTTTGTAAACACATAGTCACTTTTGCACCTAAAAAAAGTATTTGTTACTGGACGCTCTTTTGAAAAAATTACATATCTATTTTTGCACCTTAACCCTTTATTAAATTGCATAAGCATTCTTTCTACTTTCAAAATGCACTCATATTTTAAAATACAAATATTGCAAACATTATTCACGATCGATTTGAGAGCCCTAGTGGCATGAAGCAGTTGAGCCAAATGGCACCAACGGATCACATCCTATCTACATTATGATTGACATCAGCATTACCTATATATCATCAATGAATTGTGACGGGTCGTGTTTCGTTAAATAATTAGAAAAATCTCAATTAAGTTAATTGTAGAGTAAGAGTGAGCTTTTAATCATCATGATTTTTCTTCATTCAAGTTGCTGCAACCTGCAACAATCTAATTTTGTGAATTGGGCTGTGAATGATTGGATAGAGGCAGGGTATATAATAGTTGACCCACCCCTAATGATTGCTGCTAAGAATGGTGTGATAGAAATGGTGGAGAAGATCCTACAACGGATTCCATCTGGGATTCACGTTTTGGATGATGAAGGAAAGAACATAGTTCTATTAGCGGCGGAAAAGAGGCAGACCAGGCTTTATCAGTTTTTATGTAGAGACCGCGACGAAAATGCTGCATTTAAGCAAGTGGATAAAGATGACAACACTGCATTACACTTGGCAGCCAAACCTGGGATCAACCTATATGGGCAGACAACTACCATGATAGAGGAATTCAAGTGGTTTCAGGTGCGTATCTAGTTGTAATAGAAAATTAAAATACTCATCATCACTTTAATTCAAACATTTGTTCTACATGGTGATGCAGTTTGTGAAAAGTTCAGTGCCTTCTGAATTGTGGGAGAGATACAACAAAAAAGGGAAAACCGCAGAAGAAATCTTTAGGGATAGTTACAAGAAACATATGAGAAGTGACAGAAAGTGGTTGGATCAGACCTCACAAACATGTACAGTGGCATCAACCATAGTTGCTGGAATGGCCTTTTCCAATTTTGCGGGAGAGAATTTCAAGAGAAAAAACGACGCATCACTTGTGGCCCTTTCCTTGTCACTCACTTCCACCATTTCCTTCTTGGCCATACTTGCTTTTCGTTCTCAGTCACTTGTCTTTTGGAAATACGTTCCTATCATGCTTCAGATTGCTATTTTGACCATGTTCGGCTCCATTGTTGCCTTATGGATCTCTCTGATCCATGGCCAGTCTATAACAACTTGCGCAATTCTTGGCTCTCCAATCGCCATCCTTACAATTGTCTCACTACCCATATTCATTGGTCCTATGGCGATGTCTATGTTTAATCCGGTTCCACCCCCTAACCGAAACACCACAAGTGCCATCCAATACCGAAGGCCCCAGAAAAAGAAAAATGCAGTTGATAAGGATCAAAAGACCACTCCAAATCCTACAAATACAGCCACTGATCCTAAACAAGACACTGCTAGAAGCCCCGATGACACGTTCAAGCAGCAAAAGGATGAAGGAGGCTCTGCAAGTTAGATAAGCGACATCTTAGAGAAGGAAGCCCAGCCAAAAGATGCATAAACAAGCCCAACACACTCTCTATTGAGAAACTCTAATATGGCTACCAAAGGAGGCAATCTATTAGGCGCAAGAGCTTCCAAGGGCTAAGAGAATTCAAGTTGGCGCCAGAGTCATCTTCTACCAAAGGACCAAGTAAAAGGAATATGTAATGGATTTGAATGTTGACGGCCATTTTATTTTTCTTTTTTCTCCACCTAGTCTTTCTACTCATCTCTGGTTGTTCAAGATTTGATTTTGGTGAAGTTATTCAGATATTTCTTCAATTAGGCTCTCTGGTTCTTTGAAAACTTTAACTTCTTTGTTGGTTTACTTGATGTTGTTTCTCCCATCTTCTTTGGTTAGGCTATGGATAAATATTCATTTACAATGAAGAAAATTGAGTTTGACACCAATAATTTTCCATTTGGTGATATTGTAATAATGAATACACACACACACACACATACTTAATTTAAGTTACTTAGGTCAGGGCTCGTGGTAGCCCATCAAAATAAGTCAATTGTGCTGTTATTTAATCCTAAACAACCGTTAAAATCTGAAAAGAGTCATTATTAAACAAAATAAAAAACAAAGCTCTCAAGCGATCATGAAGAGTGCATATGGCCGTGATTGTGAAGGAGATGAAACAACGGCCTAAGATGGGGAGGTACGGAGGTGCAGTAGCCATCATATTCTATAATTCCAAATTCCATATCTTTCAGTACCCATATATCTTTTTTTTTTTTTTTTTTTTAAAATGATAAGGATATCTCCTTTTGAGAAGTGCGAGCCTGTTTGGATAAAAAGAAAATTTAGGTTTGGCCAAAATTTTACCAACCAGCGATTAAAAAGCTAGAATCAATTATGGATCCAAAACTTAGGTTTGGGAAAAGGCTACTATTTTCAGATTTTTTTCTCTCCTTTGGCATCACCAATATTCTTTAATTACTAGTAAATATCCTTAAGTATTTATTTAGTATCTATTAGTACCCTGAAATTTTTTTCAAGATTATTCAATACCCTGAAATATTTTTTAAAGATCCTAAAATAAATTTTTAGGTTCATGAGAAGTATTTTTGGGATCATGAGAAATATTTTTTTAGTACTTTTTTTGGTAAAAATTGGGGCTTAATTACCCATTACTTCAATAAAAAGAAATTAACCAGGATTTAGCTGTGGGTAAACAACTCCCACATTATTCCTAAACAGAAAATCTACCACCCCTGCTGGTGGAGAGTCTAAAATAGTAAAATCATCGTTACAAATAAAGCTATGCTTCGCTGACCAATCTGCCACAGCATTGCCTTCTTGTAGAATGTGAGAAAAGCAAATTTGTAGCTCGTTGTTATTGTCTCGTAGCCATGCATTTAGGATTCTGTCCCTTGTCCTTCTTTGAATCCAGGCATCCTGAATCATGTGTAGAGCCATCGTTGAGTCTCCTTCTGCAATGATCTTGTTGCAACCCAGACCCTGCGCCAATTTAATGCCCTGTACGAATCCCCAAATCTCAGCAGTCAAAGCCTGACATCGTCTTAACTTCCTATTGAACCCATAAATCCAGCTACCATCACTCCTCCTCAATACCCCTCCACAACTTGCCAAGCCTGGACATCCTTTTGCAGCACCATCAAAATTTAGTTTCACCCACCCCTCTTTCAGGAAATTCCATTTAATTTCCGTTGGCTTCTTTAACAACCCAAGGTCATCAAATCTATTTAACGAAATAATACACTCTCTAACATAATTCTGGATAACAAATTCAGGGCGAGCAGGCATCTTAAACCCTTCTTCAAATAATAACTTGTTCCTCCATCCCCAAATCATCCAGCCGCATAGCGAAAATACCATACTCCACTCTTCACCAGTTTGCAGATTATTTAGCAGCCAATAATTCTTGTGCTCTGTAAAAAATTGTGGACGTACCTTTAACACCTTTAAGGCTATCCTTAAGTATCTTTTTAGTATCCGTTTGTATCCTGAAATATTTTTTCAAGATCAGTTATTACTTTGAAATATTTCTTTAATATCTTCAAATAAGTTTTCAAAATCATGAAGTATTTTTTCAGTACTAGTCTGTACCCTTAAGTATATTTTTAGTTACCGTTAATACCTTGAATCCTAAAATAAATTTTCAAGATCTTAAAGTATTTTTTTCGGTACTAGTTTGTGCCCTGAAGTATTTTAATTTTGTACAAAAATTTATGTAACTTCTTGTAATTATTATGAAATTTAATGTTAAAAATATTTAAAATGCAAACTTATCCTTTATATGCAATTATACCCAAAAGCTAAGGTCCTTTTTGATAAATTTGACCTTGAAAAACTATTCTAATAGCAATATCCAAACATTATCATTTTATTAAAATAACTTTTTTTAATAATCTATTTTGCAAAAAGCTATTCTGAAAGTCATTTTACCTCGTAAATCTTAAAAGTTATTCTCCAAAATCTAAATTCAAATGGGCGCTTCACCTCTTTCAATAAGTGCACTTCCTGGTATTCAAACTAGTATGAACGATCCATACATCTGAAACAATACGTGATCATGATTGAGAATGAACTAGTGTATGAAAAGACATTGTAAGTTTGTAATATTTTTTGGTCAACTGATGAGTTCCTTATTTCTTTTTTATATACATAACTGATGGGTTCATAATTAGTTATATGGGATTTTTGACCAATATGCCCCTAATTAAATAACTAATTACCAAAATGCTCCTGTCTGGAAACATTTCACGAATATGCCCCTGTTTAGTCGATTACAACACTAGGTGTAATCAACTAAACTGCGGGGCCTTTGTTTCTTTGAACTTCCGCGAAATGTAATCGACTAAGCTACAGTGCTTAATTAGTCGATTACATAATGACAAATGGGTTTTTTAAAAACCTCATTTGCCCCAATCGAACCCTAATACTCGATTAAACCTCCCTAAACCTCTCCCCCTATGATTTTGTCGCCAAAATATTGCTGAATCCATTGGTGGGTTGCGAAAGAAACTTCAATCTAGTGCTATTTGCGTCGATTTCGGTATGTTTCCATCTCCACACCGCAGATGCGAGACTAAAGATCACCATTTATGTAGCTGAGGTTATGGTAGAAAGCTTTCACCATAACCTCTGAGTATGGACATGCCATCTCCGCCAAGACTCTCAAGTGGGAATCATCCAACAACGGCACTATCTCAAATCCCTCCCTCACAAAGAATGCCATATCTAATGACCTTGGCTTGCAAATGGGTCTCCCAACAAACGAAGCCATGAATCGTGCATGTTGTTCTGCATCATTTTCAACCAGATATCCAAAAGGAAGTGGGAATCATCCAACAACGGCACTATCTCAAATCCCTCCCTCACAAAGAATGCCATATCTAATGACCTTGGCTTGCAAATGGGTCTCCCAACAAACGAAGCCATGAATCGTGCATGTTGTTCTGCATCATTTTCAACCAGATATCCAAAAGGGAGATCAACAATGGACTCATGCTGCTGTGGCCTAGAGGAGGATGCCCCACGGTTTGCCCGTTGCTTCATTCGCCTTGCACCCTCATTACCGGTGTTAGTGGGAGCTTCTCTACGACGCATTATAACAACAAAGACCTACAAAGGGACATTATAGACCATCAACAAACAAGAAACATTCATCATTATCACTTTCCAATATACATTCATCATTTTCACTAAACCAACACAATCAACACAAACAACAAACATTCAAGTAGATGAGTTATTCGAAAAACTTAACATCTAAGCAACATAAACAAACATTAATCAGTATAAACAACAAACATTCATCATTTTAACAAAAAATACAATCAACAACCAAAAAATTCAACAAAACCAAAGTGAAATTCGTCCAAAAATCAAGTACAATTATGAGCTTTTTTCCTAGCATAGGTATCATCCGGTTAAATGTGGGCACAACTTCTAAAGGAATTTGAACATTGATTTATCACGTTGTGAGAAACTATCTCTTTCTCTACTAGACACAACCGTTGTTGGTTGTTAGAGTTGTTGACAAATTTAAGTCCATTATCACCCCTAACCTTCTTTATGCAAACATAGAATTGGGTATGAACATAAGATAAAATTTGTCAAACATTATGCATTAGAAAACCCAAGTACACCATGAAAAATTGTCAACTATAATAAGGAAGTATTATGGCCTTTATATGTGGAGTCCTTGTAGGGGCCCAAGTATCAACATGTATTTGCTCAAACCATGCAGTAGTAGTAAACATGCTCGTGTGAAATGGGAGTCGGGGTTCTTTAGCTTGATATCATACGTCACAATTAGTCTCAGAAGAACCAGTAATTTCTTTCCTTAGAGCATCTAGGTGCCTAAGGACTTGTAAAGAAGCGTAACCTATTATCACTTGTTGTATGATCTTCTCTCCCATTTTAATTAATTAAACGATAATGGAAAAATAAATTAATTAGTATTGATTATTAATTTTATTTAATTAATTAAAATTATCTTGAATTAATTTAAATAAATCTGGATTGTTTTGTTAAATAATGGGAAAAATATATGAAGTGGTGCAAGAGAACAGAAGGGTTTGGTTAGAGACAATTTAATATTTTGATTTTTGGTCCTAAATAATTACACTTTTTAAGATATTCTCTAATAAATATCATTAATTTCTCTTATTTTATAATAGTATTTAGTAAAAATATTTTGCGGCAACTGACGCGGGGTTCTGATTCCTAGCAAACTGGCTTGGAAACTGGTTCCATGGGATACGAAAAATGAAGGAGAAGCACGTATGGTCTCTTCAAATACTCCTAAGACTTCTCGTGGAAATAATATTATACTGGCCTTCCAAGGATGAAGCCGAGTCATTATCAACTTCCCCCGCAACAATAGAGTACAATGGTAATATTTCATGAAAACTCCAAAACGCATTTGTTTACAGAAGAAAAAAGAAATCTCAATTAAATGAAGCTAAAAATTTAAATTCATGCATATACTTCTAATATATTTATAATCTGGTAAAGAGACTTTATTAGAAATGTTTGAATGTTATTAAAAGATCAAAGTGTTGCAATGTAGTTAAGAAGGAAAATTACAACTAGGCGTATGCAAGATTTTGGTTTTTATAATTTCAAGTAAATTTAATTGCGATTTTCCCTTTATTTTTAGTTAGTTTGTTTTATGTATGTTTTTTTTTTCCCATTAACCAATCAAATATTTATCTATATATGAATATATATATATATATATCGTATAAAATTATTTTTTAACTATTTATATTTGTATTATTTTCTGGCGATTATTTTTTATAATTATCTCATGACAGTAAAATTATTTGAATGATATTTCATTAGGATTAGAGTAATTAATCATTCTTAACCTTCACCATCGGATCAGCTGAGTTTTGTTCAAATTACACACTCACTTTCTTAAAAATCATCACACAAACTTCGTTTACAATGGAAATCTATTGAATATTTTTATTGAATCGCACAAGCATTCTTTCTACTTTCAAAATGCACTCATATTTTAAAATACAAATATTGCAAACATTATTCATGAGCAATTTGAGAGCCCTAGTGGCATGAAGCAGTTGAGCCAAATGGCACCAACGGATCACACCCTATCTACATTATGATTGACATCAGCATTACCTATATATCATAATAAATTGTGATGAGTCATGTTTCGTTAAATAATTAGAAAAATCTCAATTAAGTTAATTGTAGAGTAAGAGTGAGCTTTTAATCATCATGATTTTTCTTCATTCAAGTTGCTGCAACCTGCAACAATCTAATTTTGTGAATTGGGCTGTGAATGATTGGATAGAGGCAGGGTATATAATAGTTGACCCACCCCTAATGATTGCTGCTAAGAATGGTGTGATAGAAATGGTGGAGAAGATCCTACAACGGATTCCATCTGGGATTCACGTTTTGGATGATGAAGGAAAGAACATAGTTCTATTAGCGGCGGAAAAGAGGCAGACCAGGCTTTATCAGTTTTTATATCAGTTTTCAACTAGAGACCTCGACGACAATACTGCATTTAAGCAAGTGGATAAAGATGGCAACACTGCATTACACTTGGCAGCCAAGCCTGGGATCAACCTATATGGGCAGACAACTACCATGATAGAGGAATTCAAGTGGTTTGAGGTGCGTATCTAGTTGTAATAGAAAATTAATATACTCATCATCACTTTAATTAAAAGATTTGTTCTACATGACAATGTAGTTTGTGAAAAGTTCAGTGCCTTCTGAATTGTGGGAGAGATACAGCAAAGAAGGGAAAACCGCAGAAGATATCTTTAGGGATAGTTACAAGGAACGTATGACCAGTGACAGAAAGTGGTTGGATCAGACCTCACAAACATGTTCTGTGGCGTCAACCCTAGTTGCTTCCATGGCCTTTTCCAATTTTGCGGGAGAGAATATCAAGAAAAAGAACGACTCATCACTTGTGGCCCTTTCCTTGTCCCTCACTTCCACCATCTCCTTCTTGGCCATACTTGCTTTTCGTTCTGAGTCTCTTCACTTTTGGAAATACGTTCCTTTCATGCTTCACTTTGCTATTTTAACCATGTTCGCCTCCATTGTTTCCTTATGGATCTCTCTCATGTTCCATGGCCAGCCTAGAACAACTTGCGCAATTCTTGGCTCTCCAATCGCCATCCTTACAATTGTCTCACTACCCATATTCATTGGTCCTACGGTTATGTCTATGTTTAATCCGGTTCCACCCCCTAACCGAAACACCACAAATGGCATCCAGCACCGAAGGCCCCAGAAAAAGGAAAATGAAGTTGATAAGGATCAAAAGACCACTCCAAATCCTACACATACAGCCACTGATTCTATACAAGACACTGCTCGAAGCCCCGATGACAGGTTCAAGCAGCAAAAGGATGAAGGAGGCTCTGCAAGTTTGACAAGCGACATCATGGAAGCCCAACTCAAAGAAGCATAAACAAGCCCAACAACACTCTCTGTATTGAGAAACTCTAATATGGCTACCAAAGGAGGATATCTATGGGCCCCAAGAGTTTCCAAAGGGCGAAGAGAATTCAAGTTGGCGCGAAAGTCATCTGCTACCAAAGGACCAAGAAAAAGGAAGCTGGAACGGATTTGATGTTGACGGCCACTTTATTTTTCCTTTTTCTCCACCTAGTCTTTCCACTCATCTCTGGTTGCTCAAGATTTGATTTTGGTGAAGTTATTCAGACATTTCTTCAATCAGGTTCTCTAGTTCTTTGAAATCTTTAACTTCTTTGTTGGTTTATTTGATTTTGTTTCTCCCATCTTCTTCGGTAAGGCTATGGATAAATATTCATTGACAATAAAGAAAAATGAGTTTGACTTCAATAGTTTACCATTTGGGGATATATATGTATATATATATATATATACACACACACACATATATATACATACATATATAGATATATATACACACACATATATACATATATATATATACATATATACATATATATATATATAAGCGAACAACCAGGTTATATGCTCAAATATAGAGAAGATATGGGTATGACAATACTAGAACCAACCATCAAGCCTCAGGGTTTGACCAAATATAATCCGGGTCATGGAAGGATACCTGTCCTCAGTGGCGGAGCTAGGTTTCAAAGTTTGTGGGTGCACAATTAGTGGGGGGTTCGGGGGCAACGCCCCCGAAATTTTTTTTTTTAAAGAAAAGTTTTAAATGCATTAAGATTGTATCGTTGACATTTTCTAGAAGAAAAAAAGTTTGACAAGATAAGAGAACATGTTGCAACCTATAAGCTAACTCCAGGGGGTGATGATTACAAATGCTTGAAAACTGCTTTTGCTGGGGGTGATGATTACAAATACTTGAAAACTACTTTTAAAAAGAAACTATCAGCACAATAATAATTTAGGGTAGTCATGATTCTTACAGTTAGTACTGAAGCCGGAACTGCCAAGATGGTCAAAGGAATGTAAGCAACAGCCCTGAAGATTACCAAAATACAAAATAACCATAAGTCCACAAATTTATGCATTCAGGTCAATCAATGCCCACACAATAACTTAGAACTAAAGCAATTTTCCAAAACGCCAGCTTATATTTGAAAAATTAGTGTAGGTCCTGTGCATTGCAGAGAGTCTAAAAACTACAAAAGCACTGAGACAATCTCCCTGAAGCTGACAAAACAAAGTCTATCCTCAACAGGACCATAAATTTATTTCCAAATATCTTGCTCTTATTTGACATCTTGCTACTAATTCCCATGTATATCATCCAGAAATTACATAACTAGGTCATGATATTAAGAATAAATAAAGGCAACCAACTAGGTAAATTTGCAATATGTGAATGTAGTTGATGATGAAGCTCAGCACATCAAACGATTATCTGAGCTCCTTCTGAACAGAATATTTCCTTCCAACAATTAAGTCCCTAAATTTCTATTTACATTAAAGTTAGAGATTGCCAAGATTAAAAGGAATAAACTATAGTGGAAATTACAAGCATCCCAGAGAGACGGTGGCTATATGGAAAATTGGAGATAAAGCAGTAACAAATTAAAATTGGCTTACAGGACAAGTGGACCTCAGGGCCCAAGATCTTCATGAACCCGTAATAAGAAGTTCTTTAGTATCCGCATATCATAAATGTTCGATAGTTAGAAGGCACTCCGTGATCATCAGGATGCTTGGGCCATTTCTCAGGGAAGCAAATGCAAAGGTACATTATTGAAAGAATTTGATAGGAAAGCTAAAATCTCGTAAATTTGTCCTCTCTATATTTTTTTTCCATTGTTAAAATGATGAAATAGGATAAGTGCCACCAACATTTTCCATCAAATGAAATTCCACCATCTGTATACAAATGCGACCTAAGAAAAATTACAGCCTAGCACATCAGATTCATCAGCCTCTCATTTGATTTAACGGATATAAACAAACACCATTTCCATTAGGAAATGGATCCGTGAAGCCAACGATCAGAGAATAAACTTGAGCAATCAGATAGGATCTAAGTGTGTGTATCAGACAATCAACCGATTTCAACAAAAATGCATCCAGGCCATTTAAAGCGAAAGGAAATGTCCAAAGAACGGATCAAGAAGCAAAACTGAACTGAACCGGATAAAAACGTCATGAATAAAATGACAAAGAACCAGAGGAGGAACAGAGGCCTTGATGATCAAAGGCAAATACGTACTCGGCGATAGACACAATCGTACCCAAACCCTAAGGCCGCGCAATATATATTTAGTACCTGAACCAACTTGTTCTGATCTCTGTCTTGCTGAGATATGGCTTGGAGGCATTTGGTTTCACAGGCTTGTCGATATCAATCACCATACGGACAGACGACGATGGTGGACGAGAGCGGAGAGCAATTTATGGCGGGATCTTGAACGGAGAGGGGCGATTTGGAAGTACTGATAGTGGACGAGAGCGGAGAGCGACGGCGGACGATCTGGAGCCGAGAATGATGGCGGACGATCTGGAGCCAATCGAAGAGAATGGAGAGATCGATCGAAATTTGGGGGGGGGGGGGGGGGATGGAAATGGGAAAATCGAAATTTGGAGGGTGTGATGGAAATGGGGAAAAAAAAGGATAAGTGGAAGATGGAGCTCGAACCGGTGACCTACAACTAATTGTGCAGAGTCTTAACCCACTCCTCTACCCATACATGTTGTTACTAAATTCTTTTAACTTATATATATATTTTTTATGGGTGCACTTGCCCACATTGACACAAGTGTAGCTCCGCCCCTGCCTGTCCTCTTTCATACAGGAATACTTTTATAGAGAGCTAAAACCTCTCAGACCTTCCCCCTTCAGATCACATTCAGCACAGCCTTCCTTCGTTTCCTACTGGAGGCGTAGCCAAAACTTGATTTTATGGTTTTTATATGATCATAACCAAACCTTAACCCTATTTGAACATATAACCATGTGTGTCTTACAGGATCATGACAGATTTAACTCGCCGATAATATTGCTCCCTAATTTGATCCTCTTAGAAAATTAGAAACTCATACCTTAGATTTGTTCCACAGATATATGAAGTATGCTTCAAAGAAAGTAATGATAAAAACTTGGAATTTTATTTCTCGAACACAAAGCAGTTGTACAAGAGAGATAGTGAATTGAGTGAAATCTCAAACTCAGTATGTGTTGCAATGTGGGATTACATGGCTTTATATAGGCAATTGGCATTCCAACTGCTTCCTAACTCTGACAGACGCATTTACAATTCTGACATACTACACTTACGTAACATAACTTCTAATATTACAAAGTCAAAAAGTCTAATAACCTAATAGTCAAAAAGCCTAATATTGTACTATTACCAAACTATTTGCACATCTACGTAAAGGTAGCTGCTGCATATAAGGCATATAAGACAAACAACTTTACTTTTTCTTTTTTCAATTTTCGTTTTTTTTTTCAAACTTTTGCCTAGTGTCGGCAAAACTTGCACCATACACGTTGCACCTTCATTTACACTCCTCTGCTTCAAATCTTTAACCTGTCAGCACTTTGTCGGTGTCGGCAAGCTTCCTTGTCTTCTTCCACTTTACTTCGAATCTTCAAAGGACACTGAGATCTGTCTCCGGATCTTCAATATCTTGCATAGCTTTTTCTCTTTCCTCACAATTCTTACACCTGTGATTAGAGTACTCTGCCAAAAGATTACATATCTTTTTCTTTGTCTTTTCTGAATTTTCCATCCTGTTATTTCTCAATCTGTCATACCATTGCACGAACAGTGGTTGATCATGTGAAGTCTTTCCAAATGCTGCGATTATTGAAGTCATTCCACAATAATAAACCCATTGCTTTTCACTTTTAATTGCTCTGGTCATTTCTTGGAATATAATATGATAATTCTGAGCTCTAATATTAGACATTTTGTTCTGAAATTCCTGGTCTTCTTCAATATCTTCTTTGATCTCTGCTAGAATGAGTGTCAAAGATTTCGGTTCTTGTGATTCTAGGGATCGAGGTTGAGGTTTCAACTAGTTTTCCTTTTTCTTTTCTACGGGTTTCTTCTTGCATTTGGGTTTTTATGATTTCATTGAAAGGGGTTATAGTTTGAAGTGTTTGGGCAGTAGGCCCACTAACATTTTCTTGGGTAGATGACCCATTTCTAGTTTGAGTTTGGGTAGATGACCCAATTTGAGTATATGACTCATTTACGGGCTTAATTCCAAGTCGGTTTGTATTTAGTCGACTCAAAGACTTACATTTCTTTTTCCATTACCTTCCAACTTCTCTATTCTTCCGAACGAGTTTCAACTTGTTGGTTTACTGTCTGGCATGCATTACAAGTCTGATTAGAATTCATTTCTGAACTGGATCCTACATTAGATTCCATCTGCTCATAAAATCTGCAATAAGATTATTCTTTCCTGGCACATATTCAATAACATAATCATAATAAGCCAAATCTCCTTGCCATTTAAATAACATTTTATTTGCTAATTTCTCTGTTTTTATTCCTTTATCAAGCCAAGATTTAACTTGTGTATTATCAGTCCTAATAATAAATTGTGAATTAACTATAAACAATTCAAATTTTTCTACTGCTTTAACTATTGCCAATAATTCTTTCCAATTTGAATGATATTTCCATTGAGCTTCCAAAAATTTTCCACTTGCATATCTAGTTATAATTTCTTCTCCTTTTTCATTTTCATGATATAAAGCTGCACCCCAATATTGATCTGATGCATCTGTGTATATTATCCATTTTACATCTCTTTGTAAGGGTATTGTTAATTTTGGTAATTTTTGACAAATTTTCTTCAATTGTTCAATTATTTTAATTGTTTCATTATCCCATTTCCATTCTGTCTTTTCTCCTTCTAATTTAGAAATTCTTGAAGTTAATTTTGATAAATTTGGAACATAATTTCTAACTTGGTTAATTAATCCTAAAAAAGCTTGTAAATCTTTTTTATTTGTTATCTTACCAAATTCTAAAACTTTTTTACTTATATGATCTTGTAATTCTATTCCATTTGTAGTTATTATTTGTCCTAAGAAAGGTATTTCTTGCTTTCTTAATATTGATTTTTTAGGTGATATATTCAAACATTTTTCTTCTATTAAATCTACAAACTGATTTAAATGTTTTTCATGTTCTTCTGCATTATCTGAAAAATATTAATATATCATCTATATATATTACAGCAAAATCTCTTATAGGCAATAACAATTTGGATACAAATTCCTGAAATATACTGGGACTGTTATGATATCCCATAGGTAAAACATTCCATTCGTACAAACCTTCAGAAGTACTGAAAGCTGTGTATTTCTTACTATCTTCTTCCAATTTTACTTGAAAAAATCCTGATTTACAATCAAATTTGCTAAATATTTTCTTTCCTCTTATAAGATTAAATAATAATTCCATTTTAGGTATTGGATATCTATTTCTAATGGCTATGCTATTCAATTTCTTATAATTTATAACCATTCTACTTTTTCCTCTTCTTTCTTCACTAAGTTTTTTAACAATCATTGCAGGTGATGAGTATTCAGATCTACTTTCTCTTATCATATTATATTTTTTCATTTCATTTATATGCATTACAAATTCTTCTTTATCCTCAGCTGTCCAAGGATAAGGTTTACAATTTATTTCTTTACTATAATCTTTCAATTCTATTTTTGCCATTGGTTTAGATTTTTCCCAATGTATTAATGGATTTTCACTAAAATTTTCTAATATTCTTTGTTCTATAGATTTTTCTTCTCTTATTGTCAATGTTGCTAACATGTGTTCTATTCTTACTGGTTCATTATTTTGTAAGAATTGCACTTCTTCTTTATGTTTCTTCTTTTGAAAGTTTTAATCTTTTCTTTTATAAGGGCTTGTTATTCTTACTCCTATAGCTTGATGTTTACAAGGTGTTGTTAATACTAAAGCTTTTTCTATAAAAGTAAAAGGGTAATATTTTTCTAAAAAGTCTAATCCTAAGATTATATCACATTGAGGTTCATTATATTGATTTAATTCTTGAATTTTTAATTCATAATTTCCTATTTGTACCATTACATTTCTTGCTTCTAATTCTATCATATGTATTTCTATTCCTGTTGATTCCATTCTAATAATTCTATTTTTTCTTTTCCACATTTCTGGTGGTAAAACATTATATTTTGCTACTGTTAGATTTGCTCCTGTATCTACTAAAGCATGATATTTTCTAGCTCTATATTTTTCATAATTAAATTTTATCAATATGTAATATAATGGTCTTTCACTCATATTCTTGATAATACTTCCAAATGATTTTTAACCACATTTTTTACACAATTTCTTTGTCCTAAAAATTCGTAAGCTTCTTCTATTTGTTGTAAAGCTTGGTTTGCTATTAATGGATTATAAGGTTCTTGTGCTTCCATAAACCTATTATATGCTTCTAATACTCTTCCATATTCTATTCTGTCTACATCTCTTATTAATTTAAGTGCTAATCTAAATAAACTTTTATCTACAGGTGATATTTTTGTTTGCACATTTCTTCCAAAATATGTTATTCTAGGTCTTTGATTCATACTCTAGATAATAATTCTAATTTTTCTTTCAAGTGGTATTTTATAGTTTTACATGAATTCATTCTTCTTCTATTAAGGTCGAAATAAGCTGCTCTATGAATAAGATTTTCAGCTGTTAATCTTGATTTATATAATTTAATTTTTGTTCTTAATTTATTTATTAATAATCTCATTAAAGTTACATCTGCATCTTGTACTATTGTAGTTTCATCTACTTCTAATGTTTGATTAAATCTTTTATATAAAAATATCATTTTATTTCTATTTTCATCCCATTCAATACTTATGTCTTCGTAAATCATGATAACTTTGGTATTATAATTGTTTGATGATTTAAGTTTATCATTATTCTTGTATCTTGGATTCTATATGGTTTTACTAATTCTAGAAAATCTTTTCCTAATATTATCTTATAATTAATTCCTAAATTTTCTTTTACTAATAAGTTTAAATTGATTGTATCTCTATTATTAAATCTTAATACTACATTAGATTTTGTTTGATTTCCTTCTAATATTAAATTATCTTCTGTAAATCCTATATCTATTTCAATCTTTTCTAAATCTTCATCAATTTTTGCTATAACTTCTTTCCATGACATATCAGATTTTACTTCTAATTTTATATAAATTTCATTTTGAGGTCTAATTTCTCTTAAACTTGAACTTATTGGTCTTTCTGCTAATAAATTTCTTCTATTAAAATTATCTAAAACTTCTTGTGATGTGTCTATTGTTCTAAGACTTAAACTTCTGCTATGTGACGGTCTATTATATATATTCCATATTGGATTTTCTGATGTATTTATTTTTAAAGATCGTTGTCCTAATATATCATTTGTAATAATTCTTCTTGGAGTTTGTACATAATAATCTCTAATATTATCTAGTTCTAATTTTAACATTTGTGGGATAGTAATTCTTCTTGGGTCAGTTTTAATTTCTCTTATTACAGGCATAAAATATTTATCTATTGTTATTTTATCTTTATTTTTATTATAGATTTTATGTTTGTTTGAAAATACTAATCCTATCATTGCTGTCATTGTTGTCAAACTCGTGAGTTGACTCTCCGAGTTTAACGTTTTTACGTTTCTAACTTACAAAATCGAGTCGAGTCTCTAGTAAACTCGTAATCATTGTAAACTCGATTAAAATCACGAGTTTATATATCGAGTTTACCGTTTTTACGTTTCCAGCTTACAAAATCGTGTTAACTCATCCTTAAACTCATGTTAATTTCTTCAATTTGATCATGCTCAACGGCTTTAAATATAAATTTTATGAAAATTTCTTTGTTAAATATGATAAATTATGAATATTGATGGATTTAATTTCAATTATTTGGATTTAAAAAATATTTAAATAAAATTATTGTTATTTATTATATTTTAATTATAAACTATTAATATCTATTTAATGGTAAAAGTAAAATCTTACGACTTTACGATTCGAGTTCACAATACGAGTCTACCTTACTATCATAAGTTTACTTAAACTCGCGAGTTTGACAACCTTGATTGCTGTTATACTTATACTCCTAGATCCTGGTTGTAGTCTTACATTATGTAAATTATGATATACTAAGATTGATTTATCCATGTTTTCTTCTGCTCTACTAATTGCAAAATTGGTATTTAAAGTAAATTTTAATTTTTGATATATTAAATTTCCTGCTATCATTCCTAAGATACTATCTTCAACATTACTAATTATTCTTCCATCTGTTATTAATAATTCTAATGGTGAATCTATTCCACTCTGAAAATAAGCTTTTACCATAACTTGCACTCCTGCTATATATATTTCTGATATTTCATCTTTAAAAGGTATTTTTGATATTTCATGTTCTATTAAAGCTTTGCTTATTAAAGGTATTCTCAAAACTCCTTCAGTTAAAGTTGATTCTATTGGAAATTTCTTTTCTAATATTACACATTGTGATTTTTCTTTTTTCTTATTTTTTAATATTTTGCTTACTTTGTCTAGAAATTTTTCATTTTTTATGTTATTAATTGTCATATCTAAATCTTTCTCTTTTATTTTATCATATTGTTCTTTATTAAATGTTATTCTTCTTTCTATTGAACTTTCTTCAGTATTTACATATTCTTCATATTCTTCAAATTCTTCATTATTTTTAATTTCATTATTTTCTATTTCTTGTGCATTCATCATATGTATATAGTTTTTATTTTGATCTAAATATTCCTTTTCTATTTCTTCTTCATCTTCTGAACTTTCTGATTCTTCTTCTAATTCTTCTCCTGATTCTTCAGTTTCATATTCATATGTTAATTTGTATATTTCTAATTCATTTTCTATGGGTTCTTCAAATTCTATTAAATCTATATCTAAAGGTTCTAATTCTAATTCTTATGCTTTTTCTAAGATATGCATTTTTCTTTTTGATTTTGGTTTATCACAATTTGTTGCTATATGTCCTAACTCTCCGCAATTATAACATCTACATTTATAAGGTTTTTTATTATTCTTATTACTTCTTCTTCTTCTAAAATATTTATTTGGTTTAAATTTTCTTCTATTAGTATTATATTTTCTAAAAAACTTCTTTTTTGGATATTTCTTAAACTTGTATATTTTTCTTTTCTTCCTTTTCTTAGATAACCATCTGTGTTGATTACATCCCCATTTAAGTGGTTTTTCCAATTCTGAGCAATTTACCATTAATTTATTCAATTTATAATATTTAATATTTCTCCATGCTTCTTTACATCTTTCTGATAAGTATTTTCTTAAATATTCTTCTCTTCTTCCCATTGTATCTATTATGTTTACAAAATTTGGATCTGAACTTTCCATTGCTTGTGTATATTCTTCTACTAAGTTTTCTGAAATTAATCTTGGTAATTTTCTATAAAACATGTCTAAATAAAATTTCTGTTTTTCAGGTTCTACTATTTTTGCTTTATAATAATATTTTTTATATTCACAAATATATTGATTTATATGTGTTGGATCTAAACTACAGATTTCAATTTCATGTAAATATCTTATAGCTTTTAGAATTTGTGTATATTCTACATTTTCTACGTTTGTTCCTACGAATTCATTTTTTAAAACATTTTGGTATTTTGCTAATATTGCTGCATATAAAACTTCTCTTCTTTCATAAGCTGATTCTTCTAATTTTCTAACTTCCATTCTAAAATCTAATGATCTTCCTTCCCACCAATGAAGTACATTTCCTAAAAAGCTTGCTTCTATTATCATGTTTACAGCTTCTGGTTCTATTCTTATATTAATAAGTGCTATTAACTGAGCTTTTCTCCATTCTTCTATTCTTCTTTCATTATCTAGATTACAGTCTAAATCTAACCATATTCCAGAATTTGGGATTTGCCTAGTTTCATATTGTTCTAGTGGAGGTGGTATAAATTCTTTTCCATATGTTTTAGGTTTTTTATAACTAATATCAAAAACTGCTTTTGAAATATTGCTTAAATCTTCTTTTACTAAATTTATTTGTCTTCTTATTTCTTGTTCTCTTGCTCTTCTTTGAATTTCTGGTGGATCTATATGATTTCTAGTTGATGTTTCTTCTTCTTGTTCTACTCCTGATTGGTGATTGCATATTAATTTGATTTTCATCTATTATTCTTAAATTTTGTAATTCTTGTGTTATCTCTTCTAAATTTGTTTCATCTTGACTCATAAATCTTTCTATGTCATCTTCTGAATCTGAATTTTCATTTCTACTTTTCATCATTTTTAATTTTCTAGTTTCAGCATTATTAAACATAGCTATTAATTCTCCTAATTTATCTTTTGTCTCAATGTTTTTCAATATATAATTATTTTTATATTCCACTTTATATTCATTATGTTCCTTTTCTTTTTCTTTATTTTTATAAAATTGTTCTAATTTTCTTAAACCATCTTTAACATCTATTGTATTTTTATCTATTTTTTCATAAATCGTCCATAAATTATTATTAATTACATTCTGGCCTTTTTTAATTTCTTCTGCTATTATTCTAGTTTGTTCTACGTTTTGATTTACATTTTGGTTTTTTATATTAATCACAGTAACATCTGAATTTTCCCAATCATATAAAGATCTCATCATATTTATTTGAGGATTATTATTTATGGGTTCTAATTTTTTATATATTCCTAAAGCCTTTTTATTCCTTTAATATCATTTTTTACTTCTTTCAAATCTTTTGTATTTTGTTTTATTTCTGTTTTTATTTCATAAATCTTTTGTTCTAAAGATTTTGCTAATTCTCTTAATCTATCTTTTTGATTTTTAATATCTACTTTTTCTAAGATTTCTCTAGTTTCTTCTGGTAATTGTTCCATTATTTCATCTAAATTAAATATCTGTAATAAATTTTCCATATTTAAATTTATATAACTTCCTAATTGTTTCATCAAATACATATTATTCCAATTCATTTGATTACATGCATATTCTCCTTGTCCTCCTAATATAAAAGGGGTAAAATTACAAATTTCTTTTTCTTTTTCTTGCAATAAATAAGAACTATTAGGTAACTTTTCATATTCTATCTCATACATCCTAGGTTCTAACTTTTTAATTATGTTCATTTTGCAACTACGTATTACAACTATCTTACAACTATAGCTTGTACAAATAAAACACACAATAAGATTTCTCTTTCTCGTGAAGCAGATCAGTTATTACTGCAACTTCAGAGGATACTTGAGAAAATCTCCAAACAACAATATATAAAACTCAACAAATTAAAGCAAGGTAGAGTAAAGTTTAACAATAACAAGAGTAAAGGGATCAAACTTCGGTTTCATATTATCATTAATCCACTGCTCTGTATATATATATATATATATATATATATATATGGGGTTATCGTTTGTCATGTCACTTGACATAAGGTTATGTCAAGTAACTCCAAAACTACGTCGTTTTGGGATTAGAGGAATTAATGAACTTTTAAAATGACGTAGTTTTGAGTCAGGGGAATTAATGAATGATCTTTTAGTAAAACTCATATAATAAATTCTAAAACAAAAATACAAAAACACCCTTCATTAATTTCCTTAACTTCCAAAACGACGTAGTTTTGGGCTCACTTGACATAATCTTATGTCAAGTGACATGACAAACAATAAACCCTATATATATATATATATATATATATATATATATATATATATATATAAAAGGACTATCCTTAATTTAAGTTACTTACGTCAAGCATGTCCAGGGCTCCCGATAGCCAATCAAAATTAGTCAATTGTGCTGTTATTTAATTCCCAAACAACTGCTAAAATCTGAAAGTCTTTATTAAACAAAATAAAAAACAAAGTTCTCAAGCGATAATGAAGAGAGCATAGGAGATGATACCACGGCCTAAGACGGGGAGATAAGGAGGTGCACTGGCCATCATATTCTATAATTCTAAATTCCATATCTTTCAGTATCCATATACTACCTCCGGTCCTAATTATAAAAACTAGTTGACTTTTTTTGAAAAAATTAAGGAAGTTAAATAAGTTAATTAATCATTTTATATATTATATATCTTTAGATTATATATTAATTTATTAGTCAAATTAATTAGTTTGAAGAAAAAAATAAAAATACTCTAAAATGATTTAATTAGCCTATTTAATCTCTCCAAAAAAAATTAACTAGGTCTTATAATTAGGACTGGAGGGAGTTTCTTTTTCTTTTTTTTCTTTTTTTATTTGATAAGGATATCTCCTTTTGAGAAGTGCAAAGGGTTTTCGAGCGTGTTTGGATGAAAACAAAACTGAGTTTTGGCCAAAATTTTACCAAACAACAATAAAAGCCAAAATCAATTTTGGATCCAAAAAACCTAGGTTTGAGAAAAAAAAAAAAAACTATTTCCTTTAGAGTTTTCTCTCTCCTTTGTCATAACCTAGGTTTGAGAAAAAAACCTAATTCTTTTAGAGTTTTCTCTCTCCTTTGTCATCATTATTTTTTCAGTATTAGAAAGTATTTTTAAGTATTTTTTTTAGTACCCATTAATACCTTAAAATTTTTTTTAAGATTAATCAGTACCCTGAAATATGTTTTCAAGATCATAAAATAAATTTTTAAAATCATGAGAAGTATTTTTTTAATACTAATCAATATCCTTAAATATCTTTTTAGTATCCTTTAATACCCTGTGATGTTTTTCAAAATCAGTCATTACTTTGAAATGTTTTTTCAATATCCTAAAATAAATTTACAAGATCATAAAGTACTTTATAAGTACCAGTCTATACCCTTAAGTAACTTTTTAGTTACCGTTAATACCCTGAAATATTTTTTCAAGATCCTAAAATAAACTTTCAAGATTATAAAGTATTTTTTCAGTATTAGTAGTATTTTAATTTTGTACATAAATTTATATAATATTTTGTAATTATCATGAAATTTAATGTTAAAAATATTTAAAATACAATTTTATCCTTTATATGAAATTATACCAAAAGCTAATGCTCTTTTTGATAAATTTAACCCTAGAAAAGTTATTCTGATAACAATATCCAAACACTATCATTTTATCAAAATCACTTTTTTCAATAATCTATTTTGCGAAAAGCTATTCTGAAAGGGCCATTTTACCTCGTAAATCCCAAAAGCTAAATCCAAACAGGCCCTTCACCTCTTTCAATAAGTGCACTTCCTGATATTCAAACTAGTATGAACGATCATACATATGAAACGATACGTGATTGTGATTGTGATTGTGATTGAGAATGAACTAGTGTGTATGAAAAGACATTGTAAGTTTGTAATTTTTTTGGTCAATTGGTGAGTTCCTAATTAGTTTGTTATATGTGTGTTACTCATTCTTGATATATATTCTTGATAGTTTTAGTTTGCACTGGGTTATATATCTACTGTAAATTGATGAGCCTGTCACGACCCAAAACGTGGGACATGATCATCAACACATATAATAAGCTAAATCAAATCTACTTAGTCTAGCTAGCCTGACTTGAAAACGCATCCACAGAATCCCACCATAAATCATCTAAAGAAGATAATATTCCTCAATGGTAAAATCGTCACATAAGTTCCAACTCAATGAGAAAAAGAAAATCAACAAGTGTCCCACATAAAGTTTAAATAAATATGACCTTACTTCTCCATAGTAGTCACGACACCGTGGGATTTGGCTTTATTCTAACTTGTCCTACCTAAAATATGTCCACGGAGTTCGATACTGAAGCTCCACTAAGTTGCAAACTAATATTAAAAAAAATGATATAATAAGAGAGGGAGTCCACCCACTAAGTAAAATATAAGCAATAAAGTGCGCAAAATGGAAGCAAACGACACACGAGAGCTTTTCAAATATTTTTTAGAAAAGAAACTTTGAACAAAATCAAAATCAGATAATTTTATATGCCCCAAATTACAAGACATTCACCACACACACATATATATGCCATACACTATATATCTATAATTCTCGGTGGGAAATAACCGTCCCATTATATATACACTTGTACATGTCATATATGTCACACCCTAAAAACTAAGGGGTGACCAACCCTGAATATAAGTGGACTTACATTTTTAAGCCTTAAACTTATATACAGATATTTAAATAATACTCATAATGCCATAATCTGGAATATATATTCACTACCTCTAATTTATATATACATATTCTACAATGACAAAAAAGGCGCACAGAGCCCTACTCTACCTCTTATAAACATATACATGTGTTCTAATCAATAAAAAGACCAGGGTCCTGCCTGAAGACTACATGGAGCATCTAGCTTATATTAGTTAAAAAAATTCTAGGGTTATGATTACATCAACTAGGAGCATTACAAAATGAGCCAGGAACTTTAAATCAATAAGAGGACTTTTCACTGCTCAATAGGAGGTACAGGGTCAACAACATTATCTGAGCCAAAACAAATTTCCGGTAAATAACGTCCCATTTCTATAGTGTAATAAAATACAAAAGAAAAAAATTTAAATATTTTTATCTTTTGATAATAACAATATGGAAATAAATTTCAATTTCTATATCATATAATCATGAATAAAATAGAACTCTATATAGGATCATCAATCAAATAACTCGAAATACATACTAACTCGTTTTGTTTGACAAATCCAGTCTAAAACAGTAAATCTCAAATCGCATCTATTCGTAGGATTTCAACAGAATGGAATAACAAGTATGGACACACAGTCCACGAGGGAAAATAACCAAGTGCAACACATGGCCGCGCAAACAAGCATAAACACATAATCCACGAGGGTAAATAACTAAGCGCAACACGAGGCCGTGAAACAAGCGCATCACGAAGCTACGAAACAAACGTAGGTACAAGACCCACAAATAACAACCATGAGAACGAATCCCACGAATATCAAGCGTGAGTACTATACCCACGAAAGTCAAGTGAGCTCGAGGTTAACCATGGTGCACCAAGGACTAATAATATTACTGTTAGTAGCCAGTGTTTTGTATTCAATCCTTTTAAGCTATAGATAGATTGTATCAAATACTTCGTAATAGAAGCCCTAGTATAAAGGTTTGCAAATAATATCTCTCAACTATACCTTTCCAAATTTCATACATAAACATTCTTTATTCTTCACATAATCTGTCATATTTTCCATTTGGAAAATCTTTTCACCGTATCCATGCATAAAACACATTAATCAAATATTTTGCTAACTAAGTTAAAGATTCAAATATTATAATTAAGATACAAGGAATATTAATAAATACTTATACAACTTCCTTTCAAAAACGAACTAGAATAACTGAAATACTACAAATGACACAATAATTAAGATCACAAGAAGAATTATATTAATATACATGTGAATCTATTAAAAACCGTATATTGAGATAAAATAAAAACTTATTCATAAATTAATTGGGATGGTTATTTACTCACCTGTTGCGATCACAATTATATAACTCTTTCTTAGTTATCACCTCACGACCATTTCGCTTCATACTCCCCTAATATCCCAAATACAAGATATTAATATTCCAACTATAATTTTGAAATTCATATAAAGATAGGTCATTGCTTATTCTAATCTTAATAACATAACTAAAATTATGTTATTCTAGACCCACTCATAAAGCTTATCCCTTTTATTTGAAATAGTCGTTTTCGGATCCAACAGAAAATCATAACTTAGTCTAGGAAACTTCAAATGAGGTGATTTCAGTTCCTATTTAAAGCTTTATAAGTCTACTTTAGAGGAAAAATAATAACTATACCAAATTATGACTGTAACCTCCCAGAATTTCACAAAAAGTGTTATCATCCAAATCTGAAAAACAAGATTCGCCCAGTTTTTGCTGTCTGACTTGGAAAACTCATAACTTTCTCTCTAGACCTGCTATTAACATGTTCTAGAACTCATTTTAAAGATTATAAGGTGTAATATCTCCTGACCAAATTTCACAGACAGAGGAAATCTTTTACCTGGTCAAAACATCGCACGAATCCGAAACCCGAATCTGGAAAACAGGGTCTTTCCAGTTTTCTTGCCCAAGGTTTGAAAATTCATAACTATCGATGTACACATACAATTAATGTGTTATTGGACTCATTGTAAAGCATAACATGTGTATTGAATGGCTACCAAATTCCAAGGTCAGAAGAGACTGTTTGCCCAAGTTTTACCTCATATAAAATTAGTGCTCCAATTTCTAAAATCTCATTTTCAGTAAAATGGGACAACACCTCTTTTAATGTACTGAAATTTTTCTAACTTTATAAATATATACTAAATCATCATTTAGATGTCTCTTACCATAATTTAAGCATCTAAAACAATGATTCAATATAGGAAAAGATAAATCAGTAATTCATAACCAATTTTCCAGCTTCATAACCTATCTAACATCAAGGATCATATCAGCAACATAATCCTTCTAAATCTCAGTTCTTTCAAATTCTCTTCAAAACACTGATTTAATTTCATTTAGGAACTTTTTGACAGCCAAACACATGCACAAGACCACCTTTTTACTTCTGAAATTTTTCAGCTACTAAGAATAATGATGAAACCTTTATTTAAAAATCACTAGGCATGGTTTAGCCAATACTAAAGAAATATACGGCACTTGGAGACATCAAAACATTGTATGTAAATCAGTTTCAAGCATCAAAACTTTTGTTTCCACAGTAGCTATCTTCCTTTAATCAAAACAACTTGAATCATGTTATATAGCTAGCATAGAAACACTCCCTCTAGTAGAATTTTCAGCAGCCCCTTTTTAATTAAATATGGAAATCATTTCCAGCAACATTTTACTCAAACAATGAAGCCCATAATCAAATTACCATGGCTTGTCACAAGTCACAACAGACACGCATAAACTCATGTCCACTTATTTAGATTTCAATGACACAAATACCCATTTCTTCATGAAAACTTATGCCAATCTTCCTGATTGATGGCCCTGTTTCAATATACACAACCCAGCAGCAACTAATCAACATACTACCACATATTAAGCATCCACACACGCATATACCACAGATTCAACATGTTATTGAGGAATTTTACTTTCTTTAGCTTTGATTTTCAGAGAAACATGATGCAATATAGACCTAAATGGTGAACCATAGATTCGGTAATCACCTGACAGAGAAACCAAACCACATACAACACCAAATACTAAGCTCATAGACCTTAATCGACCCTTAGTAACTACTACAACCTTAAATCGGTGGTTCTTTCTCTTCATAACCAAGATTCAATTGCTCTTCTCACTCCCCAACTAACCCCAATAACAGAAACTGATGATGGTAGGAGATTTAAGAGTCTCAACTTACTTAGTTTCTACTATTGCAGGCAGCGATCGGCCTCTTCATTCCTCTTTCCGGTGATAGCTCGCTCTCAGATTTCTCTCTCGCTTTCTCTTTTTGTTTCTCTGATCCAGAACGAAATGAGGGATGACGGAGGAGGACCTAGAGGGTGTGCGTATATCTGGCGTGAGGGAGGGGAATGGGTGCTGTGGGACCCACTCACCAAAATAACTCATTTAACCCTCATTGTCCCTCAACATCACTTTTGCTTACAAGTCATTTGCTTATTTAAATGTAAATATTAAATAAGGGTTGGAAATTAACCTTTAACATTGTATAAGGATTATTTCTAGAATTTATAGGACAAAAGTTATGCACCAACTATTTTTCTTGAATTTTTAGGAAAATAAGTCCTAAATTCCAGAAAATAAATTTAAAATATTTAAACCAATTTTTTCATAATTAATCTCTTCATAATATTTCTACATTCTCAAAATAATGTTCCATAATTTTTTTAAAATTTTCGATGCCCAAAAATAAATTTTAATAATTTTCTTAACCGTTTCATCATGATAAAGTTGAAACCTTTGACCCCACTTGTTTAGTAGACTATTTATCCCAGTCTTATTCTAGTCTCAAATTTTGGGACGTTGCAATATATACCACATGGATTTAGGGAATAACCGTCCCATTATTATAACTTATACACCTCATATATATATATATATATCCCGTATCTATACCCTCTCTCTCTCTCTCTAAAGCATGGATTCCCTCAATTTATAATAGACGTCCCAAGAGGAAATTTTCCTTTTTCAAAGAAAAAAATAAATCAACTTATTTATTTTCAAAGGAAGTTAGAAGGTTTCAAAATCAAAGAAACTAAAAAAAGATTGAACAAAAATAAATAATAGTTGGAAAAAATAATTTCTTTCCATAACAAAATTGATCAATTTAATATCCTTCTGTTGGAAAACAAAAGACAACTTTTGAAATCCAAGAAATTATGAAAAGAGAGGAAAGCAATAAGAGAAATATACCAGTGGAAATTTCTAGAAAATATAGAGAGGGGAAAAAATCGGATTTGCTTCCCAAATATATCAAATTTAAAAAAAAAAAAAACCAAATATTTAGGCAATAAAAACGTAGCAACCACAAAAACGAAGATGTCACCTAACTAATTAACTCCTCCATGACCGAACACATGCGAAGGAGTTCTCACAAGTATAACCTACTGATAATAATGTTTGTAAATATCATGATGACTTTTCAGAATGAATGTTCCTATTCCTTGCAAGGTTAAATGAGCCTTATGCTAGATAATAAGGCATGTTAGTATATGAGATCCGAGATATATTATGGCGCTAAAAGCTTAACTATGAGAAACGAGATGAATCTAGGGATACATAAGGAAGTACTGGGGCTTAACTATGCTAATATCTTGCAAAATATCTTGAATGTTATGGGATTTACTAATATTTACCAATCATTATTATTTCCTATAACTATTTATATATCTTTATATATATGGACTATCACATTCTTTCCCCCTTAAAAGAATTCGGTCCCCGAATTTTAAACAGAAGCTTTACCAGTAGGCCCAAAGAGGTGGGGCTAGCTACTTCGCATATCTTTCTCAACCTCCCAAGTTGCCTCCTTTTCAGGACGATCTTGCCATACAACTTTGACTTAAGCAACATCCTTATTTCGCAATCTTTTCACTTGCCTATCTATTATAGCCACTGGTTGCTCTTTGTATGACAATTTTTCATCTAAATGAGGTGTGCATGACTGAAGCACATAAGAAGGCTCTTTAAGGTACTTTCGTAACAGGGACACATGGAAAATGGGGTGAATGCCTTCCAAATTAAGTGGTAATGCTAAGCGGTAGACCATTGCTCCTACTCTTTCAAGAACCTCAAAATTAAAGGTCTAATGTACCTTGGGCTTAACTTTCCATATCTCTCGAATCGTACTATGCCTTTCATTGGTGATACCCGCAAGAAGACAGAATCTCTGACCCCAAATTCTAGATCACGTTTCCTATTATAAGCATATGCTTTTCTGCCTATTTTGAGTAGTTAATAACCTTTCATGAATAATTTTTACCTTATCTATAGATTCTTGAATCAAATCAACCCCTATAAGTTTCGATTCCCACTTCAAACCAATCAATTGGTGACCTACAACTTCTGCCATACAATGCTTTAAATGGTACTATCTGGATGCTTCATTGGTGGCTGTTATAATAGACAAATTCCATCGAGGCTAAGTATATATCCCAACTACCCGTAAAATCTAGTACACACAACAAAGCATATCTTCTAGAATATGAATCGTACGTTTTGATTGCCCATCAGTTTGGGGAAGAAATGCGCGCAGTGCTTAATTCCACTCAAGTTCCCAACACTTCTTGAAAGGACCTCCAAAACTTAAATGTAAATATTGACCCCCTATCTAAGATTATTAATAGTGGTACTACATATAAAAAGACAATTTTATCCATGTATAGTTTAGCATACTGAATTGCCTTATATGACATTTTTACTAGCAAGAAGTGTGCAAATTTAGTCAATCTATCAACAGCGACTACCACAAAAAAGGGTTACAACGTCTTATTTTTTTGCACTTTTAACGTCCTTTTTTTCTCGGGACATCTATCTGGGGGCGTAGAAAGTTTAAACTTACGGCGTCCTAAAAATTTTAGGACACCATATTGCTATCCAACGACATCCTAAAAATATTTAGGACGCCATATGACTTTAAAAACAAAAAAAAAAAAAACCTTGAACCTTAGGTTCAAGGAGTTGGCCGTGGAAGAAGAATCGGGAGGCTTGACAACAAGAACAACACCACAACAATCAACATATATACTTCCATAAGAACCAGCAAGAACTACATATCAACAATCAACAAAGACAGGGAAAAGGAAAAACATCACAGATCCAAAATTCAGCCCAAAATTCCAGATATAATTAGAAGAGAAGAAAAGGAAAAACAAAACCTAAATCACAGTAAACATCACAGACGACTATCTCAACAACCTGGTAAACATAAAAATACTAGTTTGTTTGATGGAATTGAAAGTAAACATGGAACAAAAAAAGATAAATCAACATACAAGCTGCAGTATAAAAGAAATGGCAAGTAAGAAGAGGCGATTTTGCTGCCATAAACTGCAGACTTGGTAATATTTCCAAATCAAATGAAGTCGAAAGAACTAAAAGACTCACAAATGGAATTAGATCTAAAATCAGAATCAGATCCGCCTCCAACACAAAGAAGGCGCAGTGTAGAGAAACATAATCAGATCCAAAATCAGAGATGAAAGGATGAGCGATGGAGGCACAGGGAGGTTTTGAGTTGAGACCCAGGCAGATCTGACAACACAGTCTTCAAACGCTTAAAGAGAGAGAAGGTTTTGAGTCGAGAGAACAGGTTTTGAGTTCAGACCCAAGCAGATCTGACGAAGGCACACGGCAGGTTTTGAGTCGAAATGATGAAGTCGATGGAGTTCCGGCGAGCTACCCGAGATTAAAGAGAGAAAGCGATGGAGATGAGATGAGAGAAGGCGATGGCAGGCGATGGAGATAGAAAGTGAAGGCCAAGAATGAATGAGAATCACGGGATATTTCAAAAAAAAAAAAGTCACACTTTGGAAAAATGCTTCTTTTGGCATCCTAAAAATATTTTAGGACGCCAAAAATGTTGCTTTTAGTTTTAGGACGCCAAAAATCACGCTGGGTTCATTTTTGTCGTCCTAAATTTAAAATAGGACGCCAAAAGTCTCTTTCTTAGGCGTTTTAATTTAAAATTAGGATGCCAAAAGTCCTTTTTCTTAATTAGGATGCCAAAAGTCTCCACATAATCACAAAAATGTCACCACCTTTTTTTTTACTTTCCTTTTTTATAAAAGGACATTGTTTGGAGACGCCGTATCTATTTTTTGTAGTAGTGAGGAGCAACACGATTTACTAATACTTTTATTGCCTTAAAAAGTATTCTTGAGCACAAGCATTATTTACAAGCCTTGGTAACTAGCAAGACATTTATTAAGAGAAGGCAGGCGATGGATATATTTATGAAGGGATGCATAGGATAAGGAAAGCTATCAAACATACTTTCAATCGCACAAAAAATTGTACAAGCCATTCACGAGTATTATTAAGAGTAGGTGGGATTTTCAACTTCGCCATGATCTTCATGCAGCAACATATATCTTAAATCCTACTTTTCTTTGTGATAATGCTAACTTCTCTCAAAAGCCAAAGGTTATACATGGATATCTATCTGTCATAAATAGGAAAATTACATCTAATAAGACAAAGTTCTTGCAAGAAGGCATATTATACCAAGATAAAAGTGACACCTTCAATAGTCATATGGCTCTTGAATATGCAAAAGTACCATCAATGACAAAGGTTGTGTTGGTTCTCGGTGTTTTGATGATTACAATTTATAAGTCATTAAATTGAGTGAAAAATATGTAGTTCAGGGTTTGCTCGAGCAGCTCACATATCATGCCCGAGCATCATCGGGACTCAGACTTCTTGAACTAAGTTGAAAGAATTTTGCTCGAGCAGCAGTTGGTGTTTGCCCGAGCAACGACGAGTCAAAGAACCTCTTTGAGTGAATTGAGCATTCATGCTTGAGCAGGAGGAATTCCTTGCTCGAGCAGCATCGAGGCAGAAGCAAAATATCACAAGTCAAAGAAGCCTGCTCGAGCATCAGAGAATTCCTTGCCCGAGCACCATGCTTGAGCAGAAGGAAAAAGCTTGCCCGAGCAGCCCTCTAATTTCGCCTCAAGACGATGTCTGCCCAGCATGAAGTTTTCATGCCGAGCATCATGCCTGAGCAGAGGTAAACTCTTTCTCGAGCAAGTCCACTCAAGACCATTCATTTACCCACTGATTGATGTTTGCCCGAGCATGCTATATTCATGCTTGAGCACCATGCTCGAGCAGGAGAAATAGGCTGTTCGAGCAGCATCAGTGAAGTACTGATTCTCGCCTCTTCCTGAGGCCTGCTCGAGCAAGCATAAAGGATTGCCCGAGCATTAGCGAGGTAATCTGTTTTTTTAGAGGCTTGCCCGAGCAACGAAAAACTTCTTGCTCGAGCATACGAACAGAGCAACGATTCTCTACATCTCAGATTGATTATATCTGATAATCATTGTACCATCTTACCAATTATTACTGATCATATTCAAACTCATTCAATTCCTATTTAACCATTATGTTTAAATGAGTTCAGGTAATCATTCCTTGATTGACGGAAAAGAAGAACAAAACATTACTTTCATGTGTCAACGGACGAAACAGTGGTGAAGAAGATGAGGTCCTTCGATTTGGAAATATTTGACATAGCCATTACTCAGAGTGATTCCTTGGACAAATAAAGGGAAGACACTAAATGATGCAACGGTCATAAACCTTCAATGCAGAGCAAACGTTGGAAATCAAAGAGGCCGTGTGACTCAACGGCTATCTTTGGAATCACCCATCAACATGAATCATAAACATTATAAAAACCCATCTGATTCAATTCAAGAAGAAACTCAAGAGAATATGAGATATACATCTTTCTTACTACTGTGATCAACTAGGCCAATTATCTTGAGTATCTTCAGATACCTATAGTACTTCAGTGTTCATATTTTATTCACTCGTGAGGAGCTGTTAATTGTTCAAACTTAAGGTTGTGGAACCTTAAGTAAGGGTGTACAATTGCAACTTGTAAGGGGGAGTGAGTCCGAGTGTGAAAGGATCATCCTAAGTTACAGAGTGGGTAATTGTACTTGTGTTTAAAGAGTTAGTGGAAATCTCAAGGTGTACTTGAGGACTGGACGTAGGTCAAAGTATTAGACCAAACCAGTATAAATCTCTTTGTGTCCATTTCTCTTCCCTTACTCTGGTAATTTATTTTCAAAGTGTATCTACGAAAAACCTGTTAAGATCACCTATTCACCCCCTCTAGGTTATATTCCATCGTCAGGTTGGATATTTTAAAGAGGGATTTCCGATTTGATGGTCAACATTGGATATTCGATCAAGGTTGGAGGTCCAACGTTGAAAAAGAGGGATTTCCGATTTGAAGCTTCTTGGGTTGGTCATAAGAATTTTTTGAAGGTTGTGGAGAGTAGCTGGAGATAGAGTGCTGATATTTCTCAAAACGCTATGGCAGCTTTTGTCAGTAAATTGAATCGTTGTAGAACGGATTTGGTAAGTTGGAGTAAGAGGGAGATCCCAAACTTTTCTAAGGCCATTGATCAGATTAAAGGCAAGTTAGCGACGTTGACTCAAGGAGACCTGACTGCTGATGTTATCAAGGTCATCACTGAGTTGAAGTTGCAACTTGGCAGGATGTTTGACCAGGAGGAGCAATATTGGTGGCAAAAATCAAGAGTTAGTTGGCTTCAAGCTGGTGACATGAACTCGAGGTTTTTTCTTATTTCTACAGTGAAGAGGAGAAGACGGAATGATATTTTAGCTATAAAGGACGACCTGGGGAATTGGCTACTAGAAAAGGATGCAATCACACACAACATAACCCAGTTCTTTCATAACCTCTTTACGGCATCATCGGGTTCATTTGATATGAGTGGAGTTCTGGCGGTCATTGACAAGAAGGTTACTGATGAGATGAGCAGAGGCCTTTTGGATCCAATATCACAAGAAGAAATTAAGAGAGCTGCATTCAGTCTAGGGGTCAAAGGCTCCAGGTCCGGATGGTTTTTCGGGGTGTTTTATCAGAATACATGGCCAGAAGTAGGGGAAACGATAGGCGCTTTGGTTGAGGATTTCTTTGCAGGGAAAACATCATTACATGATATTAATGAGACCAACATCACCTTGATACCTAAAGTCACTAGACCTGATCATGTGACTCAGTTTCGGCCGTTAGGATTATGCAATTTTTCTTACAAGATAATCTCGAAGATCATTTCCAGCCGGATGAGACCCTTACTAGATGTATGCATTTCACAGAGTCAGAGTGCCTTCATTCCTGGACTCTGCATCCAGGATAACATCATCATAGCACACGAGGTCTACCACTATCTCCAGAGAAAGAAGACTGGGGGAAATTTGAATTTGCACTGAAAATGGATATGAGCAAGGCCTACGACAGAGTGGAATGGAATTTCTTGGAAATGGCGCCGCTGCGGTATGATTTTTGTGACAAATGGGTGTCGTGTGTTATGAGATGCGTGAGGTCTACTAGTCTGAATATGGTTGTAGCAAGAGAGAGAGTGAGTTCCTTTTATCCAACTAGGGGACTTAGGCAAGGTGATCTTCTCTCGCCTTACTTATTTATCCTAGTGACTGAGGTACTCTCGCTGATGATTAGCAAAAGCCAAGAAGAAAAGAAGCTAAGGGGAATTAAATTGAGCCAGAGTTGTCCGACGTTTGTTGGATATGATTAGTTTTGATGATGTCTTATGTAGATGCCATTATTAATGGCAAAAAGCTTGAATGATATATTTAGCTTCTACATTGACTAACTACTATATTTAATGTAGATTAGTCCAAGTTGAATTATAGATCAAGAAGGAGATAAGAGATTTCAGAAAGAAGAAATTGGAGAGAATGTCAAGTTCAAGAATTCCAAGTTGAATTAAGAAAGAAAAGAAGAAAAGAAAGGAAGAGTTGAAGTATGGAGAATAATCAAGATGGGAGATGGAAGAAGAAAGAACTTGCTGAATGGAATGAGAATATCATTATTCAAGTTCCTAGATTGATACTAGAAGTCTCCACGATCAAATGGAAGTTGGAATGGCTCAATTCAGAGCTAAAAACAAGCAAATATAAGGTTCAGGACGATCCAACTCAAGTTATTAAGTTGCAACTCGAGTTAACCACTTTGCTACAGTGTTTTGGTGGTCTGGGATGATTTGACTCGAGTCAGGATATCATTAGCTCGAGTCAGAAATTGTTCTTGGCGTCTCTGGACAGGTGTGACTTGAGTCAGTCACTAAATGACTCGAGTCAAGGTGTACTTCAGCAACTCTGTTCACCTCTGTTTCGCGTTTCAGCTGGCGACCTCTGATAATTCGATGATATCTTCCAAACCAAAAGTCCCATTGAGGTGAAACCAATTTTTTATAAAACTAGACTCCCAATGCGTGATTGTGATATACAATTCAAGTCCAAAGGAGGTCAGATGAAGGAGCTATGAATTTTTGAAGTTGATAGTGAAATTCACGCCACACAGCAGACCAAGCTTTGATGTTTTGAGTGTATCTCACAAACTAGAAATCCAATTGAGCTGAAATCGGTGGCATATGAAAGTAGATTCAAAATTAGTTCTATCAAGATTTGAACCAACTAGAACGGAGTTCATACCAAGGAGATATAGCCCTCGAAAGTTGATAGTCAGTTCAAGATGTCGCAA
This sequence comes from Acacia pycnantha, assembly GCA_025563575.1. Taxonomy (NCBI): domain Eukaryota; kingdom Viridiplantae; phylum Streptophyta; class Magnoliopsida; order Fabales; family Fabaceae; genus Acacia; species Acacia pycnantha. The sequence continues at coordinate 568,887 of JAMWYP010000055.1, read as the reverse complement.
AAACGCTGGTCAAAGAACAACCTCCATTCATCTAAGAATAATGCACTGCATACAATGAGTTAGAAGCTTTCAATGGATGATAGATAGCATACCAAGTTTTGAAATAAATCTATAACTCGAATCAATCATTTAATAACTCGAGTCATAGTCTAATCTATTAGTTTCTCAAAGTCTAAACCTGATAGCAGCTTTTTGAGAAACTGATATGACTCGAGTCATTCAAACATAACTCGAGTCAAGTGGCTTACAGAGAGCTTCGAATGAATTCTTGGAGAAGATGAATCGAGTCAGAGAATGATAACTCGGGTCATTCCTTAAACAGAGAGCAAATGGCATTATTTGACTCGAGTCAAGGAAAACATAACTCGAGTCACACGAAGGCAGAGAGCAATGAAGTTTGAGAAAGCATTGTTAACTCGAGTCACAACTGATCAATTCGAGTCAAGTCAAGACAGAAAGCAATCAGGAGTAAAGCAACGACATTTTAACTCAAGTTATTTAATGATAACTCAAGTTACCTCTATGCATCAGAAAATCAACGTCTCGGAAATCTCAAAATCATTGATTATGATTTGATTACTTCTTATCATCACTCATTACTATTCCTAACTATGTTTAATCAATTTGTTAGTGAGTTTCAGATGATTAAAGTTTGAAATAACATCAAACTTGACAGAAATCAAAATCTGTCAGAAGATGAAGATTGCTGCAGATTTTCAGAAATGGCAGAGAAGATCGAATTCAACAAGGAACTTGTAGAAACGAAATTGAATACTCAACTGTAATGTTCTTCAATGAATTAAAATGCTCAACTTGTTCATCGGATTCAAATGCTACGACTGGAGGAATTGCTCAACAATCATAAATTGCAACTAACTATAAAAGGAGAAGCATTCAAGATAGAGGAGGTTTGAGACATGAGCTTACATCTTCAAAATGACAATACTTTGATATACACATACACCTACTCTCTGATTGTCTCAATGATCATATAGTTTATATTAGAGAGTGAGATTATTTGTATCGAGCTTCAGTGTTTATCTTTATCACTTCTGAGAGAGAAGATTATCTGTAATCATTCATTACAAAGGTTGTATCCTTACAGTGAGTAAGGGGGAGTATCTCGTAAGAGATTTGTAAAAGGCTGCACAAGTGCTCGGCTAAACTTGTGGGTTTGTAAAGGCTTCTCTTGTGCTCGGATTAAACAAAAGGATAGTGGATTGAAAATCTCAAGTGGAGCTTGGGGACTGAACGTAGGTCAAGGATTGGCCGAACCAGTATAAATCTCAGTTTGCATATTCTCTTCCCTTATCTTTTATATTTCCAGTATATGTTTATTTGAATATCTAACTGTTGATTTAGAATACATGAAAAGATTTTCAAAATTCCTAAGTTTTTAATCTTCACTCAATTCACCCCCCTCTTGGGTTCAGCCGGTTCTTACAACGTTGACTCACAGTTTTTTTGCGGATGATGCACTGCTCTATATGAATGCCGATTCAATCGATGGTGACCAATCCAAGAAGCTTCAAATCGGAAATCCCAAGAAGCTTCGATCATGGTTGAAGGTCCAACGTTGAAGGGTGTGTTCTAATCATCCACTACATTAGAGTTTCAACTCAGCTGGTACATATGTGTTGTGGTTGATCATTTTTTTCAGTTTGAAGGTTGGGTGGCTGAAATGTTGAAGTTTGGCCTTATTTATGTTATTATCGGAGAGGAGATAAGTAAGAAATTCAATGATTTTGATCAAGATATCATCATCACCATTCTACTTGGTCTTTAATCATTGTATGGTAGGGTTAATAGAAGCTTGCTCTGTATTTTTCCATGAAAACAGAGGGAAAGCTATGTTTTTTAGTGGGAATGGGTGAATGGGATGAAGGAACTTTTGGTACAAAAACATTGAAATGTGATAGTTGTTAACACTTACAATTGTAGTTGTTAATATGACTGATGTAGTTGTTAATACAAGCTGAATGTGAAAACGCTATAGGGTAGGTTGCTCTGTTTTTGGGCATGGAAACAGAGTGAGGTCTGTTTGTTAATGGGAATGATTGAATGTGAAAACGATATTGTTGTTAGTGGGGACTGATATTGTTGTTAGTGGGGGAATGATATTGTTGTTAGTGGGTATTAATATTATTGTTAGTGGGAGACTGATATCGTTGTTAGTGGGGGACTGATATTGTTGTTAGTGGGGACTAATATTGTTGTTAGTAGGTACTGATATCGTTGTTAGTGGGGGACTGATATTGTTGTTAGTGGGGGACAGATATTCTTGTTAGTAGGTACTGATATTATTGTTAGTAGGGGACTGATATTGTTGTTAGTGGGTACTGATATTGTTGTTAATGGGTACTGATATTGTCGTTAGTGGGTACTGATATAGTTGTTAACACACATTGATGTTGTTAGTGGATACTGATATTGTTGTTAGTGGGTACTAATATTGTTGTTAGTGGGGGACTGATATTGTTGTTAGTAGGCACTGATATTGTTATTAGTGGGGGATTGATATTGTTGTTAGTGGGTACTGATATTGTTGTTAGTGGTACTGATATTGTTATTAGTAGGGGACTGATATTGTTCTTAGTGGGTAATGATATTGTCATTAGTGGGTATTGATATAGTTATTAACACATTGATATAGTTGTTAATGTTTACTAATAGACTTGTTAATGTTATACTAATATGGTTGTTTACGTTATCCTCATGTAGGTGTTACAAATGATTGATGTTGCTGATACAAGTGACTGATGAAGCTGTTATAAGGCACTAATGTTGTTATAAGTATTTGTTATAAGTCACTGATGTAGTTGTTATAAGTCAATGACATTATAACACCCATTGACGTTTGTAAGTATGTAAATATTGCAGGAGTTGTCCATTCTTCTGCTATTCTCATACCATTAACAAAGATCATAAAAGAAGGAAAAATTTGCTCTTGTCATCGAATTAAAATTGTCAAGTTAGTATCATTAGAAAATTTACAAAGGAACAAATGTTGAAGGTCATTTTCATGAATACAAATTTGTCATAACTACAAATGCACGTGTACAGAACAAGTGATCCACTACAATGTGTCCTAACAAGTATACTGCCTAATGTCTCATCTTTTGCTTGTGGGACTCCTCAATGAAAGACAACATTTTTTGTCGATGGATGCTATGAGGATGGATGACCAGCCACCATAAGAAGCCGACCTTGATTTCATGAATTTCGTCAATGAGAAAGAGTGCTTGCATCAACTTTAGTCCTAGTGTCACCAAGAGATTCACATGTATAAAAACCATCAACCATGGTTGCATCTATGGTTGCATGGTGTAACACCCCAAATCCAACACCCAAAAACTTGACAAAAATATTTGAATTATCTCCAACAAGGATAATAAACATCCTTATCATTAAATTACATCACTAAATCAAACCAAGATCTATTTTAAAGTCAACATAAATTCCCAAAATATTTCATAATAAAATTATAAAGCGAAAGTCTTAGGGTCATGGCAAATAAAATAATATAACATAAGCTATAGGAGTACAAAAGAGCCTTCAAAGCTCACTCCATAGGTGTCTTCCCTTGCTCCCTACTAGGATGTTCACCTGAAAATTATTAATATGGGATGAGATTCCACGTCTCAATAACTACTGAATATTTCTACCGTACACAAGCAAATCACATATGACAAAAACATGAAATATATATATAGTTGTATATCCCCTCAAAATAAAGTCTTTACTAAAATAGGCTAACACATAGTCCTACAGAAACACATCCATTTGATTGGATAGTCCCAAGCTCACAACAACTTAAGATATACCCAACCAAAGGTATAGAGCTTAAGCCTGGCCTATGGCTCCCCTCCTTATAGCACAACTAAGGAGGTGTCACATGTCCCACAATTCCAATGCAATCCCAGCCAGAGGAAAACATGGAAAAATGGGCTTTGAAAAGTATCATCCACTGTGCACTGAGTGGTGGCATAAAAAAATCTTATCATTCAAATTTCTCCTTACTCGAACACATCACACATACAACCGCCATGATAATTATATTCAATAAAAATAAAGTATACTAAAGCAAGCTTCCATTTATATAAAATATCATTGCATGGTAAACCCAAACATCTTATAAAATCTCATCGGGCCAAACTGTCTTTTCTGAAATTCGGGACTAAACTATCATTTCTAAAATTGGGGGCAAAAACGTAATTTTTGCTGGGTACAAAATTAATTTTCATAGGCACAAAACTGTAATATTCAGATTTTATTATAATAATATTATAATACATATACATATAATTCAGCCTATATAAAAAATAATAATTTATAATCATACACAATTCACAAATATATGAAAGAATATTCAGAGTTACCTGCTGCTCTATAGCTCCCAAAATGTTACCACAAGGCTTGCTTACTTTCCTTCTCTCTCTCTTCTCTCTCTTTCTCTACCTTTCTGTGTGTCTTGAGTGTTTGTGTGTTGTGGAAGAAGAGAAGGGATGAAGTATTTATAGAGTTTTGAGTTTCAACCATTTTTCAAAAATCACATGTCTATCTACTACCCAACTACCTTAAACATGTTAATCTACCATCTATCTACCACCCATATGTCCATCTACCATGTAACTACGACACGTATGTCCATCTACCATCTAATTACCACACATATGTCCATCTACCATACTACCGAATAATACCCATCTACCGATCAAATATCATACGCTTATCTACTGCATAACCATCTACCATTCAAGTTGATATATGATTTTTACCCTGATTGCAACAACAAAAATACCGATTATTAAGAGCCTAGTAGCTTTTTTATCTCAGTCTTATTCCTAAACTCCTTGTTCCAAAATTTGGGATATTACTATATTATAAAAATAAATCTTAAATTCTACTTCAAAAAAATGTACTCTCATATTGAGTAATTACATGGTAAATTTTAATTACTATAAATTATTTTCTCTCGAAAATTTCAGGATATATGCTACACATGGAATGATCTCGGGCATTTCCCTTCACAACTGCATCATTAAAAGGAAAATACTTATGCAAAAGATAACAAAGGTCTAATTACTAAATTACTAATTATAAGTAAAAGTAAGTTGAGGGAAGTATGTCTTTATATCATAGACATGATAGGGACATACGGCAAGATTTCACCACCTGTAACATCCCTATTTTTAAAAGCGGAATAATTTTTTTTCATTAGAGTAGAGCATCGGAGCAAGTAAAAGATTGAGTAACTGATACAACATAAACTGTGGCGTAACTGTCTGTTCATAAAGAACGGTACATTTATTTGTACATAACTTAAATATCTTCGGTCGGGTCTTCACACGTGTTGTTTACTCTGCTTACTCTTATCTTCTGTCCTTGGGTCTTCGGACCCTGAAGCTATAGTAAGAGCTGAGGTCCAATGCCCATCGGACCTCAGTTAACGGTTAACCTCATGCTTATATAAACAATATATATATATATATATATATATATAGCAGATATTTCATGATATTACAGCAATATTCATTACAAAAGCCCATAACAGATGTATGATAACAGTACAATCAAATGTAAAGTTAATTAGTTTGCACCACCCGTGCCACGATAGCATGTCGTGCCCTCAGCGCTAGGAAAACTTATCGATGTTATCATGACCATAACCCGTGTAAAGCTGTATGTAGTGATCTAAGCCCCATAAACTTAGTCATGATGCATGACCAAGACAGAGTCCCGTTCATGACTTTATGAAAGTATCCATCATATATAAGTGTACTATAAGCATTAGAGTCAGTGTTACAGTACGCGTCTGTACTTGAGTTGATGAGTCCGGTACGTCTGACGGTCGGAATGTGATCACAGATATCCTATAAGGATAATATCGTATTTATTAATTCATAATTAATATCCTAACAGATATTTTAGTCACAAATGACTATTTTACCCCTGACTCCAGGAATCGCTAACCGATAAAATTTCGCCAGAGCTTCGCTACTCTGACTCTTAACTTTCAAAACTTACTTCCTACCATGTTTTTACCTTGTCAGGCATCTTTCAATGCAATGAGGCATAAAAACAAGAATAGGAATTTAAAATTTCCTACTTCCTAGATCTAACTAACATTTATACTAAGAATTACTAAACAAAAGACTAGAACTTAAAAGCTAAGGACCGAAGAACTTACCAAGAACCTTGCTCCTCCTTCTCCAAGACTCCTCCTTCTCACTTTCTCTCTATGTTTCGAATTTCTCTTTGCAATTTTGGTGTGAGAATTCAAATGAAATGAAGGGCCTATTTATAGGAAAAGGGTATGGCATTTTGGTAGTTCCATTGAACTTCCTCTTCTCAAATCTCATCCATTGGTTCTAGGGTTAATTTTTGAGCTCTCATCCTCACCATCCATTCTTCCAAAAACGTCCTCCTTTCTCTCCCTTATCTCTTCCACTTTTTAAAACACCTTATTGGCCTCATTTATGTCCACAACTCTTACTTTATGCTAGCTTTATCAAAACATTGCATTGTTGGGTAATTCCTCACCATATACTTGCGTAGTTTAGTTGAAAAGATGATAGTTTTAATTAAGTTTCTTCTTCAACTTACTAATCTCATAGTCATGGCTTCGTTAGGGGTTTTTACTAGCCTTTTACTCATTTTAGGGTAAATCCAAAAGTTAAGGAAATGACTTTGGAGATAGCCTACTTCAAGATAAAAATATACTTGTTCATAAAAAGTCCTTATATTTGATCTATGATTAACATATTTCAGTACACAATTTATTTCCTATCGGTTCTCATTTACTTATGTCTTGAATTAATCCCAATGGTTCTCAAAATATCTGCACTCTTTCTCTCTCCCAAATACTTGGCCCACAACCTCACACACCTCACAACACTTACACACCACACACCACACACCACACACACACACACAACTCCCTTTTCTCTCTCTTATACTACACTCACAACTCTCTTACACACACACACTCAACCGTCCCCCTCCCCATTTTTTTTCTATTCTTTTTGTTTTTAAATAAATCTTATATTATTTTAGAAAAATTCTCCCATTGGTCGATTATGCTTCACATGGATTTAGCTTTATGGTTAAATTAAAACCCTTAGATCTAGCTTTATGAGGTTTAATCCTAGCCATTGATTTTAGTTGACTTGTCAAAGTTGATTAACAAGTTTGATTAGTGTCTTAATCTTATGCTTTAGGGATTTTATGTAACCAATCTTAAACCCTTCTTAATCATGCCTTTAAAACATGTTACTTAATTAATCATGAAAGTCTCTGGAATTAATTTAATTAATGAAGATTTAATTATCTACTAATTGTTGTCAATTTTCTTTAATTGGATTAATTATTTTCTCACAACTTTTGGGTTTACTTTGGTCATTTATGCACCATGCATTATTTTAGTAATCATAGGGCAACTTATGTTCCCTAAAATAAAATTGGGTTTTTGCCTCTTTAAATTCCAAGGAAAATAACCAAATAAATTACTAAAATTAGAGACAACATACTTTCCCATTTAGAATAGGTATTAATTGCCAAAATATAAATTTTTGGGTATCACATTATAATAGCTAGTGAGCTTCCAGGGTTTGAGACCACATATTCACTTATTTTCAATAGGTATTATTTACTAAAATATAATGTTTATAATGAATATGAATTTTGGGGTATTACACCACCATTGTCACAAATTGCACAAACAGTATCATAAGATCCAACAGAATGGTTTCTATCATCACTGGATTCTTCACTAGCAGAATCATTAGCATCCTCTTCTAAATTAACTGTACATTTTTATTTCTCTCTCGAATGCTCCTAATAAATCAACAAAAAGTTTTAAACAAGAAATAAGTTGAACAGGATTCTACAGAAAACAAGTAATAGTTAACACTGACCTCAGGGAAGACTTCATTAGACGATGGATTTTTTTATAAAAGTAAGTAGATACTGCATATAACAGAACAAAATTCAGTGAATAAAGTTGAAGTTAAAATAAATTCAGAGAAAGTAGGCTCAGGTTCAATAAAACAAAAAAAATAAAGAAGTTCATTGGCTAGCAAGTAATTGTAAATGCCAGAATGGAAAACATGGTATTTGAACAAATAGGTTAAGTAGATAGCAAAATCAATAAAATAATAATCATTAACCCCCCCGGGGACAATCTGACCCTCTCCATCTGATGATGCCATTGGATATCCAAAAGTAACATGTATAACAAGAAGCATAAGAGTTGTAATAGTTGATTGCTGCAAGGGTATATCTTCAGTGTCATATTATTACTACCATATCATATATACATAATACATGCAACCCACCAAATCACATCTCCAAGCACGTGCAAATTCAATTTACAGAGGTGCGGAAGAATACTGATACAGAGCAAGCGATTCAAAAGAAACATCTAGGATGAAACGGAAAGCGATAAAGAAACTAAAGAAATCTCCCATCTACTACATTTACAATTTGCCCACTTTGCTTCATTTACTATTCCAAAACCCCGGAAACTATAATTGTTTCTAGTGGGAAACTTCTCCAAAGAACCTAGAATTGACCTCAATCTAAAATACTAATTATAAAACGCAGGGGTCATTAGATCTCATATAAGTGCAGAAAAACTTTGAAATCGTTGGGCAGCCTTAGAAGGTCCTAATGCACAGAATAAGGAAAAAAATTTGTGATCAATATACAATGCTTTGTAAAAACTTCTCTAAAATACAACAATTCAGTGTATCCACACTGCAAAAATTACATAGTCAAAACCTATCTTCATAATAAAACACACTAAATTTCAAAAAGTCCACCTAAGCTTTCACATCTTCTCCTGCTTAATTGACTTGATTGGCTTTGCATATGTCATAGAAGGAGAACTTGGCACAACAGCTCCAGACTTTGAGTCCTCACCAATAGGCTACTTATGGGGAGTTATCAGTAACTGTGACAACACTAGCTGATGGGACTGCATTTTTTTAATGATTGCCAAGTTGATTTTTTTTCAATTCAACCCATATATATGTATATATAGGCAGAATAGTTGGCAAAATATAAACATATATGTAGGAAGAATAATATTTAACTATCAAATACTTCTGGCCATAGCATAATTGCTGAAACATTCTACAAGGATACACAACAGAGGCAGCATCAATTCCTTATCGCAATCCCACTACAACCAAAACAAGAAATGACAAAGAGAATAGCTCCAATGGCAATGAATAAGTAAATAAACCTGCGAAACAAGAATTACTGAATTAGTTACATACATACTAAAACAACATTGGCTAATGAACTTCACCAACTTCATCTCATAAAGCTATCACAATTTGGTAAGTATTAGGCACAATTTTATTGCAGTGAGTGAAACAAAATGCAAATAGAAGCAGCAAAATATGGAAGTTGTCAATCAATATAGAAGTCTAGTCAAGAAAAAAATTTAAAAGAAAAAAGAAAAGGATCAGGTCACTCGTGATGTTGAAATTGTTTTTCTATAACAAATTGAGGAGCATTTAAAAGGCAGAAAAATTTAATGTGCAACATAGAATAGACTATTTCAGTTTTCTATATACAAATGGCGCATCAGACACAGCTAGACTAGCTTAATCAACCAACAGTAGAAAAAGCCTAAGCAAATATACTGATCAAACACAATCACTCAACCAAAGTAAAGCTCAATTAAAAAGTGAAAAGTTAAAAATAGAACAGCTAGCAAAGAGAAATATAGCAAAAATCAATCCAAAAAATTAAGCGCATAAAACCACAAGCTATCAGAACACAAGGGGTACCTTTAAGAGGGGAAATTTTATTGACATTATGTCTATCATTTGCTCAATCTTTGTTGTGTTAGGGGCAAAGGCTAATAGGCTATATACTCTCTCTTGGCCAACAAAACTACCAAAACTTGTTGGAAGCTCGGAGAAATACCCCTGCCCACTTCTAGAAACATCCCTTCTCGGATATGCCTATTCCATTTTCATAAAAACTTTAAATAAAATATAGAAAAAATAAGATTAAAAAAGATATGTTATTTGCTTCGCTCCTTCAATATAGATCAAGTAGTGAGATTCAATTGAATTTACTACATAATTGAATGGAGTTCAAATTTAAACAATATTTCACTCTCACATACTGTAGTCTCTTCCTTGAGTTCCTAAAAGTAAGAGATGAAAAAAAGGAAACATTCGAAAGCAAATAATACTATCTGATAGTGACACAGCTGTAAGGATGGGTCGGCCAAATTGAATGACAGTTTGATCATAATTGGAAGGAGACACATAATTTTCCCTTTTTGAGGCTCTCAAAATCGAGTACCTACGAAATAACCACTGCGAAACTTAAATGCATAAGCCAATTAGTACTTTTGGCCATGATTGGGTTGCGGCAAAAGCCAATTTATCACAAATTTTTACTAACCTAGATCTGCCCCTTCTCCCTCACGTGTTCAAGCTTACCGAACCTGAAGAAGAAGAATCAGAGTTGCAATAGTGGCTTCTCTCTCTGTTGCACTTGAAGAAGAAGGTCCAATCGCATGAAAACCAACCTACGAGCACGAAGGCGGAGACCGACGAGCAAGGACGCGCAAAGGCCGAGACCCACGAGCACTGAGGCGCAAAGGCAGAGACCCACGAGCACGTACAAGCAGAGGCGAAGACCGAGACTGAGAAGGCCGGAGATCGGAGAAGTTGATTTCCAATTTAGAGATGAGAGAGGAGCTCGGATATGGCAAGACTGATATTCAAATTCGTTGAGTTTCAGACTTCCACAGAGGGCATCAATGTAATTTCATTTTGTAATTTAATACCCAAAAAGATCCTAGGACCTTTTCTGACATGTGAATATTCTATGGACCCTTTTTGAGATTATGTTGGTACTAGCCCTGAGGTGGATTTTCCCTATTTTAAATTTTAGACATATTACTTTTTTTATTCATATTATGTGTTACTAATTTTCATAATTTGGTTTGTTGCTCACTATTTTATAAAGATGCTTTTCAAGAACAAGGCAATGAGGTTCATCCTCAAGCTAAGGATGAAACTGGAAGTTCTGGGATTGGAGTTGGAGGTCTTGATTTTAGATCATTTTCTCAAGAAGAAGATGATATTTTTGGTCCAAATGCCTTTCAAAAACTCATGCTTGGATCAATCAAGTGCCACCAATGTTTGACAAGTCAAGAAATCATTTTAGTGCATTTGGTTAGGTTAATTGTTAACTTAATGTTCTTCCTTCAATGGTATTTTGTGACCCCGTTAACTTCCAATGAAATTAGACTAAATGTAATATATATATATATAGACACACACATATTAGACTAGTATTAGACTAACAGTATTATATATCTCTTTTCCTTCTTTTTCCAAAGGTACACCATGCGGCACCGCTTTGGTTAATTTGCGAGACCTAAAGCAAAAATTAAAAAGAGCACAAGTTCAAGCTAAAGAAGGGAGCAGCCACCATTCACTATTCAACTTTCTTCTTCCTCAAACTGTGAACGACTGAACTAGAGAGAGAGTCGGGGGGAGGGGGGTCTTAAGGGCGTGAGACTTCTACTGGTTTTGCTCATCGTCCTCGATGGAAGGATAAGAGGACTGTGGAGGTGATTGAGCCGAGGACCAAAGGCACCATGAAGAGGCTGAACGGAGATGCCATTTTAGGAGCTGAACGTGAGGACCAGAGCGCGCAATCGAATCTGAGAGGAGAGGGAGCGAGAGATTGGTCTTCTTCTTCTTCCTCCTTGGAGAGAAACGGAGCTGTGATCGACTGAAGCAGAGGAGGATTGGACTTGAGATTGTCGATGCTGTTGAGAAGCTGTATAAGACACAATTGGGTTCTTCCATTTCCTTGAGAGCAGCAAAGAGAAGCCAAAGGAGAGCTTAGACTTCGAATCTTCATCAAGAATTGTTGTCTTTGTTTTGGTGAATTTAGAGCAATATTTTGTTGTCCATTTTTCTTCCTTTTAGTAGTGTTATTTGATTCTGGATTGGGATATGCTGAGATGATCATGAGTAGCTAAATAGTTTGCATTAGAATTACTTCAAACCATTGCAAAGATTGAGACTTGTTATTACTCTCTTTTACTGGTTAATGTTATATATGTGTTGATTGTATCTTGTACCTAATGCTTATTTGTGATTGGCTCCACCTGTTTGTTCAATTAAATCTTGAGAAAGTTAATTTAATTGTAGAACTTAGGTAAAATTATGCTAGACTTGAAGTTTAAAGATTAAATGGGATGGTTTATTAATAGCATATAGATTTAGTTACTAACCTAGCATTGTCAAATTAAGGTTATTGCTTAATGATTATTTTATCTTAACTGTAGCAAGAGATTGTACATGTTAATTAAGGATATAAATTTGATTTTGACTTGAGAAAGCTTAATCAAATGCTTTTGAACCTTAGATTAACATGTAATGTCATTTGATTACTAATGGAGTGATAATTATATAAGTCTTATGAATTGCAAAGGTGAGAAATAATCCTATGCTTCTCTACCTTGAAGTAAATTTTCAACTTAGTTTTCTTCAAGTTATTTTCATTTTCTTAATTTTAAGTAATTTTTAGGATATAAACTCTTTAAATGGTTTTACTACATAATTGGATTGATTAGCATTTCAAAAATAGTTGTTTTAGTATTATGTTGTATATTAGGTGTGTGGGAAAGCCAAGAAGAAAGTAACTTTTCGATCATCTTGCAGCTATCAGTGGTTTAGAGTTATGAAGAACAAGACTTTTTCTTTTATACAAAAGATGTAACTGATTAAATTAAAGAAAATAGATCAACATGGGGAAATTAATCCCATACTCTCATTGGCCACAAGAGTCCTAAGCGACTCAGGACACGAATCTAGGAAAAGGGATGAAGACAATCCCAATTTTGCAAGTGCATCAGCCACTGCATTTCCCATTCTCGGAACATACTCCACATATATTAAGGCACACCACATATATCTTGCATACTTAATTACAATCTCTAAGTATATGTAACACATACTCCACTACATTATCACAGAAGGGACAAAAGGGTGAAGATTGAGACCACATACTTCTCCATCTTTTGGTAGGTAGGCGCTCTTTAAAAGCCAGCCACATAAAGAATCGGATTCTCTCCGCCCCCTTCCACTGCCAAATGTACTTGAATAGGGGGTCATCAGTATTGACTGAGATATCTTCCAGAATTTGGTAGGCACTCCTAGCAGTGAATAAACCATTATTAGTCCCAGCCCATGACAAAATATCCTCCCCTGCACTCGGCACAGGAGGTTTAGCAGCGATTAGCTTGTGAATAATCCAACTCGGCAAAATTAATGAAAGCTGTGAATAGTTCCAACTTCCATTAGACACCCAATCTGCAACACAACTGTCATTTTCCCCTATAGAGAGAGATCGACTGCATAATGAGACCAAAGGATGATCCTGGAGAAGCCATTTATCATTGAAGAAGTTAACACTTCTACCATTACGAATATTCCACTTAGACGCCCCATTCACTAATTCTTTTTGCTGGACTATAAATTTCCATAGTAAAGAATCTGAATTTTTAACGCACATTAAATCCTCCTCATCTCTCAACATATATTTGTTCATCAATACATCAGCCCACAAACCCTTCGACCCACTAATCAGTCTCCAAGCTAGTTTAGCACCACAGGCGTCATTCACAGATGAAAGCCTCTTCAACCCGAGACCACCTTGGCATTTTGGTACAATAACTTGGTCCCACCCCACTGGGTGAAAACCAGAGGCTGATTCACTGTGCCCCCAAATAAACCTTCTTTGAATTCTTTCCACCTCCTGACATACCGAAATTGGTATTTTTGCAACTTGCATTGGGTAGAGTAGGACAGAATTCAGAACTGAAGATGCAAGAGTAATACGCCCAGTTGTTGTTAGGCTTTTCTCCTTCCAGGAAGACAATTTGGTGCGAACCCTATCAACTATATACTGGAACGTCTCCGTAGGCCTCCTTTTCCGTGACAAAGGAAAACCAAGGTATCTCCCTATCTCCGGGGACACGTGTATATCAGTTGAGGAGGCTATGTTTTGCCTTAAATGTACTGGTACTCTTGGTGAAAAGAAAATGGAAGACTTTTCCTTACTAATTCTCTCACCCGAAAGGTTGCAGAAATTCATCAGACAGGCCATCATACAATCCGCCTGGGCATTTGTAGCTTCACCAAAAAGTAAAAGATCATCCGCGAACATAAGATGAGAGATAGCAGGTCCGTTCATGGAAACTAGGATTGGTTTCCATTGATCGGAATTAACTGCATCACTAATAATATGGGACAATTTATCCATACACAACAAAAACAATAACGGTGAGATGGGATCCCCTTGACGGAGACCCCTTCTAGCAATGAAATCTTTTGTCTTTGCCCCATTCCACAAAATATTATACGAAACAGAGGTCACACAATTCATAATCAGGTTAAGCAATTGAGGTTCCAGACCTACCTCCATAAGAACACTTCTTAGGAAATCCCATCGGATCCTCTTGTAAGCCTTCTTCAAATCAATTTTAAAAGCCGTTAAACCTTTTCTACCTCTGGTTTTTTTCATAGTATGCAATATCTCTTGACCAATGATAAGATTGTCTTGTATTAGCCTTCCTGCAATAAAACTTGACTGGAAAGGTGAGACTATCGAATCCATTAGACTTCTCAGACGCCCAGTAATTACCTTAGTAATGCATTTGTAATATATCGAACACAACGAGATTGGTCGAAAGTGCCCCACCATCTCCGGCTGATCCCTCTTAGGAATTAGTGCAATGAGCATTTTGTTATGCTCAGCAAGCTCCTGGCTTCCTTCAAAAACAGACTTGACAAAATTACAAAGGGACTCTCCCACCAAGTTCCACTTTGACTGAAAGAAAATAGGCGTGAATCCATCAAAGCCTGGAGCTTTATAGGGACCCATAGAAAACAGAGCTCGTTTAATTTCTTTGTTTGACGGGGCTGCCCCTAGAGACTTTAGAATATCAGTTTCCAAAGGCAGAAAGCTTATCTGCGTAACCAGCCCCTCTAAATTATCCTCCTCAGCTTGATACAGGTTCTGGAAATGAGCTACCACCATCTTCCTTTGTACTTCTTCATCAACAACCCAAGTGCCCTGTTCATCTCGTAACATCATGACCACATTCCTCCTACGCCTTATTTTGGTCTTTAAATGGTAAAATCGGGTATTCCGATCCCCCTTTGTAATCCATTCCGTACGGGCTTTTTGGAGCCACTTCATTTCTTCTTGTTTCAAAACAAATTCTAGCTTCGCCTGCAGTTCTTTCTCCAAGGCATACAAAAAATTAGAGGAGGGATAGTTCATACAATTCTGGATGCCCCAAAGCCGAGCCAGCAAAATCCTTTTCTTCTTCTCAATCATACCAAAACAATTCCTATTCCAGTCCTTCAGAGCAGTCTTGAAAACCGGCAATAAGACGCCAAGGTCCTTCTAATTACTCCAATTCTCTTTTAAGAAGCTATCAAATTTTTCATGTGAGAGCCACATAGCCTCATATTTGAATGGGCGTATCTGTCTACCACTTATTTCTTCCTGCAACTGCACTAATAAAGGATTATGATCAAAATAAGAAATTCTAGGAAGTACCTTTATGACAACATTATTCAGATCTGAAAGCAACTGAGAGTTACCAAGAGCTTGATCTAGTCGTTCATATAGACGGTTAAATCCAGCTAACTTCGGCCCTTTCCAGGTGGAAAGGTAAAACGTGAGCCTTGAAACCCTAGATCTGATAAACCGCACTCCAATACTTGGTCATTAAACCATCTCATCCGACAAGAATTGCACCGATGACCACCAATTCTCTTAGATGAAGACATTATGTCATTAAAATCTCCCAAAACGAGCCACGGTTGTGAAAGAGTTGCCTATCACCCAAGAGGGGGGTGAATTGGGTGTCTAATTCAAAACTTAGAACTTTAAGAATCTTTTCGCAACTTGCTGAAAGTAGTTTGAATGACAATAGTAATTTACAAAGTGATAAACAATCATTCAAACATATATCTTTGGAATGTAAGAGATAAGGGAAGAGAATATGCAAACTAGATTTATACTGGTTCGGCCCAATCCTTGACCTACGTCCGGTCCCAAGCTCCACTTGAGATTTTCAATCCACTATCTTCTTTCAACTTGATTACACGTTACGTACTTGAAGTAATCCTCTCACTAGGATTCACTCCCCTTACAAACCGTAATCAATACACCCAATTGATTACACACTCTGTACTCGAAGTAATTCTCTCACTAGAACTTACTCCCCTTACAAGCTGTAATCAATACAATGGGTTTCCCACTCAAGATCACCCAATCTTGAGTAACTCTCAAATAGAATGATAAAATGTTTACAAATAAATCTCCTCTCTTAGAAGTGAATGGATAAACACTGAAGTACAATACAAAACATTTCACTCTCTATGATAAAACTATGAAAACATTGAAGAACAGAGTGTGAATGACAAGAATATCAGCATATCAGCATGTTGAAGTTGTAATCCTTTTTCTCTACGTTTTTCTGTCTTGAATGAGCCTTCTTTTATAGGAAGAGATGAGTATATGACCGTTTGAAGATTCAATGACCGTTGGGTAAAGAAATATAGCCGTTAGACTCAGATGAAACTAGTCGTTAGAGCTTTTGCACAGCTTTCGATGTTCTGATCCAAATCTGAGATTTTGAGTTTTGCTTCTAATCCTTCGTTTTAATCATCTGAAACATGTACACAAATGATATAAATGATGTTAAGAAGTATTATAAATCATTTGGGTAATCATCTGGATGTTCTTGATGAAAAATGAGATTTTCGAAATGCTGATTTTCTGAAGCGTAGGTGCAAACTCGAGTTTTGTTTGTAAACTTGAGTTTAGAGGCTGTTGCTTTACTCAGGATTGCTCTCTGTCTGATGGGAACTCGAGTTAGTCACTTAATGACTCGAGTTTTGGTCTTTCCCAAAAATAGTCAACTTTCGAGGGCCATATCTCCCTGGTCTGAACTCCGTTTTCGTTGGGTAAACTCTTGTTGGAAATACCTTTGAGTCTACTTTCATATGTCACCAATGTCAGCTCAATCTGATCTGTAATTTGTGAGATACACTCAAAACATTGAAGCTTGGTTTTCTGAGTGGCGTGAATTTCACTGTCAACTTCTATAATTCATATCTCCTTCATATGAACTCCTTTTGGCTTGAAATTTATATCAAAATGTCGCATTGGGAGTCTATTTTCATATGCCACTGATTTCACCTCAACCCGATGTCTGGTTTGAGAGATATCATCGAATTACCAGACGTCGCCCAAGCTGAACGTGAAACAGAGTAGAGGAGTTGCTGAAGAAAGCTGGAAACTCGAGTTTTAAATGGAAACTCGAGTTTTCCTTGTCCAGAGACGCCAGAGATGCTGAAGACATTGCAAACTCGAGTCAGTTAATGATTAACTCGAGTTTTGAGTTCCAAACTCGAGTTTTGACTTCCAAACTCGAGTTTTCTCATGCTGGAACTAATTTTTGCTAGTTTTCACTCCAAATTGATCCATTCCAACTTCCATATGATCTTGGAAACTTCTAACATCAATATTAAAGCTTGAATAATGATTCTCTCAACCCATTCAACAAGATCTTCCTTCTTTCTTCTCTTCTCTTCATCATTCTCCATAAGTTAACTCTTTCTTTCTTCTTTTCTCTTGATCATTCCCAAAATCCAATTCTTTCTTTCTTCTCTTCTTTTCTTTTTATCATTTCTCATTATATTGTGCAAGAACTTCTTTCTTCAATCTTGATTATTCTCCATCATTCAAGTATACTCCACTGTAGCTCAAATATGATGAAGCTTCATTCCAACTTCTGTTTTCTTGATCATTTTCATAATTTAATTCTTCAATATTTCATCTTCTTCTTGAACTTGACATTCTCAACCTTCTACCTTCAATATCCCATCTTCTTCTTGAACTTGGCATTCTCAACCTTCTACCTTCTTCAATATCCCATCTTCTTCTTTCTTTAGTCTCATTTCTTGACCATTCTTCATTATTAAACTTTTCACCTATATTAGATATAGGTATTAGTCAAAGTAGAAGATAAATGAAGTATGCAACCTTTTTGCTCTTAAGAATGGCAACTATATAAGACATCATCAAAACTAATCAAAACCGACATTCTCTTCCTTTTTGATGATGGAAAATACTTTAAGAAAAATATGTATGAATATGAAAAGCTAATAAAACCAGCATATTTTTCTTGCCATTCTCTCCCCCTTATTTGTCATTAGCAAAAAATTGAGTTAAAGAAGAGATGCTTGTAGAGGCAAATATGAAACCAAATTAGAAAGAATCAGAAAGAATCAAAGAACTGATTTTCTCTCCCCGATTTGAAATTGTTTTCATTCTCAATATGATGCAATTTGGAATGTTTTTATGAAAACAAATTTGAGACAATTTGGAGAGGTTTTCAAAACATCTTTCACAATTAAAGCATATGAATACCAAACATGTGCAAAATTTACTGAATATAAAAAGATAAAGTTCAGAAATGCTCATGTAGGTTTTGCAAATTGATGAACGATCTGTGAAGTCCATTTGCTTGCTTTCTTCTTGTCAGATCCTTGAATGAATATGACAATACTCAGCTTTCATCCTTTGCCTTTTTCTTCACAGAGCTCTTCTATAAAGCATAACTCATCTGACTCAAGAGGTCTTCTTCTTCTTTGGAGATCATAGCACAACTTCAGTATGACATATTTCCTCAATGTAATAGTTTCTCCTTGTAGTATGTTGAGGAATGTCCTAGCACATAACAGAATCTCCTGCTACAAATTGAACACTTTGTTTGCCAAAGAGATTTGTTAGTGCATACCAAATGAAATTCCGTAGTGATACCTCTACTGTGGCATTACATGGTATCTCAGTTGCTAATTTTTTTATGCATTGCCTCACGCTTTGTGCATCCAGCTATCAAAATATCTCCCTTTCTACATGATATTTTCAAATTAAGATAATGAAAGGAAAATATGATATATTTTCAAATATACGATTAACTCATCATCAAAACTAATAGAAGATAGTGAATACAAATGAGTATGCTTAGAAGAGTTTTCTTCAAATAAAGGAGATGAACTTTTTGAAATATAAAACACATATGAATGTGAAGCTCCCCCTTAATGAAGGCATGACTAAGAGATATGAAGCACCTTTTAATGATACCAAATAATAATGCGACACTAAATTTCATAAGGATCATTTTAAAGATGAATTTGCTTGGGTAAAACTTCATGAAATAAAGTGGAATGAAATCAAGTTGGTCAAGCATGATTATGATATGTGCACATTATTTCAAAATACAATACCTCACTCAAGTAATATCATAATCACTTGAGTTACAATCCTTTGTACGTTGATATGATCAATATTGAGGATCTCTGGAAGTGAATGAGCTTCAAGAGGATGAGTCTCTGTAACCATTTGCTCTTAAAGCAAAAATCAAAAATGAGCTTTGAATAGGATCTCAAAATTAGTTTCTGCTCATAGCTTCTCGTCAAGTTAGTAAGCTCCTTATCATCTTGGTCCAAGTCTCTTGCTAGTGATAGGATGCCACATAATTTGTAGACATAGGTACTGATATGGTCTATTTTTGTTTGCCTATGTTCTTTGTATCCAACAATACAACATTTCGGTCAACTCCTGCAAATATATGTTCTTTGGTACCCAATGATTCCTAGGTCCACATAAGATTAGACAAAACAACTCTTATGCTCTTATTAAATCATATGAAACTTGAGCAAAGAGCATACAACACTTGTAAACAATTAATCACTTTCAAAAACAAGATTTGATCATTTGAATTTTAAAGAAGATTAGTTTGATCAAAATTTTTGCAAAACACTGAGTTTCTTTGAAAAGAATTTGATTTATCTCAATTTACTTCTGTTTAAACCATAAGCACTTCATGACAGATAATTTAATTTTGAGATTAGAACCAGTCATGACAATTAGATAACATAAATCAAAGATAAGCTTTTGAACACTTTCAGATTTGAACCAATTAACACAGTTGAAAATCAAAGCAGTGATTCAACATATGATTCAATAGATAAGATTAAGCCTTGAAATGCAATCAGAATCAGAATTGAGATTATAAACATAATCAGAGATTGCATCAGAATTAGAATCAGAGTTAGAATCATAATCAGAAACAGAATTTGAATCAATATTACAGAATTGCAGTAGAGTTTCAAAAGCAAATATAAGTAAGGTAACAAAAAGTTATAGAATAAATGATCAATTCATAATTTTACCCAATCAAATAAGTTCATGCCAATGAATCATAAAGGGTAACAAATAAATGATACCGAAAAGTGTTTTTCTCAATGACAAGTTAGAAATATACTTTATGAGGAAAAGATGTCATTGATAGAATGCATGTAAGTTTGATCAATGAGCATAGAAAATCTTATTCATAATGATAAGCATTTATCAAATAATAGTTCATGAATAAGATCAAATTTTTCAAGAATGATAATGAAATATGCAAATTATTTCAAATCTTGAATGTTCTTTCAAATCATGATAATGAATTATGAAATCAAAATTTTGATGAATGAAAGAGTCATTTTTTAAATATGCTTGAAAACAATGCTCACTTTAAGCATGGTGGAAGTCAACATGTTTAATGAATATATCAATATGCTTCAGTTTTGAAGAACATGTCAAACAATGAAGTTAACATGTAGAAGGATTTTTCTAAAGAGCAGAAGTCATGAAGATAAAGCATTATCGAAACATGCTTAGCACAATAGGAATATATGAGCACAATGACTTTGCTATTGACCAAAAGATAATCTTGCATCTTAGAATAGAGTCTTGAAAGTATATGAACATTCAAAGCAAGCATTTGAATATAGTTACTCAAAGATGGATGAAGACAAAGTTTATGCATTTGAGTAACAACATGACTACTAGGATTCATGAATGATGAAGCACAAACTCATTAGTCCAAATGATTAGAGTTTCAGGATGTTATCCTAGTAAGTTATTCCACTAATGGTTAATGAATTAAGATTCAATGCATTAATGAACATTCATAATACTTGGAATAACTTGGCCAATAAGAATTTATGCAATAGGCATAAGATTTTCACAAATTGAATTCTTTTCTAGAGATAAGCTTGAAACTCATACATGATCAACTTGTTAGACATGAGGTCCAACTAGTTAGAAAATAAAGAATGAGGAGTTCAAGCAACACATTGAATTATCAAAGATCAATAAGTGACTGATAGGGAAAATTCTACCAAATAGATTTGAAGCATATCCAACATTCAGTATACAACATTGACTTCCAATTTGAAACATTATTTGAATGCAATCAAAGTATTTTTCAAATCTATCTGAAATGCTTTCAAAGTATGAATGTTTTTCAAAACATTTGTATGCATCTCTATAAAACAGAGTGAATTGAAATCCAAACAAATTTTAGACTTGTGCATTTGAAAAACTCATAAAAATTATACACAAATTCACTTGTTTGATCATCAAAAACTCACTAACAATTTGATTAAATAGAGTTACGACTATTAGTGATTGATGATATAAAGTATTGGGATCAAACACAAAAATTTCGCAAATTCGTTTAGTTCGAAATTCAAATTCTGCGATGGAAACTCGAGTTGGTTCTTCGAAACTCGAGTTTTCATGTCTCAGAGAATTTTTAACGAAATACCGAAACTCGAGTTCTCAAACTAAAATCGAGTTTTCTCTTTACAGAGACAAACATCGCAATTTGGCATTTTGGACATCTTTAGTGAACAGTGCAAAACTCGAGTCATTAAGTGACTAACTTGAGTTTTGGACTCTTGATGAAAAATCATGTTTTCATCCAAAATCTCAAAACTGGAGTTTCCAAAACAAAACTGGAGTTTTCAGAACGTTCGAATTTGACAGAGCTCTCTGTCTGGTCAAAACTCGAGTTTCCAGAACTTAACTCGAGTTTTCATATTCTTTGAAAACTTTGGAAACTTCTCTGTAAGGCCAAAACTCGAGTTTTGAAAACAAAACTCGAGTTTTCTCTTCTATGAGAAAACATTTAAAAACTTGGTTAATTTGAACACGAGAGTTTTTACAAGGTCAGAGATGAGCATTGTTCTCAAGTGATGCAAAACTCGAGTTTTCAAACTAAACTCGAGTTTCCATAAAACGTTGGAAATTTAGAGAACTCTCTGTATAGCCTAAACTCGAGTTTCCAAACCAAAACTCGAGTTTTCTCAAGACTTCGAAAAACTTAGAAAACTCAAGGCAAACTGAAAAATTGAAGTTTTTCTTTGACAGTAAAATTGCTTATTGAGTAAGTTTCAAAAACTTTTATCCTAACTAAAGGCAGACCAAAATTGAATTTCATATAATCATAGTATGAGGTAAGAATTTGATATCACCGTAATTCCTCTTGTCCTCATAGAAGCTTGCTTGGTTGAGATGGATTGATGTAGATTTCTCCCTTTTTGATAATCACCATAGACATCAAGCATAGCTTGTTTAGCTTCCTCAATAATTGAATTGTTTCTTTTTGTTGCACTTTTGAGAAGCTTTCTTTGATCCTACAAAACCATATACATCTTTTTCTTTCTTGGTATCCAACCTTACTTGGATCCAATCAATGTTAGATTGTAGGAACCAAAATTCACATGCTCTTATAATTACGAATAGGAAATTGAGCATAATGAATTGATAATGACTTTATGCATAAAAGATTAACTTTCTTTTCAAATCATGATGTATGCATAAAGAATTAAACTATTGAACATTGCAATCCCTTTATAAACTTATTAAGTGAATTCTTAAGGGATGTGAAAAACCAATTTCAAAATAGTTTGCAATGTTTATTCCTAAGATTCCAAAATATAAAACCTCAATAAATATCACAGATAATAGCATAGGAGGTTTTACCATTGTATACCTTTGCCTTAGGTACTTGGAGTATTGCCTTTGCTTACTCATTGGTTCTTCATATGTCTTTCCATGGGTATCTGCAAAGTTCTCTCTGTGGATATAGACTTCAAGAGTCTTCTGGTTGATACATGAGAGATTCTCCTCTTCTTGATCTCCTCAAGATAGTTGAATGGTACTCTATGGTAGTTTGTTCTTGAGGTAGATGATACTCTTCTTATAGGTATCCATTGCTTCTTATGATTTGAGGATAAGGTTGTAGCAATGACTTCTCCATGAGTTCTCCTAACTGATGTGAATCTTCTTTTAGATTCATGAGAAACTCTTGGACTCTTCTTTTGTGTACCTTTATGTCCATTCTTTTTGAAATCAATCTACACACACAAGGCACTAGATGGACATTTTGGTACCCACTTATACTTGGGTCCTTGACTGTTAGTATTGGACCTTGATTGTCCTTTAGGAACCCAAATATATTTATTTCTAAAATAAGAATTTCTCCTAATATAGCATGTATGAGAAATATGCCCAGATTTACCACAATAATTGCAAACAATATGATGATGTGCATTATGATATTTTATGCAAGTATTGTGTCGGTTGTCAGAGTGAAAATTTAAATAAATCTCATTTGAATAATTTTTCTTCCCAATAAACTTTCCAGCATCATTATTGAAAACATTTTTGTTTTTCAAAATAGAATCAGTAAGAGGTTGAAAAGCAATCTTATGCAATTGTTCAAAAACATTTTTCTTGACTACACAAGAAGAATTGGAACATTTTACCATAACATCATCTTGAGCTTCAGATAATGATCCATAGCAATCGTGTATCATCAACTCTTCCCGGGAATCCTCATTCTCTTGTTCTTTCGTGTTGTCTGGATCATGGAGGTGCTCGCTGGATTCAATGATGTCTCCATCTTCATTCTCCAGTTGTTCATCAGTCATAGATGTACAGCATATAGTCTCAGATGAACTGTCAACACTTTCAACTTCAACATATTTGTTAGAAGCATATATAGAATCAAGAGTATCCCAAATATCTTTAGCACTAGAGCAACATTTGATTTTCTCAAAATCTTTTTCGGTTAAAGCACTGTATAATATCTTCATTGCTCTAATGTTCAATGAAAACATTTTCTTTTCCTTTTCTGTCCAATCCTTTCTTGGTTTGAAATCAAAGGCATTTATAAAAACATTCCACATATTAAAATCCGTTGCTTTGATAAAACTAGTCATTCTAGCTTTCCAAAACCAAAAATTGATATCTTTGAAAAATGGTGGAATCGTATAATCAAAACCTTCCGAAAACAAGAAACACCCAAAATCAGCTATTGATAACTCTTGAGACTGTTAAGTCCTTTAAACAAGAGCCTAGCTCTGATACCAAATGAAAGAGTTGGCTATCACCCAAGAGGGGGGTGAATTGGGTGTCTAATTCAAAACTTAGAACTTTAAGAATCTTTTCGCAACTTGCTGAAAGTAGTTTGAATGACAATAGTAATTTACAAAGTGATAAACAATCATTCAAACATATATGCTGGAATGTAAGAGATAAGGGAAGAGAATATGCAAATTAGATTTATACTGGTTCGGCCCAATCCTTGACCTACGTCCAGTCCCCAAGCTCCACTTGAGATTTTCAATCCACTATCTTCTTTCAACTTGATTATGTTGGCTTTGATTAGTTTTGATGATGTCTTATGTAGATGTCATTATTAAGAGCAAAAAGTTTGAATGATATATTTATCTTATACTTTGACTGATTCTTATATTTAATGTAGATGTAATGTTGATATGAAGAAGATGGAAGTTGGAATAGCTCAATTCGGAGTTAAAATGATCAAATACGAGCTTCAGGATGAATTGTTTCGAACTTCCGTCAATACTCGAGTATCAGGCTTCAATTGTTGAGTATGAGACTTCAATACCCGAGTATGTCACTTATATACTCGAGTATGGTACATAAACAGGTGCTTCTGTGCTTAAATCCCGACAATACCCGAGTATGCATCGTCAATACTCGAGTACGTCACTCTGTTCAGCTCTGTTCTACGTTCAGCTTCGGGCGACCTCTAGTAATTCGACAATATCTCCCCAACTAGAGATCGGATTAAGGTGAAACTAATTTTTTTGGAAACTAGACTTCCACACGGTTCTAGTCGCATAAGAATCAAGTCCAAAGGAGGTCATATTAGAGATCTACGAATTTTTGAAGATGACAGTGACATCACCGTCATACTGCTGACCAAGCCTCAATGTTTTGAGTATATCTCACAAACTAGAAATCCAATGAAACTGAAATCAGTGCCATACGAAAGTAGACATCAAGGGCTTTACAGGGATATATAATATGATAATTTTGGAGTTCATATCAGGAAGTTATGATCTTCGAAAGTGGACACTCACGCAGGATAAGTTATACCCGAGTATGAGAATTCACATACTCGAGTATTGACGGAAAACAGCAATTCGCTCTGTCGAAAGCTCAGATGATGATTTTGTTATTTAATTCAAATTGATACAGTCTTTAATGATTTGATTCCTAACCATTGACCACAGAGGATCATGAATATTGTAGTTAAAGTACAGGATAATGAGGAATCAGATTGGGCAAATGTGATCGACGCGTTCTCTGTTAAAAATGGAATATACTTTCAAATTGAAGCAGAAATGAGAATGCAAGACGCGTAGAAGTTATACTCAGAAAAACGAATTCATTGCTGTCATTATGGCCATCAACAAACTTCCAAATTCTACAAACGATTGAATTCTGATTTGATTGCAAGAATGTAATAGTTTCTTTTTGAATTCAAACAGAGGCTCCCTCAAATGGTCAACTAAGCAAACCAGTATAAATATGAAGCCATGGGTGCTCAAAGAACACACACATGCAGCAGAACAAACGATCAAAAAAAGATACTCTCCGAGCTTGGTTTCGCCAATCTCTTGAGTGATACTTTGAAATACTTTCTGCAATACTTTCGAATACTTTCTGAGACTGTGTCACAACTTGTTCTTCAGTGCTTATGTTTATCTGCTCTTAGAGAGAGTCATTAATCTATTATTATTTCTTGTAAGGAACTCAAAGTATTGGGACTTTGAGACTGGGTCATTTGATTTCAACTTGTAAGGGGGAGTGTTATTCAAAAGAGAGGAATTGCTCCAAGAGTTACAGAGTGTGTAATCAAGCGGGTGTATCAATTACAACTTGTAAGGGGGAGTGGAGTCTGAGAGTGAGAGGATCATCCTTCGTTTACAAAGTGTGTAATTGTTCTCAAAAGGATAGTGGATTGAAAATCTCAAGTGGAACTTGAGGACTGGACGTAGGTCAAGGATTGGGCGAACCAGGATAAATCACGCTTGCATACTCTCTTCCTTATCTCTTACATTCCAAAGATATATGTTTGAATGATTGCTTATCACCTTCTAAATTATTATTGTCATTCAAACTACCTTCAGTAATTTGCAGAAAGTTTTTAAAGTTCTAAGTTTTTAATCAAACACCCAATTCACCCCCCCTCTTGGGTGATAGCCAAGTCTTTCAGATTACACGTTCTGTACTTGAAGTAATCCTCTCACTAGGATTCACTCCCCCTTACAAACTGTAATCAATACACCCACTTGATTACACACTCTGTACTCGAAGTAATTCTCTCACTAGAACTTACTCCCCTTACAAGCTGTAATCAATACAATGGGTTTCCCACTCAAGATCACCCAATCTTGAGTAACTCTCAAATAGAATGATAGGATGTTTACAAATAAATCTCCTCTCTTAGAAGTGAATGGATAAACACTGAAGTACAATACAAAACATTTCACTCTCTATGATAAAACTATGAAAACATTGAAGAACAAAGTGTGAATGACAAGAATATCAGCATATCAGCATGTTGAAGTTGTAATCCTTTTTCTCTACGTTTTTCTGTCTTGAATGAGCCTTCTTTTTATAGGTAGAGATGAGTATATGACCGTTTGAAGATTCAATGACCGTTGGGTAAAGAAATATAGCCGTTAGAGCTTTTGCACAGCTTTCGATGTTCTGATCCAAATCTGAGATTTTGAGTTTTGCTTCTAATCCTTCGTTTTAATCATCTAAAACATGTACACAAATGATATAAATGATGTTAAGAAGTATTATAAATCATTTGGGTAATCATCTGGATGTTCTTGATGAAAAACGAGATTTTCGAAACACTGATTTTCTGAAGTGAAGGTGCAAACTCGAGTTTTGTTTGTATACTCGAGTTTAGAGGCTGTTGCTTTACTCAAGATTGCTCTCTGTCTGATGGGAACTCGAGTTAGTCACTTAATGACTCGAGTTTCGGTCTTACCCAAACATAGTCAACTTTCGAGGGTCATATCTCCCTGGTCTGAACTCCGTTTTCGTTGGGTAAACTCTTGTTGGAAATACCTTTGAGTCTACTTTCATATGCCACAAATTTCAACTCAATCTGATCTGTACTTTGTGAGATACACTCAAAACATTGAAGCTTGGTTTTCTAAGTGGCGTGAATCACTGTCAACTTCTATAATTCATAGCTCCTTCATCTGAACTCCTTTTGGCTTGAAATTTATATCAAAATGACTCATTGGGAGTCTATTTTCATATGCCACTAATTTCACCTCAACCCGATGTCTGGTTTGAGAGATATCATCCAATTACCAGACGTCGCCCAAGTTGAACGTGAAACAGAGTAGAGCAGAGTTGCTGAAGAAAGCTGGAAACTCGAGTTTTAAATGGAAACTAGAGTTTTCCTTGTCCAGAGACGCCAGAGATGCTGAAGACATTGCAAACTCGACTGGAACTAATTTTTGCTAGTTTTCACTCCAAATTGATCCATTCCAACTTCCATATGATCTTGGAAACTTCTAACATCAATATTAAAGCTTGAATAATGATTCTCTCAACCCATTAAACAAGATCTTCCTTCTTTCTTCTCTTCTCTTCATCATTCTCCATAAGTTAACTCTTTCTTTCTTCTTTTCTCTTGATCATTCCCAAAATCCAATTCTTTCTTTCTTCTCTTCTTTTCTTTTTATCATTTCTCATTATATTGTGTAAGAACTTCTTTCTTCAATCTTGATTATTCTCCATCATTCAGGTATACTCCATTGTAGCTCAAATATGATGAAGCTTCATTCCAACTTCTGTTTTCTTGATCATTTTCATAATTTAATTCTTCAATATTTCATCTTCTTCTTGAACTTGATATTCTCAACCTTCTACCTTCAATATCCCATCTTCTTCTTGAACTTGGCATTCTCAACCTTCTACCTTCTTCAATATCCCATCTTCTTCTTTCTTTAGTCTCATTTCTTGACCATTCTTCATTATTAAACTTTTCACCTATATTAGATATAGGTATTAGTCAAAGTAGAAGATAAATGAAGTATGCAACCTTTTTGCTCTTAAGAATGGCAACTATATAAGACATCATCAAAACTAATCAAAACCAACAGGTTGTGCCATAGTAGAAGCAATACTTTTTAGTTTGGACCATAGCATAGCTCTTAGATTCGAATGAGGCACCGCATAAACAAAAGTTAAAAGGAAAGATCGAAGCCCGCCCTAGAAATATGCACTCCATTTGAAAAAATTGCCGGTTTTCGTCGATCAGGTTAACTTGGACACACGAACTCTTCCACAACAACGCCATTCCACCTGATCGACCTTCACTAGGAATGATTTTTAGGGAATCATATCCGTATGAGAGCAATGGACGAAAGGGATACTCATCAGAACTCTTTGTTTCTGCCAAGATTAACAAGCTGTTTGGGACCGCTAGTAATCTCTTTAATGTTTTGGAGAAGGCAATTATTTTTTGCTCCTCTCACATTCCAAAATAATATACTAAACATGGATAACTTATTTAGGAAAAGGGGCCCAATTATTGGCTAGCTGGAAATTGGGTCTCTGGTACCAGAGAACTTTCAACCCAATGTCCATCAACGAGTTCCCCACACAAATTGTCACAAGTTGCAGGCCCCGCAATAGGAATATCCAGGCCCATATTAGCATCCATTTCCCCCGGATCCAAATCACCTGCCTGGGCCAAATCCAGATCAGGCGCATCACCAGGGTCTTGTAGAGGTGGACTACCATCGTTGGACACGGCCATAAACTCATCACGTAGAAGCCCAATAACCTTCTCACTATCCTTCGCACCTCGATGAGTTAGCATTAACACCTCACCTGTTCTTCTTTCTCTAGCACGTTTCTCTGCTCGCTTATTCTTCTCATAAAGGTCACCCTCATTCTTTTGCATAATGTGGTCCTTCTTATCATTTCGTCGCTCTGCCCCAGACGTAGATATTCCTTTCTTTGGCCCCTTCGTCGATCGTACAACCACACTCTACTTTAGGGCGCTACGTTCCTCCACTACTTGACCCTGCTCCCCACGATCCCTCTCAGCATTAGGCTCCGTCCCACGTGTCTCTTCCTTAATGGCTAGGACCTCAAAGCGAGAACCCTGGCCTTCCTGACGTTGTGGAGCGTCTATATCATCTTTCGCCTTCCTCAGTTTTCTGGGTTTTTGCATTGTTCTCCACTGATCCCGATTAATTCTAGCAGACATTTGGACCTCCTTATTGGCTTGTGTATTATTATCACCATCGTCCTTATTGTTATCCTCCTGGTTTTTATTCTTCCAAGAGGGACACGACACATCAACTTGCCCGTAGAAACCACAGTGATTACAAAGAAGATGGAGTCCTTCATACTCCACAAAATAATCCTCCTCATCCAAATGAAAGCCAGACATTAGTTGTTTCTCAAGATTAACTAGGACACTAATTCGAGCATAGTGGCCTCGTAATTGACATGAGGTGTTTAAATCAACCTTCACTATTTCTCCAATCCTGTCGCCTATAATCGGCAGAGCCTCCTTATCATAATATTCCAAGAACACACTAGGCATTCTAACCCAAACTGCAACCCTATCTATCTTGGCTCTCACAAGGGAAAAGTTTGGTTCCCATGGACGAACAGTGAGGTAATGGTCATAAATTAACCATGGACCGCTAGACAGAGCATTTTTAAAATCTTCACGGTTTGTAAACTTAACAACATAAAACCCATGATTGATATTAATCAATCTCACAACACCCTTCTTTGCCCACAGCGTCTGTAAACGAGATAGCAAGGCTTTGTGACCAATGTTTTCCCCAACAATTTGACAATCACGGCTTTGCGCCACGCTCTATATAGGTGTTTCTTCATTTTATCCGAAAACAAGAATGTCGGAAAATTCCTAGATGGATCCTCCACAATTTTGCACAGAGGCTCGCTATCTTCAGCTTCGATTTCATCTTCCGACATATTGTCATCAACCTGCGTGTTGAGGTTCTTTTCATGTTCGTCATCCGAGCTATCCCCATCTCCATCTTTCCCCTTCAGCTTATCAACGAAGGAAGGGCTACCTTTACGGTATTCCAACTTGCTGCCACCCAGCTTCGGCCACTTTTAATTTCTGGGTTCGCTATAGAGCTCATACGGTTCACATCATTTTTCTTTTTCTTAGAGCTTCACACCAAGAGATCTTCATCCTCCCGAGAGAGAGGGGGCAGAGAGAAATTTTCCGCAGCCATTGTTAAAATCTTTGAAGAACAAGACTTGTAAATCACATATACCACTTAAATGCGTCAAAGAGGGCCAAGAGGGATGGGCGGCAGCGTTCACGTTTTTCCAATTCTTCCTTCGTGGGGGCCTGCTTCTTCTTCTTAACCCTCAACAAAAAACGTCCCTTCCAAGTTCCAAACAAAAACAAGCCATATGCATATTTTTATTTTTATAACATTAAACACATTAAATAAAAAGCTGTAGGATGACAATGTTTAAAATTGCACTCTTGAGAAGCATTTAACCTGAGCGGGGGGAAATGAGGTCATACACGAGAAATCTCAACCATATTCAACGTTATACAGCCTTTCGTCCACATATGTCTTCAATGCATTGATATTTTTATTTTTGAAAATTACAGGATATGATGCTTCTGAGATACACATATATAAATTTGTATATAAAGACAAAGAATATAATTACAATGACAGGATAACAACCGAAGAACCTCATAAAAAGGTTAATATCAAATTAAGATTTTATAAGATTTTCGATGCTAAAAGATAGAAAAATAAGTATTGAATATGGGAACTGGCCTCGTTAATCTAATACGTAGCATTAAATTTTGATGGATTGGTACTGGCATTAGGATTGGGAATGTGATTGGGATTGCTTAAATTATTTATATTTCATAATGAATCATAAATTATAAAAAGACTATAATACCCTTGTAATAAATCAAATTTTGTTTAGTATGCATGCCATGGGAGTAAAAAAAAAAAACGTAAGAGCCATATCAAACAAAAGAAAAAAAAAGTAAAATACATAATTGCTCTTGACTTCTCCCAAGGAATTCGCAAATTGCTACCCCAATTGCATCGATTTCATCGCTTTTGACCAGACATGAATCTCAAATGTTAGCCAAGACATTGTTGGGGAAAAGAAATAGAGAAGAATTGAAGATCTGATTGTGGTTGAAACTCTTGGACGAACTACGTACATCGGACTGGGGGAAAAAGGGACGTCGTTGAAGTTTGTAGAGCACAAAGCTAGAAACAACGAGAGGGAACCACAATGAGGATAAATACGAGATTGCGGAATCAGTGGTGGCAACGGTGGAGTTGGAGGAAAGAAAGAGAGACGAAGAGGACAAAGGAAAGAAAATCAATCTCATCAGAGAAAGAATGAAGAAGGCGGAGAGAGGGGAAGGTTATGAAAGAGTGACAACCAACACTTGGAGACGACAGAGACTAATGAAGACTAAGCTTTCCACAATAGAGAATTAGAGACCATGACTAGTGGAAGACGATGTGGGTAGGGGAGGAAGACAATACTTTTCTAATATGTATTCAAGAAATATCTACGTATAGGTGTCATATGTGGATATATCAAGCAATTTGGAGTATCGGTGCCATTACTCTTTAACACTATTTACCAATACTCTGTTTGCCAATAAAGTCATAAATTGAAATCCTGCAGTCAATTTGAGGACTCTATTGGTATTGGTTGGTGAGCAATCTATAAATACCAATATAAGTAATTTTTGCATATGAGGGCATGCGCTGATCCTGGTGTACACCAAAACCCAACTCACTTAGCCTTTTCATTAAAAACAAAAAATCAAAAGACCAATCCTTTGTTTAGTTCGTTTGATCAAGTCACTTGAGTTGCTAGATTAGGGGAATTATTTCTTTGGGAATGCACTATTGCGCCATTGGCAACAAGCTAAGCAATCTAATTTCTTTCTACTGTGTATGGAAAGGTGTTGTGAAACTGTACAAAGAGGATGGTTATGGGAAGCTTAAAATGCATGATATGAGGGTTCGTTAGGATATAAAGGCACAAAAACTTGTCATGGTTATTGCAAGCATGAAATCTCAACAAACAATGTACTTACAGTAATAGAAATGTTGAACAACAAAAGGTAGAGTTGGAATACGAGTACTTTGGAAAGCTGAAGGGTTTACTACTAAGAGATGGATTGGAGACCACCCGTTCTTGTTGCGCATGAGCACCATCTCTTTCGGATGATTTTATAAAGGAGAACTATTTCGATTGTAACATCTGTAGAAATCAAAGCAAACCATCTGCACTTGAAAAAATGATACTACCTCATGTCTTTAATATAAGAGTTAATTAGTTGGCTAATTTAAATAAATTAGTTATTTATAAGAGTAAATACCCTTTTTGGTCCCTGGAAAAACACATTTGACCCTTTTTCGTCCCTGAGTAAAAAAAATGTCATTTTGGTCCTTTTTAGGGACTAAAAAGGACCTTTTGGGAATTTCTGAGGGATTAAAATATGCAAAAAAATTGATCAAAAGGACTAAAAGGGACCTTACTTTTCCATTTTAGGGACTAAAAGTGACTTATTTTTTTTCAGGGACCAAAAAGGGCATCCGTGTTTTTTCCAGGGACCAAAAAGGGTATTTACTCTATTTATAATAAATATAAGTTCGTTCTTTTAAAGCATCATATTTCATCATCATTGTCATGGGATGGAAACTTCTTAATGTGTATGATCAATAAAGATACTTTATAAAAATTATAAATTTAGAATATAAAGTGGATTAAGATCTTATATTTATGATCAAAATTAAATCTCAACTAGCTAGCTCTTGTATTAAGAACTAAAGGTATAGTGCACTAAAACATGATGATATTATAAGAAAGAATGAATAATTGTTTCTATTTACCAATATAATCTTCTTCCAGTGCGCAATGTAAAGGTTTTTTATTCCCATGAAGAGCCGTTGTAAAGACGGGTGTCTCACCGGCGTAGTTGCATTTAGCAATTAAGAAGGGATCTAAGCCACTAATCTTCTTACACATTTCAACATTTCCCATTGAAGCAGTTAAATGCAAAGGAGTATTACCTTTATCATTCTCAGCACCAAGGATAAGGGTTTTACCACATAAACCTTTATCCTATATTCATTCTTTCACATTTGAGAAACCCCAACCTAAATGAAAAACAGAGGGTTCTACTGCAACTCATCCAAAATATCTCTAGAAACATAGTAGAATTGTATTAACCTACTACCCGCACACAATGAGAAAACCCAAGGGACAATCAAGATGAGGAGATGACACACATTACATACAAGTATTTCATCATTATTTACTTGGTCAAGGGTAGATCCTTCATAGATAATCTCAAACCCCAATCTTTGGTGAAAGCCCAAAGGTCTCACATGAGAACATACCAACGCATCCAAACCCAGCAGACAATTAACCTGTACAAGAAGAGAAGGATGGTTCGAACTTGAACATCTGTGAAGAAGATACAAACAAGAACCCATTCAACTTTAATGATGATGAGGAAGATGATCACATGACTCTATTTTCTTTCATCGTAAGTTTTTCAATCATATGAAGACGTCCACGAACACTTATTCTACTCCTCTCTTTTGTTTATGAATAAATGGTACTTCTTTCGTCCTAAATATAAGATATAGTTTATAATGTAAATTGTAATATAAACTAAGTACCATATTTAGGATTGGAAGTAGTAATTAGTTATTTTTAATCTCTCACCCAAA
Organism: Acacia pycnantha; assembly: GCA_025563575.1. Taxonomy (NCBI): domain Eukaryota; kingdom Viridiplantae; phylum Streptophyta; class Magnoliopsida; order Fabales; family Fabaceae; genus Acacia; species Acacia pycnantha. Next base: position 534,826 of record JAMWYP010000055.1, on the reverse strand, counting down.
AGTCCAGTGCGTTCAAGATATTATGGAATTTTTTAAATATTATTTTTTTATTGGGATATTGATGTGATTTTTCTTAAAATTAACCTAACCACTAGAACTAAAAAAATTAACCATCCACGATACGGCATAAATTTAAAGAACCATCAAATTATGCGGGCCGAAATTTTTTTGTAAAGAAAAAAAAAAACTAATCAAATTAAACCGAGCCATGTTAACTTGGGGTCCACATTGATGAGCACATTTTTTTTTTTATATTTTATATGTTTAAATTAAATTATATGATATATATTGAAATGAAATGTGTTTTAATGTTTTATACACACTATCTCAAATTAATTAATTTTCAAATTACTGGTAAGGAAAAATATTACTAAATGTAGAATTAAAAATTATTTAATTTGAGATATTAGGTGTAAAAAATATTTATATGTAATTTAATTTAAATAAATAAAATATATATTTATATAAAAAATGTGTTCATACATCTTTTTTTTTGCTCAAGGGAAACTTTCTATTACTTCAACAACTACCACAACGCTACACCAACAGAAGAGTCCAGACAACAGAAAAAGGCTACGAAGCAAGGCAATACAAAGCCAATAAAAAAGGAACAATAATAGAACTCTAACTAGGCAAATACTTCGAATAAGATAAAATCAGCCACCTAACAGTAGATGATCAGACAAGCAGGAGTCTCGCTGAAGAATATTAGCTTCTTCCATATCCAAGGTTAGCAATGACATTAAAGTAGGTGATGGTTGTGACACCCACCCTACAGGGCCCACCTCTTTATAAGCCTCAGCTGCAAGACAGTCAGCTACACGGTTCCCCCTTCTCGGGGTAAATGAAACAGAAAACCCAACCTTGTCAGAAAGAGAACTAACAATATCATGAACAATACCTCTACATCTCCAATCAAATAAGTCTGGCAACCTTGAATCAACACAAGTCAGAAGTGGGAGGCAGTCAATTTCAAAAACTACCTTATCATGACCTAAATCCATAGCTAACATCAATGCTCTCTTTAGAGCCAAAGCTTCAGACATAAAAGCAGAAATAGACTTCAGTTTACACACAAAAGCCCACTTAAAGCAACCAAAACAGTCTCTACAAACCACTCCTATTCCTGCATAATTATTCCCTGGGAAGAAAGAGGCATCACAATTAATCTTTAAATATTCATTCCCAGGGGGGACCCAATGTACAGCATCTTCTCGTCTTTTATCCCCTGAATCAGATTCCACCTGAATAGCCTCCCAGGAGCTCAAAAACTCACAATTGCTTGCTTTAGCCATTTCAATTACAATAAATGGGTTCGGTGCCACCTGATTAAAATTTTTATTATTTCTTTGCTTCCACAAAAACCACAGAATCCAACACAGCAATGAAATGTCATGGGAGGTAATATTACTCATACCTGTTACCTGAATCCACCAGCGGTTAAAGTTGGTAACGCTATTAGCATCAATTCTGGCACTTAGAGGACTACCAAACCATATGCACCTTGTCCAAGGGCAATGGAAAAAAAGATGCTCAATAGTTTCATCCACCTCCTCACAAACCGGGCACAAGCTAGTAGGGGATCTTCGTCTTTGCACGAGAGCTGAGTTAGTGGCGATGGCTTTGTTTAGGATGCGCCATATAAATTGTTGTACTCGGGGGATAACTCTGATTTTCCAGATGTATTTCCAGTTTGCCTCTGAAATCACAGTGGAGGGACCAGCCGTATTCAAACTTGTACACCTTATTTCCTTCTCAGCATGATAACCAGACTTCACAGTATACATTCCATTATTTGCCTTAGTCCACACCAGTTTGTCTTCAAGCCCATTATTAGGGATTGGGATTTGAGAAATAGCAACAATTATGTCCGCTGATATGTATTGAACAAGGGGGGACAGCTCCCAGCATCCATCCACTATCAGATCACTTACCCTCCCTTCCGTAACAATAGGGTCTCTAGAGTTACTTGGCTTAGTAGGAAAGGTTACATTCGGAACCCACTGATCACCCCAGATATTAATGCTTGTACCAGTACCCACATCCCATTTCAGATCTGGCCTGAGGCATTCCCTTCCGACAATAATGCTCGACCAACACCAAGAAGCCCGGTAGCCTTTCTTCGCTTCCATAAATGCAGATTTGGGAAAGTAAACACTTTTCAGGACCCTCGCCCACAATTCATTAGGCCGCGACATCAACCTCCAAGCAGTTTTAGCCAATAAAGCATCATTCATCACCACCAAGTCCCGAAAACCCATACCTCCCTGTTTCTTCCCATCAGTTAAGGTCTCCCAAGCCTTCCAGTGAGTCTTGCCTCCTAAGGCGCTTCCTCCCCACCAAAAGTTGGCAATCATCCCATGCAATTCTTTACACGATTTGATCGGAAACTTAAAACAGGACATCGGATATAATGGAACAGCCTGGACTACCGCTTTAATCATTACTTCACGCCCCGCATATGAAAGGGAAGAATGCCCCCACCCTTGAATCTTGTGTAGAACTCGCTCCCTTATGTAGGCAAGGGCTTGACATTTGGTTTTCCCCCATATACTAGGTATCCCTAGGTATCTTCCAGGGTCCTCAGATCTCTGAATGCCCAGCGTGTGACCCACCATCTCACATACCCCCTCAGGGGTATTTGCTGAAAAGAAAATGCTGGATTTATCCAAATTAATCATTTGTCCAGAAGCCCTACAATAACTCTGCAATATGTCTGCCAATAAATAACAATTATGCTGCTCAGCATTCATATAAAGGAGAACATCATCCGCAAAGAAGCTGTGCGTAAGCATCGGACAGCTTAGGCTCAGTTTAATCCCCTTCAGTTGCTTGTCTTGTTGGCATTTCTTAATCATCAGCGAAAGTACCTCAGCCACTAAAATAAATAGATAAGGTGAAAGAGGGTCGCCTTGTCTAAGCCCCCTAGTTGGTCTAAAGGAGCTCACTCTTTCACCTGCTAAACAAATATTCAGACTAGTTGATCTCACACAGTTCATAACAAGCTTCACCCATTCCTCACTGAACCCAAATCTAAGCAACACCTTCTCCAAAAAGTTCCATTCTACTCTGTCATAGGCTTTACTCATATCCATCTTCAGAGCAAATTCAAATTTGCCTCCAGACTTCTTTCTTCGGAGGTAGTGGTAGACCTCATGTGCAATGATGATGTTGTCCTGAATGCACCGTCCAGGGATGAAGGCCCCTTGGCTTTGGGAAATACATGTATCCAGTAACGGTCTCATCCGGTTGGAAATAATCTTCGATATAATCTTGTATGAAAAATTGCAAAGTCCTAGCGGCCGAAACTGAGAAACATGATCAGGTTTGAAGACTTTAGGGATCAAGGTAATGTTTGTCTCATTAATGACATGAAGCATGGTTTTCCCCGCAAAAAATCCTGAACGAGAGAGCATACAGTATTCCCCACTTCTGACCATGCATTGTGATAGAACATTCCTGAGAACCCATCTGGACCTGGAGCCTTTGACCCCCCAAGGCTTAGAGCTGCCGCCTTAATTTCATCATTAGACACCGTAGTTAAAAGGCTTCTGTTCATTTCCTCAGAGACCTTTCTTTCAATTACTGCTAGGACACCTTCCATATCCTCTTGCTCTGGAGATGCCGTGAAAAGATTCTGAAAAAATTGGGATATGTTGTGAGCGATATCTTCTTTCTCAGAAAGCCAATTCCCCTGATCATCCTTGATGGCTAATACATCATTACATCTTCGTCTTCTAACCGTAGACACGTGGAAAAAACTTGAGTTCTTATCCCCCGCTTGAAGCCAACTCACCCTTGATCTCTGCCACCAATACTGTTCCTCTTGTTCATACAACCTGCCAAGTTGAGATTTCAGATCCGTGATAGTCCTAATAGAACTAACAGTAAGGTCTTCCAGATTCAACACAGCTAGCTTGCTTTTGATAAGAGCAATAGCCTTAGCATAGTTGGGAAACTCTCTTCGACTCCATCTTACCAAATCCATTCTGCATCTGTCTAATTTGCTGATGAACACTGACATAGCAGTTCGAGAGTCTTCAACTCCCCGACTCCAACTTTCCCCCACCACCTGACGAAAATTAAAGTGTTTTGCCCAAGGGGCTTCAAAGCGAAATTCCTTTTTCTTACGCGGGCTTTCTGCAAGGCATTTAATCAGGAGTAAATGGTGGTCAGATCCTACCGGAGGAATATTGTATACCTGCAGCTTTGGGAAATATTCCTTGAGATGCAAATTACCTAAGGCCCCGTCTAACCTCTCCTTACCGTATCAGTTCAGGCCTATTGTTACACCATGTCAGCATAGGCCCATTAAAGCCCAAATCCTCCAATAAACAGTCAGCCACAACATTCTGAAACTTCAAAATCCTCCTCCACGCCCTGGGATTTCCTCCCCTCTTCTCCTCCTGAATTAAGATCTCATTAAAATCTCCCATGCATATCCAGGGGTCATTTATTGATCAGCCACCCGCACAACCTCCCGCCGAATAAGTCCTCTCTTTCAATAGGAGGACCATATATAAATGACATATATCTCGGCACATCAAAACCATCAGACTCAACCATAGTATGAATAATGTTCAGAGAAGAAAAGAGAATATTTACCTTAACTGCTTCCGTCCACCAGAGAGCCAGACCTCCGCTTTGCCCATTCGGATCCACCAGCCATTCCTCATTTAGACCACATCTTCTTCTAATTTTCCTCACCACTCTCGCCTTTTGCTTGGTTTCCATTAAGAACACGATTTGGGGCTTTATCCGGAAGCACTCTTCCTTTAAATTTCGAACTGTCGAGGCAGCCCCAAGGCCTTGACAATTCCAAGCTAGAATATTCATTGGGCACCGGAGGCAGGATCCACCCTGCCGCCGGCGTTCTGGTAATTGTCCTTACCACTGGAATCTTCCTGCTCATCATTCGCAATTAACCAGCTAGACGGAAAATCGATTTCCCCACCTTCTGGATAATCTTCAGTCCTGCCAGTAAAAACCTCAGCCTTCTTGCTTCGTATATATCCCTTAAGTGCTCTAAAATTTCTTCTCCTCCCTCTCTGGGACTTAGCTTTAACTACGTTTACTGTAGGAACTGATGGGGATTCCTCAAAACATAGCCTCCGCTGACGTTTAGAAGCCTCTAAGGGTGAGGAGTCATCATACGGTCTCTTAATATGTATCCGATTAAGTGACAAAGCCACTGAAGAAATAGGAGATAGCCCATGGGCAGATACATTATTACCTGGCTTGGCCTCGCTGCTGGACTCACTTTCCTTCGGGAACTCCACTTTATATGGCTGGTGTAACTTGGGACTAGATGGGCTTTCCGGATCCGTAGTTCCTGTAAGTCCAATTGGGATTTCAAAATCCTGTCTCAACCGGGCTCACTGTTTCAACCGGGCACACTTGGCCCATCAAACCGTTTCCCACCCCGTTGACTCTCACCGCCTCCTGAAACGCACAAAAGGCTGCTATTATTCTGCTCTGTTCATCATAATTTGCCTTTTTTTTGTCTTGGGCAGTCTGCTTTTCTGAAAACGTCCCTATCCTCTTTTGCATTTGATCCCCAAATCACTCTTTCACCTGCTAAACAAATATTCAGACTAGTTGATCTCACACAGTTCATAACAAGCTTCACCTATTCCTCACTGAACCCAAATCTAAGCAACACCTTCTCCAAAAAGTTCCATTCTACTCTGTCATAGGCTTTACTCATATCCATCTTCAGAGCAAATTCAAATTTGCCTCCAGACTTCTTTCTTCGGAGGTAGTGGTAGACCTCATGTGCAATGATGATGTTGTCCTGAATGCACCGTCCAGGGATGAAGGCCCCTTGGCTTTGGGAAATACATGTATCCAGTAACGGTCTCATCCGGTTGGAAATAATCTTCGATATAATCTTGTATGAAAAATTGCAAAGTCCTAGCGGCCGAAACTAAGAAACATGATCAGGTTTGAAGACTTTAGGGATCAAGGTAATGTTTGTCTCATTAATGACATGAAGCATGGTTTTCCCCGCAAAAAAATCCTGAACGAGAGAGCATACAGTATTCCCCACTTCTGACCATGCATTGTGATAGAACATTCCTGAGAACCCATCTGGACCTGGAGCCTTTGACCCCCCAAGGCTTAGAGCTGCCGCCTTAATTTCATCATTAGACACCGTAGTTAAAAGGCTTCGTTCATTTCCTCGAGACCTTTCTTTCAATTCTTGCTAGGACACCTTCCATATCCTCTTGCTCTGGAGATGCCGTGAAAAGATTCTGAAAAAATTGGGATATGTTGTGAGCGATATCTTCTTTCTCAGAAAGCCAATTCCCCTGATCATCCTTGATGGCTAATACATCATTACATCTTCGTCTTCTAACCGTAGACACGTGGAAAAAACTTGAGTTCTTATCCCCCGCTTGAAGCCAACTCACCCTTGATCTCTGCCACCAATACTGTTCCTCTTGTTCATACAACCTGCCAAGTTGAGATTTCAGATCCGTGATAGTCCTAATAGAACTAACAGTAAGGTCTTCCAGATTCAACACAGCTAGCTTGCTTTTGATAAGAGCAATAGCCTTAGCATAGTTGGGAAACTCTCTTCGACTCCATCTTACCAAATCCATTCTGCATCTGTCTAATTTGCTGATGAACACTGACATAGCAGTTCGAGAGTCTTCAACTCCCGACTCCAACTTTGGGGCTTCAAAGCGAAATTCCTTTTTCTTACGCGGGCTTTCTGCAAGGCATTTAATCAGGAGTAAATGGTGGTCAGATCCTACCGGAGGAATATTGTATACCTGCAGCTTTGGGAAATATTCCTTGAGATGCAAATTACCTAAGGCCCTGTCTAACCTCTCCCTTACCGTATCAGGTTCAGGCCTATTGTTACACCATGTCAGCATAGGCCCATTAAAGCCCAAATCCTCCAATAAACAGTCAGCCACAACATTCTGAAACTTCAAAATCCTCCTCCACGCCCTGGGATTTCCTCCCCTCTTCTCCTCCTGAATTAAGATCTCATTAAAATCTCCCATGCATATCCAGGGGTCATTTATTGATCTGCCAATTCGCACAACCTCCCGCCAGAATAAGTCCCTCTCTCTTTCAATAGGAGGACCATATATAAATGACATATATCTCGGCACATCAAAACCATCAGACTCAACCATAGTATGAATAATGTTCAGAGAAGAAAAGAGAATATTTACCTTAACTGCTTCCGTCCACCAGAGAGCCAGACCTCCGCTTTGCCCATTCGGATCCACCAGCCATTCCTCATTTAGACCACATCTTCTTCTAATTTTCCTCACCACTCTCGCCTTTTGCTTGGTTTCCATTAAGAACACGATTTGGGGCTTTATCCGGAAGCACTCTTCCTTTAAATTTCGAACTGTCGAGGCAGCCCCAAGGCCTTGACAATTCCAAGCTAGAATATTCATTGGGCACCGGAGGCAGGATCCACCCTGCCGCCGGCGTTCTGGTAATTGTCCTTACCACTGGAATCTTCCTGCTCATCATTCGCAATTAACCAGCTAGACGGAAAATCGATTTCCCCACCTTCTGGATAATCTTCAGTCCTGCCAGTAAAAACCTCAGCCTTCTTGCTTCGTATATATCCCTTAAGTGCTCTAAAATTTCTTCTCCTCCCTCTCTGGGACTTAGCTTTAACTACGTTTACTGTAGGAACGATGGGGATTCCTCAAAACATAGCCTCCGCTGACGTTTAGAAGCCTCTAAGGGTGAGGAGTCATCATACGGTCTCTTAATATGTATCCGATTAAGTGACAAAGCCACTGAAGAAATAGGAGATAGCCCATGGGCAGATACATTATTACCTGGCTTGGGCTCGCTGCTGGACTCACTTTCCTTCGGGAACTCCACTTTATATGGCTGGTGTAACTTGGGACTAGATGGGCTTTCCAGATCCGTAGTTCCCTGTAAGTCCAATTGGGATTTCAAAATCCCTGTCTCAACTGGGCTCACTGTTTCAACTGGGCACACTTGGCCCATCAAACCGTTTCCCACCCCGTTGACTCTCACCGCCTCCTGAAACGCACAAAAGGCTGCTATTATTCTGCTCTGTTCATCATAATTTGCCTTTTTTTTGTCTTGGGCAGTCTGCTTTTCTGAAAACGTCCCTATCCTCTTTTGCATTTGATCCCCAAATCCCCCTTGCTGACACCCAATCACCATTTTAGAGCAGCCAAACGTCTGACACCCTCTTTCCTCTGCATCTTGCTTGCGTAAAATAGGAGTCTCCTTGACCGGTGACATATTCCGGCCAGCCAACCTCGCCGGAGTTCTCAACTTGTACAGGCCAGCTTCCATCCAGCTCTCCTTGCAGATCTTCAGAGTTTCTTCACACGTCCGCACTGATGTGGTACTCATCCAACTACCAAAAGTAGGCCCTGCCTTCTCCTCTTCTTCCTCTTCAACATTATCACTGCATCCTCGGCCTTCATGTCCTATTCGTCCACATTTATAGCAGAAAATCTGCAATCTCTCGTATTTAATCGATACCCAGGCCGGATCCTTCCCTTCCCTCGGAACCCAGAAACCATCTAACAATGGCTTATCCAGTTTAATCAGAGAACGCACTCGAATGAACCCTCTTCCCATCTTTCCATCCACCATAGGGCATTCGTACATCACTGCCTCGCCTACCGAATCCCCTAAAATCTTCGCATTGTTGTTATCAAAGGCCGCAAGCGGGAGGTCATGGAACTGAACCCAAAACGGTTCATAGTCAAAATGAGTATCCTTTAGAACCATGTCATCCTCCCACACCTGCAAATTCAGAAGGAATCCCTGAATCGACCAAGGCCGACCCTTCAGTATGCGTGCATAGTCACTGTGATTACTAAACCGAAATAGGAAAATGAGCTGATTTCGATTTAGCTCATGGATCTCCACCTTTTCCCCCAATTGCCATCCCTTCCTGATCATGGAAATGACCGTAGGGATATTCAAGTTTTTCTTGGTTATAATCTTTCCCACCAGCGAGACACCTCGATCCTCCGCCCTTCTGCCCAGGTTCAGCACCACCTGTTTCCCTTTATTCAGACCCGAGCTCTGTCCCTGTTCCATATCCTCAAACCCTACAATATTCCCCCCTCACACCAAAAATAAACCAGGAGAGAAAGAAAATGGAACGACTATAACATGAGAGGAGATTGATCGGCTAAAAAACTCAGACCGGTCAGACGATGTGGTCCTCCCTGAACCAGACTCGCACCCACAGGGGAGAGATTATCGCACTCACAGCGGAGAGAGAAAAAGTTCAATTGATACAAACACGTGTTCAGTTCAATTGATACAAACACGTGTTCTCAAAAAGCTCAAAAACTCACAATTGAAGTCAAAATGTGTTCATACATCAAGAGGAGATGCGCACGTATTCTGACTTCTGTTAACATGTTAATGGTTTGAAAACCCTTCCCCGCCTCCTCACATCCGTCCATCTGAACCCTTGCTTTTGAGCTCACTTCGAGCTGCTGCACATTCTTCCCCCTCTGCTTCAAGCAATTTCTGAGTCCTGCGGTAAGTATTTTTGAAGATTTTACTGCTTAAATGCAGTTTGAAGCGTCTGATTCGAGTGTTTTTAGTGTTTGATGGCTAAGTCTTTTTCAGATTAAATATCTAATGGATAAATTGCGCATTTTTAATTCGTAGATATAATGGATATGAAGGAGGAGAATAGAGAAGTTGGGGATTCTAGAGTGAGTATTTGTCGGAGGATTGGGAGAAGGTGTGACGTCTGATGATCTCCAGAGGATGTTTGGGTCTCTGGGTACTATTGACGGAGTTGACATAATCAGAACCAAAGGTCGAAGCTTTGCTTATGTCGACTTCATACCCTCTCCCACAGACCAAAACTCTCTTTCCAAGCTTTTCAGCAGGGTAATGATTCGAAACTGCTGTAAATACCAAAGCTTATGCTTTATGGGAACGCGTTGGAAATATCCATCACCTGACTTCTTAAGTTTTACTTCATGCCGATCAAAGATTAAATTTGGTTTAGGAACTAGCAAGTCCTTGATAAATTCATGAAATTAATGTAATATTAAGGAAGAAGATCTGGAACTCTGGATTGTATGTGTGGAAATTGGAATATTGCTGTGCATCAAGAATCTTAAATCAATGTCAAAGTTGTTGAGGCATTCTTGTTTGTCTGAAAGATAATAATCTTGAAATGGGCACATCATGGAGGTGCCAGTAATGATAAGCTAGTGCAACAGGCCTTTTAGGTGTGGAAGTATGCAAGAACTTATGGTTTTGAACTTTTTAGAATAGCTTTCAAAATTGGCTTTCAAAATTTTTAGAATAGTTTGATTTTCTCTTTAGCTATTAGAGGGTTTGATAAGATAAATTTTGTCTTCCTTTGGATCCTATTGAAGTCATTTATCCCTGCTCTTAGTCTTTCTATCTCTATCTTCACTTCTTAGGAAAACATTTTGATGTGCTTATCAGCTTTGCAGTTCTTTGGGTTTTGCACATGTTTATGTTGGATGTGTGTGTTCTTATGTTGATATATTTTCTTACATGCATGCGCCCAGTATAATGGATGTCTCTGGAAGGGTAGAAAGCTAAAGCTGGAGAAGGCTAAAGAACATTATCTTGTACGTTTGAAATGAGAGTGGGAAGAAGATGCTAAGGTTGCTAGTAGTGATGAACCTGGCACTAGTCCTGATCCTGATGAGAGCATTCCGTCAACAGAAATGCCTGGCAAAGAAAGTCTAAAGACAAAGAAGCTATGGATTTTCTTTCCCAAGTTGAGAAAGGTGGGTTAAAATTTGGAAAATTTTCCTTATCTGAGCTTCTTAGAGATCTTCATTTTCATTTAGGGGGATTGACAGAAGCTGCAATATATAGACATATTGTCTCTCTTCTATAGCTCCTATATAGGCATTAACTGTGTTTATTCATACCACCAGCCGCAATTAGCAATATGTTATTATTGTAAATCTTGAACTAAGTGCAAAACTACTTCAGTTCATACCCAATGCAGGGTCAATCAAACGGTATGACTATGCTTAATGGGACATGTCAGGGTCATGCCTGCTAAAATCTAGTGAGGCTTCAGATGATAAATGTTTTATGGAATGTAATTTTTCAATTATTCTAAGAATTGTCATATTCCCCTGCATATATTTTGTTATACTGCTTATGTAAAGATGCTTCCTGTATATAGTTCTTCATCAGGATTCTAATTTCACCTACTTGTGCAGGTGAAATCCATACCATTCACTGGAACTGGAAAGCACAAATATAGCTTCCCAAAAGTTGAAGTTCCTCCCCTCCCGGTGCATTTTTGTGATTGTGAGGAACATTATAGTCCTTTTGGCACAATAAGACCAAAGCAATTTCGTAATCGGGAAGCAGAAGGTGGTGGGATGGATGATGAAGAAATTAACTTAATGAATGTTGTGATAAACAAACTATTTGAAAGGGAAAACTTGTCAAGTCCCACACATGTTAAAAAGGAGCAGAACTGCGATGTATCACCTGGTGGTTTACAATCTGATGAATCTGAAGCAGACAGCTTATCCGATGATGATGGTCTCATCATTAACATGGAGACAAAGAAAAAGAAAACAGATAAAATAGGTTGCCTGGAACTTGAAAGAATATTAAGAAATCAGGTTAGGTTATGTCTGAATGGTACTGTCTGTATTGTATTGCTGTTATTAGATTATATGGATATCTCTGTTTTATCTAAATTGTTATCCTGGATTTTCAGGAATCGGAATTGAACAAAGCAAAAGTTTTAAAGGATGAACCAAACAAGAATAAGCTTGAAGTGCAGAAAAGCAATAATATTGCTCCTGGCAAGAAGAGAAAGCCCCGTAACAATTTTGAAGGGAAAAGAAATGATTCTACCTCTGCTACCCCTGAAGGCAAGAGACGCATGCACAAACAGCCGGATAAGATGAGCTCACAGGTGCGCAGCACTGAATTAGGAAGTGGTTTTAGCGAACCAACTAAAGTTTCATGGTCTCAAAAATCTTCATGGAGAGAACTTCTTGGTGATGGAGGCAGCAGTTCTTTCAATGCCTCCCATATGCTGCTAGACTCTAATTCTAGTGAAAAACAAGGATTTAATGGTTTCTGTGAACCTGAATCCGCAAAGATTTGTTATAGTCAAATTTTGGGTGAATTGCACATGGACTTGTCCGAACACGTCTGAAAACTTATCACCCTTACTTAAAATGAAATCTGCTCGTTACATTTGTGATTTTTTTTTTTGGTATTCACTTTTCCTAACCCCCATGCACATATGGTTGGGGGTCCGGACAAGGATTTGTAACAGTCGAATTTTGGGTGAATTACACATGTACTTTTTTGTGCTGAGTGTTCTTGGAGTAAAACATTTTTGTGCTGGACGCTCTTGGAGTAAAAGTTTGTTGGCCAATTTGCACCTTAACCCTTAATAAGTTTACATTTTAATAGTCGTTGGTTTTTTTCTAACAGCGTCGTGCTGACTTTACATTTTTAAAAGTTTTTTGGTATTTTTGGTTTACTTAAAAGTTTTTTGTGCGGGATGCTTTGGAGTAAAAATTTGTTGGTCAATCTGCACCTTAACTTTATATGAAATTTATATCCTCTTTTTTATGACATTTATGCCCTTTTTTATTTCTCCCAATACACTTTTTTTAATGCAAGAGATAGAGATTGAAAAAGAACTTGGCCTGCATGCTCATTTGGAAGGACCATGGAAAGAAAAGGTAAGGATCACAACGACAAATACTAATAATAATTTGTTATACAACATTTATTTTGTTCGATCATTATCTGCATAACTCAGTATCTTTCTCTCTTTTATTTTATTTTCTCTATTTTTTTTTCTATTTTTCAATAACCGAATGTTGTATGTCTATTTAATGAATGCACAAGATCTAAACATTATGATACTCAACAAGGCCCCATTTGGAAGAAGGCACTGGGGTTTAGGGTTGGGAAAGACCAATGTCATTCATCTGCCGTTGATGCCACCGACTGCAACCTCCTCCCTCTGTCATCGCCGTCTGTAGTAGCTTGACGACAGCAAGGTCAATGACGTACAGATCTGAAGAGGCGAACGTTCTCCCTCTTCACTCCTGAGTATCCTAACCGTACTTCTTGTGATGAACTTGGCAATAACCTTTGTCATCCTTAGCATTTCCATTATTCCTCCTGGATTGCAATACCTGAAAAATACAACCACTTTAGCAGAAACCAATGCTGCAATTTAAATCCTTAGCAACTTTGCTAATTGGCAGCGAACTGAAAGTAAGCTTTGGGGTGAAAATGAGATTTTTAAAGATCACATAAACTTCAGTTCTTACTTCACCACTACCAATAACTTTGGATAGGGATGCGTCAGCAATCCTTACAACCTAGTGTGGTTCCAAGAATGAAATAAAAATGGAATAGAAAATGATTTTTTACATGAGAAATGCCTTCAACTGTAAAATTCATCTAGTTAATGGGAAGCAGTGACAACAAGAACATAAAAAAGATCTCGAACGCACGGAGAATCTTTTTGCCTATATTTTGTAGTTAACCCCAAGCTTAGATAAAAAAAGAAAGTCGTGTTAGGCCCTCACCAGCTGACATAAAAACCGTCAAATTTACACACACACACATAAACTCTGCCTATATTTCGTAGTTAGCCCCAAGCTTAGATAAAAAAAGAAAGTCGTGTTAGGCCCTCACCAGCTGACATAAAAACTGTAAAATTTATCTAGTTAATGGGAAGCAATGATAACAAGAACATAAAAAAGATCACATACCTCAAATTTTGTGCAATGGAATCCAACCACATTTCCATCAAGGTGACGAAACAGGGCTACTTCTGAATAGAGTCGGGAAATCAGACCGGCCCTTTTAAACCCTGGCTCTTCAAGGGCCGGGCTTTAAAATTAGAGGAGTTAAAGGAAATTGGCCCTAAATGGCCGACTCTATAGGGCATTGGGCTTAAAAGGGCTGGCCTTGCAGGCCCTTTTAATTGTTTGTTTATTTTTTTGGATGCATGCATTCACATATTAGGGTAATTTACTAATTTATATGTATATTGTATTTGTTATAAAGTTATTTATCCATTTACGTACAAATACATAAATACATAATAACTATACTCTGATTTTATGATTTGATTTATTATTTGTTGCAGATAAAGATTATGGATGTGTTCATGATGCGGGAAAAGAAATTCATGATATTCTTACTCATAAAGCAAAGCCTACTTCTCAAAGTGAAGCTTAATCAAATGTCTTTGAAATTGATGATAGTGGGGAAGAAGATAACAATGATAGTTATCGTACTAATGTTGCTTAGTGGTATGCTTCTTATGTTTTATGTGAGTTATTTGTGAACAATAGTTTGCTTTTGATTACGAATTAGTGAATGTGTTTATTTGTTGGATGATTCGTGTTGTTTGGATATTATTGTTGACAACATTTATTTGATAAATTAGAACTTTAATTGTTGTAATTTACTAATTATATTAACGGAGGAAAAATAGTTAAGATTTGGAATAATAACTTTTGGGCCCGGTAGGACTGGCCCTATCCATGATGCTCTTAAGCCGGACTTTGAAAAACAGATGTTTTTCTTACCCCAAGCCCTGTAGGGCCAGTCCTTGTAGGACCGGGCGTGCCTTGATTCTTAGCTCTACTTCTGAACAAGGCAATGCCAATCATGTCATGTTTCTCCAAGTCTAAAACCTAAGCATAGGAATTTTCGCCAATCATGTCATGCCAAACAGCTTTCTCAGTGGTGCTCTGTTCCTGATTTCTGAACACTTCATGGGGGGACTCCCATTAATCTTGGCTAAAAGAAGCAATCATAGAATCTTGCATGACACCGGATTAGGTACCAACATACTCCCTCTGGTCTTTATTATAAGGCACCAACTAACTTTTCTCACAAATTAAACCAATAAAAACAGTTAAAGTCAATAAAATTACCCCAGGCACCAACTAACTTTTCTCACAAACCAATAAAAACAGTTAAAGTCAATAAAGTTGCCCCAGAATCTAAGTAATTTCCAACATTGCTCGTACTAATTGCACTAAACTCTAATATCATATTAATTATTACTCTCACCCACTATCCTTATTAATTATGGGCAGACATGGAAAAACATAATTAATGCTCATTGGGAACAAGCGAGTGCCTTATAAAAAAGATCAAATAAACTTGTCAGTTTGTGCCTTATAATAAGGACCAGAGGGAGTACCAAACAATGTCATCTTGGATGCAATCTAACAACCAAAATACTAGAGTCAAGATGACTATGAATTAGATGCTTCCTAACAATGTTCTGAAACTGAGGTTTTAGAAAGATAAAGGGTAATGGACCATTTGACACATACTATCTGATAATTCAATTGCTTCTTACCACCTATCCACGCTAGTAAGGCCTTTGATGAGATGAACAAATGTGCTAAGCTCCGGCACAATATTCCTACTTATCATGGTTGCATATAGCTCAAATGCTTTATCAACCTTATTTGCCTGTAACAGACTCTCAATTAATGGGGCATATAAATGTTTGTTGCCATCTTCAAAACTTGAAAACAGGGGCACTTCTTCTAATAACTTTAAAGCAGCCTCTAGTCTATCAACCTTGACAAAATTATCAATTAAAACCTGTAAACGGGAAGCAGATGTGTAATATCCCAAATTTTAGGTCTAAAGACTTGAGAATAAGCCTATTTTTGGAAGACTGCTAGGCCCTATTTTTAAAAGTGACGGTACTATTCACGTATACAGTACTATTTATGTATACGGTACTATTCATATATACGGTACTATTCACGTATACATTATGAAAATTTGGAATAAGTATACTGTGGGAGATATTAACTTAAATGGTAGATGAAGATGAATATTTGGTAGTTAAAAGATGGTAGATGGAAATGTGCATGGTAGTTAGATGGTAGATGAAGATATGTATGGTAGATAAAGGAGGGTAGATGGAAATGTGATGGTAGATGAAGTTGTATGGTAGTTAGAAGATGGTAGATGGAAATGTGTGTGGTAGTTGGATTGAGAGGTAGTTGAGGTTCATAAACTCTATAAATACCTCTGTTAGTTCTCAATGTGTTTTGATGATAACTGACAATTGTAAACAAGTGCGAATGTTTTTGACAAGCTAAATGATTTGGTTTAAAGACAAAAACATTCTGTCAGCGCCAAACTCGAGCCTAGATAAGCGAACTCGAGTTTGCCACTAACAGAGAGCAAGACTAGCTTATCTTTGTATTTTATACTCGAGCCTGGGTTCTTGAACTCGAGCCTAAAAGCTCCAGAAATAGTTTTGAAAGAGTTTACGAATGAGTAAACTCGAGCCTGCATAAGCAAGCTCGAGTTTGCCTCTGGGGGGAAAACCTTTCATTTGAAAACCATTTCTTTAAACTCCACAGTTGGTATTTTGAGTAGAGTTTGCTAACTTTCAAATGTTGCAAACTCGAGCCTAAAGAAATGAACTCGAGCCTATGGTTTTTGTGTAGAGTTTACTCTATAGTTTGAAAGACATAAAAGAGTTTACAAAATGTGTAAACTCGAGCCTGCGTCTGCAAGCTCGAGCTTGCCCTTGGCAGAGAGCATTCGAAACTTTCCATCTTTTAAAAACTCGAGCCTGACAGCTTAAACCTCAGGTTTGCCTCTGGCCAATTAATTTCAAAGTTCATCTATTTACAGTAAACTCGAGCCTAGTCTTCCGAACTCGAGCCTAATCTTTGATATGAGTAAAGTTACTTTACAAACTCTAGAGTTCATAGTTTAAACCTCAAGTTTGTCTAATATGAACATTGTCAAACTCGAGCCTGCTCACTAACGGACTCGAGCTTGCCATTATGTAAAGTTTTGATTTCAGGTGGCTCTCGCGACAAAAGGCCTACAATGTTCTGAACTCGAGCCTGCTACCATGAACTCGAGTTCATCTCTTGAGAAAAATTACAAACTCCAGAGTTTGCCTTTGAACCTCCAGTTCGCACTTCATAGAAGCTGAAACTGACATTCCAGATGGCCTGCGAACTCAAGCCTAGCCTTGCAAACTCGAGTTTGAGTCGGATCCCAAATTGATTGACAACATTGATTACACGCAACAATCAGAGATTCTGTCATAAGGATGAATTCCCTCACTTGGGAATTATTGCTACAACGATTACCCAGAATGATTCGATATTCAAATCAATTGATGAACATTAAAAGACCTTCATTGCAGATCAATCATCCAAAAATCAGGAAAGATTATGAACCCAACGGCTATAGTCCACAAACACCAAGAATTTCGAATGGAGAAAATTCTGAATAAAGAAGCAACGGTCATGAGAAAACTCACTGCTATATATAGAGCTGCATACAAACCTACAGAGACACACAACAAGCAGAAACGAAAATCAGCTTAACACCTCTCTATTATTTCAATTTTCTTTCTGTGAAGTATCTTTTGATACTTAGAACTTCAGTGTTTATCAATACTCACTCTGTGAGAGAGTTTACATACTTGTATTTCATTCATTGTAAGAATCTCAAGTCAAGGGGACTTGGAGATTGGGATTTCAGATTAGAACTTGTAAGGGGGAGTGTATCCTAGAGAGAGGATAATCCTTGAGTACAGAGTGTGTATCTGAATTGAGTGATAGTAGAAAATCCCAGGGAGCCTGGGGACTGGACGTAGGTCAAGAGTTAAGACCGAACCAATATAAATTCTGTGTCAAGCTCTTCTTCCCTATCTCTACTTTATATCCAGTTGCATCTAGTATAAGGGTGATTTGAAAAGAATTTTAAAATCCCCAATTCACCCCCTCTTGGTGATTTCCTTCACTTTCATTTGGTATCAGAGCCTAGTTGTCTATTTGAAGGATTAACATCCTAGACAAAAGATCCAATGGAAGGAATTCTACCCGATGGAGCCTTAATCAACAGACCACCAGGTTTCAATGGAGAACACTACTCTTTCGGAAGGCTAAGTTCAGTGGTCTATGTAATGGCCTCTGAGTACGGTCTATGGAAGGTCTTTGAGAAAGGAAACTATGTTCCATCCTCAGTAGAAGCTGGTGTCAGAACTCCCAAGCAAGAAGAAGAGTATGATGACAATGATAAAAAATTAGTCACTCTCAACATGAAAGCAATCCGCATGCTGCAAAGTGCTCTTGGCCAAAAAGAATATTTCAGAATCTGCACTTTGCCATCTGCTAAGAAAATGTGGGATGCTCTTGAGATAGAACATGAAGGAACGGCTGCAATCAAAGAAAATCGCATTAATACTCTCATGACTGAATATGATTTACTACGTATGAAGTCTGGAGAATCTATTAGTGAATTTCAACTCAGGTTCACTCATCCGATTAATCAACTTACCGCATTGGGAAAAGAATATGAACAACCTGCCCAAGTGAGGAAAATACTAAACATTCTCACCAAGGAATGGGAAGCCAAGGTCACCGCAATTGAAGAAGCTCGTGGTGAATCAATGGCCTCTGTAGCAAGATTGTTTGGCACCTCTCTGAATATGAAGGGAAGATCAAATTCAAGAAAGGACTTGATGAGATCAATATCAAGAACAAGGGAATGGCTCTCAAGACTGTTAAAGAGGTAAAATCAGATGATGAAGAAGAAGAAGAAGATGAAGATGGTGAGCTAGGCATGATGGTCCGAAGATTCAAGAAGTTTTACAAAAAGGACCAATCACACAGAAAGTTTCTCAAATGTAGTTCCTGCATTGAAACTAAGAAACCTATCATATGCTATGAGTGTGAAAAACCTGGCCACATCAAATCAGAATGCCCTCAGTATGTGTCGGCTATATGGGCAACAGCTCATCCGATGAAGATGAGGCAGAAGAAGAAGAAGAAAGTGCAAATCTCTGTCTTGTGGCCCAAGAGGAATCAGATAACGAGGAGGTAAGTAACTCTAATTTGCCTTATGATGAACTATCTTCTGCATACAATTCTCTCTTCACTGAATTTAAGAAAACTGCAAAAGAACTTCTATTTTCAAAAAGAAAAATTAAATTATTAGAAGAACAAGCTCAAACTATTCCTACACCTATTTCGTTTGTGAAACAAATAAGGAAAACTCTGCTTGTCCTAATCATGGTGCAAAACCAACTTATAATGAATTGTTTGCTGAGTATAATCTTGTTCAAAATGAGTTTGATGAACTTGCTAAAAAATATTTTGCTTTGAAAAATAAGAATACAACACTTGAACAGCAAGTAGAAATTCTTCTTTTCCTGAAAATATCATATGTGATGAATGCCTTATTCTGGAAAAGAAAAATGAATATCTTACGAAGACTCTTGAAAAATTCACTAGAGGAGTGAAATGCTTGAAATCATTTTGAAACAAGAAAGATTCACAAGTGACAAATCAGGAATTGGTTACAAACCCGATTGTGATAAAAGAAAGGCAAAAAGAAACATGGACAAAGATCATACATGAATTACTTTCGAAAATCTGTCCATACTTCAAATCCTTTTGCACATTGCAACTATTGCAACAGAAAAGGTCATACCACATCTTTATGTTTTCATAGAAAGGATGGAACGATTAAACCTGTAGGAAACTATCAATGGGTGCCTAAGGGATCCTATATGATTCCTAAGACACAGACTAACCCAAAAGGACCCAAGAGAAATTGGGTACCTAAAAGATGATATCCCTCTTTATGCAGTTTGTCTTAGAGCATCAAATCCCAATAAATGGTACATTGACAGTGGATGCTCAAGACATATGACAGAGACCAATCCAAGTTTGCTTCAATCAAACATAAGGAAGGTGGCAAGGTAAAATTTGGTGGAAATCATCCTAAGAATTGCTGGAATTGGTAAAGTTGGAAACAACAATGAACCACAAATCAAAGATGTTTACCTTGTGGATGGATTATGTCACAATCTCCTTAGTGTGAGTCAAAGCACAGACAAAGGACATTTAGTCATCTTTTGTAACAACCCGACTTTTCTAAAGCAGTATATATTTTTTTTTTTTAAACATCATTTCAAAATGATCAGAGTAGTGCACCGGAGCGATTGAGTAACTGATATATATATTAAAATACCCATGGTAGCATGTCTTGCTGTAGAAACAGCGATACGTATGTTTCAAAAGAAATGACGAAAGGAGTCTTCACTGGGACTCCTAGGCGTGCCGCTTGCCCTCTCCTCGGTTCTCGGTCCACCCGACCACGAAGCTAAGTTAAGAGCCGAGGTCCATGCATCGAACCCTGTGTAACGGTTAACCTCATGATTACATACATCATATATGTACAATGCACATTCATAGACTCTTGGCAACATTTACTATGGTCAGATATAGGGTATACATATTCAGATATGTATGGCAATGACAATACAATCGGATGACAGACAATCATACAATGGATGATAGACAATAGTACAATCGGATGTACGGAGAATAGTACAATGGATGTACAGACAATAGTACAATCAAAGTACAGAGCAATAGTACAATCGGAGTACGAGACAATAGTACAATCGAGTACAGGCATGACAGAACAACAAGACATGCAGTCGAGTACAGGCATGACAGATAATTGGCATGACAGACAATGGTACTAGTCCGTAGTACAAACAATATACACATATGCATACAATAAACATCGAGTTAAGGTTACCAAGACGCGAACGTACCTTCGTTGATTCGTAGACGGCACTTCCGTCGGAAATCGTACTTTTCTACTAAAAACGTGAAAACGTCCAATAGCGGCACTTCGGCAGCGTAACGGCAGCAGATTAGGATTTCTGACGTCCTATAGGAGTAATATCACTTTCATTAGTGATTTGGCATTATAACTGGCATTTTAGGTAAAAATTACCATTTTGCCCTTCTACCCTACTTGGCGGAATTTCGCCAGCGCTTCCGCTACATAGGCTATTTTCTTCCCAAAATTTCGCCAGAACTTCGACGCATTTATGATTCTTGAAAATAAAGACTAAAATAGCCCTCCCATATGATACCCAAATCATAAAAAATAAAGACTATTCTAGCCTTACTAACTATTAAACTAAAGACTAAAAACTAAAGACTAAAACCCGAAAGACTTACCCGTTGAAGACTTCGGTAGAATTTCTTCAGAGCTTCTCTCTAAAACTTCTCTCTACTTTCAAATTGCACAAGGCAATGGTGTGAAGAATTATGCAAAGGGTTGCTTCCTATTTATAGGGAAAATTAAGGACATAAATGGCATTTTCCAAATTGTTTATATCCCTTAAATGCAACTTGTTCAAGAAGGCATAATTCCAATCTCTCCCTCTCTTTGGACGTTTTGCAGCCCTTAGGTGGCACAAAGATTGCATCATCTTGATGATGTAATCAACTTGCTAAAGAAGGAGTTCTACCGATAAAATTTCGATCGGTGTCCGATTCGCGTAATTTCGGAGAAATCTCAAAATTCTGGATTTATAACTTTGAAGACATTCTCTTCCTCATCAATAATATCTATTTAAACTTGAATTTTGACTCTAGACAGGTTCCAACCGTCCTACTGAAGTTTCTCGAAAACGTGTCCGAACGCGTCCGGTTTGTAACGCATTTCAAATTATCAACTTCTTCGAAAAATTCACCGATTCCAAATATGTCAAAATAAATTCAAACTCATGCCTAGATATTGAGTTAGAATTTATTTTCCTCTTTTCCAAAAATATGCCTATATGCATTTTTCCCTATTTTGTTTTATTAGGAAAATGCACAAACTACTTCTAATTAACTTCCTAAGAGGTCACTTAAAGGTAAAAACTCACCGATCAATATTTTACCTTGACCTTGGGATTCCTATTCCTAGATCTCTAGATAGGATCCGTTTCCTAATTTCCAAATTACTATTCATCCTTTTTAACTTTAATTAATTATATTATTATAATATTTGCAAGTTGCATATTTATTTTTCCATTTCATTTTCTTTTTCTTTGGCCCAAAATTCTGGTCCTTTTTTTATTTAATTTTCGTTTTTTTTTTTAATTATTTAATTAATTATTTAATTAATTAAATAATTATTTTCACATAATTTTTTACAAAATTTTCCTATTGGTCCAAACTTGTATTTAGGCTCAAAAATACCTAAACTCAACTATTTTTCTCCAAAATTTCCAATTAATTAGTAAACATACTTTTACTAATTTTCAACCATTTTCCACTAATTTTTGAGCTTTACATAATTATTTCATAATTTTCTTTGCTCGAGCTTAAGTAATTAGCTCAATATTACTTAATTACTTTATTATCACTTGTTGATAATTTTCTTAATTAAGACACTCCTTTATCTTCAAACTTTTGTCTTAACATTAGAATTTCCATGCCTCATGCATTATTTTATAATTTACAAGGGTATTTTCCATAATTTTTCTAAGTCATTTATGTCCCTTAGGGGCATTTTCGTCATTTTGGCACTTTGGCCCTTAAATTCCCTAATTCAAATTTCGAGGTATTACATTTCTCCCCCCGTTAAACAAAATTTCGTCCTCGAAATTTGCACTCTACCCACTATACTTTGTACTAACTAGACTTCGTCCTACTCGGACCTTGGACTCCACGCATCGGATCTTCAATTTGTCTGTCAGCTGCTCCTCCTGGTGATCGAGAATTCGCTTTGGTTTGACCATAAAGATATTGTCATATTGTACTTTGATATATAGTGTCTCCCGAGGCGCCCATACACCGCGGCCAACACCACAAATACCAAAATGTCTCCATGGCGCCCATACACCATGACAACACAAGATATCATACATGTCACCATGGCGCCCATACACCATGGCAACACAAGATACCTCCTACTCAATGACACGATCACGGTCGAATTACTAAGAAACGTAGAAAACGTTAAGGAGGTTTGGTAAAGCTATCTAAAATCCGGCAGAGCTGTGTTCGATCCTGGGACTGTGGGTTAACGCATTCGAAATCGAGTTCTCCGCATCTCCCGCATCTCGTTCGCTCCGGTTGGTTCGAACTTGGTTGTGCTCGAGTTCAAGTATCACTCTTACTTGAGGTTGTCTACCTCGTCCTCCACCGCGCCTCGCCTCGGCCTCGGGAGCTCCGGCTCTCTCGGATTTGTCATGTCTTGTTTTTTTTTTTTTTTTTTTTTTTTTTTTTTCCTTCATTAGGGAAAACACTAGTTATACTCGGAGTACAACGATGATCATATCACAATTTCTATCGCACTTCATATCTATACTACTAACAAATAGACACCAGCAACATGTCCCTCGCTCGAATTTCGTTGGTTCGTTCTTCTTAGAAACGGGTATGGGAAACGTATCGGAAGTTCCTCTACATGAGTCAAATACTGCATGTACTTATCTTTATTGGTCTCGGGGTTTCATCCGGCGTGGCCTATCATCGCATGTAAGCTCGATGCTAGGAAAGAATCACCGTCCAGCACAAACTGGCGGTTATCAGAGTGATCAGAGACTGATATCAGAGTTATCGGAGACTGATATCAGAGCTATCAGAGCTATCGGAGACTGATATCAGGGTTATCAGAAACTGATATCAGGATTATCAGAATTGATGTACCGACAGAAAGTGGTACACCGGTTCAGAATGGTATACCGGTTCAAACCAGTACACCGAAATGAGGTGGTACACCAACTCAGGGCTATATCAGTACTCATTTTCAAAATATGCTCCAAATTTTTGAAAAGGCGTAGAACCTAACTCCGTTAACCGAATAGAATGGCCAGGTAAGTGTCTACCATGGGGGCCTCACCGAGTTCACGGCGACTGATTGGCATACCCACGTAAACTAGCCTTGCCTTCGGCACCAAACTGTCCGTAATAACTTAGTCAGATCCATGCCAGGACTACTGCTCTGATACCAAAATGTAACAACCCGACTTTTCTAAAGCAGTATATATTTTTTTTTTTAAACATCATTTCAAAATGATCAGAGTAGTGCACCGGAGCGATTGAGTAACTGATATATATATTAAAATACCCATGGTAGCATGTCTTGTCTTTGTAAAACAATGATACGTAAGTGTTTCAAAAGAAATGACAGAAATGAGTCTTCAGCTGGGACTCCTAGGCGTGCTGCTTGCCCCTCTCCTCGGTTCTCGGTCCACCCGACCCTGAAGCTAAGTTAAGAGCTGAGGTCCATGCATCGAACCCCAGGTAACGGTTAACCTCATGATTACATACATCATATATGTACAACAGACATTCATAGACTCTTGGCAACATTTACTATGGTCAGATATAGGGTATACATATTCAGATATGTATGGCAATGACAATACAGTCGGATGACAGACAATCATACAATGGATGATAGACAATAGTACAATCGGATGTACGGAGAATAGTACAATGGATGTACGCACAATAGTACAATCAAAGTACGAGCAATAGTACAATCGAGTACGCATAATAGTACAATCGAGTACGAGGCATGACAAGAACAACAAGACAATCGAGTAATGCATGACAGACAATTGGCATGACAGACAATGGTACGGTCAGAGTACAAACAATATACACATATGCATACAATAAACATCAGAGTTAAGGTTACCAGTACGCGAACGTACCTTCGTTGACGGTAGACGGCACTTCCGTCGGAAATCGTACTTTTCTACGGAAAAACGTGAAAACGTCCAATAGCGGCACTTCGGTCACTTTCATTAGTGATTTGGCATTATAATCGGCATTTTAGGTAAAAATTACCATTTTGCCCTTCTACCCTACTTGGCGGAATTTCGCGGCGCTTCGCTACATAGGCTATTTTCTTCCCAAAATTTCGCTTAACTTTGATGCATTTATGATTCTTGAAAATAAAGACTAAAATAGCCCTCCCATATGATACCCAAATCATAAAAAATAAAGACTATTCTAGCCTTACTAACTATTAAACTAAAGACTAAAAACTAAAGACTAAAACCCGAAAGACTTACCCGTTGAAGACTTCGGTAGAATTTCTTCAGAGCTTCTCTCTCTAAAACTTCTCTCTACTTTCAAATTGCACAAGGCAATGGTGTGAAGAATTATGCAAAGGGTTGCTTCCTATTTATAGGGAAAATTAAGGACATAAATGGCATTTTCCAAATTGTTTATATCCCTTAAATGCAACTTGTTCAAGAAGGCATAATTCCAATCTCTCCTCTCTTTGGACGTTTTGCAGCCCTTAGGTGGCACAAAGATTGCATCATCTTGATGATGTAATCAACTTGCTAAAGAAGGAGTTCTACCGATAAAATTTCGATCGGTGTCCGATTCGCGTAATTTCGGAGAAATCTCAAAATTCTGGATTTATAACTTTGAAGACATTCTCTTCCTCATCAATAATATCTATTTAAACTTGAATTTTGACTCTAGACAGGGTTCCAACTGTCCGGCTGAAGTTTCTCGAAAAACGTGTCCGAACTCGTCCGGTTTCATTATTTTCACATAATTTTTACAAAATTTTCCTATTGGTCCAAACTTGTATTTAGGCTCAAAATACCTAAACTCAACTATTTTTCTCCAAAATTTCCAATTAATTAGTAAACATACTTTTACTAATTTTCAACCATTTTCCACTAATTTTTGAGCTTTACATAATTATTTCATAATTTCCTTTGCTTAAGCTTAAGTAATTAGCTCAATATTACTTAATTACTTTATTATCACTTGTTGATAATTTTCTTAATTAAGACACTCCTTTATCTTCAAACTTTTGTCTTAACATTAGAATTTCCATGCCTCATGCATTATTTTATAATTTACAAGGGTATTTTCCATAATTTTTCTAAGTCATTTATGTCCCTTAGGGGCATTTTCGTCATTTTGGCACTTTGGCCCTTAAATTCCCTAATTCAAATTTCGGGGTATTACATCTTTGATTCAGGAGAATGTTTGATTGTAAGTAAGGATATTCTCTCCTTAGATGGCATTAAATCCAAAGCATTGTTCAGAGCTCCAAGAGAAGGTAATTGCTATAAACTTAATCTGTCTGAAAATAATTCTGATTCTGAAAAATGTTTTGTTGGTAACTTGGATGAAAGTTGGCTATGGCATTAACGTTTAGGACATGTTAATATGATTCAACTTGATAAGCTACAGAAAAAGGAATTGGTTATTGGTTTACCAAAACTCTCTTTTAAAAATGACATGATCTGTGATGCTTGTCAAAAAGGTAAACAAACCAAATCTTCTTTCAAATCAAAGACTGAAATATCAACTAATAGACCTCTTCAATTACTCCATATGGATTTAGTTGGACCAATAGAGTAAAAAGCCTTGGTGGCAATCTTTATACCTTGGTTATAGTGGATGATTTCTCAAGGTTTACTTGGGTCATTCTTTTGTCTTCAAAAGATAAAACATTTGATCAATTTGTTGTGTTTGCCAAGAAGGTCCAAAACGAGAAAGGATTCTCTATTGCAGGTATTCATACAGATCATGGTGGAGAATTTGAGAATCATGCCTTTGGAGAATTCTGTGATAGTATGGGAATCAATCATAACTTCTCAGCTCTAAGAACCCCACAAAGAAATGGAGTTGTTGAAAGGAAGAATAGAGTGCTCACCGAAATGGCAAGGTCAATGCTAAATGAAAATCAAACATCTCAAGTGTTTTGGGCTGATGCTATGAGCACCGCATGTTACATATCAAACAGGCATATCTCCTAAGAAATTGAACAAAACTCCCTATGAGCTCTACAAAGGAAGAAAACCCAACTTAGCTCACTTGCACATCTTTGGATGTAAGTGCTTCATCCACAATAATGGTAAGGACAACTTGAGTAAGTTTGATCCCAAAGCTGATGAATATATATTCTTGGGTTATTCAAGTAGAAGTAAAGCATATAGAGTTTATAATACCCGCACTCACATTGTTGAAGAATCTATGCATGTTGTATTCTATGAAACCAAATCTAACAAGTCCTTGGATGATGATGATTTTTCTATTTCAAATCAACCTGACTCAAAATCAACTTCTGTTTCAACAAATACTGAAAAAGATTTGCAAAAGGATTCTGAAACTGAAAACATTGTGAAAACGCTTGTGAAAACAAAGTGTTCAAACTTAACCAAAATCATGGAGATACGGTAGGGAGTCATCCTCTGGATCAAGTGATAGTGATGCAAATCAAGGAGTAAGAACCAGAAGAAGCACTTTGAATGAAGTTACTTTTTCTGCTTTCATTTCTAAAATTCAACCCTCTAAAATTGATGAAGCCCTTTCAGACAATGATTGGGTTATATCAATGCAAGAGGAGTTACACCAATTTGAAAGAAATCAAGTTTGAGACTTGGTACCTAGGCCTAAAGACCATCCAGTCATTGGCACTAAATGGGTATTCAAGAACAAACGTGATGAATCCGCCATAATCATTCGTAATAAGGTAAGGTTAGTTGCAAAAGGCTATAATCAAGAAGAAGGAATTGATTATGAAGAAACTTATGCTCTAGTGGCTAGATTGGAAGCAATAAGAGTTCTCTTAGCCTTTGCCTGTGTCAAAGGATTCAAACTCTTCCAAATGGATGTGAAATCCGCCTTTCTAAATGGTTTTATACAGGAGGAAGTGTATGTTGAACAACCTCCAGGATTTCTAAATGAACATCATCCAGATCATGTTTATCACCTCAAGAAAGCCTTGTATGGACTTAAGCAAGCCCCTAGAGCTTGGTATGAGCGATTAAGAAATTTCCTTCTTGATCAAGGATTTGTTAGAGGTAAAGCAGATACAACTCTCTTTATTAAAAAGAATAAACTTGGAGATATATTAATAGTTCAAATTTATGTTGATGACATTATATTTGGTGCCTCTAATAACGCTATGTGTGAAGAATTTGCTAAGACAATGCAGGTAGAATTTGAGATGTCTATGATGGGAGAACTTAATTTCTTCCTTGGTCTTCAAATCAAGCAATGCCATGATGGAATCTTCATTTCCCAGACTAAGTATTTGAAAGACCTATTAAAGAAATATGGTCTAGAAGATTGTAATGGAGCAGACACTCCAATGAGCTCAACCGCAACACCGGATGTCATGAAAAAGGCACTCGATTTCAACATTACAAAGTATAGAGGAATGATTGGATCATTACTCTATCTTACAGCAAGTCGTCCAGACATTCAATTCAATGTTGGAATGTGTGCTAGATTCCAATCTGCCCCCAAGGAGTCTCATGCTGAACATGTCAAAAGAATCTTCAGATATCTTGCTGATACAAAGACTCTTGGATTGTGGTTTCCCTAAGATCAACATGAGCATCTGGTAGCCTATACAGATTCAGATCATGTATGCTACAAAACTAGTCTTATGGCTCAAACAACAACTTCAAGATCTTGGAATCCATCTTAAAGAAATTCCAATTCGTGTGACAATACAAGCACAATAAGCTTGGCCAAGAATCCAGTGCACCATACTCGAACCAAGCATATTGATGTTAGACATCATTTCATAAGAGATCATGTTCAAAAGAAAGATGTCAAAGTCATGTTCATCCCAACTCACTTGCAACTTGCTGATATCTTCACCAAGCCATTAGCAAAAGAACAATTTGTGTTCATAAGAAGAGAATTGGGAATGGTAAATCCCAATGAGTTGTGAGTAACCCCTATCCAATGTTAGTTACGTGTTTGATGATTATTAATTAACTAACTTAAGCATCGGAATATGTAGACATGTCTTTTGCAGGATGTTTATGAAGGGTGAAATATCACCTAGAGGGGGGGTGAATAGGTGATTACAAAATTCTTTTGCTAATTGCTTAGTCACCCACACAACAGATATAAATCAAGGCAAGGTAGAGATAGAGAAGAGGAGATTGACACAGAGAATTTATACTGGTCGGTCCAAATCTTGACCTACGTCCAGTCCCGAAACACTCCGGGATTTCACTATCTTACCCGAAACACTCTAGGATTTCACTCACCTGAAACACTCCGTGACTTTACACTTGCCCGAAACACTCGGGACTTACAATCACAATTACACACTCGCAAGATGATCCTTCACTCGGACTCACTCCCCTTACAAGTTGTAATTGTACTCCCTTACTTAAGGTTCCACAACCTTAAGATTTACGATGTTTAGATAATCAAATAGTGTTTAAACTCCTCACCGAGTAGATAAATGATAAACATCAAGCTCTAAGTATCAAAGATACCGTACGTAAAGAAAACGAAAGAATGAATAAACAACTCAAGTGCTTCTCGTTTCGCTTCTTCCATCTGTATCTTAGTTGGTCAAGTCTTCATGTATTTATATTGTTTGGCATGAGATGACTGTTGAGGAAGCATTAGAATTTGAATTCAAACGATGCCCATTCCTTATTTGTTCATTGTTTGTATAATTGCTATTGATTGGAAATCCTCCCGTTGGAATGTTGGAGCATTGGAGATGTCCTTAGTCCTTGCCCATGATGCGGTTTTGCCGAATATAGCTCTAACAAGTTGTGACTCATGCTTACTGACCGTTGGAAGATCATTTTCCACTTTTCAGCGAGTTACCCGATTTGCTTCGTTTTCAAATGGAGATTAGAATCTTGAGTGACCCATGATGATCCTGTATTATAACTTGAATATTTGAAAAACTATGAGTAAAACGGTTAGAAACAGGTCATTAAAGATCATCATTAATAATATTGAATGCCAGAATCGAAATCTGAAATTTAGATAATATCTGTTTCCAGCGTTCTTGCATATCTTGAACTGACAGCCAATTTTCGAGGGCCATATCTCCCTGGTCTGAACTTCGTTTTTGATGGTTCAAGTCTTGATGGAAATCCCTGTGAGTCTATTTTCATTTTCCACCAATTTCAGATCAATTGGATTTGTAGTTTGTGAGATACACTCAAAACATTGAAGCTTGGTCTGTGGAGTGGCGGAAATCATACTGTCAACTTCAATAATTCATATCTCCTTCATCTGAACTCCTTTGGACTTGAGTATTGTGCGAATAGGACCGTCTGGAAGTCTAGTTTCTAACAAAATTGGTTTCACCTCAATCGGACTTCTGGTTTTGAAGATATCGTCGAATTACCAGAGGTTGCCACCTGAAGACGCGAAACTGAGCTCAGCAGAGTTGCTGATATACACCTTGACTCGAGTTATGTGTGTATGACTCGAGTCAAACCTGTCCAGAGACGAAAAGAACATTTCTTGACTCGAGTTAATGATGCTTGACTCGAGTCAAATCATCCTGCACCACCAAGAACACTGTAGCGAAGGGGATAACTCGAGTTACAGCTTCATGACTCAAGTTATGTCGACCTGAAACTGAACTTTTGCTGATTTTAACTCTTGATTGATTCATTCCAACTTCCATATGATCTTGAACACTTCTAGCATCAATCTAGGAACTTGAATAAATATATTTTGATTCCATTTAGCAGGTTCTTCCATCTTCCAACTTCCATCTTGATCATTCTTTATCATTTGAACTTCACATCTTCTTTGATTCAATTTCTTTCTTCTTCCTCCTCTAATTTGATACTTCTTTGATGATCTACTACTAAAATAAACTTCACATCCACATTAAATATAAGAGTTAATCAAAGTAGAAGATAAATATATCATTCAATCTTTTTGCTCTTAATAATGGCATCTATATAAGACATCATCAAAACTAATCAAAACCAACATTCTCCCCCTTTTTGATGATGGCAAATACTTTAAGAAAAATATGTATGAATATGAAAAACTAATAAACCCAGCATATTTTTCTTGCCATTCTCTCCCCCTTATTTGTCATTAGCAAAAAGTTGAGTTTAAAGAAGAAATGATTGTAGAGAGACAAATATTAAAGCAAATTAGAATGAGTCAAAGAATTGATTTTCTCTCCCAGATTTGAAATTGTTTTCATTCTTAATATGATGCAATTAGGAATGTTTTTATGAAAACAAGTTTGAAAGAGTTTGGAGAGGTTTTCAAAACATCTTTCACAATTAAAGCATATAAATACCAAACATGTGTAAAATTTACTGAATATAAAAAGATAAAGTTCAGAAATGCTCATGTAGGTTTTGTAAGTTGATGAATGATCGATGAAGTCCATTTGCTTGTTTTCTTCTTGTCATTTCAGATCATCTGAAGTGTGCTCAATGGAAGGATTATGAATATCCTTTGAGATGTGGAAACGGATGTACTGGGTTCTTGAAGCATATCTCATATGAATGAATGTGATCAATACTTCAACTTCCATTGTTTTCTGCATAACATGTCTCAGTTCACTCCAAGAAGTCTTCTTTTACTTTATAGAACATATCACAGCTAGCATCAAGAAGTTTTCCTCCTCCTTTTTAGATCTTGAGTAAATACCCTTTTTGGTCCCTGGAAAAACACATTTGACCCTTTTTCGTCCCTGAGTAAAAAAAATGTCATTTTAGTCCTTTTTAGGGACTAAAAAGGACCTTTTTGGGAATTTCTGAGGATTAAAATGTGCAAAAAAATGATCAAAAGGACTAAAAGGGACCTTATTTTTCCATTTTAGGGACTAAAAGTGACTTATTTTTTTTCAGGGACCAAAAAGGGCATCCGTGTTTTTTCCAGGGACCAAAAAGGGTATTTACTCTTAGATCTTAGTGTAGCTTTAATGTGATAAAGCGTCAAGGCATCTTTCCTCAAAGTAATAGATCTTCCTTGTAGTATGTTGAGGAATGTCCTAGCACATAACAGATTCTCCTACCACATAATTGTAAAAATTTCTTTGCAAAAGAGATTTGTTAGTTCAACATGATATCAAAAAGTCCCTTTCTATATGATATTTTCAAATAAGGATAATGAAAGGAAAATATGATATTAAGTCATCATCAAAACTAATATAGTGAATACAGATAAGCAAATTTAGAAATTATTTTCTTCAAATAAAGGAGATGAGATTTTAAGATAGAAAACATATGAGAATGTGAAGCTCCCCCTTAATGAATGCATAAGTTAAAAACATAAATCTCCCTTTAAAGATACCAAATAATTCTGTGACACCAAATGTTATGAGGTTTGAAGTTATCCCTACTCCAAAGAACACAACAAGATATATCATAATTAAGAACTTTCAAGTTCACTTGGATGGACTTGAAATTGGTATGAAGAAATTACTTATGCTTTTCATGATGATAAAAATGTTTAAAGCATAGGGAGCATTTTCAAAATGAGTTTGCTTGGGCTAAACTTCTTGAAATAAAATGGAATGAATGAAAACAAGTTAGCCAAGCATGATTATGATATATTATTTCAAAATACAATACCTCACTCAAGTAATATCGTAATCACTTGAGTTATAATCCTTTGTACATTGATATGATCAATATTGAGGATCTCTAGATGTGAATGAGCTTTAGGAGGATGAATCTCTGTAACCATATACTCTTTATGCACCTTAAAAGCAGAAATCCCAAATGAGCTTTGAATAGGATCTCAAAATTAGTTTTTGCTCATAGCTTCTCATCAAGCTGGTATCTCCTTATCATCTTGGTCTGAGCTTGTTGCTATTTAAATAAGACCTTGAAGATTTGGTTGATCAATTCACAGAGTTGCCTAAACGTTTCATTCACAATGACGAACTTCAATATTTTTGAGGTAATCTCAGTGTAGGATTGTTGAAGTTCCTTTTCCAGATAGGTCGGTTGGTTACACTTATGATGTTATGACTTTATAACCATTACTTGTTGTTCTCAGGTCCTCACAAGCTTATCTTCCTCTATTATTTTTCCAATGCAAGAACTAAGGATCCTGCAAAACAAATATATACTCTTTGGTACCCAATGTTTCTTGAGTCCACATAAGATTAGACACAATTCTATAGATATTTTTGAGTTAAGCTTAGGAATTGTAATCAGAATCAGAGTTTGAATCAGAATCATAGTTAGCAGCAGAATGCAACAAATTTCAGAGTTAATATAAGAACCAACAATATAACTGAAGCATTGACTACACTGCCAAACTGCATGACTTAACTATGAAGTATAAACCGTACTGCCATAATGCATAACTTAGAGTATTACAAAATATGACATAATTGCAGTAGAGTTTCAAAAGCAAATATGAACAGTGATCAAATATTTTAAAGTACAACTGCTCTTTTCCACATAATTTTTACCCAATCAAATAAGTTCAATCCAATGAATCAAAAGGGTAATAATTAAATGATGCCAAGAATATTATTTCTCAATGATAATTTGGGAGTACACTTTAAGTAGAAAGGATGTCATTGATAATAATGCATTTTGAAAAATAACATTCAAAAGTTGCACTCAAGTTAAGCTATATATGTATTTGAATCGATAACAATTTTATGTGAAAACTTAACTGGAGTCATATCTCTATGATTGGAGTTATCGATGCAATTTTTTGAAAAAAAAAATCATTTATAAATATTATGACTGGAGTCATCATCATTTGACTGGAGTCATATTCTTAAATTCAACTATGATGACTGGAGTCATATTAGGATGACTGGAGTCATAGTTCTATTTATTCATGCAGAGAGGAATTTTCAAAATGTTGACTGGAGTCATATTAGGATGACTGGAGTCATATTTAAGAGTTTTTGGAGCAGAGACAAATTTAGAAAATGATGACTGGAGTCATCTCTACTTGACTGGAGTCATAAATACGATTTTCGCAAACAGAGAAGAAGTTCAAAAATGTTGACTGGAGTCATATCTCTTGACTGGAGTCAAAAAGACTGGAGTCATAATTGTGGTTTTTGCAAACAGAGACGAACTTCTGAAAACATGACTCGAGTCATGCATCCTTGACTGGAGTCATGGTTCAAATAAAATCAGACAGAGACGAAAAGCTGATAAGATGACTGGAGTCATATCATGTTGACTCGAGTCATATCAGTAAAAGTCATAAAGGAGAGCATTAAAGAAACATGCTTAGTACAACAAAACATTTATAAGCACAATGACTTTGCTATTGACCAAGAAATAATCTTGCCTCTTTGAATAGAGTCTTGAAATATATCAAGGCAAGAACTTGACTATAGTTACTCAAAAATGGATAACAAACAAAGTTGATGAGTTTGAGTAACAATATGACTACTAGGAATCATGAAAGGTGAAACACATACTCATTAGTCCAAATGACTAGAGTTCCATAACATCATCCTAGTGAGTTATTCCATTAATGGTTAATGCATTATCTTTCAATGCACTAATGAACATTTATAAAACTTGGAATAACTTGGCCAATGAGAATTTATGCAGTAGGCATAACACACTCACTCAAGCAACACATTGAACATCAAAGATCAATATGTGACTCATGGGGAAAATTCTACAAAACAGATTTGAAGCATATCCAATATTCAGTACAACATTAACTTCCCATTTTGAAAACATCATTTGAAAGTAATCAAGGTATTTTTCAAATCTATCTCGAAATGCTTTCAAAGTATGAATACTTTTCAAAATGTTTGCATGTATCTTTATAAAACAAGGTTAATTGAAATTCAAACAGAATTTAGAATTGTGCATTTCAAAGACATAAACTCAGAAAGTTATGCACAAATTCACTTATAGTCCATTTAGCAATCTAGAAACATTTTCAAGGTCATAAATGATTGATTGCTAATGGAATGCAATGATGGACAAGTATTCATTACCCAAATATGAATTTCATATAATCACAATATGGGGTAAGGATTAGATATCACCGTATTTTCTCTTGTCCTTGTGGAAGATTGCTTGGTTGAGATGGATTGATGTGGATAACTCCTTTTCCAATGTTCACCATTAACATCCAAAGATAGCCTGTTTAGCTTCCTCAAGACTTGGATTATTTCTCTATGTTGCATTCTTGAGAAGCTTTTTCTCCTCCTACAAAGCCATATAAGTCTTTTTCTTTCTTGGTATCCAACCTTACTTGGATCCAATCAACGTTAGTTTGTAGGAACCAAAATTTGCATGCTCTTATGAATATGATCAATTCAACATAATTGAGCATAATGAACTAAACATGATTTTATGCATAAAAGAGATACTTTCTTTTCAAATCATCATGTATGCATAAAAAAAAAATTAAGTTATTTAACACTGCAATCACTTTGAAAGATAAATCAGGATGTGAGGGCTCAATTTTAAAATTAGTTTGTAATATTCATTCCTAAGGTTACAAAATATAAAACCTCAATGAATATTTCAAATGATAACATAGGAGGTTTTACCATTGTATACATTTACCTTAGGTACTTGGAGTATTGCCTTTGCTTACCCATTGGTTCTTCATATGTCTTTCCATGGGTTTCTGCAAAGCTCTCTCAAGGGGTATAGACTTCAAGAGTCTTTTGCTTGGCACATGAGAGATTTTCCTCTTCTTGTTCTCCTCAAGATAGTTAAATGGTACTCTATGGTAGTTTGTTCTTGAGGTGGAAGATACCCTTATTGCTTGTATCCATTGCTTCTTATAATTTAACTTTGTAGTTATAGCAATGGCTTCTCCATGAGTTCTCCTTTTAGGTTCATGAGAAACTCTTGGACTTTTCTTCCTCTTCTCTGTACCTTGATGTCCATTGATATTCAAATCATCCTGCATACATGGAGTACTAGATGGATATTTTGGTACCCACTTATACTTGGGTCCTTGACTGTTAGTAGTTGACTTTACTTGTCCTTTAGGAACCCAAACAAATTTATTTCTCACATTATAATTTCTCCTAATATAGCATGTATGAGAAATATGTCCAGATTCAACACAATAATTGCAAACAATAGAATGATGCTTATTATAAACAGTTTTGCAAGAATTGTATTGGTCAAGTGGATGCAATGTCAAATGATCCATATTTGTATATTTTTTCTTCCCACATGATTTTCCAAAGATGATTTTCGAAAACAAGTTTGTTTTTCAAAATAGAATCAAGAAATGGTTGAAGAACAATTTTATGCAAATGTTCGTAATCATTTTTCTTAACTACACAAGAAGAAATGGAATTGTTTACCACATGTACATCTTGAGCTCCGTATAATGATTGAACACAATCTTGCATAAACTCTTCCCGGGAATCATCTCTCTCTTGTTCTTCTCAGTATTGACTAGATCGAGGAAGAGATCTAAGATTTCTCTTTCTCCATTCTCCACTTCCAGCTTGTTCATCAATTGTGGATACGCAGCTTATAGTTTCAGATGAACTGTCAATATTTTCAACTTCAACATATTTGTTAGAAGAATATATAGAATCAAGAGTATCCCAAATATCTTTAGCATTAGAGCAACATTTGATTTTTATAAAATCATTTTCGGTTAAGGCACTATACAAAATTTTCATTGCTCTAATGTTCAATGAAAACATTTTCTTTTCTTTTTCTCGTCCAATCCTTTCTCGGTTTAAAATCATAGACATTTATAAAAACATTCCACATATCAAAATCAGTTGCTTTGATAAAACTAGTCATTCTAGCTTTCCAAAACCAAAAATCGTATCTTTGAAAACGGTGGAACAAGATAATCAAAACCTTCAAAACGAACAGCTCCCAAAAATAGCCATTGATAACTCTTGAGACCGTGAAGTCCTTAAACAAGAGCCTAGCTCGATACCAAATGAAGGGTGAAATATCACCTAGAGGGGGGGTGAATAGGTGATTACAAAATTCTTTTGCTAATTGCTTAGTCACCCACACAACATATATAAATCAAGGCAAGGTAGAGATAGAGAAGAGGAGATTGACACAGAGAATTTATACTGGTTCGGTCCAAATCTTGACCTACGTCCAGTCCCCAGAAACACTCCGGGATTTCACTATCTTACCCAGAAACACTCTGGGATTTCACTCACCCAGAAACACTCCGTGACTTTACACTTGCCCAGAAACACTCCGGGACTTACAATCACAATTACACACTCTGCAAGATGATCCTTCACTCGGACTCACTCCCCCTTACAAGTTGTAATTGTACTCCCTTACTTAAGGTTCCACAACCTTAAGATTTACAGATGTTTAGATAATCAAATAGTGTTTAAACTCCTCACTGAGTAGATAAATGATAAACACTGAAGCTCTAAGTATCAAAGATACCGTACGTAAAGAAAACTCGAAAGAATGAATAAACAGCTCAAGTGCTTCTCGTTTCGCTTCTTCCATCTGTATCTTAGTTGGTCAAGTCTTCATGTATTTATATTGTTTGGCATGAGATGACCGTTGAGGAAGCATTAGAATTTGAATTCAAACGATGCCCATTCCTTATTTGTTCATTGTCAGTATAATTGCTATTGATTGGAAATCCTCCGTTGGAATGTTGGAGCAATGGAGATGTCCTTAGTCCTTGCCCATGATGCGGTTTTGCCGAATATAGCTCTAACAAGTTGTGACTCATGCTTACTGACCGTTGGAAGATCATTTTCCACTTTTCAATGAGTTACCCGATTTGCTTCGTTTTCAAATGGAGATTAGAATCTTGAGTGACCCATGATGATCCTGTATTATAACTTGAATATTTGAAAAACTATGAGTAAAACGGTTAGAAACAGGTCATTAAAGATCATCATTAATAATATTGAATGCAGAATCGAAATCTGAAATTTAGATAATATCTGTTTCCAGCGTTCTTGCATATCTTGAACTGACAGCCAATTTTCGAGGGCCATATCTCCCTGGTCTAAACTTCGTTTTTGATGGTTCAAGTCTTGATGGAAATCCCTGTGAGTCTATTTTCATATGCCACCAATTTCAGCTCAGTTGGATTTGTAGTTTGTGAGATACACTCAAAACATTGAAGCTTGGTCTGTGGAGTGGCGGAAATCATACTGTCAACTTCAATAATTCATATCTCCTTCATCTGAACTCCTTTGGACTTGAGTATTGTGCGAATAGGACCGTCTCGAAGTCTAGTTTCCAAAAATTGGTTTCACCTCAATCGGACTTCTGGTATGAGAGATATCGTCGAATTACCAGAGGTTGCCACCGAAGACGCGAAACCGAGCTCAGCAGAGTTGCCGATATACACCTTGACTCGAGTTATGTGTGTATGACTCGAGTCAAACCTGTCCAGAGACGAAAAGAACATTTCTTGACTCGAGTTAATGATGCTTGACTCGAGTCAAATCATCCTGCACCACCAAGAACACCGTAGCGAAGGGGATAACTCGAGTTACAGCCTTCATGACTCAAGTTATGTCGACCGAAACCGAACTTTTGCTGATTTTAACTCTTGATTGATCCATTCCAACTTCCATATGATCTTGAACACTTCTAGCATCAATCTAGGAACTTGAATAAATATATTTTGATTCCATTTAGCAAGTTCTTCCATCTTCCAACTTCCATCTTGATCATTCTTTATCATTTGAACTTCACATCTTCTTTGATTCAATTTCTTTCTTCTTCCTCCTCTAATTTGATACTTCTTTGATGATCTACTACTAAAATAAACTTCACATCCACATTAAATATAAGAGTTAATCAAAGTAGAAGATAAATATATCATTCAATCTTTTTGCTCTTAATAATGGCATCTATATAAGACATCATCAAAACTAATCAAAACCAACAGTTTATTATGATCAACATCACTGAACATAAACTGCAAGTTTGCTGTCAAGGAAGACGAACTCGATCCTACCAAAGCGAAACTCGAGCTCGAGAGAATCAAGGGAAATGAAATCTTTTAGAAAAAGGCAGACTCGAGCCTATTAGTTGATAAGCTCGAGTTCGCGGGAGTCAGAAAGGAAATGGAGTTGTTGCAGAAAGACGAACTCGAGCCTATTAGTTGGCGAACTCGAGTTCGCGGGAGACAGAGAGCAACTCAGTTCTGAGAGTTTCACAGACTCGAGCCTGTAAGTGACTAGACTCGAGCCTAAGGGAAATTTCAAGGGTTCACACATACACTCTTGAAGTCCAGGTTAGTACAAAATCACACAAACTCGAGCCTACACCTGTGAACTCGAGTTTGTCGCGATAAAATTATTTTAAAAACCTGATTGCTTCGTTTCACTTCACTTCACCCTCGAGCTTAAACCTAAAATTTTCTCGAATCCTCTCATCTCCCTCCACGAAAATCTGAGAAATGGCCTCCAAACGACCTGTAACCGACGAAACACCCAATCCAGTCCATGAAGAACAACAAATTCCCCCACACAGTGTACTTCCAAGTCCACCAAGAGTAAAATCGTTCCCCAAACGATACAGACATGGAGTTGATAAAAAAATTCCGGGTGTTCCTACAACTCACTCTTCTCCTTCCAAAGAAGACTCTGCTCAGACTCAGACAGACACAAAAACGACAACTAGTAGAGGAAAAGATAAAGTTCCAGAAGTCACTGAGACCTACCAATCCAAACGGACCAAGAAGAATGTTCCAACAGCTGGACAAGCAAGCTCTCAAGCTCAATCTACATCTCAACGTCAAGAGAAATCTGTGCCTCAGGTATCTGAAGAAACCCCTGCTCTATATGAGATTTACAAACATTCTTCAATACCTAGAGGATTTTCCAGTGAGGTTGTGAGATTATCTGGTGAGGGTGCAATTAGATTTAAGGAGAATTATGAGCATAAAGTCTTTTGCCCTGCTGTGCATGTGGACTTAGCTCACTTAAAAGAAGACTGTAATCTTGATCTTAACCCCTGGTTTAACCAATTTGAACCTTTGATATCTATTAAAGCCTCTTACAGTCCAACTCTTGTCAAAGTCTTCTATCATTACATGAAAAGTGACAATCTTCTGGATAGTGACAAGAATTTGGTTGAGGAGAGGATTACCACAACCATCAGTTTATCCTTGACCAAGTGCCTCACAATATTGGGCACTGGATTTTCAAAGAAATGGCTCGATTTCGATTTACTGGTCGAAAATCATCCCAAGTTCCTTTTGCTAGCCTCATTTCTATGATTCTCTTCCATGAGAAGATCTGGTACCTTCATGCCAACGAGCAACCAGAAAAACCCCAGACATTTGGTAGGCACATCCTCAATCTCATGAGAATCAGTTTTGATGAAGGTAGTGATCAGTCCAGAGCTCCTCCTCAGTCCAACATCAGTCCATGTCTACTTCTGGTTTGGGTACTTCTACCTCTGCTGGTCCTAGTTCAGCAATTCCCCAAATTATCCCTGAACCAACTTCCACCATACCCACTTCTTCCATAGCCCCTGAACCATCCATCCCTACTGCCTCCACCACTTCTGATCCTGCTATTCCACCTTCTTCTACCCCATCTGATCCACCCTTGTTTGCTGATGACAAAGGGGGAGAAGAATTGAAGTGAAAGAGCAGTCATTTGCAGTCATTTTTTTCTGTTTTGATCATTTTAATCATATTTACTTTTGAAACTCTACTAACATTCTGTAATATGTTCTAAGTTATGCAGTGTACTTAATGTTTCATTTGATTTCTGATGCTAACTCTGATGCAAGTTCAGATTTTGTCTTGTTTTCAAACTCGTATTCTGAATCTGACTTCTACTCCCATTCTGGCTCTAATTGCAATTTCAATATTTAATCATATACAATTGAACTTAAAAGAAAGCCATCCAGTAAACTGATATGAAACAATCATTTGTTTCCTTGCCTAAACAGAAATAGATCAGGAGATTCAAAGAGTTTCAAATGTTTTGAACAAGCTACCTTTAATTTTATTTAAATGATCAAATCCTATTTTTGAAAGGAGTTAATTGTTTACAAGTGTTGTCATCATCAAAAAGGGGGAGAATGTTAGTTCTCAATGTGTTTTGATGATAACTGACAAGCTAAATGATTTGATTTAAAGACAAAAACATTCTGTCAGCGCCAAACTCGAGCCTAGATAAGCGAACTCGAGTTTGCCACTAACAGATAGCAAGACTGGCTTATCTTTGAATTTTATACTCGAGCCTGGGTTCTTGAACTCGAGCCTAAAAGCTCCAGAAATAGTTTTGAAAGAGTTTACGAATGAGTAAACTCGAGCCCGCATAAGCAAGCTCGAGTTTGCCTCTGGGGGGAAAACCTTTCATTTAAAAACCATTTCTTTAAACTCCACAGATTGGTATTTTGAGTAGAGTTTGCTAACTTTCAAATGTTGCAAACTCGAGCCTAAAGAAATGAACTCGAGCCTATGGTTTTGTGTAGAGTTTACTCTATAGTTTGAAAGACATAAAAGAGTTTACAAAATGTGTAAACTCGAGCTGCGTCTGCAAGCTCGAGCTTGCCC
The DNA here is from genome assembly GCA_025563575.1 of Acacia pycnantha. Lineage (NCBI taxonomy): Eukaryota > Viridiplantae > Streptophyta > Magnoliopsida > Fabales > Fabaceae > Acacia > Acacia pycnantha. The sequence goes on along the minus strand of JAMWYP010000055.1, from coordinate 493,790 downwards.
TTGGCGAGAGCATTCGAAACTTTCCATCTTTTAAAAACTCGAGCCCGACGACTTAAACCTCGGGTTTGCCTCTCGGCCAATTAATTTCAAAGTTCATCTATTTACATGATGAAACTCGAGCCTAGTCTTCCGAACTCGAGCCTAATCTTTGATATGAGTAAAGTTACTTTACAAACTCTAGAGTTCATAGTTTAAACCTCAAGTTTATCTGACATGAACATTGTCAAACTCGAGCCTGCTCACTAACGGACTCGAGCTTGCCATTATGTAAAGTTTTGATTTCAGGTGGCTCTCGCGACAAAAGGCCTACAATGTTCTGAACTCGAGCCTGCTACCATTAACTCGAGTTCATCTCTTGAGAAAAATTACAAACTCCAGAGTTTGCCTTTGAACCTCCAGTTCGCACTTCACAGAAGCTTAAACTGACATTCCAGATGGCCTGCGAACTCGAGCCTAGCCTTGCAAACTCGAGTTTGAGTCGGATCCCAAATTGATTGACAACATTGATTACACGCGACAATCAGAGATTCTGTCATAAGGATGAATTCCCTCACTTGGGAATTATTGCTACAACGATTACCCATAATGATTCGATATTCAAATCAATTGATGAACATTAAAAGACCTTCATTGCAGATCAATCATCCAAAAATCAGGAAAGATTATGAACCCAACGGCTATAGTCCACAAACAGCAAGAATTTCGAATGGAGAAAATTCTGAATAAAGAAGCAACGGTCATGAGAAAACTCACTGCTATATATAGAGCTGCATACAAACCTACAGAGACACACAACAAGCAGAAACGAAAATCAGCTTAACACCTCTCTATTATTTCAATTTTCTTTCTATCTAGTATAAGGGTGATTTGAAAATAATTTTAAAATCCCCAATTCACCCCCCTCTTGGTGATTTCCTTCACTTTGAACCTCATCCTTTCTCTTCTTCCACAACACATAAACACTCAAGAAAGGCAAAGAGTGAGAAAGAAATAAGAAAGGAAGGAAGGAGAGGGAGAGAGTGAGAGGCCGTAGGAGAAAAGGAAGAAGATGAAGCGCAACATATGAGGAATTGGAGCTTTTAGAAGTGCCTTAGATCATATAAATTGGATTTTTGGGAGCCTTGTAGTAGCATTTTGGTGATTATTTGAGAGCTAAAGAGTAACGGGTAACTCTGGATATTCTTCCTTATACTTGTGAATTACGTATGATTATAAATGATTATACTATTATTTTTAGACTAATATATATATGATAAAATATTTTATGGGTGATAAGGTTTTAAGATTTTGTTATGGGAATTTTAGATTTGTATTTGTATTTCATACATGGCACTATTTACACGTATTATACATTCTGATTTACTATTCACGTATGTGTACAGTATTTTACTATTCACGTATACAGTATTTTACTATTTACTATTCACATATACATACAGTATTTTACTATTTACTATTCACGAATATGTACCATGATACTATTTATTGATCATGAATTTCTATGGTTTTATTTGATATTAATGGAAGCGTAGTGCATTATTTTTGAATGAATGCATTTATCATGGCGATTGTATTTTTGATGGGATGGAGTTTGGAGGAATTTGATATGATATAATTTATGCCACCACTCGGTGCACAGTGGATTGGTACTTTTCAAGGCCCCTTCTTCCATGTTTTCCTCTGGCCAGGATTGCATTGGAGTTGTGGGACATGTGACACCTTCTTTAATCTGATAAGGAGGAGAGCCATAGTCTATACTTAAGCTCTATACTTTTGGCCGGGTATATCTTAAGTTTTGGTGAGCTTGGAACAATTTAGTCACATGAATGTGTTTCTGTTGGACTATGTGTTAGCCTATGGCTCCAGTCAACGGTATAAGGATGGAAGAGGATATAAGGGAGGTTGCATATTGCATGATATGTTACTGTATGGTTCAAAGATTGACAAAATGATAAATACTTTTGTAAAGTCTTTTTATGAGAATTTTTGGAATATATTACACACACACATACATATATATATACATAAATCAATGTATTTTATTATCACCAGTTTTTGTCATATGTGATTTGCTTGTGTACGGTAGAATATTCAATAGTTACTGAGTCGTGGAAAACTCACCCCCATATTTACATTTTCAGGTATAATATCCTATTAGGAAGCAAGGGAAGACACATATGGTATGAGTCTTGAAGGCTCTTTTGTATTGTTATGTTATTTGTATTTGCCACAACCATAAGACTTCTGCTTCTTGTAAACTCTAATATATTTTTGAGATTTAAATTAGCCCTTTTTAAATGGTTTTTACTGTTTGGCCTTATTGTAAATATTTATTTTGATTCATTGGCCAAGTTTTCGAGTGTTGGATTTGAGGTGTTAGAAGAGGCACCGACTCATTCTCAGCCAATTCATTTAAAAGCCCAAAGAGTGTTGGTTTTGATTAGTTTTGATGATGTCTTATATAGATGTCATTATTAAGAGCAAAAAGTTTATATGATATATTTATCTCCTACATTGACTAACTACTATATTTAATGTAGATTAGTCCAAGTTGAATAATAGTTCAAGAAGGAGATAAGATATTTTAGAAAGAAGAAATTGAAGAGAATGTAAACTTCAAGAAGAAGATGAGTCCAAGCTAAATGATGAAGAATAATCAAGAAAATAGATTGAAGAGAGAAGTTCTCGCAATATAATGGGAATATCATAATATCAAGGAAGCAAGATGTTATCAAATCTGATTTTGGGAATGATCAAGAGAAAAGAAGAAAGAAAGAGTTAAATTATGGAGAATGATGAAGAGAAGAGAAGAAAGAAGGAAGAACTTGTTGAATGGATTGAGAAAATCATTATTCAAGTTCATATATCGATGCTAAAAGTCTCCAAGATCATATGGAAGTTGGAATGGGTCAATTCAGAATTAAAATCAGCAAAAAAATCAGTTCCATGATGAGAAAATTCGAGTCCAGATCTTAAAACTTGAGTTTCCTACTTCGCTACAACGATTTGCCTCTCTGGTATGAGAAAACTCGAGTTTAGGACACAAAACTCGAGTTTGGAACTCAAAACTCGAGTTAATCACTAACTGACTCTAGTTTGTAATGTCTTCAGCAAATCTGGGGTCTCTGGACAAGGAAAACTCGAGTTAACAAGTCAAAACTCGAGTTTACAGCGGTGATCAGCAACTCTGTTCTACTCTGTTTCACGTTCAGCTTGGGCACTGTCTGGTAATTCAATGATATCTCCCAAACCAGAAATCGGATTGAAGTGAAACTAGTGGAATATGAAACTAGACTCCCAATGCGTCATTTTGATATAAAATACAAGCCAAAAGAAGTTCAGATAAAGGCGCTATGAATTATGGAAGTTGACAGTGAAATCAACGCCACTCAGCAGACCAATCTTCAATGTTTTGAGTGTATCTCACAAAGTAAAAATCCGATTGAGCTGAAATCAGTGGAATATGAAAGAAGACTCAAAGGGATTTCTATCAAGATTTGAACGGACCAAAACCGAGTTCAGACCAGAGAGATATGGCCCTCGAAAGTGGACTATTTATTTCAAGATGTTGCACAGTTTGCTATCAAATGAAGCAAACTCGAGTTTAGAATCAAAACTCGAGTTTCCATCAAGCAGAGAGCAATCTTGAGTAAAGAAACAACCTCTAAACTAGAGTTAACAAATGCAAACTCGAGTTTGCACCTCTGCTTCAGAAAATCATCGTTTCGAAAATCTCATTTTTCATCAAGAACATCCAGATGATTACCCAAATGATTTATAATACTTCTTAACATCATTTATATCAATTGTATACATGTTTCAGATGATCAAATGCTGGTAAATTGAAGATCAAGAGTAAAGTAAATGCTGATGTGATAGTTGGTTCAGAAAACGAAGTTATAACGGCTAGTTTCATCTGAGTCTAACGGCTATATTTCTTTATCCAACAGTCATTGAATCTTCTCAACAGCTATATTCTCCACAACTGTCATCAAGCTTCAATCCGTATAAATACCCAGAGGTTTGAAGTCTACAACAGATAAGAGAAAACATAGTGAAGAAAAACGCAGAGACACAAGGCTTCATCTTCAACATGCTGATACTCTTATATTCTTATCATTTACTCTCTGTTTTCAATGTCTACATAGCTTATCATAGAGAGTGAAATGAGTTGTATTGTGCTTCAGTACTGTTTATCCATTCCCTTCTGAGAGATTGAATATTTATTTGTAACCATTCTATCTTTCTATATGTGAGTTACTCAAGATTGGGTGATCTTGAGTGGGAAACCCATTGTATTGATTACAGCTTGTAAGGGGAGTAAGTTCTAGTGAGAGAATTACTTCGAGTACAGAGTGTGTAATCAAGTGGGTGTATTGATTACAGTTTGTAAGGGAGAGTGAATCCTAGTGAGAGGATTACTTCAAGTACAAAACGTGTAATCAAGTTAAAAGAAGATAGTGTATTGAAAATCTCAAGTGGAGCTTGGGGACTGGACGTAGGTCAAGGATTGGGCCGAACCAGTATAAATCATAGTTTGCATATTCTCTTCCCTTATCTCTTATATTTCCAGTATATGTTTATTTGAATATCTAGCTGTTGATTTAGAAAACGCAAAAGATTTTCAAAGTATCAAGTTTTTAATTAGACACCCAATTCACCCCCCTCTTGGATGATAGTCAAGTCTATCATAGAGGTTAGCAGAGTCAGTTACTTAGTTACTGTTGTTACTATTTAGTTACTTCAAATAGTTAGTTAGTTAGACTTGACTTATTTTGTATTTTTCTGGTTTAACTAAATTGTAGATAACAAGTTGTCAAGTTGTGACATTCAGTTCTCTTGTATATAAGTAAGATCTATACATGCTGATATTTTATCAACGAGAATACTTTTACTCTCCATCTCTTTTGGCGTGTTAGAGGTTATAAATTCTCTGCTAAAACCTTCAACAATTTTATGATAGCTTGAGATACGTTTTGGCCAATATGTTTGATTCATTTCATCTAAAAGTCTGTGAGCCTCATCAAGAAGGCTAGTAGAACAAGAATGATATATCAAGACCCTGTAGGTTATAAAGTTTGGAGCACAAACTTTAGAGCACATATCTCTCAGTAGCTCAAGGCACATCTCAATTTTACCTAATTTCCCAACTCCATCGATCATTGCAGTATAAGTTACAACATTTGGATTGCAGCCCTTTTCCTGCATCTTAAGCAAGAGCTTGTAAGCTTCATTTGTCTTTCCAACTGTACAGAGACCGTCTATCATCTCTATATAAATAACAAGATTGGGAACACAAAAATTCTCTAGCATCTTGGACAAGACCTTCAAAGCAAGATCCAATCTTTTATCTTTAAACAGCACATCAATTAAGGAGCCGTAGTATGCAACTTTGGGCTGTATCCACGCTGTGACATCTTGGCAAACACCTCTTGAGCGTCCTCTAGCTTTCCAGCCTTGCAAAAGCCATCTATAAGAGCATCATACACTCTGGTTTATGGTTAGGCTCACAACCTTCAACAGACATAGAATTCAACAGTTCATGGGCCTCTTTGACCTAGTTTGCTTTACATTGACCAACCACCAAAGCCCCACACGTAATAACATTTGGTTTTATCAACTGTTGTCATTTGACCTAAAATAAATATCCATATCTAAAGTTTTTTTAGTACCTCTCATTCTAGCATAGATTTGGCATGCTTTTTCAATCTGCCTAGCCTTACCAAGGTCATCAATCAAAGATGTATAGGTAATGACATTGGGCATGCATCCTTCTTTCAACATCATCTCAAATAGTTCATTTGCATTAGACACCTTTCTGGCTTTCAGGCATCCATGAATAAGAGCAGTATAGGTCACCACATTAGGAGTGCAACCATTTCTCATCATTTCATCAAACCACTTGCGAGCTCTATTCAATGAGACCAGCTTTGCAGAAGCTATCAATTAAAATTGTGTATGTATAAACACTAGGAACAACACCATTTCTTTTCATCTCTTCAAACAACAAAAATGCCTTCTCCTCCTTTGAGACATCACAAAGGAAACCTATCACTTTGCAATATGTACTATCATCAGGAATGAAACCCTTGCTCATCATTTCTCGTATATTTACAACAAGGAGTCCGTATGATAAGAACTCTAAATCTTATTGTTGACTTTAGCTTATCGATCATTTCATTGAGTTGCATATTTCTTTTCTTCCTATATCTACATGTTTGGTTTAAGTTATATTTAAATCTAGAAAGAAACCATTGGGAGGGGGGGTCTAGGATGAACATATTTTATTTTAATTAAATATATATTTACAAATTGGTTTTAATTAATAATTTTTAAAAACATTTTGTCCCTACTAGTCTTTGGTTCCTTAATATTCCTAGGGAGATCGATCCATCATATACCAAAAATGAAGAAGCAGCACACATGGTAGCTTCAAATATTGAACGAACTTTTTCAACATGCTTCCAATGAAAAGAATTTATAAAAGGTTCAAGGAATATTTACCACAAACCTCCAAGTACAGTATTATGATATTGAAATATACTTATTACACACACATTATTGCAAACAAAAGAGAAATACAACTATCAAATCAAACACACCATAGGTTTTTAAATGAAAGTGAAGATGCATTGTGGTTGTTTGAACAGTATCAAACTTGTTCAATTTTACTTTTTTTGGGGCTTTCGGTAGCGGATGGCACTTGTGGTCTTGTAGCTAGGGGATGGAACCTTGTTAAACATAGGCATCAAGGTAGGACCAATGAATGCGGACAGTGCCGCCATGGCAAAGTAGGCGATGGGCGATCCAAGAATTGCATAAGTTTTGAAAGAGTGGTCATGGAGCATAAGAGAGATCCACAAAGAAACAATGGAGCCAAACATGGCAAAAATAGCAATGTGAAGTATGAAAGAAATGAATGCCCAAAATTTAATAGATTCAGAACGAGAAGCAAGTATGGCCAAGAAGGACATGGTGGAAGTGAGGGACAAAGAAAGGGCCACAAGTGAAGAGTTTCGCTTCTTATCGAAGTTGACTGCCACATTTTGAAAGGCCATGGACGCAACTAGGGTAGACACCACAGAACCTGCTTGTGAGGTCTGATTCAACTACTCTCTGTCCTTTGACTTTTTCTCCCCGTGACTGTCCATAAAGATATCTTCTGCTGTTTTCCCTTCATTGTTGTATTTCTCCCACAATTTAAAATGCAACGAATATTTCACAAACTGCAAGATACACACACACACCATGTTTACTTATCCAACATTTTGAATAAATATTTGGCTTAAAGTGCTGATGAGTTCTTAAATTTTCATTTAGACCTTATGGCCAAGCCAAAAGTAATTTAAATATAGAGTTAATGTTCAAATTTGTCTTGAAAGTTTTTGCTTCGAAGTAATATTGTCCTAGATGTTCTTTGGGAGAATTACACACAGGTCCCAAGGATGACAAAAAAATACAATGAGGTGCCAACAAGAATTCAAATTACACAGAAGTCCCAAGGGACTTCTGTGTAATTATATGTGCATGTAAAATGACCATTCTGGACAAGGGAAATTTACAACAGACAAAGTATAAATTTACAACAGACAAAGTATAGATTTACAACAAAATTTGAAAACGAGTTTTTTCCATTTTTGACTTCCAGAGGCTATTTACAACAGACAAAGTATAAATTTACAACAGACAAAGTATAGATTTACAACAAAATTTGAAAACGAGTTTTTCCATTTTGACTTCCAGAGGCTATTTACAATGACAAAGTATAAATTTACAACAGTAAAGTATAGATTTACAACAAAATTTGAAAACGAGTTTTTCCATTTTTGACTTCCGGATGCTATTTACAATGACAAAGTATAAATTTACAACAATCAAAGTATAGATTTACAACAAAATTTGAAAACGAGATTTTTCCATTTTCGACTTCCAGAGGCTATTTACAATGACAAAGTATATATTTACAATAAAATTTGAAAACGAGTTTTTCCATTTTTGACTTCCGAGGCTATTTACAATGACAAAGTATAAATTTACAATGACAAAGTATAGATTTACAACAAAATTTGAAAATGAGTTTTTTTTTCCATTTTTGACTTCCAGATGCTATTTACAACAGACAAAGTATAAATTTACAACAGATAAAGTATAGAATTACAACAAAATTTGAAAACTAGAGTTTTTTTCCATTTTCCATCTTTCTTAGTTTGAGAAGACGATGAAACTCTGCATTTTTCACAGAACCAATCACCTTCTGGTATTCCTTTTACAAGGGGATTTCCATAGCATGAGGCATGAACCATTAGATCACACCCATCACAGAGAACAATTGGATCTGATGGATCCCCATCGGTGCTTTGACATACAGCACACACGATCCCATCCTCATCAACATCTTCAATATTTTCATTTGATCTACGGTGCTTGCCCAATTCATCAGCACTGACAGCCCAATCCAATTTACCATTGCTGGAGCCAAGATCCCGAGAGCTAAGGCTACAAAACTGTTGCTGCTTTTCACGTTGAGATAGCACAGAAAACCCAGCGTTCATTGGTGAGATGGGTTCCATATTACGTGGAGACATCCTTCCTGATGCTTGGAATGAGGCATGTAACAAAGGATGCTCGACAGAAGAGGAGAGAGAGAGAGAGAGAGGAGAACGGGGAGAGAGGAGAGAGAGAGAGAGAGAGGAGAACGGGGAGAGAGAGGAATTGGAAGGAAGGTCAAATTGGTAATTGTACATTCACAAATAATTACAACCAGGTCCCTTGGGACTTCTGTGTAATGTGAATTCTTGTTGGGACCTCATTGTATTTTTTTGTCATCCTTGGAACATGTGTGTAATTCTCCCATGTTCTTTTGGGTTTAATGTTGCTCAAGAAGTTTCAAAATCTAGCTATGCTACCACACCCAGTTAAAATTCTAAATGATAAGTGGCAACATTGCTCAATTTAAACACTTCAAGAGCAACTTTAAACAAAAAATAAAAAAATAGCAACATTGCTCCTGAGTAAAAACTTTCAAAGTAAATTTGCATCTTAATCTTTTTAATATATATAGCAAATAGAAACGCACCTCAAACCATTTGTATTGCTCTACCATTGTAGTTGTCCTCATATTTAGGTTGACCTCAGGCTTGGCTGCCAAGTGCAATGCCGTGTTTCCTTCTTTATCCACTTGCCTAAATGCACTTTTTTCAACGTTTTTATTTTCACACAAAATCTGATACACCTTTGTCTGCCTCTTTTCTGCTGCTAATAAACTGTGTTCTTTCCCTCTTCATTAACAGCGTTCATGGATGGAATTTTTTCTAGGATCTTCTCCACCATTTCTGTTATACCATTCTGAGCAGCAACCATGAGGGGTGTGTCAACAATTATAGAACCTGCCTCTATCCAATCATTGACAGTCCAATTCACAAAATTAGATTGTTGTCGCAGAGAAAAATATGCTAACTAAAAACTCTGTTACGAAAAGTCTACAATCACCTGAGTTAATATTTATAATTATTTAACAAAACTTGATCTTCCATCTTAATTCATTGATGATATAGGATGTGATCCATTGAAACAAACGGTTTCTCAGTCAAAATTGATGACACAGATAAAGGTTGTGTCCTCTCAAAGTGTCGTACATGTAAAACAACGCTGTTTTCTCTCTCTCTTTTTTTTTTTTCTGAGAATCACAACAAGGTCCTTAGGAAGGTATTTAATAACTAAAAAGTTTCAATGACTAGTAAGCAGTATAACATGATATCATTTCTTGTATTGAAACTTATGATTATATATATGCTCCTCAATTATTTTTAGACTTTTGAGTGATTAAATCGCTTCTTTAAAATCTTATAATAGTTTTAAAAAAAAAGACCCAAGGAACTCAACACAAGTTGAGAAAAAAAAATTTAAGAGTAAATTATAATATTCTAATTTGATATTGTTAAAATTAGATCGATAATAAAATGTTTCATATTGATACTGTTGCTTCGATAATAAATTTTGTTAAAATTACTTGAGTATCTCATCTATCTTTCAAAATTTACACAATTTCCTCCAAAATAAAGATTGAATTAGACAAATCTCTCTTAAATACACTAAAATTACACACACACATTTCTATTTTAAAATGTACACAAACTTTTTCTGAAAATAGAGAAAACGCACCATGTGATTTCAAATCGCTCGTGACTGATATTTGCAATTCATTTATATTTTAAAACTTGCATGCATTTTGAAAATAGGAAGAATGTTTGTGTGATTTAACAAAAATATTCAAGAACAATTACTCTTCCTCAAATGTTCTTGAAATCGAAGGGAATGCTTTTATCTTCAAATTTGAGAAGGAAGAGGAGTATAGCAGGATACTCCAAGGTCGTCCGTGGTCAATCAATGGAAGCCTGTTGAATCTTATGGAGCGTTCGCAATACAAATCTTATGAGGAATTCGATTTTGGCCGTTGTCCTATTTGGATCCAAGTGCATAATGTACCACTGGAAGCGCTCTGTTTGGAAAATGCAATTATGATCGGAGGATACGTTGGTGAGGTAGTTTTGGCGGAAGATCCTCATTATAATGGAAGATATCTGAGAAATTTTCTGCGTGTAAGGATCCTGCTTGATTTACGGAAATCCCTAGCCTATGGATTTTGGCTGCCGAAACCTAATGGCAGCAGAGCATGGATTTCAATTCGGTATGAGAAACTCCCAAACTTCTGCTATAGCTGTGGTAAGGTAGGGCATGACAATCGTAACTGCAAATCTGAGAAGCTGATGTCTGCGGTAAATGTGTCTGAGCCGAGATTTGGTTCATGGCTATCCACGAATGTGTGCCGGAGTTGGGAGGAGGTGATGGTGATAGTACGGAAGGATTGGGTGGAGGCTGCCTATGTCCAAAAGAAGTGTGAGGAGGCTTTGCGCGGGGGAAGAGAGAGGATGTGCAGCGAACGAAAGTGGAATCAACGTATGAAGAGGAGGACCTATTCACTATCAAAATGCATAAGCCTAGTAAAGGATTTCAAGAGCAGAAGCAGGTTATTGACTTGGACAGGAAGAATGCAATGCAGAACTGCCATAAGAAGGTCACTAGCAAGGAGGCGACGGGATTAGCGGAGGTATCTCTGACAAGCAACAGTGATGCATTGGAGGATCCGAATATGTCCCTTATTCAACATTCAGATGTCAATCCTTCTACATCTACTTCGGTACAGCAAGAGCACTCATTAGCTATTATCCCTTTCAGTGGTAAAATCTTGACTGAGGTTATAAATGTACTGGATGGCCTTGGATTAAAAAGGAATGCAGAGGAAGAATTAGCATCTAAGGTGGACAAGAAAAGGAGAACAAATAATCTAAAAGCTGATGTATCTACACCAGTAGTGTCCTTGTATGCTGGCAGCTTAAGGAAAGCAAAGTCAAGAGCAAGGAGTACTACCAAAAGGAAGATGCGAGAGGGGAAGGAAAACTTGATGGAGGAGGAGGAACCTGTGTTGGAGGATGAGCTGATGGCTCAGGAATCACCCAATGTAGGGGAACCAGTCTTTGTTTTCAAGGCAAAAGGTGGTAGGAAAAAGAAGAATATTGCTGAGGGTTCTGGTGGCTGGCCTATAGCAGCCACCAAGGAGCCATGAAACTACTATCCTGGAACTGTCAAGGCCTAGGAAGAGCCTTGACAGCGAGGAATCTGAGGGACATGGTAAGGAAATATCGTCCTTCGGTAATCTTCCTAATGGAAACAAAAGTCAGTTCAAAAAGAATTAAGCGTCTTAGAGTGAGGTGCGGCTTTGACTGTGATCTGTATGTGGAGCCAAGGGGTTTGTCTGGGGGTTTAGCTGTTTGGTGGAGTGCTAATATCTCATTGACTGTACTGTACAAGTCAAGAAACATTATTCATGTTGTAGTTGATGCTGTCTGTCCGGGATTACCTAGGTACATTTCTCTCGTCTATGGTCCCCCAAAGGAAGGTTAGCGAAGAATTATTTGGAATGCAGTGAAGAGTTTGGCGTCAGGTGTGGATGGTTCTTGGTTGGCAGTAGGGGACTTTAATGATTTACTATCTCAAAGCGAGAAGGAAGGGGGAAATCCGAGATCTATGAGGAAAATAATGAATTTTCAGAGTCTATTGTCTGATTGCAACTTGCTGGATCTTGAGTTTAAGGGCTCTGCGTACACATGGTGCAATAAACGAGGTGATGGAATTGTTCGTGAACGATTGGATTGGGCTTTGGGGAATGTGATGTTCAGGAATGAGTTTGATCGTGCTATTGTCTTCCATGTGGATCCGGTGGGCTCTGATCACCATGCGTTGGTGGTAGATTGTGACTACATTGATGACAAAGCGCCAAGGTCATTCAAATTTGAAGTGAGCTGGACTCAACATGTGGACTTCATTAGCACGGTGGAGATGGGCTGGAATGATGTGGATGGGGATGTCGGCGACAAAATCCAAGATCTGATCCGGAGATTGGAGGTATGTAGGAAGAAACTTATGGAATGGAGCCGAAGAGAATTTCCCAATTTTAAGAAGATTATTGACCATCTTTGAAAAGAGCTGAATTACTGCTTTATGGGACCGTTTAATGCAGAGAAGCTATTGACTGCAGAATCCTTGGTAAATCAGATTGAAGAGGCATGGGGTAGGGAGGAGACATACTGGTGGCAGCGATCTCGAATTGCTTGGCTGAATTGTGGGGATCGAAACACTAGCTTCTTCCATAGCAGCGTCATTCAAAGGAGGCAGAGAAATAAGATTTTAAGATTGAAGAGCGATAGTGGGATCTGGTTGGAGGATAAGAGGGCCATTCATGAGGCTTTCAGTGATTACTATAGGGAGTTATTCAGTTCTGGTGGGTCCCGACCTATGGAAACTGCATTACTCTATGTCAAAGAAGTGGTCTCGGTTGACGATAACCACTTACTAACGCAACCAGTGATGGATCAGGAGATAGAGGCAGCTGTTTTTAAGCTTGGTGCTAATAAAGCGCCTGGTCCAGATGGGTTCTCTGCGGTTTTCTATCAATCAGCATGGCAGACAGTAAATAAGGAGGTTTGTGGTATGGTACATGACTTCTTTGATGGTAAAGCCGGAGTAGGACCACTTAATGACACCAATATTGTTTTGATCCCCAAGATTGAAAAGCCTGAAGGGGTGAAACATTTTCGTCCGATAGGCCTATGCAATGTCTCCTATAAAATCATTGCAAAGATCATGACAAATAGAATGCGCTTGCTGATGGATAAAATCATTTCTCCAAACCAAAGGGCTTTTGTGGTTGGACGCATGATTCAAGATAACATTATCTTGGTTCATGAGGCCTTTCATTACCTCAAGCATAAGAAGAAGGGTAGTAAGTGGGAGTTTGCCTTGAAGATTGACATGAATAAGGCGTATGTTCGCATCGAATGGGACTTTCTTGCAGCTGTGATGTTGAGAATGGGCTTTTGTCGTAAGTGGGTAAGTTGGGTGATGGAGTGCATCGCTTCGGTTGCCTTTCACTTGAAGGTAGATGGTCATTCGGTAAGCTTTTTCAATCCAGAGAGAGGGATAAGACAAGGAGATCCCTTGTCTCCTTACATGTTCATCATAGTTTCCGAGGTTCTTTCCTTGATGTTACAGATGCACATCGACAATGCTGATTTGAAGGGAGTTAAGCTTGCTAGATCAGCCCCCACACTATCCCACTTTTTTTTTGCTGATGATGCGGTTCTTTTCTTGAAGGAGGATGAGTTGAACTGTAAGGTGCTACGCAGGATTCTGGACATTTATTGTAAGTCATCTGGCCAATTAATAAATCTGGATAAATCAAGTCTCTACTTCTCAGCAAACACCCCACCAGAGGTGAAGGAACAAGTAGCAGATTCTTTGGGTGTTAATTTCACGGACCTGGCTGGGAGGTACCTCGGTCTTCCAACTATATGGGGTCGGTCAAAATCTGGAGCATTGGCTTTTGTGAGGGATAAAATAGGAATGAAGTTGCAAGGATGGAAGCAAAAACTCCTTACCTTTGCTGGTAGAGAGACACTTATTAAAGCAGTAGCTAATTCCATACCCACCTACCCTATGACCTGTTTTCTCTTTCCAAAGAAGTCGTGTGTGGAAATTGACCGGTTGATTTCTAGATTCTGGTGGGGACAGACTGGTGAGGCAGGGGTTATTCATTGGCGTAGTTGGCACCGGATGACATTGCGGAAGGGTAAAGGTGGAATAGGCTTCCGGGACCTTCTTTGTTTTAATAGAGCTCTACTTGCCAAAACAGCTTGGAGGATATTGCAGCAACCTAATGATCCCTGGTGCAAAATACTTAAGGGGATTTACTTCCCTAAAGGGCATTTCCTTAAAGCAAAGAAAGGACGGCATGCATCCTGGGGTTGGAGTAGTCTATTGGAAGGGCGGGACCTCTTATTGAAGGAGTTATGTTGGAAGATTAAGGATGGCAGAGCAGTTCCAATATGGGGAGCTCCATGGGTGCAAGGTATACAAGGATACCAGTTGCTGAAAGAAGGTACAGATGTACTACCTGATAGTCGCAAAGTAGCAGAAATAATTAATAATGGAGGTTGGGATCTGCAACTGATTAATACAGAAATCAGCCCAGAGATACGGGAGGAAATCATGAAGACTCCCATTTTTCCTACAGCAAAAGCAGATCAATTAATGTGGTTGGCTAGCAAGGATGGTTGCTACTCTGTGAAGTCAGGATACTGGGTGGCACGGAGGTATGTGGATGTTGTTCGAACAAAAGACCCAGGTACGTCTTTTACCATTCCTGACTCATTGTGGAAGAGTATTTGGCGAGTAGTGACCCCTCCTAAGATTCAACATTTTCTTTGGAGACTGGGGATGGGGGCTATTGCCACACGAGATAATCTATTCAAACACAAATGCTCTAATAATCCTGTGTGCCCTGTTTGCATGTCTGAAAGGGAAACTATCGAACACTTGTTGTTTCTTTGTCCTTGGACAAAGCTTTGCTGGTTTGGCTGCCCTTTGGGTTTAAGGTTTAGTAAGTGGACTATGAAGCGGTGTGAGGAGTGGCTGTGTGAATTTTTGTGTGGGCAGACTGGATTGGATGAATATGGCAAAGCTATATTTGCCACAATGTGTTGGTGGATTTGGAAAAAGCGTTGTAACTGGGTTTTTAGGGAGGAAAGACCAGATGCAAAAGAAGTGGTTAGGCTTGTAGTCTCTCAGGTGGATGAATTTTGGCAATCAAAGGCACGAGGGGGAGGGCTGAATAGGAAGGTATTTGTGAAGGAAGTGGCTAGGAAATCACAATGGGTGAGGCCCCCTAGAGGTGGTGTCAAAATCAATTTTGACGGCTCATTTAGAGAAGCCAAGGAGGAATCAGGGGTTGGATTGGTGTGTAGGAATGAGAAAGGGGAATTCGTTGGAGGCATGGGCAAACCTGTACTGGCTTTATCTGGTTTTATGGCTGAGTGTTTGGCGCTCAAGGAAGCTCTGAAGTGCAGGGGGAAATTTCATGAATCTGTGATAGTTCTGGAAACAGATTGTGAGGTCTTACATAAATTAGTGGCAGGTAGATCGACCGTGGGTTGTGATTGGAAGTGTCATGATCTGCTGTTGGAAATCTTTGGCTTGCTTGGATCCATGGGTGGTGTGTCCTTATCTCTGGTGTCAAGACAGGGAAATCAAGCTGCAGACAGACTCGCAGCAGAGGCCGCAAAGAAGATGCATCAGCCTTCATGGTTGACTTGTGTTCCATCTTCTCTAAGAAAATTCTTAGCCCATGATTCGGCAATATCCAGGGAAAGCAGATCTGGTCTATACAGTGGTCACGACAGGGAGGGTATTGGTTGACTATATATGCGTGGTTGCTATAGCTGATAGATAGATTCATTCTTTCAGTTTATATAGATAGATGATTGTTATAGCTGTTTACGTAATTTTGCATTCTTTCAAATTGTTCATGCAGGTTATAGATGTTAGCTGGTAAGGTGTGTGATAGGATATGATGTTAGTTTTTGAGTTTCTGTTGGCTCTGGCTATTAGTGTGTGTAATACTTGTTTTTGATTATTAAAATTCTACTTTGGCAAAAAAAAAAAAATGTCACGTTTTATATATTTATAAGAAATTAGCAATGCTGAAAGAACTAATTACGCTTAGAGTTCTCATAATCTTTTTACCGCTATTCTCTTCAAATGAAATTGCTGACATATCTTCATCGGAATGCTGAAGAAGCTCTTCCACTATTTGAACAGACCATACGTGCTTTTCCCTTAAGCTTCGTAGCCAGCGGATCTCAAAGACTAAGAATCAGAACCCCGAGTCAGTTGCACTAAAATATTTTAAGAAAATAATCCTTAAAAATAATTTATAATTATGTATAATTAAAATAAAAAATGTTCATTTAAACTTATTTGTATCGGCCATTGAATTTAACCGATCAATTTAGACTTTTTTAATTAAATATAATGTTCAGTAAGCAGCATATGACTAATAGCTTCACTACATAAATACTCATAAGAATATAGTTATCAACTCATGTAATACACAGGGATACAATTCAAAGAAAATATATCATGACATGAATGGTCTCTTATAAAGCTTGTTAATGTTTTTGTTTTCCTTCTTACTGCAATTCTTGGTCCGCCTAGTATAAAACAAACTTATGGAATATAATATAACGTTCATAAATACTCATAAGAATATTGTTATTAACTAAGATGTTAGTTAAGAGATTATCTTTATTTTAAATTTTCTACCCATTAAAATACTTTTTATAAAAAAAATTAAAAGTAAAATAAATAAATAGTCAACACAGTATTGAATATGGGAACTGGCCTTGTTAATTTGACACGTATTTTTTTATATAACAAGAATCAAATCAAATCGCATAAAAACAAATAGTCAATGCAAAACACAAAGGGGACTAAGGTCCCAACCCCCTCCTAATATGAGCTACACTCATCACATCAGCAAGAAGAAACTGATAAAGGCCAGTAGGAGGGTCAGAGAAATGAGCTTGATCAAGGATCTCCACATGAGATAGGACCGTGCTTGCCAGCCAATCCGCACATTGATTCCCTTCCCTAAGGACATGGCAGTACCTGATGTCCCATTGCCGACGAGTAACTGCTCGTATCCTAGCCACCAAGTGTGACTCACGAGCTGCATTACCTGCTTTAGAAAGTAATGCGATGACTGTTTGACAGTCACTTTCAACCACTACATGTCTCCAACCTGCTACCCATGCCATCTCTAGCCCCCTCAAGACTCCCCACAACTCAGCTGTTAATGCTGAACACCTTCTAAGTTGTGCGAAAAAACCTCCAAGCCACTTTCCAGAATAGTCCCGCAACAAACCCCCACATGACGCCACCTGTGCTATGCCTTTAGAGGCCCCATCACAAATAAGTTTCACAAACGGAGCTTCAGGAAAAGCCCAACGAACAGTGGTAGGGTAGTGCCCTACACTACTAACCCCTTCTTTAATATTTGCCATTCTGATATCTTCCAAAAACTGAAAGACAGTCCTGGGGCGATACCTGACTCTCTCATCTTGTGCATTGTAGATAGAACCATTCCTCCATTTCCAAATGAACCAGCAGGAAACAATAAATACAGCATGCCAACTATATCCGCCAACTCCATCGACATCACATGTCCAGTTCTCCCTAACCCAGCCAACCCAGTCATACTGACAGAACAAGTGGAAGCGATCAGTGGGCAACACTTCATACCAGAAAGCACAAACCACAGGGCAGTCCCGAAACACATGTAAGCTAGTCTCTTCTGCTTGTTGACACAATGGGCAAAGGCCATCATTACCAGTCCATGAACGGATCCAGGACCGTAGTGGGAGTCTTTGGTGAAATAATTTCCCACCAAAAATTTGTACTCTATGAGGTCCCTCCCACTTCCATAACTTGCTCCAAGTGTCACAGCCTATATCAGAGGAGTAAAAGCCAGATTCGGTTAAGAACATGTAACAACTTTTGACACTGACACCAGTTGAATCCCCAACCAACCAGAAAGACCGATCCGGCCCATCCTCCGCGGAGGGATTGAGCATCTCTCTAATTAGGCCAACCACCTCTAGAGGGAGAAGACTGTGTAGTAGAGCCAGGTCCCAACGGCCATCATGGCCAACAAATCTAGCCACCATGTATTCCTGCATATCATCCGGAATGGGGCTCAAAGCATAATCTCGCAGGAAAATATTAGAAGAAACCCATTTATCCTTCCAAAATGAGATAGAAGCCCCATCCCCTACCTCCCAACGTACCCCATCCTTCATGTTTTGAAATATATTACACAGAGCGCTCCAGAAGGGTGACCCCCCGGCCTTAAACAAAGGCAATTGCCCATTGTGAACCTTATATTTCCCTCGTAGGAACCGAACCCAAAGGGCATCTATCTCATTCTGAAATCTCCAGCCATACTTCATGAGAAATGCGTCATTCATAAGAGCTACTGATTTCAACCCAAGTCCGCCCATATGTTTGGGAGTAGTCAGTACATTCCAGCCAAGAGCATGGTGGGCTTTCTTTAGTTGGGATTCCCCCTAGATGAAATTTCTTTGAATTCTATCAATCTCTTGGAATATATTCAACGGGAGGCTCGCATACTGCATATGAAAGTACGGGATTGTAGATAATACTGACTTGAAAAGAGTTATTCTACCTGCTTGAGACAAATACTGGTGTTGCCACCCACCTAGTTTTTTTCGTAGCTTGTCCACAATATGCTGGTATGATTGTTTAGTTGCTCGTCCATGCACCATCCAAGCCCCTAAATATCTGCCAAGGCTTTTAACTATTTTGAATTCACTCTTAGTGGCCAAATAAACAACCAATTCTTCCGAAGTGTGCTTAGGAAGGTAAATCACCGTTTTCTCAATGCTTAATTTTAGACCGGAAATCTGTTCAAATAAAGATAAACATTTCATAACAATATCCAGTTGCTCAGGCCTTGCCTCTGCAAATAGCAAAAGATCATCAGCGAACATCAAATGAGAAATTGGGGGGGCCTCCCTTTCCCACTTTAATAGGGGTCCACAGACCACCATTGACAGCCGTGGAAATGATATGAGACAGTTTTTCCATAACTAGAGTAAATAAGTATGGTGATATAGGGTCACCCTGACGAACACCCCTAGAAGGTTGGAAAGATGAAGTTTTCCCACCATTCCACAAGATGTCAAGGGAGGAAGTAGAAACAGCCTGCATTATTAATTCAACAGTAGCACACGGTAATCCAACCTCCCCAAGAACTTTATGGAGAAATTTCCAGTTAACCCGATCATACGCCTTCTCTAGATCGACTTTAATTGCCATGAACTGCCTTCCTCGCATTTTATGCATTGAGTGAATCAATTCTTGAGCAATGACAATGTTATCATGAATCTGCCTGTGTGGGACAAAACTAGCCTGGAAAGGCGAGATGACTATCTCCATGATCGGCTGCAAGCGACCCACAATCAACTTGGTGATCAACTTATACAATACTGAGCAAAGGGATATGGGTCGAAACTGAGCCATAGACGTTGGGACCTGCACTTTAGGAATTAAAACAATCAAAGTAGCATTTAACCATCGAATATGAGAGGGGTTCTTCCATATATTCACAATAAGCCTCATAATCTGGTGCCTAATCACATTCCACTGTTTCTGGAAAAACACTGCAGGGAAACCATCCGGCCCAGGGGCTTTATAGCTTCCCATACTAAACAACCATTTACGGACCTCCTCACAAGAAGGAATCCGATGCAAACCTTCCAATAGGTTGTGAGGGATACTCGGCCATGAGGAAGAAAGCCACCTACGAGTGGGTTCCGCATCAAAAAACAAGTTCTGAAAATAAGAAACCGCCATACCTTTGAGTTGATCTTCTTGCTCTACCCAAATATGGTGCTCATTTTTCAACCTGGAAATTTTATTAAAACTCTTCCTGGTGACCGTCTTAAGATGGTAGAATTTAGTATTCTGGTCCCCTTCAGTAAGCCACTGGTGACGAGACTTTTGGAACCAAAATATCTCTTCCCTCTTTAGGATCTCGTTTAGTCGATTTCTACACTCCAACTCATTTGCAACCAAGAGCGGAGAATCACTACTCACCCGCTCCTGCTGCAACACCTCCAACTCCGAACTTAGGCTATTTTTCATCTGAAAAATATTACCATAAACCTCCCTATTCCAACGAATCAGTGGCGAAACAAATCGGGCTAGCATAACTGGAAGGTCAAACCTCGTCTTCCATTGAGATAACATAAACTCAGGGAATTCAGAGTGATTCATCCAATCTGCTAGAAATCGAAATGGTCTATCCTGCTTACCTTCCGGTGGACCAGACATTCTCAATAACACAGGAGAATGGTCCGAGCTGTATCTCGGTAAGTTGATCACGTCCGCCTTATCAAACGCCATTCGCCAAGAAGTATTAGCGCTAACACGGTCAAGCTTCTTGTAGACGCGCTCCAGCTGAGCCCACTTGGGGCCCATCCAGGTAAAGAAACTACCTGAAACTTGAATGTCATCGAGTTTCCATCCTATCAACCGATTCCGGAAAACCCAACACGGTCCAATAGCAGCAGCATTACCCCCTCTCTTCTCCTTTATATCCGCAATCTCATTAAAATCACCGGCAACCACCCATTTGTCCAAACCAGTACCTGCAATACCATCCAGACAATCCCACAACGCTCTCCGTTCCTCCTCCCTAGGGCTTCCATAAACAGCCGTAAACTGAAAAGCATGTCCCATAGCATCCATACTCATATGGACGTGTTGGAAAGAGGTATCTACCACATCAACCTTAACATCGCCAGACTTCCAAAGGACCCATATTCCTCCAGAAAACCCCTGTGCTTCCTCCACAAAGGAGCTATCAAAACCAATTTTCCTTCGTAACTTCAAACACTTCTCCCCACTGGTTCTCGTCTCAACCAAAACCAGCAATTTAATATGATATTTTGAGATCAAAAACCTCAACTGGCGTCCAAGATCAGGATTGGCCGCCCCTCTACAGTTCCATATAAGGAACGAAGTCATGATAAACGCGTTGTAGGGTCAGATGAAACGCACACCTGAGACACTTTACCACTAACTCCCACCTTAACTTTCGCCTTGCCACTTCCCAACGGACGCCCTCTCTTCTTATGGCCACCATCCTTTATTAGGCTTCCATTCTCCTCAGTTGAAACAATAGTCTCACTACTGGTAGAGCCAAGATCACGTTCCTTGTCAATACCACTAGCGTTAGCACTATTCATCATGAAGGGATCATCACCTTCTCGGCCTGGGGTACCACACCTCAACTGCTCCCCACTTGCTTTCTCCTCACACATCATACTTGGGCCCACTTCCTTGCCTAGTCCACCCATTAAATTATTATACTTATCCTGAACATCACCGTGGGCCCCCCTGTACTGGCCACCACCCATCACCTCACAACCAACATGGCCTCCATCCTTCCCAACCGAACCACCCTCTTGCTGGTCCACATTACATGAAGGTGGCTCCCCCATTAGCTCCATGCAACCCAAACCACTAGTCACCATAGATGTCACTCCAGGACTCGAGAATACTGCTGCAACAGGTCCACCCTCCACGACAGACTCAGGACCCAAGAGTGCGGCAGGTCCCGAGAGTACATCAGCTCCGCCAACGGTGACAGATTCCTCCGCCACCACCTGAGGAACATCCTTGGGAGAAGGAACCGAGAGCTTGGTAACACCACTGACAGCAAGGCTATCTGAGTTAAGCCCAATCCCAGCGTTTTTCCCTACCACTCTCCAACCACCATCAACGCTTTCTTTTCTGCCCGCCATTATTCTATGCCAAAGAAGATCGAGTTTTCAAGTAGATAGCTGATCTGTGCCCATACTTCTTGCACTAACCACAGACTACATCAACACCCTCATACACAATCAGTGGCGAAGCCAGGAATCAGAGTTTATGGGTGCACAATTAGTGTAGGGGTTTGGGGGCAACGCCCCCGAAATTTTTTTTTTAAAAGGAAAGTTTTAAATGCTTTATGATTGTATCATTAACATTTTCTGAAAGGAAAAAAGTTTGACAAAATTAAAGAATATGTTGCAACCTATAAGATATAAATGATCATGTACACTTAATTTCATGTAGGGAAAACACACACACACACTCATTTGAGTCCCCAATCAGATTCAAACAGAATGCATAGCATCACAATCACGTTTTGTCTAAAACCTAGGCTTCTACATTAACCTTGCTCCATTCTCATGCATATATCATCACATGTCCACTTAAATTACATCAAGTCTACTTCCACATCATGCCAAGACAATCCACACCACAAAATCCAGGAAATTTACTTACTAAAGAAGGGTTAGGAGGAGAAACTTACTTAAGTGCAAAATTTCCTTCCTATCCCAATGAGTCTATCCAACTAAATTTCTTTTCACGAAATTGACTAAGAGCAGCTTCAATCTCTTTCATAAGGATCTCCTGCACGTTTTACATGCCAAGGGAAGTGAAGGCTTATCCACTAATTGGTTAAAAATTATATGAATAAAGAATATACATGCTTTTACCTTCTCTAAAACAGCCCAACAGCACAACTATGCAATATGTTCTCCAAGCCTCTTAATAACATATCCCTACCAATGGAAAGAATATATCAAGATCACGCAACCCAGAAGGACTAGCATACTGTAAACTATGGGCAGATATCACAGGTACAGAAGCCACCAATTTACAAGAAATAAAACTAGGTCTCCATGACCATCAAATTAATCTTAACTTTCAAAATAAAAATAATTATTACACATATAGTCACTGTAATATAGAAGAAATATAACTAGGTCTCCATGACCATCAAAGAGGACAAGACTCTTGTTACAAAACCATAGAATGCTGCTATATTTACTAGTGTATGTTTGGAATGATGATTTAAGTCTTAAAAGCATCATTTCAATTGAGTTGGTATTCTGAACAAAGAGTAAAACTACCATACATTATTGTTGTAGCAGAACTCATCACTTCATAATCCCATTAATTCGTATGTTGATATTGATACATATATTTGGAATTGACATAGCTGCCATGCCATTATTTTTCCTTTTATTTTCATATTCATACCTTTTCAAAAGTATAATCACACCTTACTGATAATGTTAATTTTCAGTAAATGTTTTCTCAACCTTGCAAAACATGGTATTCTTTTATGGAAGGGTAATCAGACTTTAATGCAGCTTTAAACACCCAAACACTTAAGATATTTAGAAACCTCACTATCTTAATATATGGAATTGGAAAGATAAGTATTTCTTTCCAGATTCTAGTATGAAAAGAAACTAACCTTCTAATAAAACCCTTCATCCCATCCTTATTTCAAATAGAAAAAATTGTGCATGCTCCCATCTTTCCTAGAGTAACGAATCAGACACATTTTACTTGTAAATACATAGTCATAAACTTTGCATTTATTAGTCATAAACTTTGCATTTATCAGTGAAAGGTTTACAGGTAACTCACTCTATTTTATCTTCTTAGTAGTCTGCATCTTCAATTGTGGTAAGATATAGAGATGCTTTATCTGGTAGCACAACTCCATCATCCAGCTAGGCCAAAATGAGAAAACAGATTATCAAAATACTCTCTACTATTAATACCCTTTATCAAGTAAATGAGGGTGGAAAATAAACCCACTTAAATACCCTTTGAGCACCGCATACTACTCAACGTGGGACTTAGCATCCCATACTACCAAGTCTCCATTAGAATTCTTAAAGGAGCATGTCAGATATGTCACACAAGCAAGATATTTTGTATCACTACTTCTCATTTCAAATAATATGATGGATTGTGCTTAATAAACCAAAAAAACTGATCGATAAAAGACATGAACTAAGGGCAGAAAATTGCATCGTTTCAGTTGGAAAGCTATATTTTAGAGCTACACATAGATATTTCATAATTCTTGAGTTGAGTTGCATCAGAATAGTATTATATGACTATTTGCAACTACAACAAAGATTCCAAGACCATTTCATTCTTGTGAAAGAAATGATCAAATAAATGCCAACAAGTGAAAAGAATGTATGACTTACTCTTGAATAAAAACTTATTCTGATAAATCACATTTTGGTATGTCTTGGTTCTCACAGGGAAAGGAAACCAATCGAGCCGAACCTTGAAAACGAAACCAGAATCAGGCGACGGAATGATTTGGGGGCAAAACCAGAAGGACAAATGGTGAGGTTGCCCAGTCGATTCGTGCGTGGTCGAAGTCGAGAGCAGCAATTTGAAGAATGACTATTTGAATCCTAAATCGGGTCAAATCTCCCACCGGCAAGGAACTTCAAACTTGCTCTCCAATCAGGTTCTTGAATCTGCGCCGACTGGGAACCGTGGAATTTCAAGAACTAGGGTCTTGAAAAAAAAATTGAGATGAGCGGTGGGGGTAAAGGGGAGGAGTCGTGCTCTGAAGGAAGGAGGAAATAAAATTGAGTGGTGGGGGTAAAGGGGGAGTCGTGCTCTGAAGGAAGGAGGAAATAAAATTGCAAAAAAAAAAAAGTGATAGAGTCGTTCGAACCAGGGACCTTTTGATATGAAGACCGAAGCTTTAACCACTTGATCTAATCACATTTATTGAAATACAATTCCTTCACAAAATATATATTTTTAAAAATTTTTATGGGTTTACTTGCACCCATTGGCACAAGTGTGCCTCCGCCCCTGTACACAATGTCACGCTGCTTATCATCAATCCTATAATGTAGCTCTAATTCCTTTGACAAATCCACTTCTACGCAGATCCTGGTGAACCAACCCCTAGAAACCTTGGTGGCAACTGCATCCATCCGAATAAACTTCCCAATTAAATTTCCAACCTCAACCAACAACTTTGTCTTGACAAAAGCAGGTGGGAAGGCTAGTAGAACCACCCACATCTTGACCAACCCGACAACCTGAGTCTCCGGATCAAACTCTGGACACCATTCGTTTACTGCTAAGTAGTGGTTCTGCACTAACCAAGGCCCCTCCTCTCTAGCCATTCGCATATCTGATAAGGCCTCAAATCGAACCAGATAGAAACCTTGAGCCACGTCAGTAACGGTGATTCTGCCCTCCCTTGCCCATAGCGACTGTAGCCGCTGCCGTATAAAATCAAATCTAAACCTCCGACCCACAACTTTGACAACTAGAGTCTGCCTCCAACGGTTGAATGCGCATTTCTTGAAACTGTCCGATAGCGTGAACTGCATAATCCCCTCATGGTCACGGGTCTGTGTAAACGCATCCTCTGCTACACAGTCATCCTCCACGTCTGCATCAACTAATTCCCCATCCCAGACCGCATCAGCTGAGCGAACAACCCCAGCGTAAGATCTGGCCGACGTCCCACCCTCCATCGCTGACTTTGTATTCGCAGGAAACCCTAGCGGACGTGTTTGTATTGGAACCGGAATTAGGAAATAGAATTAGGTCTCAAAATTAGTTTCGCATGAAGTAACATTCGGGGATCACTTAAATTAATTATATTTTATAATTAATCTTAAATTATAAAAAAAAAAACTATAATACCATTATAAGAAATCAAATTTTGTTTAGTATGCATGCCATGGGAGTAAAAAAAAATGTAAGAGCCGTATCAAACAAACAAAATAAGTAAAAAAACATAATTGATTGTCTTCTACCAAGGACTTCGTAAATTGCAACCCCAATTGCATCGATCTCATCGCTTTTGACCAGGTATGAATATCAAATGTTAGCCAAGACATTGTTGGGGAAAAGAAATAGATAAGGATTGAAGATCTGAGTGTGGTTGAAACTCCTAGACGAACTACATCAGACTGGAGGAAAAAGGGTAATTGAAGTTTGCAGAGCACAAAGCCAGGAACAACGAGAGGAAACTACAATGAGGATATAATACGAGATTTCGGAATCGGTGGTGGCAACGGTGGAGTTGGAGGAAAGAAAAAGAGACGAAGAGGACAGAGGAGGGAAAATCAATCTCAGAGAAAGAATGGAGAAGGTAGAGAGAGGGGAAGGTTATGAAAAAATGAAAGAGATTTTTGATACTTTTCTAATATGTATTCGAGAAATATATGTACGTATTGGTGTCGTATGTGGATATGTCAATCAATTTGAAGTATCGGTGCCATTACTATTTACACTATTTGAAAGACCAATCCTCTGTTTGCCATCACGGGTGGAAAAAAGGCTTTTAAGACCGGACAAAACAGGTATATTAGGACCGGACCCGCGACCAGTCTTGTTCTAGGCGGTATTAAAAGTCTCCCTATTAAGACCGGACTTGTAAACAGTCTTAAAGAGTTTCTTTTACACCGGACATTTTAAACCATAGGTCTTAAAATTCGTACTAAATAAATCTGAAATATTTTTTGTTCGGTCCTAAAACTTAAACTTTAAGACCGAACAAAAACTCGACCGCTCTTAAAAGATCCAAATATTAAGACCGGACAAATATCAATCCGGTCCAAAAGATAGCGGACTCTAAGACCAGAGGACTAATTACCAGGTCTTAAAAGACTGACTTTCAAGACCGGATGTTATGAATGGACCGGTCTTAAAAGACCAACTTTTAAGACCGGCTTAATATCTTTAAGAGCGGTCATAGAAGTACTTCCGGTCTTAACATTTGAACATTTTAAGACCGTCTTATTTATTTGCGGTCTAAATTTTCCCGAATTTTTTCCTTGTTCTGTTCTTCCTGATCGTATATATATATATACACAAATCCACCATCCAAAACAGCACATAAAAGTCTATATACTTTAAGCTACAAGCTATGAACATGAATAAATTGAATTGGGAAAAAGAATATAAATATTATCCACCATGAGTTATGTGGCCTCTTAAGTCTACAACAGCTAAAGTAATTTATACAATAAGCTAAGATAACTAATTACAATCACAATGAGTTATAAATACATGCAGCACGTAAATCAACATACATGTAGTCCAATATATTATTCACCATGCCTTCATCTGATTCCCACCCAACAACGTAACATGCATGCATCCTCTATTATAACATGCCCCTTTGAATCGATCCGCCACAAAAACAAAACAAGAACAAATTCATAGTCAATGATGACATTGTTTAATTAAGAACATAGAAGGAATATAATATAGTTAAAACCTTAATGTTTTCTAAGAATTCTGCATATGAATATTACCTTATGAATTGACTCTTTTATAAAGTGATATCCTCCCATATCCCTTCTTGATGATCATTTCTTATGCCGGGTTCATTATCCGCTTCATCTTCTTCGTTCATGTCTGGTAGACCCCTTGAAAAATGAGTACTCTCAGGAAGACCATAATTTAAATGACTTTCCTCATCAATATCAATGACCCTCTTTCCTTGGAGAGCTACAGACCACATTTTATTTTCTTGATCGGTGATATAGAACACTTGTTTCGCATGGTCTGCCATAAGAAAAGGTTCATCTCCAAAACTTCTACTATTGACATCGACTAAAGTAAATCCTAGCCGATCGATCCGAACACCATTATTGACATTAACCCACTTGCATTTGAAGATGGGAAATCTAATTTTGACATAGTCCACCTCCCAAATCTCTTCAATAACCCCATAATATGGCATGACCGCCAATTTAGGCCTCTTGTCTTTCGAATTGGAGAAGTGCATAGATTCAGCCTCTAACATAACACCGTTGTTCTGGGCTGTGCTCCTATCATCTAGGGACTTCGTCTAAAATGTATAACCATTGATCACATACGAATTCCAACTTATGACATCAACCTCAGGACCACGTGCTAACCATTTCATTGTATCAGAAACACATTCAGATCCCTCGACCTTTTGTTTGAACCAGTTTGCAAAAGTTCGTTATGCTCCCTAATCAACCTTTGTTCGGTCATTCGATGGTTTTCTTTCTTTACAGCTTCTTTATGTGCAGATATGCTGGCTTGAACTTCATCAACATTATTCAAGATGTATAAGTGGACTTGTGACAATACATCACAATCCACACTCTTTACCGAAGCCCCTCTTCTACCCCCTTCAGCATGCTGACGTTTTGGAAGCCCAATATGTCTTACTTTGGCCAAATAATTTTGACAAAATTCCATGGCCTCTTCAGAAATATATTTCTGAACAATTGATGCTTCTGGCCGGTACGCGTTCTTCACATACCCTTTTAGGAATTTCATAGATCTTTCAATAGGGTACATCCACTGTAAATGGATAGGGCCGCACAACTTTATCTCCCATACTAGATGAACAATTAGATGAACCATGATGTCAAAAAATGTAGGAACAAAAAGCTTCTCAAGGTGGCACAAGATAAGATATCCTTCATTCTCCAAGGCATCCAACTTTTCAATCTCGAAGACTTTACTACAAACCGCATTGAAGAAGAAACAAAGTCTAGTCAAACCGGACTTTTAACAAATATACGGTCCTAAAAGTCGCGAATACTTTTCAGAGTCTCTAATGGCTCATTTACAACATCCGCTTGTACCTCAAATTTCAAGCACTAAATAGCTTTATCCACCATCCCATTCATTCAGAAACCCAAAATGGAAACACACAAATTGTTCGAAAAAATAAACAATTTTAATATTGAATTACATTGCGCTATATTTACAAATGAATGAATTAGTCGAAAAAATAAAAAAAAATGTATGTACAGAAGGCTATTGTTGCTACAACATATATTATTTACAAATGAATTAATTTAGGACATTAATTATTGTCCTGACTTAGCTTTTCTAAGACCTGTTTATACAGATATTCACAAAACACATCGCGTATGTGCTCCACTTCATCATCAGAAAATGGCTTTGCACATGCAAACCTCTGTAACATCAAAGACAGAAACATAAGTAACTTACGTGCATATTTCATATGTAACATTATGCCAGTGACTGAATTCAGCCAGAACATTTACCGTTGCACCGAATTTAGTCCTTCCATCCGTCACAATATCATATATGTGTTTCATGACGTACGGGCCACATAAGTTCGATTCTGGCGGTTGCCGACGGGTCTAAAAATAAAAATAAATATATATATAAGAGCATATATAGCTTACTGACCAAGTTCACAAGGCAGTTATGCCAGTGTCCAAATATGTACTAACCTTTGGTTGGAACCATTTAGGATCTTTGAGCTCATACCCATGCTTTTTTTTTTACCTCCATTTGGAAGGTCCTCATGGCACTATCATCAGAATCAAAAATTTATCATTAATGTTGGGTTAAGTACCAATTTTGCCCCTAAAGTACGCGCCCAGGAGCAATTTTGCCCCTTAAGTTTTAGGCGGAGCAATGTTGCCCCTGAAGTATCAAAACGGAGCAATGTTGCCCCTCCGTTAGAAACCCTAATTAGGGTTTCTAACGGAGGGGCAACATTGCTCCGTTTTTTATACTTCAGGGGCAATATTGCTACGTTTCGGTGGAGCAATGTTGCCCTTGAAGTATCAAAAACAGAGCAATGTTGTCCCTCCGTTAAAAACCCTAACGTTGACTGTTAGGGTTTGTAAACAGAGGGGCAACATTGCTCCGTTTTGATACTTCAGAGCCAACATTGCTCCGCCTAAAACTTAAGGGGCAAAATTGCTCCTGGGCGCGTACTTCAGGGGCAAAATTGGTACTTAACCCATTAATGTTCACTGAAAATTCACAGCAGAGATTTCAGACAAGACAATCAAAATGACATGCTTACTTGGTGACAATATGCTTCAACGTAGGCCCTGCATCGCTGTGAATGGAGCATAAGAAGATAATTGTGTGCACCTCCATGTTCATGACGACCAACTGCCAGTGGTGGCTGAAAATTCACAACAGTAAAGTACTCAGTGATATATATAGCAGAATCAAGTGAATTATATTGCAGACAAGAATTGTGATATGTACCCAAGCCATTGTGGAAACAAGTACACCTTTCTTGGCACTTCACACAACCTCTTTGATATGTACTCCTGTCTCAAATCCAGAGGTGTTGTACTTGCATAGACTGGGAACAAGAATCCAAAATCATCGATTCTGCCCTGTTGAACCAGTTTCTCATGCATGCATCTACAAGAATGACATCGATCAGGGAATTAGTATATATGTATGTGTCTAAACGATGCATTTAAATTATGTAATCAAGGAAGAAGATACTTACTTCATAAACATTTGAACAATTCCACTAGTAACCTGCTGTCCAGGAAGCAGCATGGACTCTACATCGGCATTTTCAAGGTAAACCGATTCAGGATGAGGGAGGCCTACTACTTCATTGATAGGCCACGATTTATCTTTAAACCATTTTTTGGCTACCAAATCGGATATTTTTTCCTTGGCCGTCAAGTTAGCAGTAGGGGATGGAACTTGAGGAGGGGGTGAAGATTGATGAGGGGGTGGAGCTTGAGGAGGGGATGGAGCTTGACGAGGAGTAGAGACATCTACAAGCTTCACTGGCCAAGAGATGAAGGTTCCCTTGACATCACTCACAATCTTCAGCTCATCAGTTGGGAGAGGGACAGTGCATCAAAGATCACCTCTTCAACTGACACTCTGACTTCATCATCATCCATTTGTTGGTGGTGTACAATTGATCCCAAGTTGTGGACAGTCCCTTTAGCAACCAATTGTCTATGACCATCACGATCCTCCACATACAGATGACAAGGTTGCTCTGACTGTCGAACAATGCAGCTCCCTCTAGTGCTCTGCTGCATATGTGCAGCTGAAGGTGTCAAGGGAACACTGGTCTCTGGCAGAGAGCTCAGGAGACACTTCATTTTCTGATCCATTTCCTCCTTCATCTTGCTCATCTCAGCTTGAAACATTACCCTCAATGTAGCTTCTCTGGCCGTAAGCGTCTGATCCATCTCCTCCCGGGTAACCATACTTTGTCTGTGGCGTTTGGATTTACCAAAGTATTGCTTTAGGCCTACCCGTCCTCCAATCCCCCTTACACGCCCCGAGTGATCTGGTTTTCCGGTCGCAGCGGTCAGAACATCATTCCTCTCGTCCGACGCAAAAGATCCCTCTGCTTCCTTCTTTTTAAGATCTTCCTGTAAGATACAGATAACGAGAAGCTTTGTAATGAAACATGTTTAGTAAGTAAAAAATGACAATATCGATACTTACAATTCTTTCAGCAACTACACGTGTTTGTTCACTCGTGTAGGTGCCGCCTGGCTTTTGCCGAATATACAACCACAACTCCTCGCAACGTATTGGAGATGGCGGCTGGTCAACTACCGTAGAAGGATTGGATTCATCTTCATCTTCCAATCTCTTCCGCTTGGCTGCCATCAAATCTTTTTCGGCCTTTTCATATCCGCCGCGAGAAGCCCTGTGTGGGCAATCATTCTTTCTCCCGATCTCTTGGTATTTTTCCCTTCTTTTCTGTGAATCAGGATTGAAAACAACTATCAATTATGAATTCCAGACATGTCACTAACAGAAATTAGAGAACTTCTGTTTGATATGAACGTCAAACATTAGTCAAATTCACTTCATCAAGTTTCAACATTTTACTTAAGGAAGATGTAGCTTTGTAGAAGAAATTGGGAGAACCAAAGGAAAGGGAGTTGCAGAATTGCTGCCAACTCAGTCAATTCATTCATTCATCATAATTGGTTCCTACACACATATTAGAATAACTAACTAACTACTTGCACCGAAACCATTACACAGTTAACATACTAACTAACTAACTAACAGCAACGTCTAACCATATTACACAGTTTACATATCAGACTTGCATGGAATTAGGACATGCTCCTCTGATGCAGGACAAAGGCAGGAAATGTATACTTCTATTCACACACCAAACCATTTAACTAACAGGATTAAATGTACACAATAACATTCACATATCCGCACAAGTTAATAAGCAAACAAAAGTGCAAACAAAACTAAATATAAACTCACCAGAGCTTCAGGAGTGGTCCGCAGCTGAACAAATTGTTGCCAAATCTCTTCATCAATAAATTTGTACTTGTGCCAGGGTTTATGGTCAGGCTTCTCCTCGGCAAAAATATACGTGTTAGCTAGAAATGTCTTAAACTTCCTGAATCGCTCAAAGACAATAAGACAATGTTGAGTCTTTCAACTTCTCAGAGTCAGGGACGGTGTATGTAAGCTGGATAGTGTCCCAAATAGGATCCTTTATCGTGCTTTTGTCCACATTTTTCCACTCATATGTCAAGATGCTAACCTTGCTGCGTACTAGAGCGCCGACAAAACTAGTATATGTGGTTTTATTAGGACCGACAGGTTGCAAATTTTAATCAAACTGAATCTCAAGCTTCGTCCCGGAATTCCGACTAAGGGATACATCCATCATTCGCGTGCCGCTTCTACCACGGCGTGCACGGCACTGAGGAGGCTCATTGTGAGATGAAGAGGGTTCGTTCTGACCCACACCAGTGAAACCAGTATCTGGAGTTCCAAGAACACGACTGGAATCATTTTCACTGTCCATTTTCAAGACAGTAAGAGAGGAATGCCTGAGCAAATGAGGGAGTAACAGAGACTAACGGTACGTGGGGCGAGGAAGAGAGGTAATGCAACAGGAAGGGTTTTGCAACGTGAACAGGGGTTCTTTCTTCAGTGAGAGTGACAAAAGCTTCCACACAAAGAAACGTATATTTGGCGCCTCATTTTTAAGACCGGACAAATGAGTATATACGGTCTTAAAAGTTAACCTTTCAGACCGGTCTTTTTAAAACTCCGGTCTTAAAATTAATTATTTTTTTATTTAAACTTTAGTACCGGCCTGATTATACGAACAGTCTTAAAAGTTTAACTTTTAAGACCGGTCTATCTCTATCTCCGGTCTTAAAATTAATTAATTTTTTATTTAAACTTTAGTACCAGCCATATTTTAAGTCCGGTCTTAAAAGTCTAACTTTTAAGACCGGGTATTATAAATGTTCGGTCTTAAAACTTTAATACATTTATATTTAAATTTTTTCGTATTATTTTGGAGTGTAGAAAATATAAGTCTGGCTGAATGAGATTTCTCCATAAAGTAATTGATATTTCAATTTTTTTAATAACATTTTTAAGACCGGTTGTTATTTTAACAGGTCTGGATAAGACTTATGAAAAAATGATCCAGTATAAGAAGTTCTTTATATTTACAAATCTACCACCGGTCATAGCTTTAGGACCGGTCATTCGATAGTCCGGTCTAAATGTGGCAGTCTTTAAAGCCCCTTATTGTATAAGAAGTTCTTTTTATTTACAAAACTGTCATCGGTCACACATTTAAGACCGGGGCGTCGATGATCCGCTCTAAATGAGGCGGTCTTAAATCCCTTTTTTGTACTAGTGCATTAAGGTCAGAAATTGTAATACTGCTATCAATTTGAGAATTTGATGACCTTATTGGTGAGCTATATATAAATATCTCTATATGCCCTTTTTGTATTTGAGGGCATGTGTTGGTCCTGGCATGCCCCTGAACCCAACTCACCTGCTTTTTCATTAAAACAAAAACAAAAAACAAAAGACCAATCATCTGTTTAGTCTGTTTGATCAAGTCACTCGGGGTGGAGCTGGATCGAAGGAATTATTTCTTTGGGAATGCATTATTGCGCCTATGGCAACATGCTAAGCAACCTAATTTCTTTCTACTATGTATGGAAACGTGTTTTGAAACTGTACAGAGAGGATTGTTATGAGAAGCTTAAAATGCATGATATGAAGGTTCGTTTGGATACTAAGGCACAAAAACTTGTCATGATTATTGCAACCATGAAATCTCAGACAGACAATGTACTTATAGTAGCGATAGAGAAGGTGAAAACCCAAAGGTAGAGTAAGAATATGAGTACTTTGGAAAGCTGAAGGGGTTGCTGCTAAGAGATGGATTGGAGACAAGACAACCCGTTCTCGTTGCGCATGTGCACCATCTCTTTCAAATTATTTTTATAAAGGAGAACTATTTCGATTGCAACATCTGCAGAAATCAAAACAAACCATATGCACTTGAAAAAAAGATACTGACTCCGGTTTTTAATATAATATTTAGTTGATTAATTTGGATAAATTAAAGAAGTTATTTATTTGTAACAAATATAGATTGGTTCTTCTAAAAGATCATTTTTATCATGACTATCGGTAGGATAGAAACCCCCTTAATGTGTACAATCAATAAAGATACTTTTAATTTTTTTTTTTATAAATTTGGAATATAAAGTGAATTGACGTGTTATATTTAGGATCAAAATTAAATCTTAACTAGTTCTAACTAGTTAGCTCTTATATTAAAGACCAGAGATAGTAAATTAAAACATGATGATATTATAAAAAAGAATGAATAATTGTTTCTATTTACCAATATGAACTCTTCCCAGTGCGGCATGAAGTATGGTATCGTTGTCATCCCTCTTTATACAATGAGCATGCCAGTTGAAGAAACTCTTGGAATTCCTGTATACCGATAATAAAGCCAAAGAAAAGGTTTTCTTTTCCCATGAAGAGCCGCCATAAAGAGGGGTGTCTCACCGTCGTTGTTGCGTTTAGCAATTATGAAGGGATCTACGCCACTAATCTTCTTACAGA
The DNA here is from genome assembly GCA_025563575.1 of Acacia pycnantha. Taxonomy (NCBI): domain Eukaryota; kingdom Viridiplantae; phylum Streptophyta; class Magnoliopsida; order Fabales; family Fabaceae; genus Acacia; species Acacia pycnantha. The sequence continues at coordinate 459,293 of JAMWYP010000055.1, read as the reverse complement.
TTTCAACATTTCCCATTGAAGCAGCTAAATGCAAAGGAGTATTACCTTCATCATCCTCAGCCCCAAGGACAAGCTTTTTGTCATATGGCAACAATAACGGCGAGTTATTATCCTGCTCATTTATTCTCTCTCCGCAAACTAAGTCCACCATTATTTTCACGACACGAACTTTTCTACTAGACACTGCCTTGTGTAATACAGTGCCTCCCGTTGCCGTTATCTTGGCCGTTCGAAGCTGCTTTTTTACCTCGTACATTTTAAGGACTTTGCGCCACTTGTCATAAGTGGCAGCCCTAAGTAACGAGTTTTCTAAGTCTTCAACGTTGTCTTGCGAAGTCATTGTCTCATGCACAATTGGCTTCAAAGCATATTAATTAACTACCTCAAGTCCACTTTCAAGCATTCTTCTCACTTGATTCACTATCTCAAGTCTTTAATATAAGAGCTACTTAACCAATTTATGTAAATTAATGAAATTAATTAGTTAAGTTAGTTATTTGTAACAAATGAGTTGATTTCCTTGAATTGTACCGTTTTTTTATTCATAACTACTCTTAAATGAAAATCCCCTTGACATGTCTGATCACCATGAATTTCTTGGAAAAAAATTATAATTTTGGAGACAGAGAAGATTAAAATCCTTATATTTAGGACCAAATCTGACCCTCCAATCAACTCTTTTATTAAGGATTGAAAGTGGTATAACACTGATCATCTTCATATTTGCACACCCAATTCTAGAAGGATGTATGCACAGATTATTGATTCAAGTCAACTCAAGTTTCTTCATATAAATGAATAATTATCCAAACAAGAACTTGCACATACATAGGAACTAGAAATTAAAGCTCTCCATTCTTTTCTTTTAGTATAAATCTACTTTCATAAATTTTACTCAATCGCGTAACCAAAACTCAATAGAAACGTAACTTAAATTCATCGGGTATATTTTTAATTTCACAGTTCATGACAAATTATTATTCAAGTAGTTTCAATTCTTCTAATTAAATCGAAATGGTGTAAATGAAAATTTTATATATGGGTCATAGCTAGTTAATTATATATGGGACTAAACCAAGCAGGAGTTCCAAATAAGCAATTTAACCACAGGGCAAACTGAAGAAGAAAAAGATAAAGTAAAGATAAATTCGGATATGAAATAAAGGGGAGGATTTATCCACAAATAACCATAGACATACCAAAGAAATTGCAGAATGATATTGTGGCTTCACAAACCAAATCTTAAAAAACCGGAGAAAAGATGAGTAGAAAGATCGGGTGGAGTAGAAAGAAAGGCAAAGGGACATTATATAGAAAACAATTACAAGTAGATCATCCTCCCCATTGGCTGCATTTTAAATAATACTACAACTTAGTTACTCTCATTAAATTTATTCATATTCGTAATCATTTTCCAAGATTACCTTCCTCAATAAATGTTATTAAATTAGTGTTTCTGTATCTATCTCTATACATAATTAAGGGTATTCAGGTTTTTTTTTTTTAAGGAAAAAAAAAAAAACTAGATCACGAAATGTGAGGATTGAGATTTGATTTCCACCTTTTGAAAAAATATATATATCATGGAAAACACATTCTAGTAGCTAGCAAAGTCTCAATTCATATTCATCGAATACTGAATACTCAGATACTTGATAATATGTTCAAGAAGAAAGTCTTAAATAGTGGACATGGTTCAAAGTGTTATAAAAAAACAAGTACAAAGAAAATTCTTTGAAAAGTCTCTTATAAAAAAGTATAAGAGGGTGGAAGATACTCTATAATACTACTTTCTTATTGGATGTTGCTACTTCTGTCTTCTTCCCAAATTATAACAAAAATTGAGCCACAGTTATAAAAACTTTTGGCCAACCCTTTCTTCTCGAATTTAGCAGTAATCTTTTTATTTTTACCTATGAATGGTGGATTATATTAAATATAGTGGGGAAAATTAAACATTTAATTTGGTCCCTAGTTTAACCTGTAAAATTAACGTTGAAGTGCAATGAATTTCTAAACAAAACTTTTGAGTGCATATGAAAGTGTAGATTTATTATTTAGTAAATAAAAATTGGTAACATTTAATACGATGTGGGGAATGCGGAATGCCTATATAAAACTTGTAAATGAGTTGTACTTAAAATTAAATAATTAACTTATATCGTTTTCCATTTTATATATTGAAAGTCATTAAATGGGCACTATGTTTTTGGCATGCAGGGGGGACTGAAATTCAGACACCTTCTCTGTGATTTTGCAATTTTCAGATTCTTTTTCCGTCTCTCTATCTCTCTCTCTTTTTTGCCTTAAATTATGCTAGAAAAATACTCCTTCCAGTTCTTATTATGAGAACTCAAATTTTGAATTGTTTTAACCTCTTTTATAAGAACATGACAAAAGTTGTTGAATATTTAATCAGTTTTTCTCATGTTTATCCCTCATTAATTATATGTATTGCATTAATCGATTATTAACACCTATATTTACTCTGTTTCTCTCTTTTACTTGCTCCTTCTAAATAAAGGCATACTTAGAAAGAAAACCTTATTTTAGACATATCAAAGTACTTATTATATATTTTAACTAATATTAACTACTGATTTGACAAGAACCTTAGCCACCTCGGGGTCAGATTACAAATTTTATCTCGAATTAAAATGAAATATAGTGCACAAAAATTGAGATTGTTCTCTTATCAATGAGCCTTTCATTTTAAATTCTTCGCTATGTTAAACTAAGTGCTAAAAACATGGCTAGAAAGGGGTTTTGAAAATAATTTTCTCTAAATTAAAATAAATTAAAATGCATAAAAATAAAGCTATTTCTAATAAACAATGAAGAAATGCCTTGGATTAAAAAAATGATGATATGATAAAATGAGTCTTGGTTGTCAAATTGAAAACCTCAAGCAATCTTATTGAGTCCAATTTATCTAATTAATGACTAATCCTACAATCATATTTGTAGTTATCTCTTTAGATAAATTGTTAAAAATCACTTGATGTGTGTTTAAAAATCAGTTTAATACACTTGATTTCTTTTAAATGAGAGCACAATCCCGACACTCAATATGAGTTAACTCAATTATACACTATAGTAATCATATACAATGCATAATCTCATTAAAACCTAAGGAAATAAGTTCAATACATAGTTCAAGAGCATTAAAGCAAAATTCAACACAAATGTTAACCAATAAGGATGAATGAGCACTCATTCAAGTCTCACAGAAATGCACCACTTTCAAAATCAAACCAAACATATCATTATATTACAATATATTATAAAAACACAATACACTTACGGTTTTACAACAACAAATAGGGTAATTTGTTGATACTATTGTAAAAGAAACAATTCTAAGATTCATTACGGCCGCACCAATAGTCTAAAAGTTCAATATAATTTCATTTTCATATGATGGCTAGTAATTGGATTGATTTCTATATATATTTCAAGGATCCATTATTTTATTTTTTTGGTAAGGGAATTTTAGGAAATGGGTTGAGCTCATCCACGATCCAATGGCAAGGCGAAATCTCTTTTTTTTCCTAGATGATACCAATGTTGGGCAGGACAAGCCGTCTATTACCCTCAAGCGTTTACCTGCTAGGCGCCTAGGAGCTAAGATGTCCCCCAGCGCCTTGACCAACTTTAGGATCGAACTCCCTCCCTTTGATGAGAATGTTCGTCCCTTTGCCAGTTAAACCCAAAGGCGAGGGGTTCAAGGATCCATCCTCACTTAGAATATAAGACTTTAGAAAGGAATACAAAGGCCCAGTGACAACAAATTGTCTAAAGAGAAGTAAGAAAAACCAATAATCTATTAACTAAGAAGATAATTTTCTAAAATCAATCAAGCACAACAAATGCCATGTAAAATTAGATTTTATCCACTTAGCTTTTTCTAAAATAGAAACTAGGACAAACTCCTCTTACTGAGATTGTAATATTTCATTTGAACATCAATAAAACAAACTTACAGCAATTATTATGCTTTAACCAACAACACCAATCAATAAAGAGAAAGTAAGTTAGCATTGCCATCTTAAGTGTCAATCAAGAAAAGAGAGGGAGGTGAACAGGTTATCAATGTAAGGGTTGAACTTGTGAATGATGGGATGTAAAAGTTAGGGTTAATTCTTAGTTAGTAATTTTATAAATAATAACATTATCACCTTTGCTTCTATATTTATTTATTCAATTCCAATCAATAAACGACACGTTTATCCTAACTTATCTTTTTTCAAACATGCCCCCGGCCGGAAAAGAACTCTTGAATATTATATTATATCCTGATAAAAGACAGTACTATTTCTATTTCAACTACCGATGGACCTTTCTTTGATCTGTCCAAAATGAAATAATTGAGCATGACGTGATTCTCAATTATCGAACATAATTTATGCCGATGGCGTACGTGATTCTCATGTTGACTATTAGTCTATTACTACGTACCAGTCAATATAAATATATTTAATTTATAAAAATATCGTGTACAGTGGACAGTATTCTCCATCTGATCCTTATTATAAAACACTAATTAGTACGTTCATTTGGTTCTGTCTATAAAACATTTACTTGTTCCCAATGAACATTAATTATTTTTTCCATGTCTGCCTATAATTAAGAAAGGTAGAGAGTAAGAGTAATAATTAATATAATATTAGAGTTTAATGTAATTAGTAGAGGTAATATTGAAAATTACTTAGATTCTAGGACAACTTTATTAATTTTATTGGTTTGTAAGAAAAGTTAGGTGGTGCCGTATAATAAGAACCAATCACTAATTAATAATATTCTCTCCTCCCACTTTTCAGGTGCATGTTAAATTACTTGTTCCGTTTTTCAAGTCATATTAAAGTAACATAAGTATCTTTCAATTGCCGCGTACTACGAATTGGTAGCAGCAACGTGTCCAGAGCTGCATGAAAGACAAGAATTGGAGAATTATTATTATTTTTTTCTTTTGTGGGTGGTAAAAATGTTTAAATTCTTTTCACATGTAACAAAAGAACCTATTTTACAAAAAAAAAAAAAAAAATACGGTTTTTTTGGGGAGGTGCATTCGTCACTCCTTCTTAGTGGTTACTGAGTTAAATTGTATTGTTAAATAAATATTTTATTGATTTTTGACGGAGGTTGTCCGACGGTGAGGGTGAGGTCGGAGAGAGATGACGGTGGCGGAAGGAAGGTGAAAGTCCAATGCTAATCTCTTCGAGGCGCTTAACACTCGAGCTCCATTTCGGGGTTCCTCAAAAACGAAGAAGAAAGTCCTCCCGCGGCCACTCTTCTAATGTCGGGCTATGTCTCACAAAGAAGAAGGTTTTGGAAATTTCCTGTTTTGATCAGGGACTAAAATGAATTTTTTTTCAAAAGTTTGTGTAGGGACTACAATGATACATTTCAAACATTTGTACCCCAACAGTAATTTTCAACAAATATGGGCTCTTTTCTATAATTTTCACTACCCTTTTACTTCATTGATTTGCAGTTTTCAGAAATTTTGGGACTTCTGTAATTTTCTATAATCCTCAAAAATATTAATTTTGACTCAATTGGCATTTCCACATCTCCAATTTTCTTCTAAAACACCTACAATGCAAAATTAACCGCAATGTAGCGTCAAGAGTTTAAAAAAATTATTTGCATGAATAATTAACAAATTATGATCATTTTATCCTTAATTAGACTAGATTCAATACAAATGTCTCTAATTCAAATTAATTCTTAATCTTACAATAATGACCTAAAAAATACCTTAAATTCCTCAAATTAATCACAATAATGCATATCAAAATATGGTTTAATTAGTTGCTTTATTAAATCGCATAATTTAGTTACACACACCTACAGACACACACATATAAAAGATTAGACGGAGTAGTGTAAACCATATCTTTAAATCTTCTCGTGAACTAGCTAAAGATTTTTTTTTCAATAACAAAAAAAAGCAGCTAAAGATTTTTGGGAAAATTACGCACAAGTCCTAAGGAACAAAAATAATTACAAAAAAGTCATTTAAAATCACTCAATTACACAGAAGTTCCAAGGGACTTTTTTGATATTATTTGTATGGCTATAAAATCCATATTTTTAAATGTTGTTGTAAATATGGCTTTTTCTGTTGTAAATAGTCAGATTTTAAATTTTGTTGTAAATACAACACTTCGTGTTGTAAATATAGCCTTTTTCTGTTGTAAATGACCTCTCTACGTTCAAAATCCAGGTGTTTAAATGTTGTTGTAAATATAACTTTTTCCGTTGTAAATGTCAAGATTTTAAATTTTGTTGTAAATACAGCACTTCCTGTCGTAAATATCTTTTTTCTGTTATAAATTATCTTTCTACGTTCAAAATCAAGGTGTTTAAATGTTGTTTGTAACATCCCATTTTCAAAAGCAGTATAATTTTTTTTTCATATATCAGAGTAGAGCATTGGAACAAAAGGAGTATTGAGTAACTGATACAACATAATACAGTGGCGTAACTGCTTGTTCATAAAGAACATTACATTATCTGTTCAAATATTAGATGTCCTTGATCGGTTCTTTACGCGTTTTTCACATGTGCTGCTTACACAGCTTACGCTCATCCTCTGTCCTCGAGTCTCCGAACCCTGACCTTAGAAACCTTGTTCATGGTTTTCTAGATAGGATTTAATTTCTATCGGTGGTCATTTATCCTATTTGCTTTTCACAATTATAACACTATTATATTACAAAGTGTCATTATCAAAAATCTCTAAAATCCTATCCTCTTATCCATTCCAAATTTTCGGTCACAGCTAGTCCTTTTTATTATTTTCTGTTTTTAATTATTTAATTGATATTATATATTTTAATTATATTATATAATTCACCAAATTTTCCTGCTGGTCCATTTCTAATTACATGGATTTAGGCTTTAAAAATTACTAGAATAATTCTAAACCTTTGATTTTACTTTTCAAGATTACATCTTAACCCTTAGTAATTATTTAATTTATCTAATTGAATTAACAAGTTTAATTAGTATCCTAATCATGAGATTAGTAACTTTTTAGGATTAGGGATTTCCACACCCTTAACCTCATTTATTTTTATTAATCTTTTCCCAATAATTAGCAAATATATTTTATGCTAATTTAATCAATTAATATTTAATTAAAGGGTTTCTCATAATTTACTTGAATATTCTCTTTATTCATGCTTAAATAATTAGCCAATAATTATTTATTTAATTCCTCACTAATTGTTGATAATTTTCCTATTTAGGATTAATTATTTTCTCACAACTATTGGACTTACATTGGTATTTTATGCTTTACATAAAATATTAAAAATCATGGGGTCAATTATGGCCCCACAATACTTTTTTATTTTTGTCTCCTTATTTTCCAAGGGAAATAATCCCAAAAATTATCTAAATTAGAGACAACATACTTTCCTATTTTTAATAATTATTTTATGGCCTCTTAGGATTTATCACAATATTTTTATGGATCTTAGTTCATTTAGGGCATTTTAGCACTTTAATTCCTCTAATTTCAATAGAAATTGCCCTAGAGAATTATGATAAATTCCTTCCCATATTTGAGACCTCATATTCACCTATTTTCAATAGGTATATTTTACTAATTTATGATATTTACCCTAAGTCAAATTTTAGGGTATTACATTTCTTCCCCCGTTAAATAAAATTTCGTCCTCGAAATTTGTACCCTACCAATTAAACTTCGTATTGTCTAAACTTCGGACTATTAACTTCGGATCTTTACCCTTCTCAGGTTTGACTACAAAGATCTTTTCATATCGCACTTTGATATATAGTGTCTCCCGTGGCTCTCATACACCTTGGTCAACACCACAAATACCAAAATGTCTCCATGGCTCTCATACACCATGGCAACAAAAGATATCTTAAATGTTTCCATGACGTCTATATACCATGACAACACAAGATACCTCCTACTCAATGACACGATCGCGGTTGGATTGTAATAACTAAGGAATACGGAAAACGTCACGGAGGTTTATTCAAGTTCGGCGGTAATACTATTTAAAATCTCGAATGGCCTTTTGTAATACAGACTGCAAGTTCGCCTTTGAAGTGTTCTACCGACACTGGCTTATAGGAATATCCCTAAGAACATATGATCATCTCCTCTACCAAAAGATTCTCATGGTCTTTTTAGACTTGTGATCAATCATATTTGGTCTAAGAAAATTTTTGCTCTGACAATTCCGTTGAGCAATATAAGTGATATACACTTTTTCCTGTACAAGGCTTCAATTGGTGTCATCTCGATTGTTTTAACAAGAACATTTGAAAGATCAGTTTCACTGGGTGTATTTTTAGTTTTTCCCGGGAACTTCCTTTGACAGGATTTAGCTTCCATTATACTCAAGCAGCTTTCGTTTACTGAATCGTCATGTGAGACACTAGTACAAATCTTTTGTGGAGAGTACCAACACGATATTTACCTTCTAAAATCGCAACCTTATCGTAAGTTCATCTAGCGATGCTATATATCACCGAGTTCTAATGGTTTTTTTTTTCAAGCACTTGTGGTAGCAGTATTCCTCTATGTTCATATCTTAGAGGTATCGCCTCTACTTTCTCATGATAATCACTAATTCTAGGTCATGTGTAGATTAGATTGACTTGAGAGGCTCCAATTGACAAGAGGTGTAAGTCATTATGCTGTCCTGCTGCTGCCAGACATATCCCAATCCATACCTACTGGTACCACTACAGAATCTACTTGGATTTGGGATAACCAATTTCTTGGTGCAATAACCAACTTCTCCCTTAATCTATGGAAGCTCATCTCACAGTCCTTGTTCCACAAAAATGTTTTGATTTTTACTTGTGAACCTTGTCAATGACAAGTTACGAGAAAGTTCACTTGAATCTGCTGTAATATCCCGCTAGACCCAAAACTATATATCTATGTTGCTATCTCTGGTTATTTCTACTCCAGAACTGCTCCCACTTTGCTTAAAATAGTTAACAACATCATCGCGTCATGGCCCAGAAAGTTATTCCTGACAGCCAATTTTCATAATTATTTAGTAAAGAGTTGCGTCTTTCTTTCTACTGATAGTCATTGTTCTTTATTGCCGCTGGTTTAACACAATTTGAGAATGTTATGGACGTCGTGAAGTAGTAATAAGATCTATATTAGACTCATAATTTGGTTCTAGACACGATTTAGAAACTAAAGAGCTCACACCTAATGGTGTAGCTAGTACATATGTATGCATCCCAAAAGGATCCGTACAAGCATCAAAAGCAAAAGATCGGTTCAGCACTCGGATCGGTTTATATCTGAAATAGATCTTTACTGAACGATAGTATCTTGGACCAATCCTGGAGATTCTCCGGCCTCCTCTTTAAGCGGGACCATTATCTGGCCTGAGTTCTGTTGCCCTAACTCCGCAGCTTTCTGGGGACAGTCCTTGATGATGTGCCCCGGCTTCCGACATTTGTAGCAAATCCCTATCCCAATAAAGCTAACACCAGGATGGAACCCCTCGCAACTCGGACACTGTCGGAGTCTCGGCGCTTTTGGATAGCTCTGTTGTTCAGTCTGTACTATCTTCTTGCCTCTTCCTTGGTAGTTGACCTCAGGTAGCTTCCTTTTCTTTGTTGGGTTTCTGTGGCCGAATCCGTCATGACTTGTATTGCTACTGTTGAAATTTATTGATCTACGTAGTTCTTCTAAGTTACTCTCTATCAGACGACAGAATTCCAATTGTCTCTTAACTTGTCTTTCTTGTCTTTCTGCAAGGAGGATATCAATAAGAATCTTCTGCTCTTTCAACTCTTCCATCATCTCCTGCAACTCCCTTTGTACTGGGACTGGTACCACTCGTGGTTGTCTGCCTTTATTTCCTCCTCGAACTTGGCCTTGACCTCTAAGGTCTCCGATTCCTTGCAAACTTTCCATCCTATCTTTCTATTAAGAACGACAATTTTTAAGGGATAATTAAATCTTCCAAATAAACAGGTATTACACATAATGTTCATGGAAAAATATGTCACATTATTTAGCTGGTTGTCTAAGACTAGCCTTTGAAGATGATCTTTAAAAACTAGACATTGGTTGTACATTTTCCATTTAAAAGTTTATTCGTCTTATTCCATCCAGAATCGGTCTCGGGAAAAGAGATTTAGAGATACTAAGAAGAAGTGTTTTCTTAAAATTACTTGTAACCATATATATATCAAACATATGCTTAAAATATTACAGTCGTCTGTGCTTCCTAACCTACTTGTCAAACTAGTCTAAATGTCACAAACCCTTCTTGGTTATATCAGCTATTTTACAACTTCTCAGGGGTTTTAAAGAAGTATCAATATACTAATATTCCTAAGAGGTTCCTCTATTCCCTTGCTATCTTCTTTAGGTCGTTTACATTTCTGCTTCTCTAGATATCGTGGATTACCCGCCACTTGAGACGACGAAGGAATGCACTAAAACTTTGGATAGGGCCTTCTCCTAAGAGCTCGTTTGTGCTTTCCACCCAAAAGCGATTTTGAGGGAAGTGGTACAAGGTAGATTTTGCCCAATCCTCATGGGAGTAGGATGGAATGAAATACATATTCCTCCGATCAAACGTCGTCTCCACATTCTGTAAGTATTTGTAATATTCTCTTTTACTGTCGTCGCACGCTGAGTGGCATTTCCATGGTTGTGGCTTAGGATGTCTACTAGCACCCTGTTTTGATCTAGGACATGTTTCAGGAAAACAGGTTTATAATTGGTATGAGATTCATCATCCGAAATCTCCTGGTTACTAGATTGAGAATCAGAGTTGTCTCCATTAGACGAATGGCTTGATGAATTTGGTCCTCCCGGTTCTGGCGGAGGTTGTGCCATATTCGGGAGTGCAAAGTTGATGAGTTCAGGTTGATAAATAGGTTCAAGTGGGTACTCTGGTCCAGAGCGGTACACGGGTCCTGGTGCATGATTACGTGTAGGGGAGTACAGATTCAAGAGTTCAGGGTTAGGGTCATACTCCGGCCCAGGGTAGAGCTCAGGTTCAGGGTTAGAGTCTAATATAAATGGATATTCGGGCTTAGGAAAGTATTGGGGTCGAGAAGGTTGAGTTTTGTAGATTGGTTCAGAGTTAATGTCGTCCCGTATGTGGCTAGGGTTCGCTGATTTCCGTGCGGTACGTCTCATCGTTCCACGGTAATTTACGTGGGAAGGTTCTTTTCTGTCCATCTTCACTGTATCCCATGGAAAACGTTAGGCATATATAAGGAAGACAATGGTTAGAATATCACAGATTTTTTTCTACACGAGTATTACTACTAACAAATAGATACCCTCAACATTTCCCTTGTTCAAAATTTCGTTGGTTCGTTCTTTTTAGAAACGGGTACGGAAATACGTATCGGGAGTTTCTCTACATGAGTCAAATACTGCATGTACTTATTTTTGTTGGCCTCAGAATTTTTTCTGGCGTGACCCAGCTCCAAATATGAGCTCTGTGCTAGGATAGAATTTACGTCCAGTACAAGCTGTCGATTATCAGAATTATCAAATTTCGCGTCAGGACTGATTTCAAGATCTGTGATCTTTGGATAGTCGAAGTTGTCGGCTACCGATGAATGCCGTAAATCATCAGGGTTATCAAGGGCTGATATCAGAGTTATCAGATACTGATATTAGCATGGGTTCAGGCGGTGGATATACCAGCTCAGGTTCAGTCTTAACCCTATCATCTCGGGAATTACGGACATACGCGCAGTTGGTCTTACTTATTTTACAGTAGTTTATGTCTGGAGATCTATTTCCATCCATCACTACAACGTCACAGCAAAGTTATACCAGTACTCTCTTTCAAAAATATACTCCAATTTTTAAAAAGGCTTTGAACCTAACTCCGTTAACCGAACAGAATGGCCAAGTAAGTGTCTACCATGGGGGCCTTATCGAGTTCATGGCGACTGATTGGCACACCCACGTAAACTAGCCTTGCCTTCGGCACCAAACTGTTCGTAATAACTTCGTTAAATTCATGCCAGGACTACCGCTCTGATACCAAAAATGTAACATCCCATTTTCAAAAGCAGTATAATTTTTTTTTCATATATCAGAGTAGAGCATTGGAACAAAAGGAGTATTGAGTAACTGATACAACATAATACAGTGGCGTAACTGCCTGTTCATAAAGAACATTACATTATCTGTTCAAATCTTAGATGTCCTTGATCGGTTCTTTACGCGTTTTTCACATGTTCTGCTTACACAGCTTACGCTCATCTTCCGTCCTCGAGTCTCCGGACCCTGACCTTAGAAACCTTGTTCATGGTTTTCTAGATAGGATTTAATTTCTATCGGTAGTCATTTATCCTATTTTCTTTTCACAATTATAACACTATTATATTACAAAGTGTCATTATCAAAAATCTCTAAAATCCTATCCTCTTATCCATTCCAAATTTTCGGTCACATCGGGTCCTTTTTATTATTTTTTTTCTGTTTTAATTATTTAATTGATATTATATATTTTAATTATATTATATAATTCACCAAATTTTCCTATTGGTCCATTTCTAATTACATGGATTTAGGCTTTAAAAATTACTAGAATAATTCTAAACCTTTGATTTTACTTTTCAAGATGACACATCTTAACCCTTAGTAATTATTTAATTTATCTAATTGAATTAACAAGTTTAATTAGTGTCCTAATCATGGGATTAGTAACTTTTTAGGATTAGGGATTTCCACACCCTTAACCTTATTTATTTTTCTTAATCTTTTCCCAATAATTAGCAAATATATTTTATGCTAATTTTATCAATTAATATTTAATTAAAGGGTTTCTCATAATTTACTTGAATATTCTCTTTATTCATGCTTAAATAATTAGCCAATAATTATTTATTTAATTCCTCACTAATTGTTGATAATTTTCCTATTTAGGATTAATTATTTTCTCACAACTATTGGACTTACATTGGTATTTTATGCTTTACATAAAATATTAAAAATCATGGGGTCAATTATGGTCCCACAATACTTTTTTATTTTTGTCTCCTTATTTTTCAAGGGAAATAATCCCAAAAATTATCTAAATTAGAGACAACATACTTTCCTATTTTTAATAATTATTTTATTGCCTCTTAGGATTTATCATAGTATTTTTATGGATCTTAGTTCATTTAGGGCATTTTAGCACTTTAATTCCTCTAATTTCAATAGAAATTGCCCTAGAGAATTATGATAATTCCTTCCTATATTTGAGACCTCATATTCACCTATTTTCAATAGGTATATTTTACTAATTTATGATATTTACCCTAAGTCAGATTTTAGGGTATTACATTGTTGTAAATATGGGCATTTCCTGTTGTAAATATGGTTTTTTCTGTTGTAATGTTCAGGTGTTTAAATGTTGTTGTAAATATGGACATTTCCTGTTGTAAATATAAATAATATCAAAAAAGTCCCTTGGGGCTTCTGCGTAATTTTGTTATTTCAAGAGATTTTTTTGTAATTGTTTTTGTTCCTTGGACCTGTGCGTAATTTTCCCGATTTTTTTAAGATGACGTGACCTCGTGTGCTTCTTAGAAGGTGTGAGTTTCGCTACTTTCCGTCCTTTAAAAGATTGACAAATGGTCATTAAAAACTTCTAGCCGGCTCTTTTCCTGGAATCCAGCTATCATTTTTTATTTTTAAGTTTGATTCATCAAACACATGAAGATGTTTGTTGGCCAAGCAAAAAAAAAAAAACAAAGGAAGGTGTTTCTGTAAAATATTTTTGTCTCATGTATAAATAAGTGTTATTTTGATTTAATAAGAAAAGGGCAAAAAGGTAATATTGGTATGGGAGTTATTATAATTAATAAAGAGATAAAGAGATGACTGTTGATACACTAGTGAAAAAAAGGGATTTAAGTCCGCCTCATTTAGAGCGGATCATCGACGCCCCGCTCTTAAAGGTGTGACCGGTGGCAGTTTTATAAATAAAAAGAACTTCTTATACGCTAAAGTGCTTTAAGACTACCACATTAAGACCGGACTAAATAAGGACCGCTCCTAAAAATATGACCGGTGGCAGATTTGTAAATATAAAGATCTTCTTACACTGGATCATTTTTTCATAGATCTTATCTAGACCTGTTAAAATAACAACCGGTCTTAAAAAATGTTATTAAAAAAATTGAAATATCAATTACTTTTGGAGAAATCTCATACAAAGGACTTATATTTTCTACACTCCAAAATTAATACGGAAAAATTAAAATATAAATGTATTAAAGTTTTAAGACCGAACATATATAAAAGACGGTCTTAAAAGTTAGACCTTTAAGACCGGACTTAAAAGTTGTCAGGTACTAAAGTTTAAATAAAAAATTAATAAATGTTAAGACCATAGTTCTGAGAATGACCGGTCTTAAAAGTTAGACTTTTAAAACCGGACATAAAATTTGGCCGGTACTAAAGTTTGAATAAAAATTAATTAATTTTAAGGCCAGGACATATAGAGATCGGTCTTAAAGGTTATCTTTTAAGACCGTATATGTGTATTTGTCGGTCTTAAAAATGAAGTGCCAAACGTTAACTTGGCGCGGAAGTTTTGTCACTCTCTTTGAAGAACCCCTGTTCACGTTGCGAAACCCTTCTGTTCTATTACCTCTCTTCCTCGCCCGCGTCACGTTAGCCTCTGTTACTCCCTCATTTTCTCGGGCATTCCTCTCTTCTTGTCTTGAAAATGAACGGTGAAAACGATTCCACTCGTATTCTTGAAACTCCAGATCTTGGTTTGGTGGTGAGGGTCGGACAAATGAACCCTCTTCATCTCACATTGAGCCTCCTCAGCGCCGTGCACGCCGTGGTAGAAGCGGCACCCACGAATGATGGAAGTATCCCTTAGTCGGAATTCTGGGACGAAGCTCGAGATTCTTTTTGATGAAAATTTGCAACCTTTCGGTCCTAATAAAAGCACATATACTAGTTTTGTCGGCGCTCTAGTACGCAGTAAGGTTAGCATTTTGGTGATGAGTGGAAAAATGTGGACCAAAAACAATAAAGGATCCTATGTGGGACACTATCAGGCTTACATTCACCGTCCCCGAGTCGAGAAGTTGAAAGCCTCAACATTGTCTTATTGTCTTTGAGCGGTTCGGAAGTTTAAGACCTTTACGGCTAACACTTATATTTTTGCCGAGGAGAAGCCTAACCATCAACCACAGGACAAGTACAAATTTCTTGATGAACAAACTTGGCAACAATTTGTTCGAAGCGGACCACTCTGAAGCTCGGTGAGTTTATATTTAGTTTTGTTTGCACTTTTGTTTGCTTATTAACTTTGTGCGGATATGTGAATTGTTATTGTGTACATCTAATCCTGTTAGTTAAATGGTTTGGTGTGTGAATAGAACTATACATTTGCTGCCTTTGTCTGCATGAGAGGAGCATTTCCTAGTTCCATGCAAGTCTGATATGTAAACTGTGTAATGGCCATGGTTAAACGTTGCTGTTAGTTAGTAAGTATTTTAACTGTGTAATGGTTTCGGTGCAAGTAGTTAGTTAGTTATTCTAATATGTGTAGGAACCATTTACGATGAATGAATGAATTTACTGAGTTGGCAGCATTTCTGCAACTCCCTTTCCTTTGGTTTTCCCAATTTCTTCTACAATGCTACATCTTCCTTAAGTAAAATGTTGAAACTTGATGAAGTGAATTTGACTAATGTTTGACGTTCATATCAAGCAGAAGTTCTCTAATTTACGTTAGTGACATGGCTGGAATTCATAATTGATATATAGTTGTTTTCAATCCTGATTCACAGAAAATAAGGGAAAAATATCAGAAGATTGAGAGAAAGAATGATTGCCCACACAGGGCTTCTCGCGGTGGATATGAAAAGGCCGAAAAAGATTTGATGGCAGCCAAACGGAAGAGATTGGAAGATGAAGCTGAATCCAATCCTTCTACGGTAGTTGACCAGCCACCATCTCCAATACGTCGCGAGGAGCTGTGGTTGTATATTTGGCAAAAGCCAAGCGGCGCCTACACGAGTGAAAAAACTCGTGTAGTTGCAAGAGGTAGAGGGATCTTTTGCGTCGGACGGGAGGAATGATGTTCTGACCGCTGCGACCGGAAAACAAGATCACTCGGGGCGTGTAAGGGGGATTGGAGGACGGGTAGGCCTAAAACAATACTTTGGTAAATCCAAACACCACAGACAAAGTATGGTTATCCGGGAGGAGATGGATCAGACGCTTGCCAAATTAAGTGAGGAATCGGCGGCGGAAGATGCCGCATTGAGGATGTTTCAATCGAGATGAGCAAGATGAAGGAGGAGATGGAGAAAATGAAGTCCCTCCCGAGCTCTCGGCCGAGAGACCAGTGTGGATCCCTTGACACCTTCACTGCACCTATGCGGCAACGAGCACTAGAGGGAGCTGCATTGTTGGACGGTCGAGCAACCTTGTCATCGTATGTGGAGGATCGTGATGGTCATAGACAATTGGTTGCAGTTGAAGAGGTGATCTTTGATGCACCTGTCCCTCTCCCAACTGATGAGCTGAAGCTTGTGAGTAATGTCAAGGGAACCTTCATCTCTTGGCCAGTGAAGCTTGTAGATGTCTCTACTCCTCCTCAAGCTCCACCCCCTCATCAAGCTTCACCACCTCCTCAATCTCCATCCCCTCCTCAAGCTCCACCCCCTCCTCAAGTTCCATCCCCTACTTGCTAACTTGACGGCCAAGGAAAAATAAAAGATTTGGTAGCCAAAAAATGGTATAAAGATAAATCGTGGCCTGTCGATGAAGTAGTAGGCATCCCAAATTCTGAACCGGTTTACTTTGATAATGAAGATGTAGAGTCCATGCTGCTTCCTGGAAAGCAGGTTACTAGTCCATGTGTTCAAATATTTATGAAGTAAGTATCTTCTTCCTTGATTACATAATTTAAATGCACCGTTTAGACATACATACATATATACTAATTCCCTGATCGATGTCATTCTTGTAGGTGCATGCACGAGAACTGGTTCAAGAGGGCGAATTTCGGATTTTGGATTCTTGTGCCCGGTGTATGCAAGTACAACACAACCTCTGGAATTGAGACAGAGTACATATCAAAGAGGTTGTGTCAAGTGCCAAGAAAGGTGTACTTGTTTCCATACCGGCTCGGGTACATATATATCACAATTCTTGTCTCGCAATTCACTTAATTATGCTACATATATATATATATATATATATCTTGAGTATTTTACCGTGAAATTTCAGCAACCACTATCGGTTGGTCGTCATGAACATGGAGTCGCATTATGTTCTCTTCTTATGCTCCATTCACATGGATCCATCGTATGTGTTGAAGCGAGATCATCAACGAGTAAGAATATCATTTTGAAAGATCTTGTCTCGAAATCTCTTTGTGAATTTTCGGTGAACATCTTGATACCCGTACGTGATGAAACACATATATGATATTGTGACGAAGGGAAAGACTACATTCACTTTAAGGGTAAAATGTTATGGCTGAATTCAGTCACTGATGGCTTAATGTTACATATGAAATATGCACGTAATAATATGTTATTTCTGTTTCTGTCTTTGATGTTACAGAGGTTTGTCTGTGAAGAGCCATTTGATGATGATGAAGTGGAGCATATACGCGAAGTGTTTTGTGAATATCTGTATAAACTGGTCTTAGAAAATCAAAGTCGGGACAATAATTAATGTCCTAAATTAATTCATTTGTAAATAATATATGTTGTAGCAACAATAGCCTTGATACATACATTTGTTTATTTTTTCGACTAGCTAATTCATTCTTTTGTAAATATAACGCAATGCAATTCAATAATAAATTTGTTTATTTTTTCGAACAATTTGTGTGTGTCCATTTTGGGTTTCTGAATGAATGGATTGGTGGATAAAGCTATTTAGTGCTTGAAATTTGAGGTACAGGCGGATGTTGAAAATGAGCCATAAGAGGCTCTGAAAAGTATTCGCGACTTTTAGGACCGTATATTTGATAAAATTACGGTCCTAAAGGTCTTCGTCCATTTTAAGACCGTATATTTAACAAATATCCGGTCCTAAAAGTCTTCGTCTAATTCTAAAAAATATGGGTAGAGACTTTTAGGACCGTATATTTGTTAAATATACGGTCCTAAAAGTCTTCGTCCATTTTAAGACCGTATATTTAACAAATATCCGGTCCTAAAAGTCTTCGTCTAATTCTAAAAATATGGGTTGAGACTTTTAGGACCGTATATATGTCAAGTATCCGGTCCTAAAAGTCTAGAAAATATATGGCTAAAATATTAGGACCGTATATTTGTTAGTTGTCTGCTCCTAAAAGTCTTCGTTTTCTTTAATAGATTGCCGAAACCTTTAGGACCGTATATTTGGTAGTTGTCCGCTCCTAACTTTAAATTTTAAAATAAGGCTTAATTTTTAGGACCGGGATTTATTATACGTCCGGTCCTAATATTCTTCATTTAAATAGAGTTGGTGACTCGGTTTTCGGACATATCGTTAGGGTTCAAGGCAACCATGTTTACGTTTCTTCTCAAGTTTTGTGCTTCGTTGTCCTCGTTTCTACTTTTCTGGATGTGAAGATCATCATCGGTGTCCCTTTTCTTTTTGTCGGAAAAAGAAAGAAGATAACGAAAAGGACACTGAAAATGTTCACGAAAAGGACACTGAAAATGTTCACATCAGGAAAAGTAAAGGGGACGACAACGATGGTCCAAACTTGAGAAGAGTCGTCACTCTGTTTGTTTTTATTCGAAAAAGGTAAATAATATTTTTTTGTTTTGTTTTGTATGGTCGCAACTGTTAACTTTATTCTGCAAATTTTTAAGATTGTTCACAAAGAAAGAGGACAATGTTTTGTTTGTTCTTGTTGTCGGAGAAAAAAGAACATAAAGTTAAAGACAAACAAGGAAGGCGATTGGGAAATAAAAATTTTATTTAATAATATTTTTTTCTTTGCCTTGTGAGGCAGCAGTACAAAAAAACTTAAAAATTCTAATCCTCCCCATCGTTGTCGGGAGGGAGGGAAGGGTCGGAGAAGTCGTCATCGAGGTATGGTACTCAACGTCATTGGCGTCGAGTACCGCTTTGGCTTGTTGTTGACGGCGTGATAGACTGAAACAGTTTGCCCAAGCTTCGGTCTATATGATCGACGCGGCTATCAGTGCTCCAAAGATTCGCCGAAGTTCGGTTTCGGAGGCAGAAGGAGGACCTCGTCGTGGTGGAGAAGCCATTACGGTGGAGGTTCTAGGAGGAGATGGAGATGAATGTGAAGAAAGTAACAACGGGTTTAAATAGAGACCCCATCCTGAAGAATGTGAAACGCCGAAACATTAACGAGGAGACGCATATTTGCTCGAATACGAGGAGACGCCTAGTTGGGAAGTTTATGTGGAAGCCGAAGAGACTACAATCATTCATTTCAACATGGGGAAGGGACTCTGCTGATTAAAAAGAATGAACTTTTAATACCTGATACTGTGTAAGATCCGTTCTTAAAAGTAATATTTTTAACCAAAAATTCTTACTTGAAAAAAATAAATTGAAATATATAATAATAAATGAGTTTTAGGACCGGATACAAAGTAAAATATCGGTCTTATGATTTTTAGGACCGGATATATGATAAAAGGACGATCTTAAAAGTAATTGAATTAAAAATTTGTTTTAGGACCGGATACAAGATAAAAGTTCGGTCTTAAAAGTTTGTTAAAAATAAATGACTATTAGGACCAGATATTTTGAACAAATACGCTCTTAAAGTAGAAACATTAAATTCATTATATTGAAAAATTCATCATCGATGTTTATCTCTCCTGCTATCTGTCCTTATATACTCCACACACTACCTCTTTGTTCTGTTAACTCCTCACTTCATAGCTCTCGCCCCAACTTCTCAAATCCTCAAACCATGGTTAGATACAAGCAGACTGCTCGTAGGGGTGCATACACGCCTCAAGCTCGTGCCATGGCTAGATCATTATGTGGTGCGCCTCCTCCAGGTGACGGTGCGTCGTATTGTTCCGAAGACTCTCGGGTCAATGGACCCATTGTTATTTCTTCGGATGATGAAGAGATTGCTCAAGCCGCACCCCCCCCCTCGATCCTTCTGCCGATCCTGTCCTTGCTGAGTCCATCCCTCATCTTGAAGCTGGCCATGCAGATGTTCGTACGGGAAATTAATGCTCTTCACGCCGAAATCGCCGAGGTTGTTCAGTCAGATTCTTGTGGATGATATTATTCAGCTTGTTTTTCTTTTGTTTTTTTTTGTTGTTGTGTATATATTCTGAAGTAATGTAAGAAACATTAAGAACACTATGAATTTTTTGGTTGTTCTCCAGTAATTCATTAAGATATTCTCCAATTTTCCTTAATTTTTTGACCTAAAAAATATCCTTTATTTTATTTATTTAATATTGCTATCACCAAGGCCATTAAGACCGGACATTTTATAAGTAACGGATCTAAAGAGTATTTGAATTTTAGGACCGGATGTTTTGTAAACCTCCTGGTCTTAAAACTTAAAAGACTAATAAAATTTTAGGACCGGATACTTTTAAAACTCGGTCTTAAAATGTTAGTTGTATCTTTAGGACCGGACATTTAATTAATAACCGGTATTAATAAAATCCAAAAAGCTAAATAAGGTATCTTTGTTGCGCTGAAAAATTAAATTTCCCTCTCTGATCTCTTGTCGCGCCGAAAGTGAATACTCAGGTTCCGACTCAAAATTTCCCTCTCAGCTTCGTCGCTGCTTCGCGTACCTTTCTCGACAATCACTCTCTGGTTCCTTAGCTAAACGTCTATAGACGAAGTTTGTAAGAGATGTTTCGGTTTAAACTTTATTACTTTCCACTTATCGTTCTTGGTTTTTCATGGGTTTAACGAAATCGGTGTAATGTTGTTATGGGTATTCTCTGTTGTTAACGAATATTGTTTTTTGAAGATTATATTTGCACTTTAGACCTACCCAACTGACCAACAAGTGTTTTTAGGTTACTCTTGATGTCTTGTCTGCAACATCAACGTTCGTGAGCGGAGAAGTAAGACGACTCAGCAAACACATTTGAATTTATATGCTACAGGTTAGTCCACAAGACCTTCATCCCCTGCATTTAATTTCCTCGTCTTGCATTTATTTTGGTTCTTGGATTCACTGTGATGCATTTATGATCAAAAGTAATTCTTAATTCGTCTAATAATATATAGGAATTCTACTATGGATCACAGTTGGATAGATGCTTTACGAACGAGTGTTGAATATCAGAATGGGGTTAGGAAATTTATAGAATTTGCTAAACAAAATGCCCATGATGATGGGGGGAAGTATTATTGCCCTTGTGTAAAATGTTTGAATGAGTGTCGACTATGTCCTGAAGTTATACGCACACATTTAATTTGTCACGGATTTTGTAAGACTTATACAGTATGGGTTTGGCATGGTGAACAAGTGCCATCAAGTAGGAAACAACATGGGGAAGTGGCCTTTGATGATAATGACACGGATATGGATGATCGCATAGAGGACATTATCCGTGATGTAGGAGAAGAGGCTTTTGAGCGATCACATGCATATGGTAATATGTGCAGTGATGCAGAGACACCGCTATACCGTGGGTGTAAAAATACCAATTGTTGAACGCTGTATTGAAATTGGTAAGCTTGAAGGCACGTCATGGATGGAGCGACAAGAGTTTTTCAGAATTGCTTGAGGCTTTGAAGGACATGCTTCCGAATGATAACGTGTTGCCGCATAGCTACTATGATGCTAAGAAGATACTTTGTCCATTGGGGATGGAGTACAAAAAGATCCATGCATGCCCGAATGATTGCGTATTGTATAGAAAAGAGTTTGAAGAGAAGCGAGTTGTCCGATATGTGAAACCCCACGGTACAAGTCGGATAAGGGGCTCGCAAAAGTGTTGTGGTATCTTCCAATCATACCAAGGTTCAAGTGGTTGTTTGCGAATGAAAATGATGCAAAAAATATGAGGTGGCATCCAGATGAGAGGATTTCGGATGGACAGCTTCGACATCCGGCCGATTCTTCTCAATGGAAGAAGATCGATCAATTATTTCCGAACTTCGGCGAAGAACCTAGGAACCTCGGGCTTGCCCTTAGCACGGATGGCATGAATCCCTATGGAAGCCTTAGCAGCATACATAGCTCATGGCCCGTACTCCCGATTGTTTACAACTTATCTCCTATGTTATGCATGAAACGAAAGTACATCATGCGTCTATGTTGATTTCGGGACCAAAACAACCCTAAATGACATAGATGTTTACCTGGAGCCCTTGATCGAAGACTTGAAGGAATTGTGGGAAGAAGGTGTCGATGTTTTTGACTCTTTCAAGAAGGAGGTCTTTAAAATGAGAGCCATGATATTTTGTACTATAAACGACTTCCCAAAGATATGGGAACTTGTCGAGTATAGTGTAAAAGGCCATAAAGCATGTCCGGTTTGTGAAGAAGGCACATGCTACCATCAACTTCAACATGGAAGAAAGACGGTGTATCTTGGACATAGGAGATTTCTTAGACGAGGCCACCCATATCGTCGATTAAAGAAGGCCTTTTTTGGTGGCCAAGAGTATGAAGAAGCTCCGATGGCATTGACTGGGGAGCAAGTGTATGAAAAGGTTAAAAATATCAGTGTCATCTTCGATAAGCTTGGAAAGAGTAGAAAAGAAACAAATATATGGAAGAAGAGATCTGTATTCTTTGATCTTCCCTATTGGCACAATCTTGATGTGAGACACTGTATTGATGTCATGCATGTGGAGAAGAACGTATGTGATAGTATTGTGGGCACGCTTCTCAACATACAAGGTAGTTCGAAGGATGGTGTGAAGGCAAGATTGGATTTGCAAGCAATGGGAATACGCGAAGACTTGCATCCAAGGCAATATGGGAAGAGAACTTATTGTCCCCGGCTTCTCATACTTTGTCTAAGGATGAGAAACGAAGCTTTGTGAGTGTTTACATGGCACAAAAGTTCCCTCGGGTATTCTTCAAATTTTAAGAGGCTTGTCTCGATGAAGGACTTGAAATTAGTAGGCCAAAAGTCTCATGACTGTCATGTCTTGATGCAACAGCTACTCCCAGTAGCTATTCGAGGATCGCCGAATATGATCTTCGGGTCGTTTTGACTAGACTTTGTTTCTTCTTCAATGCGGTTTGTAGTAAAATTTTCAAGATTGAAAAGTTGGATGAATTGGAGAATGAAGGATATCTTATCTTGTGCCACCTTGAAAAGCTTTTTGTTCCTTCATTTTTGACATCATGGTTCATCTCATTGTTCATCTAGTGAGGAGATAAAGTTGTGCGGCCCTATCCATTTACGGTGGATGTACCCTATTGAAAGATCTATGAAATTCCTAAAAGGGTATGTGAAGAACGCGTATCGGCCGAAGCATCAATTGTTCGAAATATGTTTCAAGAGGCGATGGAATTTTGTCAAAATTATTTGGCCAAAGTAAGACATATTGGGCTTCCAAAACGTCGCATGCTGAAGGGGGTAGACGTGGGGCTTCGGTAAAGAGTGTGGATCGTGATGAATTGTCACAAGTCCACTTATACATATTGAATAATGTTGATGAAGTTCAAGCCAGCATATCTCGCACATAAAGAGGTCAGAAGGAAAGAAAACCATCGAATGACCGAACAAAGGTTGATTAGGGAGCATAACAGAACTTTTGCAAAATGGTTCAAACAAAAGGTCGAGGGATCTGAATGTGTTTCTGACACAATGAAATGGTTAGCACGTGGTCCTGAGGTTGAAGTCATAAGTTGGAATTCGTATGTGATCAATGGTTATACATTTTACAAAAAGTCCCTAGATGATAGGAGCACAACTTTAGTCGATGTCAATAGTAGAAGTTTTGGAGATGAACCTTTTATTATGGCGCACCATGCGAAACAAGTGTTCTATATCACCGATCAAGAAAATAAAATGTGGTCTCAGTAGCTCTCCAAGGAAAGAGGGTCATTGATATTGATGAGGAAAGTCATTCAAATTATGGTCTTCCCGATAGTACTCCTTTTTCAAGGGGTCTACCTGGACATGAACGAAGAAGATGAAGCGGATAATGAACCCGCATAAGAAATGATCATCAAGAAGGGATATGGGAGGATATCACTTTATAAAAGAGTCAATTCATAAGGTAATATTCATATGCAGAATTCTTAGAAAACTTTAAGGTTTTAACTATATATATTATATATTCCTTCTATGTTACGTTCTTAATTAAACAATATAATGTCACGCTGACTATGAATTTGTTCTTGTTTTGTTTTTGTGGCGTGATCCGATTCAAATGGGCATGTTATAAAGAGGATGCATGTTACGTTGTTGGGTGGGAATCAGATGAAGGCATGGTGAATAATATATTGGACTACATGTATGTTGATTTACGTGCTGTATTGTAACTCATTGTGATTGTAATTAGTTATATATCTTAGCTTATTGTATAAATTACTTTAGCTATTGTAGACTTAAGGCCACATAACTCATGGTGGATAATTATTTGTATTCTTTTTCCCAATTCAATTTATTCATGTTCATAGCTTGTAGCTTAAATTAAGTATATCGACTTTTATGTGTTGTTTTGGATGGTGGATTTTTGTGTATTATATATGATCAGAAGAACGAACAGGGGAAAAAAATTCGGGAAAATTTAGAGCGTAAATAAATAAGACGGTCTTAAATGTTCAATTGTTAAGACCGGATGTATATCTATGACCGCTCTTAAAGGTATTAAGCCGGTCTTAAAAGCTGGTCTTTTAAGACCGGTCCATTTATAAGTGTGGTCTAAAAGTTCAATTTTTAAGACCGGATGTATATAACATCTGGTCCAGATATATTTAGTACGAATTTTAAGACCGAAGGTTTAAAATGTCCGGTCTTAAAGAAAATCTTTAAGACCGGTTCTATGTGTCCGGTCTTAATAGGGAGACTTTTAATACCGCCTGGAATAAGACCTGTCGCGGGTCCGCTCCTAATATACCTGTTTTGTCCGGTCTTAATATCCTTTTTTCCACTAGTGATAGGCACAGTTCTCAGAAAGTAAAAGGCACGTACGTTCAGAAAGGAGAAATAAAAAGAGCGTAAGAGGCCTTCAGAGTTTACCGTGAAAGTTGTATCCCATCCCTATCATAAGAAGATACAAGAAGAGAGAAGGTCAAGACTCTGAGAAAGATTCCATCGCTAAAGATCTTCCGCAATTATGGATAAAGGTTAGTATGAGTTTATATTACTGAATGTGAAAGCATGATATTCTAAGATCCTTTACGTACAGTTGTGTTCTTGTATGATAAGCTTTGATACCACATGTAAGTTTTTCTTCCTAACATGATATAGCTCTCCAGCTAAAAGATATAGGTAACCACAAGTGGATTTTCTTGTATCCACACATCCTGCAAAATCCGAATCCGTGTACCCAAACATATTTGGCCCAAAAAAAAAAACTTACAGCCCAAAATATTCCATTTGAGCCCATCACCTTTTCTTTTTCTTTTATTTAATAATTCTGGTCCAAAAATAATCTGAAAAACCCAAAAAAAGAAAAAAAAAAATGGGCAGCAAAGAGGCCCAAACCATTCTGGCCCAACAGAAAATGTGCACACACTAAATATGATTTAAATTATATTTGGCGCTCTTCTGACCTTCAAAGCGTCGTAGCTCAGTGGTAAGGCATCTGTTCCCATAGTACAAGGTCGCAGGTTCGAACTCTTCCAGGCGCGTTTCTTTCATTTTCTTTTCTTAAAAAAAAAAATGCACAAAAAATAAACAAATTAATCCCAGCGGATTCGAACCCCAGACATACCAGTTCGTTGCGGCC
This sequence comes from Acacia pycnantha, assembly GCA_025563575.1. NCBI lineage: Eukaryota > Viridiplantae > Streptophyta > Magnoliopsida > Fabales > Fabaceae > Acacia > Acacia pycnantha. The sequence goes on along the minus strand of JAMWYP010000055.1, from coordinate 433,447 downwards.
TAAGAGCAGGCGACGCACCTTTCTGTTAGAGGAGGAGACACCAACAAATTTACCATATCTTCATTTATTCTTTAGTTTAATTAAATAGTTGGTTGTTAACAATCAGGTGGAGTTTGATTGGGGGCATGCACGAAAAGGACAAATCATATCAAGCAAATGATATTGCTCAATACTACTACAACGACACACCCTTATCCAATGGTGGACCCAACCCAAGATTTTAGGTTTGTAGGTACACAATTAGTGGTGGATTCAGGGGTTTTGGGGCAGCGCCCCCGAAATTTTTTTTAAGGAAAGTTTAAAATGCATTAAAAAACAAAAAAAAATTATAAACAATAAAAGAAAAGAAAACTTCAACTTAACATAGAAAAATAATAATCAAGAATCAACTAACATTTACATCAGAACAGAACAATTACAAAAGCATTCTTCGATTCTTCATTCATTGAAAATATTGTATTATATCTTCATCATCAATCGTATCAAATATATCACGTTCAACATAAATTAGCATGCATTAGAAATTTTTAATTGTCTTTTTCTGCCTTTTTTCTTATTATTTGATTATATGTAATCAGAAATTTTTTAATTGTCTTTTTCTGTCTTTTTCCTTATTATTTGATTATGTGTGACTTTTCCTCATTTTTTTTATCTGAATATGAGCACTTTCTTGTCCTTATCCACTGATGCAAGGTGGGTGATCACACAAATTATGTGTAACAGATCCGCTTGCTTTAAGCCCACAAGTCCATGCCCAAAAAATAATTAGGAGAGTTGTCTGAGTCTGTCACTGGTTCGAACAAAGGACCTCATGTGTGTGAGGTTGAGGCTATAACCACTACACCACCCATACAATTGTTATTAGACCACTTCAATATATATATATATATATATATATATATATATATATATATATATATATATATATATATATATATATATATATATATATATATATATTCTAAAACTTTGTGTCTGCACCTGCTCACACAGGAACAAGTGTGGGTCTGCCACTGCCCTTATCCTTAACAAACGGTAAACCCTATATATGTGTGTGTGTTCATATAATAAACACAAACACAAAAAAAATACAAAAACACCCTCCATTAATTCCCTTAACTCTTAAAACGACGTAGTTTTGGGGTGACTTTTCAAAACTTTATATCAAGTGACATGACAAACGATAAACCTTGTGTGTGTGCGCGCACACACGCGTGTGTGTGTGTGGTGACATAACAAACGATAAACTCTCTATGTATGTGTGCACGCGCGTGTGCGTGTGCATGTGCGTGCGTGTGTGTCCCTGTGTGTGCGTGCGGGTGCCTGTGGGTGGGGGAGGGGGGGCGAGCGAGAATGAGCATATACTTATATTAGTTAGCCCTTGTGTTGGGGCATTTAGTTTAGTTTTTTGTGTGGCCAACATTGTGACCTTTAGTTGTAACCGTTGGCTTTCTTGTACCCTTGCTAATAATAGGATTTCTAATCTAGAGTCCCCCTCCTCTCTGGAAAAGAAAGATCCGTACAAATAAAATGTTAAAGACATGATGCATCATGCCTTAATTAAGCTAGGTTACCATAAGGAATTCTCCAGCTATGAGTATGACTTTTTGTAACTAAGTGCCCTCTCTCTCTCTCTCTCTCAAACACTGAACACACACAGAGGTTAAAATTTTCTGATATTTATAAATATTTTATGCACTTGAGAATTGAGATGCTCATTATTGCACTTCATCTTCTTAAAAATAAATCAAAATCAAACATCATTGTAAATTGTTAATCATTTACTGTAAAATTGATTTTATACCACATATATGATTATCTGATTGATTTTGTTCTGTCTTTCTCAAAAAATAAAAATAAAAATCAGTAAGGGCGGCATATTGGCAAGCAATTGAAATGGTGGGTCCATAATTCTCTAGCAAGTTTGTAAGACTATATTGTTCAAACAGGACTAAGATAGTCCATTTAGGACTAAAAATAAATTTAATAGGAAAAAAGAAGATAAAAAGGAAGTTGGGAGTGCAATTGATGTTCAATCATATCCCAGATGGGGTCGAGATAGCGTTATTTTGAAGATTCATGCTGTCTCTTGCCTTCTTTACCTAAAATTTTTTGTTCTGGTTACGACTAACATTTCACATGTTGAACTTGGGGAACGTTATTATTATTAAAGTGCTTGTGTACTAGTAATTCTTTTTTCACCTTTTTTTTTAAAAAAAAAATCGGTTTCCTTTTTCTTTTCTTTTTTGGTATTTAAAGCAATTCTATCTGGGCATTGTCAAACACTTATTGTGGACACTTAATTATTTCATGGAGAATTCTAATTTTAGTTTGCCAATAGACCAAACCCTGTTGGTTAATTTTTTTTATAACAAAATTGGTTTTCTTTTTCTTTTTTCTTTTTTCTTTTTGCTTGCATTAGAGGAAATTTTATAGGGGAACCGTCAAATACTTATTGTGGACACCTATTTCAGGGAGAATTCGAACCTTAATTTGCCTCGTTATAAGAGAGCCACTTCCCTAGACCAAACCCTGTTGGTTAATTTGTGTGCTCTCGTTAAGTATTGTCTTACTTGGCTTCTCTTTTTGGTGGGATTTGGGCTTTTGGGCATTCTCTATTATCTTTATTTTCTTCTACTTTTATGGAAAAACAAATCATACAAAAAAATCTAATAATGAGTAGAATAGTTGGCTAAGGCATCGATCTTCATCCAAAAAATAAGGAGTTTCAATATTCACGGGTCGATGTGAGGGCCTTGTTGGTGGGCGATTGTAATACCCGGATAAATAAAATGGCTATTTTTGATAAGTGAATATGTGATATCAATTTCTATATTGACTTTATCGTATATATAAGGGAAAAATCTCTTAGAAATTGGGGAAAAAGATTAAAGGGTCAAAATGACCAAAATACCCCTGGAATGCTTAGATAACTTAGGAAAATTGTGAAAAATCCTAAAAAGCAGTAAAATAATTATTAAAATTGAGAGAGTATATTATATCTAATTTTAGTAATTTAATAAATTATAAACTTTGAAAAATTGAGAAGGAATGTTCAAAAAGTATTGAAATGACCAAAATACCCTCGTAAATTCTAAAATAATGCAGAAGACATGGAAACAAAGATGTCAGTGCAAAAGTTATAGGGTAATGAGTCATTCTAATTAAGAAAATTATCAAATATTGTTAAGAAGTCAATTAAGTAATTACTGGTTAATTACTTAAGCATAAGCAAAGGAAATCCATGAATAATTATATAAAACCCTAAAATTAGTGGTTTTTGGCTTAAAATTAGTAAAAACATATTTGCTAATTAATTGATAATTTTTGAGAAAAATGGACGAGTTTAGGTATTTTTAAGCCTAAATACAAGAATGGACCAATTAAGTAATTTTGTGGAATTTTTGAGAAAATTAAAATAAATAAATCATTAAATAATTAATTAAATAAAAAATAAATATTTATTAATTATAAATTAGGGCCAGACGAAATTTGCAAAGGGAAAATGAAGATAAGAACAAATTTAAAATATCATGATATTATTGCAAAAGTTGTATTATTTTATTATATAATTAATTAGAGTGAATAGTAAAAAATAAATAGAAACGGATCCTATCTAGAGAGCCAGGAATAGGATTTCCAAATTCAAGATAAAATATTGATCAGTGGATTTTTATCTTCCGTTAGACTCTTCCGGAAGTTAATTCGAAGCCGATAGAGCATTTTCCTAATAAGACGAAATAGGGAAAAATGCAGATAAGTCACATTTTGGATCTGAAGAAAATAAATTCTAACTCAACATCTGGAAATGAGTTTGGAATTATCTGGACATATTTGGAATCAGTGAATTTTTGTCCAGAGGTTGATGATTCCGGAAATTCGTTTAAATAGCAAACACGTTTTTCAGTAAAACTTCCGTCAGTAGGAGAAGACCTAGACAGAGTTAAAAAGTTAGTTAGAATAGACATTTCTAATGAGGAATGAATTGTCTTGGAATTGTATAATCCAGAATTTTGAGATTTTCCGAAATTACGCGAATCGGACACCGATCGGGGAAATTCTATCGGTGCGGGCATAAAGCAACTTTGAGTCACCATTTTGGACCAATCCTTGGCTGCCAACTCAGCCCCTTAGGTCGGCCAAGAGAGAAGGAGAAGAGCAAAAACTTGTTTCCAAAGTTATGTTTTGGACGGTCCAAATCGCTTCTCACAAAGTTGATCCGACGGCCGAAATCCTACAAGCTTTCCTATAAATACCCCCCTCCCTTTGGTTTTTCACACCATTTCTTTGTGAAATCCGAAATCTAGAGAGAGGTTTAGAGAGAGAAGCTCTGGGGAAAAAAGCAGCGAAGCTCTGGGTAAGTTTTTCGGTACCAAGCTTTAAGCTTTCGTAGTTCTTTCAATAGTAGGGAAGTAATGTTAGAATAGCCTTTAATCTTTCAAGTATGATTAGATATCATATGATAGGGCTATTTTAGTCTAGAATTTCGAAAATTATGATTGGGTCGAAGTTCTAGCAAAATTTTGGAAAATCGGAGCCAAAGTAATGAAGTGCTGGCGAAATTCCGCCAATTAGGGGTATAGGGGAAAAATGGTAATTTTTACCTAAAATGCCAGTTATAATGACAAATCACTAATGAAAGTGATATTACTCTTATAGGATATCAGAAACTCTGATCTGCTGCCGTTACGCTGCCTGACGTGCCGCTGTTGGACGTTTCGCAATTTTCCGTAAAAAGTACGTTTCCTGCCAGAAGTACCTAATACCATCAACGAAGGTACGGACGCGTACTGTAACACTAATCTTGTGCTGCTTAAATGCATATATGTGATAGATACGTTCGTAGACCGTTATATAGACAGTTTTACATGGGTTATAGTCATAATAATGCCGTTATGTTTTCCTAGCGCTGAGGACACGAGTGGTATCGTGGCACAGGTGAATAGTGAAGGCTGTTGTTGTTGTTATTACCTTATGAGGCTTTACATATTGCTCTGTGCTTATGTTCTGTCGTCATATTGATCATACGATGTACTGTATGGATCTATACTTGTTGTATTGTCCATAATATCATTGTCTCGTATCTTGTTTTGTTTGAGCATGAGGTTACTGCTACTCGAGATTCAATGTGGTAAATTGAATCTCGGCTATAGCTTCAGTCCGGAGGACCACGGATCGGAGATCGAGGCAAGCGGCAGGAGTAGGCTTGTTATTTATTTTCCGAACCCTAGGATTACTGTAATCATTACAATGTTACACTATGGTTGAAGTTTGTTATGAATCAGTTACTCTTTCGCTCCATTGCTCTACTCTGATTGAAAAAAAAAATTCTGCTTTTAAAATGGGATGTTACAGCGATTTATAAGTATATATCTTTGTAAGCGCTCTTTAACCCAGGAGACATATTCTGACCCTTATGAGATACCGGTGTCTACCCCAGCTAAACTTTCTTGTACCAAAAAAAAAATAAAAAATAAAATCATACAAGAAATGGTAACATGCCGACATAATTAGGTGATGGGGAAAATGATGATCAAGTGTTTAAACTTTTGATCATTAGTCTCCTTGATCATTTTTCTTTCATGCATTTGCGATGAATATAAATTAATTATAATCTAAAAAAAAAAAAGATAATGATTACTTGTAATTTAATGACCCTTAGCTGAGAGGTCCTTCTGCCAGCTTTAATTTAGTGGTGTTGGCTGGCAAAGGTGACTTTGTTAGGTTCTATCAAAATCACAGTTAACTTTAACAAACATATTTCCAAACGGAAGGAGATATTCTGCTCATCACTCTCTACCAATCCCTCCCCATCTTTGATCCTCCTGACTGTCAAAATCTTGATCCAAGGGCACAGAAATTTTTTTAAAAAAAGCGCATGCGGTAAAATTTACCGTATGCAGTTTTAAAAAAAATTATTCTGGGGCCTTGGATCAAGATTTGGACGGCCATGATTTGTTGATAATGAGGGATGGGTAGAGAGCCAATAATGGGAGGATCCGGACTCATTTCCAAACACATATAGTTTTATGTTTGGATGGAGAGAAAATTAGAGGGAGAAAACTAGAAGAGAAAACCATCAAAAATAGTAAATATTTGTACTATTTATAAAAATTTTATTTCATAGTATTTCATCTCCCTATTTTCCCCTACTTTTCTCTCCATCCAAATATAGGATAAATGTTTATTTGGACAGAGAGAAAATATGGAAGAGAATACTTTAACAAAAATGAAGTATTTATGAAAGTTTTTCTTCCTAATATTTTATTCTCCCATTTTTTTCCTTATACAAGTAAAGAGTAAAAAGTTGATAACCATCATTAGCTGCAAGTGTTTGGCAAATTCTCCAATCCTTAATATAAGACATTTGATGGGTTGTCTTAGTTCTAAATATAAGACATAATTTTTAAATTTATCATTATTTTTCTAATTTACCCTTTATTTATGCTCCCTCAATAGTAATCAATGAGCAAGGGTAATGAGTGAATTAAGTAATATAATTATCGTATTTTAGAAAATATATATCATATTAACTAACCTAACAATCTCTTTAATCTAATTAAATTAAGTAAATATATTTTATATTAAGGATTCGAGAGAATAGTAGAGAAGAAAAGAGATGGAAATTAATTCCTCCCATCATTTGTAGCATATCACGGGACAGATTTGAAACTATTCAGAAGATTCGAACAATGCCTCGTAGAAGATGAATATATGCAGTTGAAATTAAAGATACTTGTAAAGAAGACTAACAGTTACCCCTATGGTCGAAAAAAAGAAAGAAAGAAGAATTGATTTAGTTCTTTTAACAAGATTCAATCTAAGGATGTCTGAATATTGAATCCATTTTTATGAATGTTATGTTAATTAATTTCTATTCTCCCTCATTTTTTCCCCATACATACACTTTCATCTTTTTTTCCCTTATTTCTATCCCACTTACCGTGTTAAAAATAAGGGTATATTTGGAAAAAAAATACTTCTTATGTATTTATTATTTTTAATAGATTTTCAAAACCACACAATTCAATTATGTGAATTTTATAAAAAAGACTGCTTGAGGGAGTTCGTGTCAGACTGTTAATATTCTTGAATAGGCAAATGGGTGTGTGATGGTTTGAGCGAAGAAGACAAAAGATTAAGGTGGGTGCATTGTGGAGGGTTAAAGTTGAGACTTATCTGAAGATACAGTATTAAGGTGGAAAATGGAATGATTAAAACTAAAGTGTGTGGCAAATTTGGGCCCACGAATTGCCATAAGCAAGAGATAGTTGAGCTTTGCCGAACAAACCCCTCAAAAGAAGGAATGAGATTAAAAAAGTGTATAATAAAGAGAGAGGAAAAAAGTACTACTGAATGGTGGAGTGGCCATCATAATTTTTGTTTGAGAAGTGTAAAAAAGAGTAAAAGAGAGAGAGAGAAAGAGATTGTTAAGCACTGCTAGAAGCAAGAACTTTGACATTGGCACCATTTTTGGAATGCGGCTCCTTTCTTTTTCTTTGGATTCTCTTGTTCAACTTTTTTATTATGGTCAAAATTCCCCCTATTTTTCTTGTTTTACTTTGATTTTTTTTTTTTTTTAAAAAAAACCTTGTATGCCCTATGGAATATAACAAAATAGAACAGGCTCAGTTATAAATAATGCTCCCTATTTTATTTCATAATCTGGTAAACCTTTACTTATGTACATTTTAATGTAGGTACTATGTAATCTCATTTTCTTGTTAATATCATTTTGATTTTAAATCAAAAATAGTTATAAATAACATGATTTGTCTTTTTAATATATATATATATATATATATATATATATATATTGAAATAATTATTTACGATTTGATATTATGACTTATGAGGTCAAATTCAAATACTCCCTCTATTTATAAATATAAGGTATAATTTTTTTTAGATGTTAAAGAACCTAAATATATTACTTAATTATAGTATATGTTATTTATCATTAAATCATATATTAGTTTATAAATAAGACAAATTACTTTGGAGAAAAAACTATATACATAAATATTATTTATCTTTCTTAATCTCTTTAAAAAAAATCAATTAGATCTTATATTTAAAAGTAGATGTAGTATTGTTTTGTCTGATTATTATTTTAGAAGTGGGAGTCCGGGGAAAATTAAGCATTTTCTTAAACCGTAGGTATGGCCTCCTTAAAATTATGTATTTTCATCGAAGTGCTCTTGAAGGCTTTTCATTAAGAATTTTTGTTTTTTTTGAGTGTGGTCCTTAACTTTCCATCAATTATTCTCATTCACCGATAATTAAGTAATGAATCCATTCACAGTCCCAAGCCCCAAGCTGTTCGAAAAACTTCAAACCCTTGAGTCTTGGACTCTACTCGTTTACTCACACACACCTACATTACCTGTTCGTAGTTGAGTTGTTCATTAATTAAGGATTAAATGTACCAACAAGTCAGGTAAAAAAAATGCAATAAAATTGTTAGTTTAAATGGTAAAGGGTCTCATCTGGTAAGGGGAGAATACAAGTTCAAATCTTTGAAAGAAATCTTTTTAAGAGGGGTGAAAACTCTTTGTGCTCTAAGCCTTAATAGGGGAAATCCTTAACCAAGAAAGATTTGTAGTTGAGTTGTTCATTAATTAAGGATTAAATGCACCAACAAGTCAGGTGAAAAAATGCATTAAAATTGTTGGTTCAGATGATGAGCGGTCTGGTCTTGTAAGGAGGAGAATACAAGTTCAAATCTTCTTAAAAGAATCTTATTAAGAGGGGTGAAACCCTTTGCGCTCTATGTTTTAAGATGGGAAACACTTAACCAAAAAAAATAAATAAACGGATTATAATTATTACCCCCTCCCTGTACATGTATGACTTAGTTTGGGGTGAATTGTTACACATAAGTAATTTGGAAAAATCATGTCATCATATATGTTGTAATTAAATAATTTATTTAACTTATTTAATATTCTGAAATTAAATAAATATGTCTTATTACATCATATACTACAAGAGTATTATTCAGTAAGTAGAGTAATTTTTAATCACACAATATCTAAAGAATGAGTAGCAATGGTTTTTTTTTTTCCCAGAATGAGTAGCAACGTTCTGCTTCATAAATATTACAAAGCTTAACAGTTAAGCCTTAACTTATTATAAATTCTATATTTTATGATCAATATCAATATGACTACTATTACGTTAGTTTTTGAATTACTGATCTCTAAAGATTTGGATTAATTATCTGTTGAAATTGCTTAGTTTTAGTTTGAAGTTAGTAACAAAAATAGCCTCAATATAAGAAATGAAAAATTAAGAAAACAAAGAACAGGTTTAAATTTATAGAGGAATGGAAATTTTAGAGGAAATGTTTTCTTGGTTCATGGAATTGGGTCATTCCATCCACTAACGACCGTAACGGCGTCTTGTCTCCCACCAGCCACTACTCCATCGCTTTGGAGGAGACTTTCTTTATACTTTTACCTTTAAAAAGACACACTAGAAAGACTTCATTTTTGGGGCCATACTTTTATCATTAAAAATCAAAGACTAAAGAAAATATTAGGGAGAATAATAACTTTGAGATTATAAAATCTCAAATCAAGTACTATTGTAAAATGAATTGTGAATTGTCAATCAATTATTGGTAACAAAATTTATTTAGATTTTTTTTAAAAAAAAAAAAAAAAATCTTCGGTAAAATGATCAATATATTAAGAAGAAGCAATTAAAGGTACATCGAAAAACGACAGAAAGTAAATGGAGAAATATGTAAGAGGCTCTTTAGGCTTTAGTCCAATCAATCATTGATCTTTACCCATAGTAATGAAGATTTTCTACCACCAAAATCCATTGCGTTGTCAAGTCATATGCCAATCTTGGCGAACCACTTCTTGGACTCATCTCTACACATTCAATGCAAGAGATTGATCACACTTGAACACATGGATTTTATAATTTCATCCGTTTTGCCCTTTTGTTATTGTATGGCATTCACTGCTTCAGACCCAATTAGCTTTTCATTAGCGGCCACCAATCAAGACTTGATGCTCGTCTTTATTTACCGACCATCAATTATTGAACACTAACACAGTGATTACATTTTGTTTATATTAATTTCCATGATTTTTTCCCCCTCATAATTCGTTCACTCGATAAACCTTATATGTTGGGTTGATAAGTACTACTTCTTGTTTAAAATATAAGAGCTAAATAATTAAATTAAGTAATTCAAAAAATTAATTAAAAAGAATAAATATAAAAAAATAACTTACTTTCCTAAAAAAAAAACCCTATTTTATGGAGTGGGTCAGTGGGAGAGGGTGAGTGGAAATAGAGATGAGAAAGAATAAGTGAAAAGAAAAAGGTGATAGATGCATATAGTTAATTAGGGATAAAATTAGAAAAAGATATATATTAAATGATAGAGTAAAAAATAAAGTGATCTTATATTAAAAAAAAATCAAACTCGTCACAAGTATCACTCTTAATTTTAAACAAGAAGCAATACATACTCCTCTTTCAAAATATTTTCTACTTTCTCGTGCTGATGTTGTGGGATTGGTTGTTATATCCTTCTATTCTTCCAATTAGTTTGGTTTTACTTTCAGGTCATGATTATGCCATTTCTTCTTCTTCTTTATGGTTTTTCTGCCTCGTAGGCTTCCAAGTTGTGTTGGGTAGGTTTTTGGTTGATGAAACTCATTTCTCATTTCTCATGCATCTTTTTATTTTTTTACCTTTTTATTGAAATGAAATTTTCTTTTTGTCAAAAAAAATAATATTATTCTTATTATCCTATTTGTAACTAATTTCTAACATATTTTTATCAAAATTAAAAATAATCTTGAATTTCATTCATTCTACCTTAAAAATTAATAATTTGCCTTAAAAAAGTCTACACATGATATTTGAAGGGAAAAATTTTATATTCATATGAAAAATTTAATGACATTACATTACTTACAAATAACAAGAAAAAAAAACTTCCCTATTTTTTTATAAATAGAACTAGATGAGTATTTTATAATTAAATAAGTGTATATGGTTAGATATGTTTAGTTACATTTAGGAATATCATCATTACTTATTTAATTATCATTTATATTGGAGTATTTCTTTCTCTGTAGTCAATTATCGAATAAAAAGGAATGTTTCAGTAAATCTAGCTAGGAATATCCTTTTTAAATGAAGAAAAAATGTTAAATAAAAATTAAAAAGAAAGTATCACTTGCTTCAAGGTGGAGGATTCGAGCAACAGCAGCCACCGCCCACCATCAATGAAGGGAAATATTTTTATTTTTGCATTGGGGAGCAACGCTCCATGGTAGGAATCAATCCTTGAAGGTGAAGCCCAGTTAAGACTGACACCTATGCCATCTGCACTACTGAGGCGCTGGTGGCAATGTCTGTCTTGGGTCATGGAAGCAAAAGCACTACTATAAGCTTGAAGAAGGGAAGGAGCAAAAATGAATTACGGGTTATGAAATTGCAAATCTTGACCTTTCTTTCTTTCGTGTTTTTTTTTTTTTAATGAGAGATGAATTATACAGGAGGAAAATTAATTGCATTAGGGAAGATAGAATGCACATAAAGAAAGATAGTTTGCATATAAGAAGATCAATTGTATAAATGGAATATCATTGGCACATAAGAGAAGATAGTTTGCACCAAGAGAAGATAGTTTGCACAAAATATAATTTGCACATTTGATACTAATAATTTCGCACAAGGAAAATAGATTGTACAAATGGGAAGATGATTTGTATTAAGGAATATGTATTGCATAAAGGGAAAATCGTTTGCGATTCAAGGGAGATAGTTTGCATAAAATGTAATTTACACATCAAGGGCTACTTTTCAATATAAGGGAAGATAGATTGCATATAGGGAAAATGAATTGCACACAAAGGAAGATAGATAACACAAAAGTAAGATGAATTGCATAAAGTTTTCTTTAAGGGTAAATTTGTCTTTCTCCTATCACAATTATTTATACTCAAGGACCTCACACCTTTAAATAATTCTAGGTCTTGTTTCACAAATAAATTTTTAGATATGGATTTATGGGCATTTTTTCAAATAAAATTTTACATTTGAATACAAAATTTACTAGTTTGGCTTATGTATAAATTTTTTTTTTAAATTCTTTCTCTACTTTAATTATAAATAATAACTGAAGAGAATAATGTGTAGGAGTTAATTGGAGAGGGGATAAAAGTAGGAGATTCAGAAAAAAAGATATCACGTCCCACACGAATTAAGGAGAAGGACGCGTGAACAATGAGGCGTGCAGCTGGATAAAGTGCATATAATTGAAGAAAGATAAAGAGAACGTTAATGTATGGGTTAAGGTGTGATTTGACCAATAAATTATTGGCTCAGGAGCGTCCAACACAATTAACTATTAAGTGAACTAAAAATACCAACAAACTTTTAAAAAGGTGCAGTCAGCACAAAAAAAAGTTTTACTCAGGGCGCCTAGCACAACGCCGTTAAACAAAAATTTAACGTCCGTTATCTAAGGTGCAAATTGGCCAACGAACTTTTACCGTAGGAGCTCCCAACACAAAAAAGTTTTACTCAGGAGCGCCAGCACAAAATTCTAAATTTTACTAAATTAAATAATTTTTTTCTCAATTGTCATTATTTAAAACTACTTGTATAGATATCTATGGACAAAAATTACTCATTCTTCAATTTTGCCAAAATTATAATTTTCTAAAATAAAAAAAATTTGCTAATTAAAAATATAATTATATGATTTAAATAAAGGGAAAATCCCATATAAAGCTATTTGAAATAGGAAAATTCTAAATTAGGTTGGTAAACCTAATAAATCCCTAATTAAGTTATCGACCCAATTTGGTATTTTAAAATATAGGTAAATTGACTTTATTACACCCTCATAATCTTCTCTATCCTCTTTGCTTTTGAAAGAATTCAATTGGTCTTTAATTTAGTTTTTTAATAAGTGTGCATACATATTAACATTAATATATAATAAAATAAAATATTATTCATTTAAACCAAATGAGTTTTGTGTTCAGGAAGAATGAGTAAGAATGTTTTGAGTAAAAAAAAAATGCATAACACCGTTATCAATTAAACGTTTTTATTAAAATTTTGAAAAATTTTATTTTTGAAAGAACTCAAATTAGTTTTTTGTCAATAAAAAATCAATCTTCATTAATCACACAATTTTACTTATGTAATATATAGTTTTTTTTTTTACGTTAATAAATATATTTTCTTTTAAAAATTCATTAATGAAAATATTTGATATGCACTTTGCTATATCAAACAAGTTATTTTTTATATTAACATTTTTTTTCTCAGGAAGCAAAAAATCAAGTAAAAAATAATTTTTTTATTCTCAATGTTCAACTAGAAATCATTTAATTAATATTGGGGCTAACACTTTTTTTTTGAATTATTCCTGATCATTCTTCCACAAAACATAAAATTTCTTTGATCTAAGTTAATCTTTTTTATTTTATTATATATTAATGTTTATATATTTACACTTATTATAAAAATAAGTTAAAAGGCATTGAAACCCTTTTAAGATGAGAGAGGAGACTATGAGAGGGCAGTAACGTCATTTAATCTAAATTTTGAAATTCTAAATTGGGTTGATAACTTAATTAGAGATTTATTGAATTTACCAACCTAATTTAGAATTTCCCTATTTCAAGCAACTTTATATGGAATTCTCCCTTAAATAAAACTCAAGGTGTTTTATAGTTTATTATATATGTTAAACAAAAAAAAAAATTATATGATTTATTTTTATTCTAGAAGAAATTTATGTGAGTTAAAAATTCATTTAATGTTAATAAAATTTTTGTAGGCCAAGTTGCTCCTTAACCTATTATTAAATTGTCTTTCATCAAACCTCTTAAGTTATCTTTTTTTCCCCAACAAGTCCCATATTCATATAATTAATAGATTATTTAATTAACAAATATATCATTAAGTTGTCAGATTTATATTATTAAGTATCAATGTTGATATCCATTAAGCTCTTTTTATAAAAATAAAAATTAAACTCATTTAATTTCTTTTAGGATATAATAGATTTTTTAAATTTTATTAACATTAAATGAATTTTTAACTCACATAATTTTCTTCTAAAATAAAAATAAATCATATTTGTTTTGTTTAACATATATAATAAACTATAAAACACATTGAGTTTTATTTAAATCATATAATTATATTTTTAATTAAAAAAATTGTTTATTTTAACAAATTATAATTTTGACAAAATTGAAGAATGAGTAATTTTTGTCCATAGATATCTATACAAGTAGTTTTGAATAATGACAATTGAGAAAAAAATTATTTAATTTAGTAAAATTTAGAATTTTGTGTTGGGTGCTCTTGAGTAAAACTTTTTTATGCTGGGCGCTCCCGGGGTAAAAGTTCATTGGCCAATCTGCATCTTAGATAACAGACGTTAACTTTTTCTAACGGCGTTATGCTGACTGTACCTTTTTAAAAGTTTGTTGGTATTTTTGGTTCATTTAATAGTTAATTGTGTTGGACGCTCTTGAGCCAATAGTTTATTGGCCAAATCACACCTTAACACTTGATGTATTGAGCTCACGTGAATGTTTTGTACTTCGTTATTTGTTATTTGTTTTTTTCTTTGGGGAAAATCGTATTCAGGTCGACAGGAAAAAGTAATAAAAAACAATTCATTATAGTTCCTCTGTAAAAAAAACTTTCTAGACATGGTAGGGATATAAATTCAAATTACCTTCTTATTTTTATATTAACATTTTTTTTCTCAGGAAGCAAAAAATCAAGTAAAAAATAATTTTTTTATTCTCAATGTTCAACTAGAAATCATTTAATTAATATTGGGGCTAACACTTTTTTTTTGAATTATTCCTGATCATTCTTCCACAAAACATAAAATTTCTTTGATCTAAGTTAATCTTTTTATTTTATTATATATTAATGTTTATATATTTACACTTATTATAAAAATAAGTTAAAAGGCATTGAAACCCTTTTAAGATGAGAGAGGAGACTATGAGAGGGCAAGAACGTCATTTAATCTAAATTTTGAAATTCTAAATTGGGTTGATAACTTAATTAGAGATTTATTGAATTTACCAACCTAATTTAGAATTTCCCTATTTCAAGCAACTTTATATGGAATTCTCCTTAAATAAAACTCAAGGTGTTTTATAGTTTATTATATATGTTAAACAAAAAAAAAAATTATATGATTTATTTTTATTCTAGAAGAAATTTATGTGAGTTAAAAATTCATTTAATGTTAATAAAATTTTTGTAGGCCAAGTTGCTCCTTAACCTATTATTAAATTGTCTTTCATCAAACCTCTTAAGTTATCTTTTTTTTTCCCCAACAAGTCCCATATTCATATAATTAATAGATTATTTAATTAACAAATATATCATTAAGTTGTCAGATTTATATTATTAAGTATCAATGTTGATATCCATTAAGCTCTTTTTATAAAAATAAAAATTAAACTCATTTAATTTCTTTTAGGATATAATAGATTTTTTAAATTTTATTAACATTAAATGAATTTTTTAACTCACATAATTTTCTTCTAAAATGAAAATAAATCATATTTGTTTTGTTTAACATATATAATAAACTATAAAACACATTGAGTTTTATTTAAATCATATAATTATATTTTTAATTAAAAAAATTGTTTATTTTAACAAATTATAATTTTGACAAAATTGAAGAATGAGTAATTTTTGTCCATAGATATCTATACAAGTAGTTTTGAATAATGACAATTGAGAAAAAAATTATTTAATTTAGTAAAATTTAGAATTTTGTGTTGGGTGCTCTTGAGTAAAACTTTTTTATGCTGGGCGCTCCCGGGGTAAAAGTTCATTGGCCAATCTGCATCTTAGATAACAGACGTTAACTTTTTCTAACGGCGTTATGCTGACTGTACCTTTTTAAAAGTTTGTTGGTATTTTTGGTTCATTTAATAGTTAATTGTGTTGGACGCTCTTGAGCCAATAGTTTATTGGCCAAATCACACCTTAACACTTGATGTATTGAGCTCACGTGAATGTTTTGTACTTCGTTATTTGTTATTTGTTTTTTTCTTTGGGGAAAATCGTATTCAGGTCGACAGGAAAAAGTAATAAAAAACAATTCATTATAGTTCCTCTGTAAAAAAAACTTTCTAGACATGGTAGGGATATAAATTCAAATTACCTTCTTATTTTTAATAATTGATATTTGAATATTATATAATATTAAGTTATATGATCAGATATAAGTATTTGTCAATCGACATTCTATGACTCGTTAATATAGACATATCCAATTGTCAACGAGAGTTGTTTTAATTAACATAGATGACTTGTCAATAGCACTCTATGACTTATCAATATAGTTACGTTCACTTGTCAACAAGAACTGTTTTACATTGTATAGGCTTATCAATTGCTACTCTTTGACCTATCATTGTAAGCCTAAAAAGTAGTCAAAATATGAATAAGCACTTGTCAATGTATAACTTGTCATTACATGCACTTAAACTTGCAATGGAGAAAGTAATATAGTTATTGGTATCTGTTCTATGTAGATTGACAGAGATGTCTAGCCCACAGGATTAGTAGATTAATATAAGATCGGATGACTCTCTTCAAGATATCTATGAATGAGATATCTAGAAGTATAGTAGATCACTGTGTACGAATAAGGCTTTTGCCAAAGAGGGTGGTGTATGCACACAGTGACGACTGAATGATAAATGAGAGAGAATAATCATACCTTTAAGGTTTACCTCCTATTTATAGAGTTTACCTGTAGAGTTTGGACTTATGGGCTTCTGTGCCTCCAAGCCCAAGTGTTATGCCGCCATATCTAGGTCATAATCTTTGATTAGTATCCTCCTTGATTATAGGTGGATTTTGATGTAAATTGCCCCTTGTTGGGTCATACATCAAATGGGCCTCATAGGGGTCCATAACAGTCGCCCCTTAGCCTAGTAGTCAAGGTCTTTGAGCTGCTGGGATGCATTTATTAGTTACCCCGTATATTATATCTGAGTTGTTACAACTTACTTGATTTTCATTCAGCTTTTATCTAAGTTTCAACGAACTCCGGATTCACTTGTGTTCCACTTGTGAATTGCTCCTAGAAATATAATCCGGGTTAATTCATTTTGAAACAACTTTATTTATCCCCTTTCCATGATTGTTAGGATCTCTTCTACATCATAAGTCCAAGTTTCTGGGTTTATCTGTTTTAGCAACAGGTTTCCCCCCAATCTGAATTATGATGAAGAAGAATAGGCTCAATATACTTGTCCTTCATTCGTTCTCCGATCTCATTTACATTGATCTCGATCATTGATAAACGTATACTCTCAGTAATGTAATGACTGTTTAGCAGCCACTTTCAACCACAACATGCCTTCTTTGAAAAGTAATGCAATGACTGTTATATATTTTTATATTTTTTTAGGGTTTTTTGTCATAATAATTAAGTTTAAAATGTATCTTTTGTAACTAAAGGCGTTTGTATGAAATTAACGTTGAAAAAGAGCAAAATGTCATAGATTTTGTTATTTACCTTCATTGATTTTTGAAATATAAGGTATTTTATTTTGGGTTTATTTTTCTGAAGATCAGTTTGGGAAAAATTACAACAAAGAACCCAAAATTTCTAGAAACTGCCAATGGTTAAAAAAGAGTTAGAGAAAATCACATAAAAGGGCCCATAAGTTTTGACAAATGTAGTATTCCCATAAAAGTTTTCATGTTTTCTGTTTAGTCCCTCCACAAACTTTCAGATCTTCCATTTAGTCCCTTTGTCAAAATGTAGGGATCCGATTGATTAAGGGGACTTGACTCGGAAGAGCTATGACCCGGCAAGCTTAAGGGTCTGTTTGGTTTGAGGGGAGAGGATGGAGGGATTTTGACCCCTCCCTTCGTTTGATTGACCATGTTTTTTGGGAGGGGAGGGGAATTTTTTTAAAAAGTTTTCCTCTTTCCCCCCTCAAAAAGCCCCCCAAATAGAACGGATTTGGAGGGATCATAAAAATTGGTGTCTCAATGGACTAAGATGCCTCTAGAATTTTTCTATTATTCCTAAAATACCCTTATATCCCTTTTTAACTCGATGCACTGATGCAGAGCTGGGAAGCCTATTCCTATTCGACAGCTTAGCTAGTTACGGTGAGGCGAGAGGGCGAAGACTAACTATACACTAGTGGAAAAAATGATTTTAAGACCGGACGAAACAGGTATATTAGGAGCGGACCCACGACAGGTCTTGTTCCAGGCGGTATTAAAAGTCACCCTATTAAGACCGGATTTTGAACCGGTCTTAAAGAGTTTCTTTAAGACCGGACATTTTAAACATTCGGTCTTAAAATTCGTACTAAATAGATCTGAAATATTTTTTGTTCGGTCCTAAAACTCAAACTTTAAGACCGGACAAAAACTAGACAGCTCTTAAAATATCCGAATATTAAGACCGGACAAAAATAAACCCGGTCCTAAAAATAGTAATATCCTAGACCCAATTGAACATTTAAGACCGTCTTATTTATTTGCGCTCTAAATTTTCCCGAATTTTTTTCCTGTTCGTTCTTCCCGATCATATATAATACACAAAAATCCACCATCCAAAACAACACATAAAAGTCGATATACTTTAAGCTACAAGCTATGAACATGAATAAATTGAATTGGGAAAAAAAATACAAATAATTATCCACCATGAGTTATGTGGCCTTAAGTCTACAACAGCTAAAGTAATTTATACAATAAGCTAAGATATATAACTAATTACAATCACAATGAGTTACAATACATCACGTAAATCAACATACATGTAGTCCAAGATATTATTCACCATGCCTTCATCTGATTCCCACCCAACAACGTAACATGCATCCTCTTTTATAACATGCCCCTTTGAATCGGATCCTGCCACAAAAACAAAACAAGAACAAATTCATAGTCAGCGTGACATTATATTGTTTAATTAAGAACGTAACATAGAAGGAATATATAATACATATAGTTAAAACCTTAAAGTTTTCTAAGAATTCTGCATATGAATATTACCTTATGAATTGACTCTTTTATAAAGTGATATCCTCCCATATCCCTTCTTGATGATCATTTCTTATGCCGGGTTCATTATCCGCTTCATCTTCTTCGTTCATGTCCGGTAGACCCCTTGAAAAAGGAGTACTATCAGGAAGACCATAATTTGAATGACTTTCCTCATCAATATCAATGACCCCCTTTCCTTGGAGAGCTACAGACCACATTTTATTTTCTTGATCGGTGATATAGAACAATTGTTTCGCATGGTCTGCCATAATAAAAGGTTCATCTCCAAAACTTCTACTATTGACATCGACTAAAGTAAATCCTAGCCGATCGATCTGAACACCATTATTGACATTAACCCACTTGCATTTGAAGATGGGAAATCTAATTTTGACATAGTCCACCTCCCAAATCTCTTCAATAACCCCATAATATGGCATGACAGCCAATTTAGGCCTCTTGTCTTTCGAACCGGAGAAGTGCATAGATTCAGCCTCTAACATAACACCACCGTTCGACTGTGCTCCTATCATCTAGGGACTTCGTGTAAAATGTATAACCATTGATCACATACGAATTCCAACTTATGACTTCAACCTCGGGACCACGTGCTAACCATTTCATTGTGTCGAAACACATTCAGATCCTCGACCTTTTTTTGAACCATTTTGCAAAAGTTCTCATTATGCTCCCTAATCAACATTTGTTCGGTCATTCGATGGTTTTCTTTCCTTACACCTCTTTATGTGCAGATATGCTGGCTTGAACTTCATCAACATTATTCAAGATGTATAAGTGGACTTGTGACAATTCATCAGGATCCACACTCTTTACCGAAGCCCTACGTCTACCCCCTTTAGCATGCTGACGTTTTGGAAGGCCAATATGTCTTACTTTGGCCAAATAATTTTGACAAAATTCCATGGCCTCTTCAGAAACATATTTCTGAACAATTGATGCTTCCGGCCTGACGCGTTCTTCACATACCCTTTTAGGAATTTCATAGATCTTTCAATAGGGTACATCCACCGTAAATGGATAGGGCCGCACAACTTTATCTCCTCACTAGATGAACAATCGATGAACCATGATGTCAAAAATGAAGGAACAAAAAGCTTTTCAAGGTGGCACAAGATAAGATATCCTTCATTCTCCAATTCATCCAACTTTTCAATCTTGAACACTTTACTACAAACCACATTGAAGAAGAAACAAAGTCTAGTCAAACGACCAAGATCATATTCGGCGATCCTCAAATAGCTACTGGGAGTAGTCATTTGCATCAAGACATGACAACATGAGACTTTTGGCCTACTAATTTCAAGTCCTTCATCGAGACAAGCCTCTTAAAATTTGAAGAATACCCCGAGGGAACTTTTGTGCCATGTAAACACTCACAAAAGCTTTGTTTCTCATCCTTAGACAAAGTATGAGAAGCCCGGGGACAATAAGTTCTCTTCCCATATGGCCTTGGATGCAAGTCTTCGCGTATTCCCATTGCTTGCAAATCCAATCTTGCCTTCACACCATCCTTCGAACTACCTTGTATGTTGAGAAGCGTGCCCACAATACTATCACATACGTTCTTCTCCACATGCATGACATCAATACAGTGTCTCACATCAAGATTGCGCCAATAGGGAAGATCAAAGAATACAGATCTCTTCTTCCATATATATTTTTCTTTTCTACTCTTTCCAGGGCCCCGTCTAAGAAATCTCCTATGTCCAATATACACCGTCTTTCTTCCATGTTGAAGTTGATGGTAGCATGTGCCTTCTTCACAAACCGGACATGCTTTATGGCCTTTTACACTATACCTCGACAAGTTCCCATATACTGGGAAGTCGTTTATAGTACAAAATATCATGGCTCTCATTTTAAAGACCTCCTTCTTGAAAGAGTCAAAAACATCGACACCTTCTTCCCACAACTCCTTCAAGTCTTCGATCAAGGGCTCCAGTAAACATCTATGTCATTTCCGGTTGTTTTTGTCCCGAAATCAACATAGACAAAGATGATGTACTTTCGTTTCATGCATAACATAGGAGATAAGTTGTAAACAATCAAGAGTACAGGCCATGAGCTATGTATGCTGTTAAGGCTTCCATAGGGATTCATGCCATCCGTGCTAAGGGCAAGCCCGAGGTTCCTAGGTTCTTCGCCGGTTCGGAAATAATTGATCGATCTTCTTCCATTGAGAAGAATCGGCCGGATGTCGAAGCTGTCCATCTGAAATCCTCTCATCTGCGTGCCACCTCAGATTTTTTGCATCATTTTCATTCGCAAACAACCGCTTGAACCTTGGTATGATTGGAAGATACCACAACACTTTTGCAGGCCCCTTATCTGAAACATGGTTGCCTTGAACCCTAACGATATGTCTGAAAACCGAATCACCAACTCTATTTAAATGAAGAATATTAGGACCGGACGTATAATAAATCCTCGGTCCTAAACATTAAGCCTTATTTTAAAATTTAAAGTTAGGAGCGGACAACTAACAATTATACGGTCCTAAAGGTTTCGCAAACTATTATAAAAACGAAGTCTTGAATATTAGGACCGGACGTATAATAAATCCCCGGTCCTAAAAATTAAGCCTTATTTTAAAATTTAAAGTTAGGAGCGGACATCTAACAAATATACGGTCCTAAAGGTTTCGGCAAACTATTAAATAAACGAAGACTTTTAAGACCTGACAACTAACAAATATACGGTCCTAATATTTTAGCCGTATATTTTCTAGACTTTTAGGATCGGATATTTGACATATATACAGTCCTAAAAGTCTCTACCATTATTTTTTAGAATTAGACGAAGACTTTTAGGACCGGACATTTGTTAAATATACGGTCTTAAAATGGACGAAGACCTTTAGGACCGTACTTTTAACAAATATACGGTCCTAAAAGTCGCGAATACTTTTCATCCTGACTTAGCTTTTCTAAGACCAGTTTATACAGATATTCACAAAACACATAGCGTATGTGCTCCACTTCATCATCAGAAAATGGCTTTGTACAGGCAAACCTCCGTAACATGAAAGACAGAAACAGAAATAACATATTATTACGTGCATATTTCATATGTAACATTAAGCCATCAGTGACTGAATTCAGCCATAACATTTTACCCTTAAAGTGAATTTAGTCTTTTCTTCCGTCACAATATCATATATGTGTTTCATGACGTACAGGCCACATAAGTTCGATTCTTGCGGTTGCCGACGGGTCTAAAAATAACAATAAATATATATAAGAGCATATATAGCTTACTGACCAACTTCAGAAGGCAATTATGCCATGTCCAAATATGTACTAACCTTAATTTTGTGCCATTTAGGATCTGTGAGCTAAGGGCCACGCTTTTTTTTTACATCAACTTGGAAGGTCTTCATGCCACTATCACCAAAATCACAAATTTATCAGTAATGTTAACTGAAAATTCACAACAGAGATTTCAGACAAGACAATTAAAATGACATTCTTACTCGTTGATGATCTGCTTCAACACAAAGCGATGGATCCAGGTGAAGGGAGCATAAGAAGATAACATAATGCGACTCCATGTTCATGACAACCAACTGCCAGTGGTTACTGAAAATTCACAGCAGTAAAGTACTCAGTGATATATATATATATGTAGCATAATATAATTAAGTGAATTGCAGACAAGAATTGTGATATATATGTACTCGAGCCAGTATGGAAACAAGTACACCTTTCTTGGCACTTGACACAACCTCTTTGATATGTACTCCTGTCTCATTTCCAGATGTAGTGTTGTACTTGCATACACTGGGCACAAGAACCCAAAATCCAAAATTATGCCCTATTGAACCAGTTTCTCGTGCATGCACCTACAAGAATGACATCGATAAGGGAATTAGTATATATGTATGTGTGTCTAAACGGTGCATTTAAATTATGTAATCAAGGAAGAAGATACTTACTTCATAAATATTTGAACACATGGACTAGTAACCTCGCTTTCCAGAAGCAGCATGGACTCTACATCTTCATTATCAAAGTAAACTGGTTCAGGATTTGGGATGCCTACTACTTCATCAACAGCCACGATTTATCTTTAAACCATTTTTGGCTACCAAATCTTTTATTTTTTCCTTGGCCGTCAAGTTAGCAGTAGGGGATGGAACTTGAGGAGGGGTTGGAGCTTGAGGAGGGGATGGAGATTGAGGAGGGGTGAAGCTTGATGAGGGGGTGGAGCTTGAGGAGGAGTAGAGACATCTACAAGCTTCACTGGCCAAGAGATGAAGGTTCCCTTGACATCACTCACAAGCTTCAGCCCATCAGTTGGGAGAGGGACAGGTGCATCAAAGACCACCTCTTCAACTGACACTCTGACTTCATCATCAACCATTTGTTCGTGGTGTACAGTTGATCCCAAGTTGTGGACAATCCCTTTAGCAACCAATTGTCTATGACCATCACGATCCTCTACATACAGATGACAAGGTTGCTCTGACTGTCCAACAATACAGCTCCCTCTAGTGCTCGTCGCGCATAGGTGCAGCTGAAGGTGTCAAGGGATTCACACTGGTCTCTGGCCGAGAGCTCAGGAGGAACTTCATTTTCTCCATCTCCTCCTTCATCTTGCTCATCTCAGATTGAAACATCCTCAATGCAGCATCTTTCACCGCTGATTCCTCACTTAATTTGGCAAGCGTATGATCCATCTCCTCCCGGGTAACCATACTTTGTCTGTGGCGTTTGGATTTACCAAAGTATTGCTTTAGGCCTACCCGTCCTCCAATCCCCCTTACACGCCCCGAGTGATCTGGGTTTCCGGTCGGAGCGGTCAGAACATCATTCCTCCCGTCCGACGCAAAACAAAGAACTACACGAGTTTTTTCACTGTAGGCGCCGCTGACTTTTGCCGAATATACAACCACAGCTCCTCGCGACGTATTGGAGATGGCGGCTGGTCAACTACCGTAGAAGGATTGGATTCAGCTTCATCTTCCAATCTCTTCCGTTTGGCCGCCATCAAATCTTTTCGGCCTTTTCATATCCGCGCGAGAACCCCTGTGTGGGCAATCATTCTTTCTCCCAATCTCCTGATATTTTTCCCTTATTTTCTGTGAATCAGGATTGAAAACAACTATATATCAATTATGAATTCCAGCCATGTCACTAATAGAAATTAGAGAACTTCTGCTTGATATGAACGTCAAACATTAGTCAAATTCACTTCATCAAGTTTCAACATTTTACTTAAGGAAGATGTAGCATTGTAGAAGAAATTGGGAAAACCAAAGGAAAGGGAGTTGCAGATAACATACTTACTAACTAACAAAGAACGCCTAACCATTGCCATTACACGCTTTACATATCGACTTGCATGGAACTAGGACATGCTCCTCTCATGCAGACAAAGGCAGCAAATGTATACTTCTATTCACACACCAAACCATTTAACTAACAGGATTAGATGTACACAATAACATTCACATATCCGTACAGGTTAATAAGCAAACAAAAGTGCAAACAAAACTAAATATAAACTCACCGTAGCTTCGAGAGTGGTCCGCTTCTGAACAAATTGTTGCCAAGTTTGTTCATCAATAAATTTGTACTTGTCCCAGGGTTTATGGTCAGGCTGAACCTCGGCAAAAATACAAGTGTTAGCGAGAAAGGTCTTAAACTTCCTGAACCGCTCAAAGACAATAAGACAATGTTGAGTCTTTCAACTTCTCGTAATCGTGACGGTGAATGTAAGCCAGATAGTGTCCCACATAGGATCCTTTATTGTTTTTGGGTCCACATTTTTCCACTCATCTGTCAAAATGCTAACTTTGCTGCGTACTAGAGCGCCGACAAAACTAGTATATGTGCTTTTATTAGGACCGACAGGTTGCAAATTTTCATCAAAAAGAATCTCGAGCTTCGTCCCTAATTCCGACTAAGGGATACTTCCATCATTCGTGTGCCGCTTCTACCACGGCGTGCACGGCGCCGAGGAGGCTCAATGTGAGATGAAGAGGGTTCGTTCGTCCGACCCTCACAACCAAACCAAGATCCGTAGTTTCAGAACACGAGTGGAATCGTTTTCACCGTTCATTTTCAAGACAAGAAGAGAGGAATGCCTAAGAAAATGAGGGAGTAACAGAGGCTAACGGTACGCGGGGTGAGGAAGAGAGGTAATGCAACAGGAAGGGTTTCGCAACGTGAACAGGGATTCTTCAAATGAGAGTGACAAAGCTTCCGCGCGAAGTAACGTTTATTTGGCGCTTCATTTTTAAGACCAGACATATACCTATATACGGTCTTAAAAGATAACCTTTAAGATCGGTCTTTCTATATGTCCGGTCTTAAAATTAATTAATTTTTTATTCAAACTTTAGTACTGCCAAATTTTTGTCCTGGTCTTAAAAGTCTAACTTTTAAGACCGGTCATTCTCAGAACTATGGTCTTAACATTTATTAATTTTTTATTTAAACTTTAGTACCGGATAAATTTTAAGACCGGTCTTAAAAGTCAAAGTTTTAAGACCGGCTATTATATATGTTCGGTCTTAAAACTTTAATACCTTTATATTTATATTTTTCCGTATTATTTTGGAGTGTAGAAAATATAAGTCTGCCACCGGTCACAACTTTAGGACCGGCTGATACTTAGTCCTATCTTAATGAGGCGTCCTTCATTGTGTAGAAGTTCTTTTTATTTACAAAACAAACACCGGCCACACCATTAAGACCGGTGCTTCGATTATCCGCTCTAAATGAGGCGGTCTTATAGCCCTTCATTGTATAAGAAGTTCTTTTTATTTACAAAACTGCCACCGGTCACACCTTTAAGACCGGGGAGTCGATGATCCGCTCTAAATGAGGCGGTCTTAAATCCCTTTTTTGCACTAGTGTATAACTTCCCAAATTTTTATTAAGTATTTTAGGTGAGATTTATTAAATATTATGAGGTTTAAAGAAAATTTAAAAGTATAAAATCAAGTGTTTTTTTTTAAATGAATAAAAATACATATTTATATAATAATAACGTGGGGCCCACACTTTTATTTTTCTTCTTCTTGAACCGTCGCCTTGTTTGTTATGTTTGTGAGAGTATATATGTGTGTGTATATATATATTAATTTAATATATTATTATATCATATATCATATTGATATTTATGCCCACACCTTTTTTTTAAAACTCCCCTGACTTCTTCGTTTTCGCTCCTCAGTCTTCTTATTTTTTTGAAATATTATTATAATAATATTATATATATATATATATTTATATATAATGTGGGGTCCACATATATATTTTTCTCCTCATATTCTTCCTTCCTACCTACCATTTGAAAATGGGGACGCCTCCCCACTTGCGTCCCCATTAATTCAAGAAAGGGGGCGCCGATTGCCCCCTAATTATTTCGGTACCCCCTACCAGTCACACACCATACAAACACTGTACATATAGATACTTAAGGGTCCATTTGGTTTAAGGGAAAAAGTGTTTAACACCAAGTGTCCAGGAACCTAAGTTTTTGGGCCCACATCGGATTCACCATTCTTCCCTCATTTGTGGGAACTTGAGATCCTATCAAAATTGGTGGGATCTCAAGTTCCCATGTCACTATTCACATTTTTGGACAAATTTACCCCTGAAATTTAAACTTAGCGGAAAAGTTTGAATTTGGCGATTTTTTTTTTTTTTTACATAGTTCCTTTCCCTCCTCTAAGTTCATTTCCCTCCTTAAATGTTCTTTAAACCAAACGGGCCCTTACGCTCACACACGCACTTTCATCTTGGCAGAGGAGAGCGTGAGAGAAAGAAAAAAGAGAAGGGGAGTAAGAGATAATTATTTGGGGAGTCTTGTAGTAGCTTTTTGGTGAATATTTGGGAATTAGTGGGTAACAAGTAACTCTGAATATTCTTCTATATACTTATGAATTGCATATGATTATAAATTATATTTTTTTATATAGATTAATTTATATGTATATGTATTATTATTATTATTATTATTATTATTAATGAATATTACAGTTTTGTACCTATGAAAATTACAGTTTTTTACCCAAGAAATTACATGTTTGTGCCCGTGAAAATTACAGTTTGTGCCCAGCAAAAAATTACGATTTAGCCCTTGAATTTCAAAAATGACAGTCTGGTCCCAAATTTCAAAATGACAGTTTAGTCCTTCAAATTTCAAGAATGATAGATTGGTTCGATGAGGTTTTATGAGATATTTGGTTTACCTTTTTATGATATTTGATATAAATGGAAGCATGTTTTAATATAATTTATTTTATTGATATAATTATTATGGCGGCTGTATGTGTTGGGATCCGTACACACAGCGGAGTAAAACTTTTACGAATCCCATCCAAAGGATCGTTCAACGGCGTTTAAATCAAAGTTTAGGGTTTCCGAATCGTACCTATGCAGAACAATTGGACTGGTGGGCTACCTTCTCGATCAGCAGAAGTCGACTCTTAGAATTGCCTTGCTCTACCAGTATCCACACGAACAGTCTTCAGAAAGACGAATGGAAGCGTGCTAGCGTCTCTGAACTGTGCGTCTCTCTATTTTTTATCTAGGGTTTCTCGCGGCTTTCTAATACGCTCGACAAAATGTCCTGTAGGTTTTTCTAAACTTAGTTGGCGTATTATATTCAAAACCTTTAATTTAAGATGAGATACGTTATCTCAATTCAAATTAAATCTGATATGCAATATCTTTATTCGAAAATTAAATCTGAGATACAATATCTCAATTTATTATAGTTATTTAGTTTATCAAATAAATTAAATACTATAAATAATAATATTATTATCAATAAATAATATCATTATTATTTTCGAATTTAATAATATATATGTGTATATATACATATATATATATATATATAGATATATATATATATATACATACATACATATATATACATACATACATACATACATATATATATACATACATACATACATACATATATATATATGTATGTATATATACATACATACATATATATATATATATATGTATATATATATATGTATGTATGTATGTATATATATATATATATATATATATATATATATATATACATACATATGTATGTATATATATCTATATATATATATATATATATATATATATATATATATATCCCGCCTAGATTAAATACAGTATTCATTAAATCTTAGACATATCTAAGATTTAATGAATCTGAACACTTTTGCTCCTGTTAGGCTATTCTTGTGTGAGACCCTACAAGCCCACATGAGATTGGCAGTGGGCCAATACTGTACCAGCCCACAAGTTGCAAGCGGCCTCTAGAAAGACATTGCGACTACCCAATTCATATGAGGATCAATGATACAATACAACCTATCGTACAACCATGTCACGTCCCTTTTTGTCGCGCGATAATTTGGTCAAGGATGAGGCATGGAGAAATTCAACTTCTTGTTCTTGACCATTACTTTCTCGATTCTTGAGTAGTCTAATTGAAATGGAAACTCCTTTCCATCGTAGTATGGTCATACATTTCTCAGACTCACTCATCGAGGGGCCCAGTATCACCCGGTCAAAGGTGACTTTTGACTAGGTCAAAGACCAACGACTCAACATGTAGGAATCCATGATGATCTCAGGTCAAAGGGCGTTGTGACGCGGTTATACATGAGAAAAGCTTATGACTTATTCCATGCAGCTTTCTCATAGTGGGTCGATCCAGGGAGATGACCGACCAGGACATTTAGGATAGTCTATTAGATATATCCAGGGATACAGTTATCAATGTAAACATGCAAACGAAATAATAACTAAAAGAGAATACTTTAAATAACATAAATGTCTAAAGTACAATGACTTGCCCTTAGGGCATAATTTCCAACAGACTCCCACTTGCACTAGGTGCAATCATTAATTACTCTAATTTCCATTGCCCTAACATGACGCTCATGTTTTGCTTGTGCAAGCGGCTTTGTAAGAGGATAAGCTATATTGTCTTCTCTTGGTACTTTGCATATGTTTATATCACATCTTTCATTGATTTCTCTGATAAGATGAAATCCCCTAAGTATATGGTTGGTCCTTTGATGTGACCTAGGCTCCTTGGTCTGCGCAATAGCACCGCTATTGTCACAGAACAAGTCTATTGGATTTGAGATGGTAGGAACCACCCCTAGTTCATTAATGAACTTACTAATCCAAAAGGCCTCCTCACCGCATCCGATGTTTGCTATATACTCAGCTTCTATTGCAGAATCAGCTACAGTGCTCTGCTTAGAGCTCTTCCAGCTTACCTCACCACCATTCAACAGGAATACATATCCTGATTGCGATCTTGAATCATCTTGGTCAGTTTGGAAACTCGCATCTGTTTAACCAATCACACAGAGCTCATCCTCCAAGGCACCATATACCAAGAATAAGTCCTTAATCCTTCTTAAGTACTTAAGGATATTCTTGACAAGAAATCCAGATGACCTCACCGGGATCTTGTTGATATCTGCTGGTCATATTCAAGGCAAACGAGACATCCGGTCGAGTACATAACATGGCATACATGATAGATCCAATGACGGAGGCATATGAAATCTTACTCATGCGGTCTCTTTGATCTTGTGTACTAGGACACAAATCCTTACTGAGATGAATGCCATGAGACATGGGCATGTAACCCCTTTTGGAATCCTGCATAATGAGATTGAATCATATCTGAGAGAGTTCGATTCCTCCGCTCAGAAACACCATACCATTGAGGTGTTCCTGGAGGAGTAAGTTGTGAGATGATCCCACAACTCCTAAGATGGTCAATGAACTCTTAGCTCAAATATTCACCACCCCGATCAGATCGAAGGGATTTAATTGTTTTGCCAAGTTCGTTTTGCACTTCATTTTGGAATATTTTGAACATTTCAAAAGATTCAGACTTTTATTTCATTAGATAGATGTACCCATATCTACTAAAATCGTCTATGAATGTAATGAAGTACAAATGACCCCCTCTGGCAGATGTATTCATTGGTCCACACACATCGGTATGTATGAGGCCCAATAAATCAGTTGCGCTCTCACTGTGCCCTGTATAAGGCGCCTTTGTCATCTTTCCCAATAAACAAGACTCACATGTATCAAATGATTCAAAATCAAATGAGTTAAGAAATCCATCTTTCGGGAGTTTCGAAATGCGTTTCTCATTTATATGGCCTAGACGACAATGCCATAGGTAGGTCAGATTCAAATCATTTGACTTGAACCTTTTAGTAGTTATGTCATAGATTCGTCCATTTAGTTTTCTACTGTCCTTGA
This sequence comes from Acacia pycnantha, assembly GCA_025563575.1. Taxonomy (NCBI): domain Eukaryota; kingdom Viridiplantae; phylum Streptophyta; class Magnoliopsida; order Fabales; family Fabaceae; genus Acacia; species Acacia pycnantha. The sequence goes on along the minus strand of JAMWYP010000055.1, from coordinate 403,097 downwards.
GACCCTACATTTATACAAATGTGAGATCCACATGTAGTATCTAATACCCATGTTGAGGAAGTAGAAAAGCGAATACCTATGACATAGATACTTGAAGCGATAGCCCTGCTATCCTTCTTGTTCTTCTCCAGATCTTCGAGGTAGAGTTTGCAATTCCTTTTCAAATGACCAAGTTCATTGTAAAAGAAGCATACTCTATCATTCGGAGGTTTTGCCTTCTTGGATTTCCATTTCATACCCCTTCCTTTCTGTACGGAAAAAATAGAGCTAGGCCTCTCTAAGGCTCAACTTAGCAGTTTTGAGCATCCCATGCAGTTCAGAAATTGATTCCTCCATGTTGTTCATGTTGTAATCCATGACAAAGTTATCATAACTTCTTAGGAGTGAGTTCAAGATCACATCTGTAGCTAACTCCTGGGACATGGGGAATCCAAGCCTCTCAAGCCTTGCCTGTTACTGGAACATTACCGTAGGATGAACAATCATCTCAGAGGCCTCCACATGTTCTAGATCTCTATTAGTCTAGAGCATAGTGGCAAGCATCAGGTATCCTGGAACCACAGAGTCATCCTTATGCTTCGTATAAGCATTAGTCTGAGCTCTTGGATCAGCAGCTGTAGGCTCGTCAGGAATGGGTTGATTGATGAGATACTCTTTTTTTTTCGTGTTTAGGATCAACGCTTAAGTTCCCAAACATGTCAAGAAAGTTTGTCTAATCGAGTTTGTCCTTCTTAAGGACTGATCGCATTGATGGTGTTGAAGTATTACTAGACTACATGATTCTACAACTAAAGATATGCAAAGTTTAATTAATAATCTCCCACTGAATTAAGAACCCTAATTATAATTAGTGGGCTAAGATCCATATTTGGCTTAAATTTAAGTCCGCTTTGGCAGGACGCTTAAAGTAAGTTATTTAGGTAGGCAACATCTTTGCCAATTACATCACATGTAACTCTTAGATCTTTATGAGATTCGATCATCATATGACTTGGCATGTTTAATCCCATCTAATGCCTTGAGATCCAAAACCGTTTTGATAATCTCAATTAAGTCAAGACAATAATGAATATTGAGTATCACCATTACTCACTCTTGTCTCACCAAGATAACTCAGATGCATCCACTTTGGTGGAACATACAAATGGGAGATCTAGGTTTTGACAAGTATTCATTTATTGGTGGCATTATGACTTAAGATTTTATTTAGAGGGTATTATTTAATTAATCCTATTAATTCTACTTATATGAATGCAATCACTATTGTATCTCATATAATATCTAAATTAATTATGAGTGATCTAATCAAAACATAATTAAAACTCTAAATTAATTATGAGTGATCTAATCTAATCATAATTAGGAGTATAAATTAATTATGAGTGATCTAATCAAATCATAATTAAAACTCTAAATTAAGTACGAGTGATCTAATCAAATCATAATTAAAATTCTAAATTAATTATGAGTGATCTAATCAAATCATAATTAAAATTCTAAATTAATTATGAGTAATCTAATCAAATCATAATTAAAATTCTAAATTAAGTATGCAATGATCAAATCAAGACATAATTAAAATTTTGACACAACATTGGCTCATACTTAACCTAAAATCCTCTCAAGCCAATGAGAGGACTTCTCTAAAACAAAAAGAAATACATCAGGAGAAACCTCGTTTCAACATACAAGGGAGTGGGATGAGAAAAGAATGTACATCAAGAGTCTTTAGAGAAAGAGGCATGGCTCGCAGGCCGTATTTAAAATTTACAACAATTGTAAAACTCTAGAACCATGTTGTTCACCATACCCAAACAACATTTGAAAGGTTAAATCACAACATACATTAATTCATACAATTATGAAATAAAATATTATGATTAAACTTATCATGATTTAAATTCTCTAATTTATAATATATTATATAATAAATATAATATAATATCATGATTTAAATTCTCTAATTTACATTATATTATATACTATATATAATATAATATCATGATTTAAATTCTCTAATTTATATTATATTATATCATAATTAATATAATATCATGATTTAAATTTTTTAATTTACATTATATTATATCATAATATAATATAATATCATGATTTAAATTCTCTAATTTACATTATATTATATAATAAATATAATATAATATCATGATTTAAATTCTCTAATTTACATTATGTTAGATACTATATATAATATAATATCATGATTTGAATTCTGGCGCTACTGACAATCAGTCGGGGTCCCTACGGTTCAGAATGTGCAATTTTTAATATCCCTCTTTATTTATAATATTCTCTCATTAAATTGTTCATCATACCCCTTTCTCCAATGTGATCAATCGCTCTTCCTGCTATTCTAGGACTGAAAAGTAGCTTTTGGATTAAGGTAACAACCCACCAACGAGTTTTGACTCAAATAGCATCACTCCGGTACTGAACGATTTTTTTTTTTCGAAAATTTCAAATTGTTTTCGAAAATAATTTCCCAAAAAAAAAACGTGATTTTCGAAAATTGAAACCCTAATGTTCCTAACGTTATTCTGCCATCCGCGATCATGAACATCCGACCTCAGCGTGATCCTGAATGATTCAGAACCACGTGTACTAGCCATACAATCCGATCTGAACAATTCAGAAACGACCGCCTAAATCTGACTAGCAATCCGTAGGGAGAATACGTTTTAAATCATACATGATTCGGTAAACATATATCGATTTAAACACATATAGGATTCAGTTATTGCATATATATCACATATATAAACACACGTAAAACCTAATTTAAATGCACGGTTGATCTGGCTCTGATGCCACTGTTGGGATCCGTACACGCAGCAGAGTAAAACTTTTACGAATCCCATCCAAAGGATTGTCCAACGGTGTTTAAATCAAGTTTTAGGGTTTCCGAATCGTACTTATGTAGAACAATTGGACTGGTGGGCTACCTTCTCGATCAGTAGAAGTCGACTCTTAGAATCGCCTTCCTTTACCGGTATCCACACGAACAGCCTTCAAAAACACGAACGGAAGCGCGCTAGCGCCTCTGAACTGTGTGTCTCTCTATTTTCTATTTAGAGTTTCTCGCGGCTTTCTAATAAGCTCGACAAAATGTCCTGTAGGTTTTTCTAAACCTATGTATTATATTCAAAACCAATTTTGAATTTGAATTAAAAAAAAATATTAATTAAATCTATCTGATAGATCTAATCTAATCTATTTATTTAATCCAAATTAAAAGCCTTCTGATTTAATTTATATTTATAAATTAAATCAAGATATGATATCCTTATATTTAATTTAAAATGAGATAAGTTATCTCAATTCAAATTAAATCTGATATGCAATATCTTTATTCGAAAATAAAATCTGAGATACAATATCTCAATTTATTATAGTTATTTAATTTATCAAATAAATTAAATACTATAAATAACAATATTATTATCAATAAATAATATCATTATTATTTTCGAATTTAATTATATATATATATATATATATATATATATATATATATATATATATATATATCCAAATTTAAATTAAATACGGTATTCATTAAATCTTAGACATATCTAAGATTCAATGAATCTGACACTTTGCTCCTGTTGGGCTATTCTTGTGTGCGACCCTGCAGGCCCACATGAGATTGGCAGTGGGCCAATACTGTACCAGCCCACAAGTCGCAAGTGGCCTCTAGCAATACATTGCGACTACCCAATTCATATGGGGATCAATAATACGATACAACCTATCGTACAACCATGTCACGTCCCTTTTTGTCACGCGATAATTTGGTCAAGGATGAGACATGGAGAAAGTCAACTTCTTGTTCTTGACCATTACTTTCTCGATTCTTGAGTAGTCTAATTGAAATGGAAACTCCTTTCCATCGTAGTCTGGCCATACATTTCTCGACTGACTCATCGAGGGGCCCAGTATATCTCTCTACAAATATGAGGAACAAATTCCATCTTGACCATTCACATTCTTCTGCATGAAAACCACTGATCTCGATCCAAGCCTTTATCATCATCCGATCAAAGGTGACTTTTGACTAGGTCAAAGACCAACGACTCAGCATGTAGAAATCCATTATGATCTCAGGTCAAAGGGCTTGTGACGCGGTTATACATGAGAAAAGCTTATAACTTATTCTATGCAGCTTTCTCATAGTGGGTCAATCCAACACCTTATTTTCTTACAAGTGCCTATGACTTTGACTCGTATCCCCATACTCATCAAAGTCACACTGGTCTTATTTCATTTTCGCTCCCGCGGAGATGACCGACCAGGGACATTTAGGATAATCTATTAGATATATCCAGGGATACAGTTATCAATGTAAACATGAAAACGAAATGATAACTAAAAGAGAATACTTTAAATAACATAAATGTCTAAAGAACAATGACTTGCCCCTAGGGCATGATTTCCAACAGTATGTGTGAAGGGTTGGAGTAAAGAGGAATTTAAATGATAAGATTTATTTATTCCACCACTTGGTGTACAGTGGATGGTACTTGTTAGGGCCCCATCTTCCATGTTTTCCTCTAGCCGGGATTGCATTGGAGTTGTGAAACATGTGACACATTCTTAGTTATTATTTTTAAGGAGGGGAGCCATAGTCCATACTTAAGCTCTATACCTTTGGCCGGGTGTATCTTAAGTTTAGGTGAGTTTGGAACCATCCAGTCAAATGAATGAGTTTCTGTCAGACTATATATTAGCCTATGGCTCTAGTTAGCGGTATAAAGGTGGACGGTGATATAAGGGAGGGTACATATTGCATATTGTATAGTTCACAAATTGACATACTGATGATTACTTTTGAAAAATAATTTTGTATGAGAAATTATGGTATATACAAATATATATTTGTAATCAGCCTTGTTTTTTTGTCATATGTAATTTGCGTGTGTACGGTAGAAACTTTCAGTAGTTACTGAGACGTGGAATCTCATCCTATATTAACATTTTCCATGTGAATATCCTAGTAGGGAGTAAGGGAAGACACTTATGGAGTGAGTTTTGAAGGCTCCTTTGTACTCCTATAGCTTATGTTATGTTAAATTTATTTGCCATGACCCTACGACTTCCGCATTGTATTTAACTTTGAAATATTTCATAAACTTATTTTGACTTTGTATTATGAATTTTATTTGAAAATGTTATGGAATTTAATGATTTGGATATGGATCACCCTTGTTGGACATATTTCAAATATTTTGGCCAAGTTTTCGGGTGTTGGATTTGAGGTGTTACACTAATGACGATCGAAGGCGGAGACGATCGAAGTTGTCCATGTGAAGATAATTTCCCTCACATCCCCTCCTGAACCAAACATGTTAACATTAAAATCTCTCTTATAACATAAGGGTAAAGTTGTTAATGTGAAAAAAATTCCCCCTTCCCTCCCCTCCTAAACCAAACAAGGTAACATTAAAATCTCCTCCTTTCTCTTCCTTCTTATCAATCCAAACAAGGTAATATTAAAATCCCTTCTATCCCCTCCCCTCCATTAAAATCCCCCCTTCCCCTCCCCTCTGTCGAACCAAACAGACCCAAATCTTCTTCTTTGATATGTTTTGAAGACCAAAAAGAATGGGGAGAGAACAGACAACTTGAGAGAGCCGAACCACATCAATTCGCCACCATCACCTCCCTCCTTCACTGCCATTGCACCTCGCCACCACGCCACCACACCACCACCTTTGTTCTTCCATGACCCAGTGAGAGAGAGAGCGCCGTGAGCACAAAGAGAGTTCAAAATAAGGGAAAAAATGATAGAGAAAGTATATAGTATAATAATTAATTGAGGATAAAATAGAAAAAAATGTATTTATTATTTGGAAAAACTCAAAATGGATATTATATTGGGAAAATTATAATAAAGGACCTAGGATAAATAATATTTATTAATAAGGATCATAAAAATAGTAATTATTTTGAAGGACCAAAAATTAAAATATTAAAATAGAAAGACTAAATTGCCCTTGTGTTATCTCAAGATTTTCTTGCGTTCTCTCTCCTCATATGAAGCATATCTCACTATGTGATTCGCGTCTTCTTTTAGAACCTACCTTATTGATTTTCATCCATTTTATTGGAAGTATTTTGCTTTGCTTTGTAACTAGTATCTTTAATTAATATGAAGAGCAATCGTTTAACTATATTTTCTATCATAGCCCTTCGTTTACAATAAGGGTGAAGCTGAATAGAACACAATGTTTCCATGAAAAAGCTATACATTGAACACGATGCAGAAAAACAAAAAATAGTAATAAAGGTTCAATTCAATGACGACAAGAATGCATTTTGAAAATAGTTCCAAGAACTTCAAAATGTTACCACTGATTAACACTACAAAAAAAAGGACATTCAATGGTGACATTTGGCGGCGCCATTAAATGTCGTCGCTGAAAGTCATACTTTTAGCGGCGACAAGAGAGTTGCTGCTGAAAGTTATCTTTCAGCGGCGACATTATGTTGTCGCCGCTGAAAGTATGACTTTCAGCGGCGACACTTATCTGTCGCCGCCAAATGTGTGTTTTAGCGGCGACTTAGTGTCGCCACCAAAAGTTTTTTTTTTTTTTTATTTTAGTTTTTTTAACTTATGATATTTATACAATAAATATGTATGTTTATTGATGTAATTTCTTATGAAGAATAAATTAATTCTTTCAATTATTGTGAGATAAAGAGAGTTTGAGAGATAGTTTGTTGTGTATGAGAGAGTGAGAGGAAGGAAGTGGGAATAGAGTGATATAGTGTTGTTAATTGTTAGAAATTGGTAATATTCTAGTACATTTTATTTTCTTTTTAACATTGCATTGTCACATTAAAGTTGTTGTTTAAAGTTGATTTTCATTAATTGTAGGAAGAGATTGTAAGTTTAAATGAAAAGAGAAATTTGATTTTGATTTAAAAAAGTTTTGTCCAGTGCTTTTGAAACTTATACTAATGTTTTTGAAACTTATAATAATACATATATTCATTGAAATACTATTGGAGAGGAAATTGATCTAGTTTTATGAAATGCAAAGGAGAGACATAATCATGAGCTCCATTTAATCATTGAAATCAAATAATCATTTGCATTTATCACTTTCTAATCATAAAAGTAGTGTTTCAAAATTCTCTTCCCACATCAAATTTTGTCATGACTCAACTTAATTGAATTCACTAAGCCTCTTATTTGATCATTTGTTAATCAAATTATCGTGGAAACGATCTCTACTTGTCACTTTATTACTTGGCGCGACTCGTGCACTTGCGATAGCGAACATATGTGTACTTGAGAGAGGTGATAATTATATTTGTATTGATATATATATATGTGTGTGTGTGTGTGAGAGAGAGAGAGAGAGAGAGATGAAGAATTAAAGATACAATGTATGTGTGAGGAAGGGAGTGCAAGCATGAGGGAGGGGATAGTTTGTAACATAGAGAGAGGGAAAGTGACAGATGGAGTATGTGAAAGGGAGGGATAGTTTGTAAGTTTTTTTTTTTTTTTTTTTCGGATCCCCTCCCCCATTGAAACGAAATACCTAAACTCTGCTAATTATTGCTTCAGATTTGATTACTATAATTAGGCATATAATCATATGAGTTAATTTAGGATTTAGAATTATCACATTTAATGCTCCTTAATACTCTTCTTGTTATTTTCTACACAAACCCTTATCTAATATACAAGTTTTTGATATTATATTTCTTATTATGCTTACATCTTGAATTTAGTCTTAAAATTTAAAAATTATTAAATGCAAATTTAAATATATTATTTAGTAAGTGAGAAACCATGATTCTTCTTTTTTTCCCAATAGAAACCATTATTCTTCCAAAAGATTCACATATTCTCTCAAATACAAAGGGAAATTTATTTTCCCTCCAAAAATTCACACCTCCCTTCCATTTAACTTAATTGGCAAAATACCATATTAAACTTGTGGTTTTGGTTGAGACAAAAACTAGTGGGGAAAAGTGCTTGAAGTTGAGGAGGAAAATTGGTTTTGATAGCTCTTTTGTGGAGGAAGCACATGGTTTTTCTGGAGGAATCTGGGTCCTTTGGAAATTGCAAGATGTTCAGGTTTCTGTGGTAAATACCTCTTTCCAGCATGTCCATATGGGTGTGGATACTATGGGACATGCTTTTCAGTTTACGACTATTTATGGAAGCCCTAGGGAGGAGGAACGAAAAGTGCTTTGGAATTGTCTGGATGGTATTGCAGGTACTGCTTTGGACAAATGGTTGGTTGCAGGAGATTTTAATGAGATTGCGGATGTAAAGGAAAAGAAAGGGGGTAATGTTGCTGCTATTGGTCCGTGTCGGGTTTTCCGGAATCGTTTGACAGGATGGCAACTTGATGACATTCAGGTTTTAATGAGTTTTACTCAACCATGCAAGACGGAATGTGATTCTTTCTGAATCTAGAAAGCTTAAAGTAATTAATGATGGTGTTACAATTGCTTGGTCCATAGAGCTTTCTGATACAATAGAGAATGCTGGTGCCATGCTAATTCAAGAGGTTAATCATGGTTGTTAGGTTTCTCCTTATTGTTTCAGTTCTCTGTATAAATGGTTGATACAGTTTAAGGAAGTTATTGCCTATTATCAAATCTAATCCTAAATCATGTAGGCATATTGTTTTAGCCATTAACTTATATATCCTTCTATTATTATTTCTATTTCTTCTGCTTTAAACCATATGTTATGTTTATATTTATCTGCAACTACTATTCTTAATGGTTTTCCTGTTTTTTTGCCATTTATTGGTTATATGCTTTTTTTTCCAAAACATAGTGTTCTGTCGAAGATATTTGGTCTTCCTGAACATTTTTCTGATATATTTCTTCTACTTTTATGGTTACACTTTCTGGTAGTTTTGTATAAAACATTTCTAAAGCTATCGTTTTTTGAGGTTCTGTTAAAAGATAATACTGTTCTTGGTATTCACATATAAAATTTTCCAAATAACACATTACAGATTTTCATATTTGTGATGTGCCAAAAGGCTTTTGCTGCGAAGGCTTCATTACTTCTAGTTTGATCAACTTCTTGTCCTATAAATTCTCTTATGATTTCTTTTACTATATTTTGAAATGTAGTCAAGGCATTAGTTACTACTATTCCTTCTATTTCTCGTCGTGATAGACTTAATAGATGATGATTTACTACTCTTGTCTTACAAGGTGTTTTAGTTGTTCATTCAATTGTATTAAGGCATTAATTCTATTGTTCCATTCTTGTATAATCTTACTAGTATCCTTTGTACAGTCTATATTTTCTTTTCCTTTTGCTTTATGAAGTTTTTCTATCTTTTCATTCATTTGTTCTAATTTTTGTAATATTTCTTCTAAATCACCTCCACCTGTAGAAGATACAAAGAAATCTTGGGTTGATATTATAGAAGAAGAGGAGCAGAAGCAAGAAGTAGAAAAACAAAAAGAACAAAAACAAAAAATATGGTATGTTATATTTACAACATCATTTAAAGGAATATACAGTGATTGGCAGTTGGCAGAAAGAAAGGAAAAAGAAAAAGGAACGTTAATTGGATCAAATTTAGGACGTTAAAAACGTTTTTTTTTTTGTAGTAGTGAGAGTTTTGTGAGTGGGGGTGTGTGTATTTAGTAATCATTATTATTATTTTTACTCTAAGACAAACTTGCATAGGACCATTCTCATTAAAGGATGCAGATCCTTTAACTTCAACAAAGTCCTTGGACCATCTGCAACCCAAGGTTTGATTCTTTTTTTCCAGTTTCTCTAGAATTTGTAAATCTAAACATAGATTAAAATCTCATCTATTATTGTTTTGCCACAGATGTGTTCTCCGATATTGTGTTCATAGATGACTACTTGACTAATATCTAGCATGTGAAATCTGTAGTTTCTGTCAAATGACATACAGATATTTTATCCCTCTTGGATTTCAGTATTCCTTGTTTTCTATATTATATGCTTGAGTTATATCTGACTTGGGTTTGTTTTCAGAGTCATGCTTTTGTACTCAACAATCAGAATTTTATGCTGGTAAGACTGATCAAGTGGAGATGAAAAGTGAAGAAGGTCATTTGGTGATAAACAATGATGGGTCAGATGTTTGGGAAATAGAGCCTAAACATTTGAAGTATGGAAATAAAGTTGCATCTGGATCATTTAGTGAACTGTGAGTAATCTAGAAATATTTTTCTTCCTTTATGACAGTTTAATAGATTTTTTTTTCCACATCATTGTCAGATATTGTTTTATTCTTCAAGTAACCAACTCTTCCATTTAAAACAGGTTTAGAGGCACATATTGTAGTCAGGACGTGGCCATTAAAGTTCTCAAGGCTAAGAATGTAAGTTCAGATTGGAAGAAAGAGTTTTCCCAGGAAGTCTATATCATGAGCAGAGCATGCACCAGCAATTGTAGCAATTATTTTGAAGAAAATTTATGTTTCACCAGCAAGTTTGATGACAATATTTAGGCCTTAGTTAGAAAATTTAGGCCACAAGTTTGAAGGACTTGTCTCACCAGCAAGTCCTTCATAGTTTTCATATTTGATGACAATATTTAGGCCTTAGTTACTTGCTGTTAATTTTTTTGAAGAATATTAATATCTTTGCTTGTTAATTTTGAAGGATGTTAGTATTCTTGCTAATTAATATTTTATTAATTAAACATTATTTTGATCTTTATCCTTACATTTCGGCTAGGTTTTAATTGTAGCAATTTATATGCCAAAAAAAAATTGTTACTTGTCGCCACTGAAAGAGGAATCAATGGCGACCTTCTAGTCGCCGCTAAAACAAGAATCAGTGGCGACAATTTAGTCGCCGCTGAAAGAGGAATCAGTGGCGACAATTCTGAAAGAAGAATCAGTGGCGACAATTGTCGCCACCAATACCCCACTCTCAGCGGCGACAAAAATTTTGGCGACATCTGATATACTTTTAGCGGCGACAAAATGTCACCGCTGATTGTCTACTTTCAACGTCGACATAGAAATGTCGCCGCCAAAAGTATTGGAGACGATCATATCAGTGACGACAAATTATCGCCGTTGAAAATCTTTCGGCGGCGACATTTAGACTTTTATTGGCAACTTTTGTCGCCACCAAAAGTCTTTTTTTTTTTTTTGTAGTGAACTGTAGCCGAAGAGAAGAAAACTTGTAGGATTTGGGATTGAGAAACGAGCTCAAAGTGCTATCCAATTACGACCCTGAGATTGATGTCCCTCTGCTTAGGCCTAATCATCAAGAATTCAAGATAATGGCGAATAATTATAGACCCTCGTATTCTCCTTCGATGCTTTCACAATGAGGAGAGGGCTACTAAGCTAAGATATTCCCACCATAGTGATGATTAGGTTAATCGCATTGTGAGATTTGCTTCGTATGAGGAGAGTGAATACAAGAGGATCTGGAGATAACATAAGGGTAATTTAGTCTTTATATTTTAATATATGGTCCTTCAAAATAATTACTATTTTATGGTCCTTCTTAATAAATATTATTTATCCTATGTATTTTAATATAATTTTCCCTATTATATTTAAGAACAAGCTCATTAAAAAAAATTGGAAGGAGGGAGTAATAAATATGTTTAGATATTATTGTGCAGGAGAAGAAAACTAACGTATTTTTCAAGTTTTTATTTCTTAAATTCAACTTTTGATCAAACTCCCCAGATAAATGCTTCTTCGAGTACTATATATTAGTGACAATGTAATCAAATTATATTGACTAAAATATTGGTTAAAATTAGTTCAAAACAATTAATAAATTAATATGTAAGAAATGAATTTTTTTTAAATATATCTTTATTTATGGAGGTGAAAAGTGAGGGAGCATGAGTGAGAAAAAACAAGAGAGAATGAGTAGAAGAAAAGAACAAGAGAGAAACATGTAATTAATTTAGAGTGAAAATAAAATAAAAATTATTTCTTAGACATATACAAATTGTTACTTATACTAATGCATAAGACTAACACAACTTGAGAATGTTACTTATGACGGGAGGAATTATATTTTTTTATAGGGGTTTAAATTTCTCATGTTGCATGAGAAGAAGAAGATTCCTACACACACATGAAATAGTGGGACCCATATATATATATATATATATATATATATATATGTAATGCTCATTATATATATGTGTGGGTCCCACTATTTCATGTATGTGTGATATGAGAAAACACTTCTCCTACAACATGAGAAGTGTTTTTCCCTTTTTTATATTCCAGTAACATGCCTAACTTCTCCTTATATATATATATATATATATATATATATATATATATATTTTTTTTTTTTTGGAGGTATCTTTTTATTATAGTTTTTTATATTCTTGTTGTTTTTGTCTTTTTCATGATTATTTTGTTGTCACCTCCTTCCCATGTAATTTAATTATTTGACGCTATAAGATTACGCGACTGTTTGAATATCTTCTAATTATGGATAAAGATTTTCTAAATTATTTTTATTCGTATTATTTGAAAGAGGATGAAGAAATATATGGGAAATGCATTGGAAGTTCTAGAGAGAAGAAATAAAATTCTGGAGATAATATTTAAGAAATTACCTCTTAAATATATGAGTATAAGTATTATTTAACAAACGAGCTTCTGTTATTTGCTAGCTGTTGATCATAAGTGTCTTTTTTCAAAAAAGTTTTTTGGATTATTGAGCTTTTCTGTCTGCTGAGTGTTGACGTAAAAGCAACTCTCCATCTTTTGCTTCAGCTTCTCACTCCTTCCTCTGCTGATTGGACAGCACTGGTCACGGGTTGTTTGGACTGAATGGTTGATGCGTTGTTGACCCATAAGCAAGTCTTTCTCTTTTGCGCATGACATTCGTTGATTTGGGATGTCACCGCCAGGAAGAAGAAAGATCAAGGAGAACACATGGCCTGCTTGAGTTCTATATAATATCTCTTTGTTTTTCCCTCTTCTCCACACTCTTCTCTCTCCTTCTTTGAGATTTGGTTTGGGTGAAGTTACAGTCTCACTCTCATATTTCTTTGGTAAGGCTCCGCTACTTTGACATCATTATTTTTAACTTCTTTGTTCTTGTTGCTTACTTTTTCCTCCTCCTTCATCTCATTCATCTTCTCTTTCTTCTGGTTTTTATTTTCTTTTGAGTGTCATGGTTATATTTTCCTTTTCGGAGTTCTTGCTTGGTCTGATCTTCCATAACTATGACCAACAATGCGCGCTGCATCATTTAGATTCTGTTCGAAAGGGTTTAAATTTAGTAGTCATTTGAAAAGTATAGCTCTATGGTTGAGATGATAAAGTGATCTCAACTATATAAAGAATAAGAAGGACAACGTATGTTTGAATCCTGAAAAGCTTGTTATCCTGAAAAGCACACTTGTTAGGGAGAAGCGAAAATATTTTACATTCTAAACCTCGAAAAAAGGATTAGTTTCAAGTCTAAAATGGCTTGAGAATTCCCTTGATCAAATATAAAATATAGATACACGCCTGAATTTTATGTTTCTATTATTGCTTTAGTCACATGATTGACTGCTTTCATGAAAGTGTAGATGTGTATAAAATGATAAGAATTAAGAGCTTTCTAGTTCCTAATTTATATTTTCGAGTCATTGTTTGGATAAAAAATGAAAAACAATTATTTCCACTTGCATAGTTTGGTTTAGGAAAAGATTAAACTGGACTAAACATATATGTAAGACAAGATCCATTATGTTTAGGTCCATCTTCGTGAGTCCATTATCCTGAGCTATATATTTTCTAGAACAATCTTGATTACGGCGGACATGAGAATAATTTTAATATTATGTCCGTATTTGTATTTTACTTAATTTTGGTGGTCATATAGGACTTTTCTACCTTTAATATAAGAATTGGTTGAGTGATGAATTTGGTCGATCTTGTCTCTTATATTTATCGTTTCCCCCAACTAATTATTTTTCCTAACTTCTAATGTTACATATAGATGTTTTAAGCAGATCATGTTATATTTGGTCAAATTAATAAATTTATTTCATTTTCTTAGTCAATCCAAATCAGTTAAGTAGCTTTTATATTAAAATCTGAAGGTAGTTTTTTATACTAGTATTATTTAAAATCCACCTGATCTTTCTTCTCTCTGTTTTTTCCTTTTTGGTTCTTCAAGTTTTGGTTGGTGAAGTCACTGTCTCATTCTGCTATTTCTTTGGTAAGGCGGGGGTTCTTTGTTGGTAAATCCTCCCTTTTATTTCATCATAGGATGATCTTTTTCTTCTTCACGTTTAATTGGGTGCCATGGTTATATTGTCTATTTGGGATTCTTGTTTGATCTAGTCTAATTTCCATAGGGCTATGCCGTATATATAACACACACACACACACATATCGTTTAAATAATTTCAATTTAATTTGAAAGAGTTTGCATTATTTGAAAAAGAAATCAACAAATTTGACTATTGACCTTACTGCGCCAATAAAAAAAATTGCATGAATTAAATAAGTTACCTCAATAATCTGTGCATACAATTTTAGAGTAGAGAGTACATATATAAAGATGACTAGTGTTTGTAATTCAAGTGAGAAGCATGCTTGAAAGTGAAGTTGTTTTAAGGCAGAAAGTGTTGTAGGCTTGATCCATTATCCAAATAAGACATATCCATATATACTTAGGTCATGAAAATTAATTAAAATCCATTGAAGCCAGTTGTGTAGGACACAATGACTTCAAACGACAACGTGAGAGTCAACGAATTTAAAAAGATGGCCATTGTTGGGAAGTGGTGGAAAGTCTTTGATATGTACAAGGAACAAGATGACCTTCGCACAGTAGAGATACTGTCGACAGGAGACACAGTATTACACATGGCAGTTTCCAGCGGGAAATTGAATACAGTAGAGGACATTGTAGACTTAGTTTGTCGAAGGGAAAGTAGTGAGCAGGCAGCGGACGAAAGTGGCAGTGAGAAGAATCGTGTCTTTGGAGCTAAGAATAAGAAAGGTAACACTCCTCTGCATTTAGCAGCTTCCGCTTCAAATGGGAGTTTTGAAATGTGTAAGAAGGTTGGTGGTGCAGACCGCTCCATCATTACAATAGGCAACAATGACGGCGAGACACCTCGCTTCTTGGCGGCTCTCCATGGCAACAAAGAAGCTTTTCTTTGGCTTTGTCAAATCCAAGAACGTTCTTCAAGTGAAGAACGTTCTTTAAATGACTATAAAAGGAAGGACGATGATACCATTCTTCACTGTGCAATCGAAGGAGGGCATATTGGTAAGTAGAAACAATTATTCATTCTTTCATATAATTTGTCATTGTTTTAATGTATTATTTATTCAAGTGCATATGGTTTACTTTGATTTCTCAGACGTGGGAATTGAAATAGTTCACCTTTATAAACGACATATAAAAGATATGACGATGACGCGCAATAAGAATGGGTTGTCTCCGCTCCATATCTTAGCAGCAAGCCCTTCAGCCTTCGAAAGTACTGATCTTCCTAGTCGATTTTTCGTTGTTCGATTGCTTTATCACTGTAAGTACATTGTCTTTGAAGGGATTTCATGCTTGCAAATCATGACAAGTTTTCATCCTTTGTAATACACACGAGTCTTTTTATCAAAGCATTTTAAGATTCCTATAACAATCCTCTCTACACTTTTTCACAATACATCTTTCCATACACAATATAAAGAAATAAGGCAAAAGAATTGGGGTAGAAGAGCTCAAGTCTGAAATTGTCACAAGCTGGTTCCCATTCAGTATATTTATAAATCAGAGAAATGTTGGTGAAACAGAATGCTTGTATAGAACAATAAAATCATACACGTGATCCCCTCCTACAATCATCTATACAGCAAAAGGATATACATCTGAGTATTCAGATAGTGCAGAAGCCCAACAAAAGGATGTCTAAGGAAAAGTGGTCATCTCGAGGATAGGAGTATGAAAGGAATGATTATAGTGATCATAGCAATTTGCCACCACATGATAATGACAACGATATATACTAATACTGCAAAGCTACCTAAGTTATGTTCCGGTTGACTCTCCAAGGGTAGCTAACTGCGGTCATTTTTTTAATGGGATGTAAGGTAGGCTGGGGTAATGATAGTGGTAGATTAGTCTTTCTATCGCCTGATGTGGGTGTCAGAGTGGCTAGGTTAGGAGGTACGTAGGGAATGATGGCTTTACTAGTATTTTGTCGTGGATTTGCATATAGGCAAGCTTACAACATGGCACTGATAACAGTATGGAGTTGGTACACCAACACGTCTCGCTTTAGTTTTGGATTGAGGCCACTTACCGAGCAATCAAGTAGGGCCGACTCAGGTACTTCCTCTTTACTATTGGCCAACGACATGAACTTAGAGTTGTGGTCCTCCCTTGACCCACCCATTACACTTTGAGTGAGTTTAAATAGTTGTGAGTGAGCACAATCAAACTGGGTTGGCCCATATTGGATCTTGTCTGCGTTGGGCAAAGTTTGCCACATAGGAATACACCCTGCTTTTTTCAAGCATTTGAGACTAGGGTAACACATCCCCATCAAAATGCACTGAGGCAGTCACAAGATTTTGCAAATTGGGAATGTCCTAGTACTTGAAGTACTGGTCTGCTTTAAAGATCCAGTCAAGCGCGTCCGTGATGTCAAATCAGGGAAAGTCAACCTTGATCAATTTTGTGCCACAAAAACTGTTAGGTGGTGTGTTGGGCTAAGTAGTACTGCCTCAAGGAGATGCCTCTAAGGGATACTTTGGTTTGATCGAAATGAAGGTTTAGAGTGTTTAACAAGGATATTAAAACCAGACACTAAGGGATACTTTGGTTTGATCGAAATTGAGGTTTAGGGTGTTTAACAAGGATATTATAACCAGAACGGTCATTGAACCGGTGTGGGTATAGGCTCAAGGTAAGTGGATTAAACCGGAATTAAAGACTAAACTGGTGAGAAAGTGAAGATTTTAGAGTTATTATTGTAAAATAATAAATGAAAAAAAACAAAAGAAATTAAAAAAAAAATCGGGTTAATGCTTGGATTGGGCTGGTTTACCGATCAGTTCGTCAATTTCCATGCCGAACTGATCTAGGTCTAATTACACTGGGCTGTCTACAAATTTAAAGAGTTTGGAGGATATTGTTCATCTGGTCCAATTGATCAAAGCGTCCTTTTGCATATTCCATAAAGTCACTCGTCCTCTTGATCTCGGTCTGCATCTCTTTCATTCTGGTGTTGTCTGCCATTATCTCGGTTTGCAAAAAATCTCTATGAAAGCACCAAAAATGTAAAGGCAGCGTCCAACAAAGAAACAATTGAATTAATAACAGCCCAAATTCTTATAAGAACTGAACTACGTGGAAATACAAAAGACAGAACTGAATTACAATGCCAAAGAAAGAAACAAAAATCATCCACACCCCATGAACGTAGTGCTCAAAGCTATTATATTCCTTAAGTTCTCTTCAAATCTCAACTTCCACATCTTATGCATGATTCTTGTGCTTTTCCTCAATGGGCCTGTGTGTCTTGGATCTGTGGTAGAGTTTGCGCCTGTTAATGATGTTTTCTCTAGGCTTGGCTTTGGGTTGATGTCAGCTAAGTCCATGACAGTTCAGAGGCAGATTGCAAATTCGGAAAGACCCGATCCTCATCTCTTTAAATTAGAAGCGAAGTTGCAAAGGGAGTTGGATGCTGTGTTGAATCAAGAAGTGGTATTTTGGTAATTTCTCCGAATCGAGTAGGTTTCATACGTGGTAGACATTGTCACTGCTCAAGAGCTCTTTCATGTAATGAAGAACATGAGAGGTGGTTGCAGATTTTTTGCAATCAAGATTGATTTAGAGAAGTGTTTGGCTAAGTTTTGATCGCTATCTGGTCAAAAGGTGATTGTGTCAAAATTTATTTCTCAAGGAATGTTACAAGGGTGATGAGAGGAGAGTTGGTACGTAGATCTAGGTTTTTGGAAGTTGATGACTTAAGAAGATATCTTGGATTGCCTCAGCATTATGGTAGATTAAAGAAGCATTGCTTCGAGTTTTTTGAGTGAAGCGTAGATTAGCTGGTTGGAAAGCTAATACTTTGAGCATGGCGGGAAGAACAACACTTGCTAAGTCTGTTATGTGTTCTCTACCAGTTTACCAGATGATGGTCACAAAGATTCCTACGTCAAATTGTGATGGAATGGGGGACTTGGGGTCTTGAATTTGAGGGCTATGAATGATTCGTGACTTTTCAAGCTTGCTTGGTACTTAAGAACAAATCAAAGTGGATTGTGGGGGGAGGCTCTGAAGTGGAGATATAATGGTGGTAGGAGTTTTGGAGATACTGAGTAAAGCTTTTGATTCCCTTATTTGAAAGATAACGTTTCGTGTCAAGTGAGAGATGGTAAGGACTAATTTATGGAGGGATTAGTGGTTGAGAACTGACTGTGAAAGATGCGTTTAATGAGGAGGATTTCCTCTCCTTCATATTTTTTTTTTCTATATCCCTCATCAATCTTGTTGTTGATTGAGAAGAAGAGAGAAAAGTTAAAGTAATAATGTGTTTTTTTAGATTGATTAAGTGATGCTGGGTAGAGTTTCTCAAGATCCTTTTTCTTTTTCTTTTTTTGTCCTTCTCAGAATCCCATGTACACCTAGGTAAAAAAAAAGGATACTTCATATTTAATATTTTCTAAAGCTATTATTATAATATTTTATAAATTAAATTTTTTATTAATTTTGTTTGTATTGCATAAGTTTAAGTTTATTTATTTATGTTTAAAATAATAATTTTATTAAATAGTAAATTTTGACCATCTATTTTCTTAAATATGAGGGTGGAGATGACATTCTAATCTTATGATTAAATGCAATTACAGCAATTTTTTCTTAGCTACTCTCCTCTGTTCCATTTATATGCAACTATCTTTTTTATAAAGGTGGTTCTAAATGTAAGGAACAAATCCTTTTTGTCCAAAATTTCAAACTAATCTTTTCATTTTTACCCTATTAAATATATGCCATTTATTATGTATCTGCAATGAAATTCTACTCATTATCTATGATGCATTCTTTCTAAATGAGGATAAAGTTGGAAATACATATCTGTTGGACACTTATTGTGTTTAACTAACATTTTAAACTACGTGATTTAGATAGCTAATCCTTATAGAAAAGTATTGGAAGGAGTATCTTATACTAGTATCTGAGAATTTAATTGTCCACTTGACTTAATGATTATGCATTTATTATAATCACTTAAGTTCTTTGAAAAAAAAAAGATGATGATAATGCTATATTAACTTTAATCACAGCAGCGAACAGACACTTTTTTTTGGGGGCCGGGGGACTGACAGTATTAAACTACATAACCAAATGGAACAGGAGATTGCGTTCGACGAGGTATTGAGAGAAAAGACGGAAAATATGTATGGCCAAATCTAAGCAGAAACAAACAATGTAACGCTTCTCAAGAATACATAATTTTAAATTTTGTCATCCTGCTTTTTATTCACTGTGTTATATTTGTTTTTTTGATAAATTCATTGTGTTATATATTGTGAACTAATAATATGCATGTGGCTTTGCTTGTTTGGAACCTGGAAGTTTTTAGAGTAAAGAAGAAGAAGCAGGCCACCACGATGATAGAATTGGAACGATCTGAATGGAAAAAATATGAAAATGGCTTCATCATATATGAAAGGGTGCTGCATGCTTTAAGTGAGTATGATGATTTACAAGTAGTGCTCTTCATAACTGCAATATGTACAGAGAAGAGAATGATGAGTACCCATAAGGCTTGTATTACATATGTGGCCCTCAAGAGAAAGAAAGAAACGCTATTGATATGTTTTGTTTTTTTAACAAGACAGAAATATTGAATCATGCAGGTACTATCTTCTGCGGCTTTGACCCATTTGAATTAGGTACTCTGTGAATTTTAAAATCATTTGATTATTAATTGTTAGCCCATGGCTTTTTTTCAAACACGTTTAGAATCTAATAAATTTTGTGACTCGGTTCTAGAGGCTTTTGCTGAAAGACTGCCCTCTTGTATCGCGCCTATCTGGCGTCTAATTGTGTATCTACTGGCTGGTTTGGCGAGGGCCCCCCTACTAATCCTCAAGATATCAATATCACCAGGTACGCCAATTCAATGAGCATATATAAGAGCTTACATGTCTTCTTTATTAAATGAACATCATGTATATAAGCACACGCTTATGATTTACATATCTATCTCTAGATGAGAGAAGGAGCGAAGACAAGAGACTAGGTGGTCATACTTCATTGATCTAAGTCAGAGTTATGAGATTTTATTCCTAGCATATATATATATATATATATATATATATATATATATATATATATATATATATATATATATATATATATACATGTGTATATATATACACACACATATGTATGTGTATCATCACCGATTAGATTTAACCTTATTTAATACATTGTTGAATACTAAATGTGGGCACATCTTCGAAAAGAGATTTGAACATTAATTCGTCATGTAGTGAGAAACTAGCTCATCCCGTCAGACCCAACCCTTATTAGTTGTCAGAGTGATTGACAAATTCAAGTTCATTATCACTCCTAATTAACCTTCTTTATGCTAACATAGAATTGAGTATGAACTTATGCAATAAAATTTATCAAACATTATGCATTATCATGTTTATCAATCATTAAAAAACCAAGTACATCATGAAAAATCGTCAACTATAGTAAGGAAGTATTTATGGCCTTTATATGTGGGTTCCTTGTGGGGCCCAAGTATCAACATGTATTATAGCTCAAAACTAGTAGTAGTAAACATGCTAGTGTGAAATGGGAGTCGGGGTTCTTTGGCTTGATGTCATACATCACAATTAGTCTTAGAAGAATAGAAGAACAAGTAATTTCTTTCTTTAAAGCTTCTAAGTGCCTAAGGACTTCTAAAGGAGCGAAACCTATTATATTGTGCCACAGGTCTAAAAAGACCTACTTTCCTCTTGATCTTCCAAGTTCATGATTCCAGGTCATCTCAATTAAGTTAAGTACAACACAAATTTTATCAATCACGTGAGTTTTCCTAGTTGAAATCTCCTGCAAGGTGCAAAATGCTTGGCAGAAGGAGACAACACATTTTTCTCAATTATCCTAGACACTTTTTTTTTTGGTCAACACTGAAACTAGATTAAAGCAAAATTCAACAGTGTAATAGACATTATGCAATATTATACCATCAAACATCAATTAGACTTTTTTTATTTTCCTAGGTAGTCCTGTGTACACCTTAACAATATCTAGCACAGTCAAACTACCGTGACTAGACATTGATTGCTGATAGGTGTCGTTGAGTCCCATAAGGAACTAAAACAAGTGTTGTTGTTGGACAATTTTAACGTACTCATAGAGCTGTGCGACATTTGTATGAAGGCAAAGGAAAAAGGAGGGAGTCCTAATACCATAATTATTTCAGGTTTAAGAAATAAATTTCCACTTAGTGTGCCTTAAGTCATCAAGAAAATCAATATAACATGACACCTATACACCCCTTTTAAACTCTATTTCCAAGCAATCACACTTAATCCGAATTAATTATAATAAGTGAATTTTAGCCCAAACGTCTTAATAAAATGCGCAAATATGCCATGAAATAGCATAACAAGATATGGTTCAATCAGAAGCATAATTTATTCTTTCTTCAGAGGGCAGGGTATACACGTGCACTATAATACGTGTGAGACGTACAAATATTCATTGTGTTTCAACCATCGAACTAAACTATCTAACTGACAGCTATTACAATTATAACACGTGCACTATAATACGTGTGACACGTACAAGTATACCCCTAAAAAATATCCTTGTCCACATGGATTGAATGAGAAGGAAGAGCAAATGTAGAAAAATCAAGGAATTGCTGCTGTATAAAAGTGAGATCCTCCCAGGTAACATCTTCAGGCCGAGTATGCTTCCACTGAACCAAGACCTGGGTGAGGAAAATTGTAACGCTTGACAATCTTCCGCCCTAAAATCTGGAAAGGCTCCAAGGAAAATTGGCCTTCCTGATCTAATAATGGCAAGGTAGTACTAAGGGGCACACCAGGTCGAACATATTTCTTAAGAAGTGGAACATGAAAGACCGGATGTATACAAGTAGTACTGGTAATTGAAGGTCATAAGTGTTGCGGAAATATAAATCGAGTAGGGAAGAAGAAGAACACAGACAGATTTGATTAATGTGGGAAAACCTTCCTCAAGGTGAAAAAGAAAAAACCCACGGGACATTAGTCCAGTATCAAACTTCCACTATGAAAATAATGGGTACAATCAATCTATCATTCAATCTCTAGACTTCCTCTAGAAAACTCAAGCTTCACCAATAATGGTGGTACTCAAACTCTCAGAGTTCTCAGACTCTCTTTTTCCTTTTGCACTCTGGCTTTTTTCTCACTCTCTTTTCTTTTTCTCTCTCTCTTTGTATTTTCTCAAGAGTCACACACTATATAAAGAGAAAAGAAAGGAATACAATCAAATCTAGAAATTAGGAAGAGTCATTCCCAAGTTCAATAAAGTCATCCTTGAGTCTTGAACCCACTTTCAAATAAGTCAAATAGTCACACTTGGAACCCACAATGCATTTATGGAGGAACAATTTCCAACAAATCTCCCCTTCCGACTTCAATGCATTGGCGTCTTCATTTCATTCCGGCTCCTTTACAGCAGTCTTCAAATTTCTTTGTTGTTACCGACTTAGTCATCATATCGGACCAATTCAAGTCGGTGTGAACTTTGACGAGTTCAAGTTCTCCATTTTCTATCACATCACGTATCCAGTGATACCTCACGTCAATATGTTTAGTGCGGGAGTGATAAGTTGAATTCTTCGCCAGATGAATAGCACTTTGATTATCACATCTCAGCATGTAACGATCTTGTTTATGACCGAGTTTCAATAGCAGATTCTTCATCCATAAGATTTCCTTACAGGCCTCGCAGCGGCTATATACTCAGCCTCAGTTGTCGAGAGTGCCACACATTTCTGCAACTTAGATTGCCAGGAGACGACACCTCCTGCAAAAATCATCAAGTAACCGGATGTTGACTTTCTTGAGTCAACGTCTCCCCCTAAATCAGCATCCGTAAAGCCTAGCAGCTCGACTTTACTTCCTCCAAATCGGAGACATAAATTATTTGTCCCTCTGAGATACTTGAAGATCCACTTCATAGCTTCCCAATGATCTTTGCCTGGATTAGACAAATATCGGCTCACCATGCCGACTGCATGTGTTAGATCTGGTCTTGTACTGACCATCGCATACATCAGACTTCCAACAACTTCTTTGATCTTGGACATTGCTTCTTGCTAAGCTTAAAATGTCCGGCTAAGGGGGTGCTTACTGGATTGGCATTGTCCATGTTAAATCTCTTCAAGATTTTTCAATTACTTCTCTTGACTCAGCCACAGAAGCTTCCTTTTTCTATCTCGGATTATTTTGATTCCGAGGATCTGTTTTGCAGGACCAAGATCCTTCATTGCGAAGGACGAGCTTAAAGCCTTCTTTAAAGCAATTATCTTTGTCTTGTCTTGTCCTACAATAAGCATATCATCAACATATAGCATCAGGATCAGAAAATCTCCAGCTTCACATCTCTTAACAAATACGCAGTGGTCGGCATTTGTCTTCTCAAATTTATGATCAGTCATAAATGATTCAAATTTCTTGTACCATTGCCGAGGTGCTTGCTTCAAGCCATATAGACTCTTCTTCAACCGACATACCAGATTTTCTTTTCCTTGAACTCGGAACCCTTCTGGTTGCTCCATATATATTTCTTCTTTCAAATCCCCACGAAGAAATGACGTCTTCACATCCATTTGTTCAACTTCAAGATCCATTGATGCTGCCATAGCCAACACAGTTAGGATCGAAGTCATCTTTACGACAGGAGAGAAAATTTCTTCAAAATCAACTCCTTTCTTCTGATTGCAGCCTTTTACCACAATCCTGGCCTTGTGTATTGGCTTCTGTCCATTTTCTTCATTTTTAATCTTGTATACCCACTTGTTTTTCAGAGCTCTTCTTCCTTGGGGTGACTCGGTCAACTCATAAGTCTGATTCTCATGCAAGGACGTCATCTCATCCTGCATTGCCTTTTCCCACTCAATCTTGTCAGGGCTTGCCATAGCCTCATCATAACATTGAGGTTCACCTTCCTCTGCAAGTACAATGTACTCATCTGGTGGATACCATGTAGAAGGTCTTTTCTCACGTGCTGACTTTCTAGTGTGTCCTTCAGGTTGAGAATCCGATTCAGCATTCTCATCTCGGATCTGGGTCTCATCTCGGATCTCGGCATCAACTTCTACAGTTGGCTCCTGTTGGTCATTTTTAGAACCATTCTCTCCCCCTGTTTCAATTCGGACAGGAGTGCTGGGTTCTTCATCTCAGACAACAACCCGGACTTTGGGCTTCGAGATATCATGAATGGTCTCCAGCTCATGAAAGATCACATCTCGGCTTCTCACTATCTTCTTATTCACTGGATCCCAAAGTCGGAACCCAAACTCACATCTCGGCGATCCGAGATAAATGCATCCTTCGTCATTGTGTCAAGCTTAGCTCTTTCATCTTTTGGAATGTGCACAAAAGCTCGGCATCCAAACACCTTCAGATGATCATAGGTCACTTTTCGTCCTGTCCAGATTTCTTCAGGAATTTCTCCCTCTAGTGGCCGTGATGGTGATAAGTTGATTAAATCAATTGCGGTTCTTACTGCTTCACCCCAAAATGATTTCGGCAATCCGGCATTGGACAACATGCTTCGGACCTTTTCTTCAATAGTTCTATTCATCCTCTCGGCCAAACCATTTAGTTGAGGAGTTTTGGGGGGCGTCTTTTCAAGTCGTATCCCGATTGTTAGATCTGATCGCTTTCAGCTTCTTGCCAGTCTCTCGTTCCACCATAGCATGAAATTCTTTGAATGCTTGGAGAACCTGGTCTTTAGTTTTCAACAAATGGACCCACACTTTGCGAGAGTGGTCATCTATGAAAGAAACAAAATACTGAGCTCCGCCTAGAGACTTTTCCAACATAAAGCAGACATCGATATGAACTAGGTCAAGAATATTCTTCCGTTATCTTGGTTGATTCGGTTTCGCAAAAGAAACCCAGTGTTGCTTTCCAGCTAGGCAGTGCGTGCAACTTTCAAGTACTTGACCTTTCAACCCGGTCAAACGTTCTTTCTTTTTAAAAATCTGTAGCCCTTTTTCTGACATATGACCGAGACGCTTGTGCCATATCTCTAGACTGGAATCATCTCGGACACAATTTCCATTGACTTTTTCCAAAGTAATTCATTAACCCGGCATCATCAAGCTTGCCTACCGAGATTAGATTCAATCGCATGTCAGGCACATGCCTTACATCCTTCAACACAAGTCGACAGTAGACATCCGTGGTCAAGGTTACATCTCCAACACCAACAATCTTGCTAGTTACCCGATTTCCCATCTTTACAACACCATATTCACCAAATTTCGGTAAGACGAGAAGAAACTTCTTTGAGGAGTGACATGGAAGGAGGCACCGGAGTCTACCACCCAAGTACAGTCATCATAGATAACGTTCAAAAGATGATCTCCGAGTAAGAAGATCTCGGCCTCAGCATTAACAATCACCGCGGAGGTGCTCTTATCTTCTATCTTCTTAGGTACAATCTGATCTGGTTTCACCTCATCATTTTTCTCATCTTTCAGTAGATTCCTGCAGTCTGCCTTCTTATGGCCAATCTTTCCACAATAGAAACATTTCAAATCGTATTTCTTTCTAGACCAGCCTCTGGACTTATCCCGGTTATCTCGACCCTGGTTCTTGCTTCGACCTCGGTTTTCAAATTTTCCTTTATGCACAGCAACGTTTACCTCTGACGCGCTGCTCACACCTCTTTCCCTTCTCCTGAATTCTTCATTTAGGAGACTGTCTGCCACGACATCCATAGTCAATTTTCCATCTGGTGCCGAGTTGCTCAAAGTCACTACCAGAGTATCCCAGCTTTCTGGCAATGAGCTTAACAGCAGAAGAGCCTGCATCTCGTCATCCACCTTCATCTCGGCCTTCGACAGTTGATTCACAATACCTTTGTAGGTGTTGAGGTGCTCAATCATACTCATGCCATCTTTGTACTCCAACTTCACAAGTCTGTGAACCAAGTGTGCTTTGTTCCTGGGAGTCTTCTTCTGAATCATGGACTCCAACTTCATCCACAACTCATACGCATTTGTGAACTCGGATACATGCTCAAAGAGGATTTTGTCTATATACTTTCTAATCATGGCAACCGCCTTCTGATTCAGAACTTCCCAATCCTTTTCTTCCTTACCTTCTGGTTTGTTCTGATTAAGGATGAGCTCATAGAGATCTTTGTAGTACAGATGATCTTCCATCATCGGTCTCCAGTAAGTAAAGTTTTCTGCAGTCAGCTTGAACATATCAACAATGAGTGCAGCGCCACTGGTCTCCATTTTGTTAAACCACGTTCTGCTACCACTGTTGCGGAAATATAAATCGAGTAGGGAAGAAGAAGAACACAAAAAGATTTGATTAACGTGGGAAAACCTTCCTCAAGGTGAAGAAGAAAAAACCCACGGGACACTAGTCCAGTATCAAGCTTCCACTATGAAAATAATGGGTACAATCAATCTATCATTCAATCTCTAGACTTCCTCTAGAAAACTCAAGCTTCACCAACAATGGTGGTACTCAAACTGTCAGAGTTCTCAGACTCTCTTTTTCCTTTTGCACTCTGGCTTTTTTCTCACTCTCTTTTCTTTTCTTTTTTCTCTCTGTATTTTCTCAAGAGTCACACTCTATATAAAGAGAAAAGAAAGGAATACAATCAAATCTAGAAATTAGGAAGAGTCATTCCCAAGTTAAATAAAGTCATCCTGAGTCTTGAACCCACTTTCAAATAAGTCAAATAGTCACACTTGAAACCCAAAATGCATTTATGGAGGAACAATTTCCAACAATAAG
This sequence comes from Acacia pycnantha, assembly GCA_025563575.1. NCBI lineage: Eukaryota > Viridiplantae > Streptophyta > Magnoliopsida > Fabales > Fabaceae > Acacia > Acacia pycnantha. Next base: position 376,098 of record JAMWYP010000055.1, on the reverse strand, counting down.
CCACCTTGCCGACATGTTTGAGAACTCCAAAAGTACCAAAGTAGCTGGTAGCCAGCTTGTGAAGAGCACAATTATTCAACATATTCTTCCTAAAAGGATGGAGCTTGAGATAAACCATATCACAACCCCAAATTCCCTTTCAGAATGATCTTTGTTTACTTGCTAAAGCATTTTACTTAGTCAACCAAGTCATTTTGAGAATCTCTTGAAACATAGGGTAAATGAGTAAGTGGAGGCGCACCATAAACAGCTTTAAATGGAGTCATTCCGATCGCAGAATGGAAGGTAGTATTATACAATAATTCAACTAATGAAAGTCATTTTACTTATTCTTTTGGATAATCACCGGTCATACAACGTCTAAGGGTGGTAAGCTGAAGAATACTGAAGCTTAATGCCATGTAAACGAAAAAGCTCCTTCCAAGACTTTCCACAGAAAATAGGATCATGGTCAGTCAATATAGTCTTGGGGAAGACATGTAACGTATCTTGACAATATCATCCTGAAAGACCTGAGTCACATTAACACTAGTGAAAGGGTGTTTAAGGACAACAAAAATGAGCCACCTTGATTAAACAATCAACTACCACCAGAATAGTGGTTTTGAAGTAGGATGTAGGCAGCCTACATATGAAGTGCATGGATAGATCAATCCAAACGTGAGTGGGAATAGGCAAGGGCTGTAACAAGTCAGGAGAAACAACTATTTCAAACTTAAACCTTTGACAAACAGTACATGCACGTACAAACTCCCGGACATCTTTTTCCATCCATTTCCAATAAAAAATAGCAGCTAACTTTTTGCAAGTAGAGGTGACCCTCGAGTGGCCACTAGCAGAAATCGAATGGGAAAATTGAAGAAAATTAGCTCAAAGATTATGATCTGCACTGATATGTAAAGATAATAATATGCATTTTGTAAGATGGTAATATGAGAATCTAAAAGGCTTATTTTTATGATAAACACATAGGTATTAATATACAAGAGGGTCCTAACTTTAATTCTTAATTATATGGATAATCTTTGGTTATATGTGATCTAGATACTTCCCATGAATACTAATATATTTCCTAACACTTCCCTTCAAATTGGAGCATATATATTGATCATGTCCAACTTGTTACAAAGATACTCAACCTGTGTTCCATTTAAGGCTTTGGTTAAAAGATTTGTCAGCTAGTCGTTTGAACGCACGTGCCCTGTAGATGCAACATTCTCTTTGATCTTGTCACAGAAAAAGTGATAGTCAATTTCAATATGCTTTATATGCTCATGGAACACAGAGTTCGATGCTATATGACGTGCTGCTTTATTGTCACACCATAGTTTCGTAGGTAATGTCGTGGTGATGCCAATTTCCTTTATGAGTTGAAATACCCACACAATTTCTTGTATTGATTGTGACATGACTTTGCATTATGCTTTTGCCCTTGATTTTAACATAACATCTTACTTACTTCTCCAAGATATCAAGTTTCTACCAACAAATACACAGTAACTTGTAGTAGATCGTCTTATGGCCTTAGATTTTGTATGATCTACATCACAGAAGCACTCAACTTTAATGTGCCCATATTCTGTATAGAGAATGCCACGACTTGAGGAACCCTTCAAATAATGCAAGATATGCTCTAAGGCTTCCCACTATGCCACTGTTGGAGATGTCATGAATTGACTGAGTACACTGACTGAGAAGGTCGTATCAGGATGAGTTACTGTAAGATAATTTAGCTTCCCAATAAGTCTTTTATATCTCTCAGGAGATACAAATGGCTTTAGTGTGTCTGGGTCAATCTTTTTCTTAAAGTCATCAAGAAGTTCATCAAACATGCTATCATTAAGATCCAGGAATGGGTTTGTAATCATGGGAATGCTACTTGGTGCAGCGCCAAATTTCCTAGTTTCCTTTAACAAATCGAGAACATGCTTCCCCTGATTTAAAAGGATGCTCTTCTTGCTTCTCAAAGCCTCAATACCAAAAAAGTACTTCAATAGAACATAGTCTTTTATCTGGAAGTGGGAGTTACACTACAAAAAAAAAAAGACCTTTTGTAGTGGTTAAAAGTGTATATTTGTAGCGGTCAAAACCGCTACTAATGACATGCGTAGCGGACATAGAAACTGCTAGAAAATGCACCGTGGCAAACTGTTTTGTAGTGGTTACTAAAGACCGCTACTGTATTGGTAATAGTTTTGAGTCATCGCTATAAGATGTGATCGAGATGACGAATTTCAAAAAAAATGGCGCCAAAATTTTGTAGCGGTTGTAAAACGACTACAAATATTGGAGGAAATTTTAAAAATTGCACCAAATATTTAAGGCGAATTTCAAAAATTGTTACATATTGTGTTGTGTTGAATATTTTATCATTTAAATGACAAAATAAATGATAATATTTAATATTTGAAAAAAAATGATTATCTTAAGGACTTATTATGTAGGCATGATATTGAGAATGTGTAGATATTAAAAACTTGTTATGTTGTCCACTAGATGATATTTGATTATGGAAAGAATGTTGATGATGATAGGAAGGATGTTGAGGAAATGTCCTTAAAGTTCTAGATTAGAAAAAAAAATAGTATCAGTTTTGTAAGAAGAAAAAAAACATTGAAATACAAATTTTTTAAAAAAAGTATCATATTTGATGAGCTTGTTCAACACTTAACCTCTTCAGAAAACCTTTATAGATGAGATAAAACGAGAGAGAAGGAGGTGGGAAGAAATGAAAGAGTGTGTGAAATGAGATGTGATATGGGTATTTATAAGGATCTGTGTAACTTAAGTAGCGATTGATGTGACGAATTTGTAGCGTTTTTTATTTATAGCGATTTATGTGACAGTTTTTGTAACGGTTATAAAATCGCTGCAAAAATACATTGGTATTTTTTTTCAAAAAAAAAAATTAATTTTCACTTTTTGTAGCATTTATACTAAAAACTGCTACAAATTAATGAATATTGGCAGGATACAAAATATTCAAAATGACACACTTTGTAGCGGTTTATCTACTAAAACTGCTATAAACTTCATGACTGTTGGCTGGATTTGAAATATTAAAATTTCAATATCACAATTTGTAGCGGTTATTTACTAAAAATCGTTACAAATTTTATGACCGAAAAAATTTAAATTTCAAAAACACACACTTTATAGCAGTTTATCTACTAAAACCGCTATAAACTTCATTTTTTAAATAAATTAAATAAAAGCCCCCAGGTCAAATCAGTCAAATCGCATGTGATGGTGGGTGGAGTAATAAGAGTAAAATATATAAAAGTATGAATAGTAATTACAGTGAGTCAGAATGTATAGGCCTACGAAGAGGAAAGTACAATTTAAGAAACATATATAGTCTAGTAGTAGTAACATTTGTAGTGGTTTAACTAGAAAACCGCTACAAACGGTTTATATTTGTGGCGATTTAACAAAAATTGCTACCTTAACCGTTACAAATGAAAAAACTCTACTCGTGCTTCATGAAATTTTGTAGTGGTTTTTCTATAACAGCTACAAAATTTCAAACTCTTGGCATTTTGTAGTGGTTTTGTGTATGTGCAGACTCTTTGTATTTTGTAGCATTTTTTTTCATATAAACCGCGACAAATAAACCACCACTAATAGCGCGCCATAAAGCGCCAAGTTGGCACCACATTTGTGGCAGGTTGTGTAAATAAACTGCTACAAAATAACTACCTGGCGCCATTTTTGTAATGTTGTTCACAAACCAACGCGTCATTTGGTGCGAGTCATACCGTTACAAATTTGTAGCGGTTTGGGTGTAAACCGCTACAAATTCTCATATTTGTTGTGGTTTATTTTAACTGCTACAAATTAATAGTTTTTTTGTAGTGTTAAGGAAAACTTTTAAGTTTGAGATTCTAGAGATGTTACTCCCAATAATCACAATAGCATCAACATACACTACTAGAAGAATCATGCCTGCATTGGATTGCCGGTAGAATAGAGAATGATCATACTTACTTTGGCTTAACCCAAACTTCTTGACTATACCACAAAACCTATCAAATCAGGCAAACTTCAGATTATACAACGACTTTCGGAGATAGCACATTTGCCTATGCTCCCCCTAAGCAATAAACCCAGGTGGTAGCTCCATATAAACCTCCTCAAGAAGGTCACCATTCAAAAAGACATTCTTAACATATAACTGATGCCAATCTCAATAATAGGTGGCTTCCAGAGAAACAAGAAGATGAATTGAAATGAGTTTAGCCACAAGGGAGAAAATCTTGGAATAATCAATACCATAAGTTTGAGCATACCCTTTGGCAACAAGCCGAGCTTTCAACCGTTCCAAGGAATTGTAGCCTTAGTTTTAACAACAAACACCCATTTACATCCAATGGCTTTCTTCCCACAAGGTAGATCAACAAGAGTCCACGTACCAGCCTTGTCAAGGGCCATCATTTCTTCATCCATCGCGGCGTACCAACCAGGGTGGGTCAAGGCTTGGTGAGGTTGGTAGAGGTAGCAATGTATTTAAGGGTGGCCACCAGGGAAGAGGAAACAACTTAGTAGTAGGAAACAAAATGGAATAGGGAACGACACCACTAGGGACAACCGAAGCCATGCGATTGATGAGGAAATAAGCAGTAGACATGACATCAGCCCAAAAGGATTTAAGGACACAGGAGTGAAACATGAGAGCATGGGCAGTTTCTTAAAGGTGACGGTTCTTTCTTTCAGCATCACTATTTTGAGCAGGTGTATCACCACAGGAGGATTGATGAAGAATGCCATGACTATGCATATAATCGGTGAATGGGGCGGAAAAAAATTCTTTTGCATTATAATTTTGAAGGATTTTCATAGGCGTATGAAACTGTGTTTGAATTTCAGCATAGAAATGATGAAAATGAGTAAGCAATTTAGAATGTTGTTTCATTAAGTATAGCCAAGTGGTTCGAAAAAAATCATCAACAAAAGTGACAAAATATCGATAACCAATTTGAGATAAAGCTGAACAAGGGCCCCAAACATTAGAATGAAATAACTCAAAGGGGGACGTAGCCTGTTTATTGACTCAAGGTGCCAAATGAGCATGATGGATTTTGGAAAATTGACACGACTCCCAATCCAAAGAAGACAGGCGAAAAATGAGGATCAACCTCTATAGGAATGAAAGGGACACATGACTGAGACGACAATAAACTTCAAAGAAAGAAGACCCACCAGAACAAGCAATAGATCGTAGCACCTGATTATCAAGGGTGTAATGGGTACTAGATTCATAGCCTCTACCAATAATATGCTTCGGCGAAAGATCCTGAATTAAATAGTAGTTAGGGGAGAGTGAGATAAAATAGTTCAAATGATGAGATAGTTTACTGGGAGATAAAAGATTAAAAGTGAGGTCAGGATCATCAAGAAGAGAAGATAGTGAAATGGAAGTAATGGGTCTAATAGTGCCGAATTCAAGTACTCGGACTAGGGAACCATTGGCGACAAATATAGAAGATGGGTTGCCATAAGGGGCATACGATGAAAATAAATTATGGTTACCTGTCATGTGGTCGGTAGCACCATAATCAATGACCCACTTTGTGGAAGTACTAAGGCTAGAGGACAAAGTACTTGTTTCCAGGGCCTTGCAGATGATGTACTAGAATCAAATTGATAAGGTATCTGAGCAATATGAGCAAGGCCACGTTGCTGATCACGCTATCACTTATTTTGCAATTTGTGACAATTCTTCTTAATGTTGTCGGGTTTCTTGCAATAGTTGCATATAATACTGCCAGAAGGTGTGGGCAGAATACTAGTGCCTTGGATGGACCCAGAATTTTGGTGTTCAAAGGGACCACGCCTAGCCAAAGCATTTGCATTCGGATCAACAGACGGACGAACCAAACTATCAGCACGAAGAACCTGTGAGAACACATCTTCAAGAGAGGGAAGTTCCTGACTGGACAGAATCTGAGAACAAATGGTGTCATAAGACGGGTCTAGAGCCTAAACTTAACAAGCTCCCACCAATATGAGGCTTGACCCTTATACTAACGGGCCAAGGCTAGGCCCGTTTAACTAAAAACACTTTTGTTTTAATTTTATTAGAGAAATAAAGTTGAAAAAATATATTTCTAATTTTTTGTTCAACAATAAATCCCTAATTTAAGACATAAATATTATCATCATTAAATTATAAAGAAATAAAGTTAAAATAACAAGGTATTGTGGATGAATATTTCAACACTTTACACATATATGCTTAGACTATCACACATGAAAACTATTACTGCTAGTCACATAACTGTAGACATATATATATATATAGTCCTAACTTTCACCCAAGAGGGGGAGGGTGAATTGGGTGTCCGATCAAAATTTTGAAAACTTAGAAAATCTTTTCGCAACTTAAAAAATAGTTTGTATGACATTAAGGATTTATAAAACAATAAGCAGACATACAAATATATATGCTAGGAATATAAGAGATAAGGGAAGAGAATATGCAAACATAGATTTATACTGGTTCGGCCAATCCTTGACCTACGTCCAGTCCCCAAGCTCCACTTGAGATTTTCAATCTACTTTCTTCTTGTTTAATCCGGGCACAAGAGAAGCCTTTACAAACCCACAAGTTTAGACGGGCACTTGTGCAGCCTTTTCCAAATCTCTTACGAGATACTCCCCCTTACTCACTGTAAGGATACAACCTTTGTAATGAATGATTACACTCTAATATAAACTATATGATCATTGAGATAATCAGAGAGTAGGTGTATGTGTATATCAGAGTATTGGCATTCTGAAGATGCTCGTGTCTCTGACATCTTCTTTCTTGAATGCTTCTACTTTTATAGTTGATGAAGAGTATTCGACCGTTTGAACAATTATTCCCATTTAGCATATGACCGTTATGTCATTTAGTGTCTTCCCTTTATTTGTGCAAGGAATCACTCTGAGTAATGGCTATATCAATTGTTTCCAAAACGAAGGATATCATTCTCTTCCCCATTGATTTGTTCATTGACGTGTGAAGGTAACAATCTGATCTTCTTTTCTGTCAATCAAGGATTGATTTCCTGAAACTCATTTAAAGCAAAAATGGTTAAAAAGGAATTAAATGAGTTTGAATATAATCAATAATAATGGGTAAGGTTGTCTAATAATCATCAGACATAATTGATCAGAGATACACCGAATCGTTGTTCTGTTTCTATGCTCGAGCATGATGTTTTTAGTTGCTCGGGCAAGCTCTCTCAAGAAACAAGATTCTTCGCTGATGCTCGAGCATGCCATTATGCTTGCTCGAGCGAGACTCAGGCAGAGGCGAGAATGAGTGCTTCAGCGATGCTGCTCGAGCATGATTTTACCTCTGCTCGAGCATGGTGCTCGAGCATGCCTTTTACTCTGCTCGGGCATGACTCTTCAATTCGCAAATTCTTGCTTTTGGCTCGATGATGCTCAGGCATGCTAAATGTTCTGCTCGAGTAAGCTTCTGTCTTTGAGGCTTCTGATCATATGCGAAAAATTATAATACTCTCCAATACAAAGCTCGTCAAGTCTTCTTTCTAATGCAAGAAGAATCAGCTCCAAACTCATTGTATTTCATCCATTATCATCAGATGATTGGAGGTGTTCTTGACCAACGTTTTTTTGCAACATTCTGAACTGACCGTCCACTTTCGAGGGCCATATCTCCCTGGTCTGAAATTCTTTTCGGTTGGTTCAACTCTTGATGGAAATCCCTTTGAGTCTACTTTCATATGCCACCGATTTCAGCTTAATTGGATTTGTAATGTGTGAGATACACTCAAATTATCAAAGCTTGGTCTGCTGTGTGACGTTGATTTCACTGTCATCTTCAAAAATTCATAACTCTCTCATCTGATATCCTTTGGGCTTGAATCTTATGTCAAAATGACGCATTGGAAGTCTAGTTTCCAAAAAATATTGTTTCACCTTAATCAGACTTCTGGTTTGAGAGATATCATCAAAATACCAGAAGTCTCCTGAAACAGAGCTTAACAGAGTAGCTGAAAAAACCGTTCTTGCTCGAGCACGAAATTTCCTCTGCTCGAGCACCATGCTCGAGCATGCCTTTTGTCCTGCTTGAGCATGAGCGGATTTTTGCTAAAATAGAGGCGGGAAGTGTTCCTTGCTCGAGCATAACTTTGGTGTGCTCGAGCAAGACTTCAGGAATGCAATTGTAGCTTATTTTAACATCGATTTGAGCCATTCCAACTTCCATTTGATCATGGAGACCTCTAGAATCAATCTAAAAACCTGTATAATGATTTTCTCATGCTATTTAACAAGTTCTTCCTTTCTTTCTTCTTCCCTTGATCATTTTCCATAATTCCACTCTTTCTTTGTTCTCTTCTCTTGATCATTCCCAAAATCCTTTGATAACTTCTTGTTTCCTTGACATTCTCCACAATTCAATTTGGACTAATCTACATTAAATATAGTAGTTAGTCAATGTAAGAGATAAATATATTACACAAACTTTTTGCTATTAAGAATGACATTTATATAAGACATCATCAAAACTAATCATATCCAACAATATATATATATATATATATATATATATATATATATATATATATATTTACGAAAAAACAATCTTCATAGGTATCTACACTTAAAAAAATTTGTCTATGTAATGTAATGATTTGAGCAAATCTTAACTCTCTTTTTGGAGGACTTGTATTTATACTACATGCTCATTTAATTTTTGCAAATTTCAATCTTCATTTTTATTCAACTAAAATTCACTTTCAACTTTTACAATCAAGTTATTATTTTGCTTCATTTTAATTCAAATAAAACTTACTACATGATCATTTTGGTCTTCCTCTACGCCTGTTCTCATGAGACTCAAAATTGTCTGCTTGTCCCTTTTTATTAGTGCCTCCAACAACCTTTTTTTTCAATGTTTGAACCATCTTAAACAATTTTTTACCAATATCACCTCAATAGATTTCCTGTCAACTCTTTCTCGTAAAGGTTCATCATGAATCTTATTTTTTCTTGTATACCTAAATATCCATTTCAACGTCTTTGTCTTTGCTACCCAACTGCATGTTGATGTTATTCCTTAAAAGTTGAATATTCACTACTACAAAGCATTGTTGGTCTTATAGTAGTTTGATAATACTTTCTTTCAAGCTTACTAGGCACTTTTCAATCACAAGTAAATCTTGCAACATTTCTCCATTTGAGCCATCTAACTTGTATTTTTTTTTTTGGTAACATCATTATCAATTCACCATCATCTTGTATAATGAATCTCAAATATCTAGAGATTACCACTTGTTGTATGATCTAGTCTCCCATTTTAATTAATTAAAAGATAATGGAAAAATAAATTAATTAGTATTGATTATAAATTTAATTTAATTAATTAAAATTAGTTTGAATCAATTTAAATAAATCTTGATTGTTTTGTTAAATAATGGGAAAATTATATGAAGTGGTGCAAGAGAACACAAGGGTTTGGTTAGAAACAATTTAATATTTAAATTTTTGGTCCTAAATAATTACACTTTTTAAGATATTCTCCAATAAATATCATTGCCACCTTTACTCTAATTTTTCCTATTTTAAAAATATTTTGCGGCAACTGACTCGGGGTTCTGATTCCTAGCAAACAAGTTCCGAAACTGGTTCCAAGGGATACGAAAAATGAAGGAGAAGCACATATGGTCTCTTCAAATATTGGAAATACTTCTCCAGCAACATGTTTCCAATGAAGACGTGTCAGTAATAACATCGACGAGGCCCTTTCAACGCCTTTTAACTTGCCCCGAAACAATTAGGGACAATGGTAAAGATTCATGAAAACTCCAAAACGCATTAGTTTACAGAAAAAAATCTCAATTAAATGAAGCTAAAACTTTAAATTTAAATTCATGCCTATACTTTTATTAAATTTATTATCTGGTGAAGATAATTAATTATAAATTTTTAAATCTTATTAAAAGATCAAAATGTTGCTATGTAGTTAAGGATGAAAATTAAAACTAGGTGTATGCTAGATTTTGGTTTTTATTATTTCAAGTAAATTCAATTACGATTTTCGCTTTATTTTTAGTTTTCTTATTTGTTTGTTTTATGTATGTTTTTTCTATAAACCAATCAAATATTTATCTATATATAAATATATAATATAAAATTACTTTTAAACTATTTATATTTATATCATCGTTTTTTGGCGATTAATTCTTATATTTATATCATGACAGTAAAACAAGTGGGTGTTAGCATAATGTTCCTTGAAGGAACAACAGAAGGCTCCGTTTTTTTTTTTCTTTTTTTTAAAAACCAGAGACACAACGGTTGAATTTATTTTTTAGAAAGGTAATTCCTGCACAAAGCTCATTTTTCAATTCGTTAAATATTGGTATGATATTCAAATAAGCTTTGATTATTTATTCTATATTGAAGTAATATTTTTAATATAAAGATATTGGGTACTTCTTAAAATTTTGTAATATTTCTTAGTAAAACTATATTTCATCATGAAAAAGTGAGTTGACTTAAATTGTATTGCTTTTATATATGAAAAAGAATCGAGGAGGGAAAATCCCTATTAAATCCACATGAAATAAACAAAATCTTGTCTACATCTGCCTCCAATTTTATTTTTTAACTACATAGAGATTTTGGTCTTTCAATAACAACATTCAGAAATCTCTTCACGATTAGAGGTTTGTTAAAAGTGTTTACTTGAATTTGAATTTTGACATTTTTAGCTGGATTTAATTGAGATTTTCCCTAGTTCATAAAGCATTATTAATTTATTATAAATTCAGATAAGAAATTAATTATTTATAAATATATAGACTGACATTTTATAAGTATTAGAGTAATTAATCATTCTTGACCTTCACCATTGGATCAGCTGAGTTTTATTCAAATTACACACACACTTTCTTAAAGATCATCATACAAACTTCGTTTACAACGGAAATCTATACTATACAAATTATTCTTGAATATTTTTTATTAAATTGCACAAGCATTCTTTCCACTTTCAAAATGCACACGTGTTTTTAAATATAAATATTGCAAACATGATTAATGAGCTATTTGAGAGCCCTAGTGGCATGAAGTAGTTGAGCCAAATGGCACCAACGGATTACATCCTATCTACATTATGATTGACATCAGAATTAGGTATACATCATCAATGAATTGTGATGAATCATATAGAAAAATCTCAATTAAGTTAATTGTAGGGTAAGAGTGAGCTTTTAATCACCATGATTTTTATTTATTCATGTTGCTGCAACAATCTAATTTTGTGATTTGGGTTGTGAATGATTGGATAGAGACAGGGTCTAAAATAGTTGACCCACCCCTAATGATTGCTGCTAAGAATGGTGTGATAGAAATGGTGAAGAAGATCCTAGAATGTTTTCCAAATGGGATGAACGTTTTGGATGAAGGAAAGAACATAATGAACGTTTTGGATGATGAAGGAAGGAACATAGTTCTATTAGCGGCAGAAAAGAGGCAGACCAAGCTTTATCAGTTTTTACGTGATTACCACTACGACAATACTGCATTTAGTCGAGTGGATAAAGATGACAACACTGCATTACACTTGGCAGCCAAGTCTGGGATCAACCTATATGGGCAGACAACTACCATGGTAGAAGAATTCAAGTGGTTTCAGGTGCGTATCTAGTTGTAATAGAAAATTAAAATACTCATCATCACTTTAATTCAAAGATTTGTTCTACATGGTTATGCAGTTTGTGAAAAGTTCAGTGCCTTCTGAATTGTGGGAGATATACAACAATGAAGGGAAAACCGCAAAAGAAATCTTTAGGGATAGTTACAAGGAACATATGACAAGTGATAGAAAGTGGTTGGATCAGACCTCACAAACATGTTCTGTGGCGTCAACCCTAGTTGCTTCCATGGCCTTTTCCAATTTTGCGGGAGACAATATCAAGAAAAAGAACGACGCATCACTTGTGGCCCTTTCCTTATCCCTCACTTCCACCATCTCCTTCTTGGCCATACTTGCTTTTCGTTCTCAATCTCTTAACTTTTGGAAATACGTTCCTTTCATGCTTCACATTGCTATTTTGACCATGGTCGGCTCCATTGTTGCCTTATGGATGTCTCTCATGTTCCATGGCCAGTCTATAACAACTTGCGCAATTCTTGGCTCTCCAATCGCCATCCTTACAATTGTCTCACTACCCATATTCATTGGTCCTACGGTGATGTCTATGTTTAATGAGGTTCCACCCCCTAACCGAAACAGCACAAATGTCATCCAGTACCAAAGGCCCCAGAAAAAGGAAAATGCAGTTGATAAGGATCAAAAGCCCACTCCAAACCCTACATTTAGAGCCAATGATCATATACAAGACACTGTTGGAAGCCCCGATGAAACGTTCAAGTAGCAAACGGATGAAGGAGGCTTTGCAAGTTTTGATAAGCGACATGTTAGAGATGGAAGCCCAACTCAAAGATGCATAAACAATCCCAACAACAGTATCTGTATTGAGAAACTTTAATATGGCTACCAAAGGAGGCAATCTATTGAGCGCAAGAGCTTCCAAAGGTGAGAATTCAAGTTGGCGCCAAAGTCATGTTCTACCAAAGGACCAAGAAAAAGGAAGATGGAACGGGTTTGATGTTGACGGCCTTTATTTTTCTTTTTTCTCCACCTAGTCTTTCTACTCATCTCTAGTTGTTCATGATTTGATTTTGGTGAAGTTATTCAGATATTTCTTCAATAAAGCTCTCTGGTTCTTTGAAATCTTTAACTTCTTTGTTGGTTTATTTGTTGTTGTTTCACCCATCTTCTTTGGTAAGACTATGGATAAATATTCATTGACAATAAAGAAATTGAGTTTGACTTCAATAGTTTTCCATTTGGGGATATTGTAATAATGAATATATATAAGGACTATAATTAATTTAAATTACTTAGGTCAAGCATGTCCCGGGCTCCCGGTAGCTAATTAAAATAAGTCAATTGTGCTGTTATTTAATCTCTAAATAACTGTTAAAATAAATTTTTAAGATTATCAAGTATTTTTTTAGTACTAGTCTGTATTATAAAGTATTTTAATTTTGTACACAAATTTATGTAATTTTTTGAAGTTATTATGAAATTTAATGTTAAAAATATTTGAAATACAACATTATCCTTTGTATGTAATTATACTAAAAACTAATATTTTTTTTTATAAATTTGACCCTAAAAAAGCTATTCTGATAACAATATCCAAACACTATAAACACTATCATTTTATCAAATTCACTTTTTTCAATAATCTATTTTGCAAAAAACTATTTTGAAAAAGCCATTTTACCTTATAAATCTCAAAAGCTATTCTCTAAAAAGTAAATTCAAATGGGCCCTTCACCTCTTTCAATAAGTGCACTCCCTGGTATTCAAACTAGTATGAACGATCCATACATTTGAAACGATATGTGAGTGTGATTGAGAATGTGTTAGTTCTCAATTGGTTTTGATGATAACGGACAATTGTAAACACAGATGAAGTTTGTCTTTGTAAGTTGAAAAACTTACTGTCAAAGACAAACTCGAGTTTCAGTTTGGAAACTCGAGTTTTAGCCTGACAGTAAAGTGCTCAATCTTTTGTAAAAGAAGGCAAACTCGAGTTTGGATTTGGAAACTCGAGTTTTGGCCATACAGAGAGCATTCAAGTTTTTCGCTGAACAAAGCAAACTCGAGTTTACTTTAGAAAACTCGAGTTTTGACAAGACAGAGAGCAACCAAGTTTTTCAAAGAAACCAAAACTCCAGTTTCCATTGGAAACTCGAGTTTAGACTTTGTGGAGCATTCTCCAAGTCTTTCCAAGTTAATGAAAACTTGAGTCAGCCATGGAAAACTCGAGTTTCCATCCCCTGAGAACAATGCTCATCTCTGACTTTGTAAAACTTCCGTGTTACAAATTGACTAAGTATTTCAATGTTTTCTCATAAAAGAGAAAACTCAAGTTTTTGTTTTCAAAACTCGAGTTTCGGACTTACAGAGAAGTTTCCAAAGTTTTCAAAGAATGTGAAAACTCGAGTTAAGTTTTGGAAACTCGAGTTTTGACCAAGCAGAGAGCTTTGTCAAGTTTAAACATCTTGAAAACTCGAGTTAAGTTTTGGAAACTCCAGTTTTGAGATTTTGGACTAAAACATGATTTTTCATTAGAGTCCAAAACTCGAGTTAGTCACTTAACAACTCGAGTTTTGCACTGTTCACCAAACTTGTCCAAAATGACAAATCGCGATGTGTGTCAATGAAATGATAAAACTCGAGTTTCGATCGAAAACTCGAGTTTTGGTCTTTTGCTAAAAGAACGCTGAAGTATGAAAACTCAAGTTTGGAAGAACTAACTCGAGTTTCCATCGCGAAATTTGAATTTCGAACAGAATGAATTTGCGAAACTTTTGTGTACTTTTGTGTTTGATCTCTATACTTTATATCATCACTCATAACTATTCCTAACTATGTTTAATCAGTTTGTTAGTGAGTTTCAGATGATTTAGACAGGATTAAGTGGAGATTGAGCAAAATGCATAAAGCATAAAGCATGTCAGCACATTAAATGAAGAGTGCAGAAACCTTGCATGCTTTTGGACATACATTCTCCACACGTTTTGAAGGAATTAATGTTTCCATTCTACATCCAGAAACTGCACCTCCAACGGATTAAAAGTCAGGAAGTCAAACCTGAACATCTGCAAAGCTGGATTAACCAAAGAGTAGAGAGAGAAGAAGACCAAAAACCTTCACTAATCATCCTCTAATGTTGGCAACGGTCACATTAGGATTTATAACGGTAATTTAATGATCTCTACCTATAAATAGAGATGCATTCAATTCTTCTCAACAACCAATCTGTGCAAGAACGAAAATCATTAAAGTTTCAACTACTCTTTGAGTTTTCTGTGTAAAGTATCTATTGATACATCTATTCTTCAGTGTTTATCATATCTACTTTTAGAGAGAGTTTCTTGAATGTAAAATCATTTCATTGTAAGTTATCTCAATTCAAGGGGACTTGGAGATTGGGTTTATTGATTACAACTTGTGAGGGGGATTAAGTTCTAGAGAGAGAATTACTCTTGAGTGCAGAGTGTGTAATCAATCTTGATAGTGAGAAATCCCAGAGAGTCTGGGGACTGGACGTAGGTTAATTGGTTGGACCGAACCGGTATAAATCTTTGTGTCTTGCTTCTCTTCTCTATACTCTGTTTTATCTTTATTTCCTATCCGAAAAACAGAGCATACGAAAAAGTTTTTGAGAATCCCCAATTCACCCCCCTCTTGGTGATTCAAGATCCACTTTCAAAATGAACTAGTGTGTATGAAAAGACATTGTCAATTTGTAATTTTATTGGTCAATTCATTATGTGTGTTACTCATTCTTGATATATATTCTTGATAGTTTTAGTTTGCACTGGGTTATATATCTACTGTAAATTGATGAGCCTGTCACGACCCAAAACATTGGACATCATCATTAGCACACAAAATAAGCTAAGTTAATGCTACTTAGTCTAGCTAGCTTGACTTAAAAACGCATCCACGCAATACCACCATAGATTATCTAAAGAAGATAATATTCCTCAATGGTAAAACCGTCACATAAGTTCCAACTCAACGAGAAAAAGAAAATCAACAAGTGTCCAACATAAAGATCAACAAGTGTCCCACATAATGTTCAAATAAATATGAACTTGACTTCTCCATAGTAGTCACGACACCATGTGATTTGGCTTTATTCTAACCTGTCCTACCTAAAATATGTCCACGGAGTTTGATGCTGAAGCTCTACTAAGTTGCATACTAATCTGTAAGAAGATGATATAATAAAAGGGAGAGTCCACCCACTCAGTAAGGTATAAGTAATAAAGTGCACAAAAGGGAAGCAAATGGCACAAGAGAGTTTTTCAAAATATTTTTGAGAAAGGAAACTTTGAACAAAATCAAAATTAGATAATTTTATATGCCCCAAATTATAAGACATCCTCTCTCTCTCTCTCTCTCTCTCTCTATATATATATATATATATATATATATATATATATATATATATATATATATATATATCTCTGTGTGTGTGTGTAGACATATATATGTATGTATATATGTCCACACACACACACACATATATATATGTCTACACACACACACACATATATATATATGTGTGTGTGTGTGTGTACACATATATGTGTCTGTGTATGTTAGTTCTCTATTGTTTTGATGATAACGGACAATTGTAAACACAGATGGAAGTTTGTCTTTGTTAAGTTGAAAAACTTACTGTTAAAGGCAAACTCGATAAAATTCCCTGATCAGTGTTCGAATCGCGTAATCTCAGAAAATCTCAAAAATCCGGAATGGTAGCCTCGAAGATCCTTTCTTACTCATTAGAAATGTCTGGGTTAACTAAATTTTTGATCCCTTTCATGTCTTCCCGTTGCTTGCCGAAGATTTTCAGAAAAACGCCGTTGGTTACGGAAATAACTTCCGGAATCGTCAACTTCGGGAAAAAAATTCACTGATTCCTAATATGTCCAGTTGATTACCAACTCATCCCAGGATTTCAATTTATGGCTTGGTTTCTATAGATTTTCATTTATCTGATTTACTTTTTGAACATCAGATAGTTCCTTAGCCAGTCTAGTATAACCCTTTTCGGTTACGGAAATAACTTCGGAGACATCCTACTCCGAGATAAAAATTCACTTGTTTCTAATATACTCTGGTTTTAGAAACCTTGTTCATGGTTTTCTAGATAGGATTTAATTTCTATTGGTGGTCATTTATCCTATTTGCTTTTTCATAAATTATATTAATATAATAATCAAGAGATATCTAGATATTATTTCAATCCATTCTTATCCATTTTGATCCCAAAAATTCGGTTGCCCCTTTTTTTCGTTTTTATATTTTATTGAATTAATTAATATTATATAAAATAATTATTTTATATAATTTTTACAAAATTTTCCTATTGGTCCATACATGTTTTTAGGCTTAAAATTACTTATTCTCATATATTTTTCTTCATATTTGCCAATTAATTAGAAAATATATTTTATGCTAATTTTAGCCATAAACCACTAATTATAGGGTTTTACATAATTATCTTTGGATTTTCCTTTGTTTAAGCCCAAATAATTAGCCAATAATTATTTAATTAATTACCCACTAATTGTTGATAATTTTCTTAATTAGAACAACTCATTACCTCACAACTTTTGTACTGACATTGGTGTTTTATGCCTCATGCATTATATTAAAATTCACGGGGGCATTTTGGTCATTATAATACTTTTTTAACTTTCCCCCCTTTATTTTTCCAAGGTAATAATTTAATAAATTACCTAAATTAGGGACAATATTCTTCCCTATTTTGAATAAATATTTATTTTCCTCTTTATAATTTTCACAGGGTATTTTATGGCCAGCAAATGCGTTTAGAGACCTGTTGCAAACTTTCAAACGTTTTAGGGACCTAATTGCAAATTATTCTATTTTCAAGAGAAACTACCCCAAAAATAAGATAAATTCACCACAAGGTCTTTGAGACCATAAATTCACCTATTTCCAATAGGTATTATTCACTCCATATGATACTTATCATAAGTGAGATTTTCAGGGTATTACATCTTTTGGCAAAAAGATGTTGCTTTCTCTTTTGCAAATAACCCATGTTCTAGTATTCTTATTGGCTAGTGGCAACCTTTGACTTTTCAATAACTTTTACACTAAGTTTTCTACAAAACTTTACACCTCATTAGTTCAATATTTTTCCTTCTTTTCCTTCTATTATTTTAAAAATTGAAGAGCACTTCTTGGCCAAGGAAATTGTTCTCCCACTTGCCAAAATATCATATGACAAAGTGTTCCTATTGGCTTGTATATTTGTTTGACTTTTCAACAACTTAACAACTAAGTTTCCTACTTCATTTTCTTCAATTTTTCTTCTTCTTTTTCTTGCATTATTTTCGAAAATATTGGCTACTTCTTGGCTAAGTTTTTGACTTTTCAACTCTTTTTTAATCACTTAGATTATGCCCTAATTATCTTAATTAATAATTAATCCATTGGCTAATTAAAACCTTATATATCACCTTATTCACTTTCTAAACAATTAGCCAATAATTACTTATTTAATCCCTCACTAATTGTTGACAATTTTCTTAATTAGGATTAATTATTTTCTCACAACTATTGGACTTACATTGGTATTTTATGCCTCATATAAAATATTAAAAATCATGGGGTCAATTATGGCCCCACAATACCTTTTGATTTATCTTGCTTTAATTTTTCCAAGATTATAATTTATTAAATTGTCTAAATTAAGGACAATATTCCTTCTAATTTTTAATAATTATTTCACTGCCCTTTAGAATTTATCACAATATTTCTAGGCCATTTTATACCTCACAAGGGCCTTTTGGTAATTTTGGCACTATTATTTTTCCAAATTTTCAAAAGATTTTTCCTTATGAAATACGATATTTATAACTCAATATTTGAGACCATATATTCACCTATTTCCAATAGGTATTATTTACTAAACTATGATGCTCATCATAGGTCAGATTTTAGGGTATTACAGAAACATTTGATCAATTTGTTGTTTTTGCTAAGAAGGTCCAAAACGAGAAAGGTTTTGTTACTTCAAGAATTCGGACTGATCATAGAGGTGAGTTTGAAAATCATGCCTTTGCTGAGTTTTGTGATAATATGGGGATTGATCACAACTTCTCAGCCCTGAGGACTCCTCAACAAAATGGTGTTGTGGAAAGAAAGAATCGAGTCCTCACCGAGATGGCAAGAGCTATACTGAATGAGAACCACACTTCACAAGGCTAATGCAATGAGTACGGCTTGCTACATCTCAAATCGAGCATACCTCCGAAAGAAGCTGAACAAGACTCCATATGAGCTGTACAAAGGAAGAAAGCAAAATCTGAGTCATCTGCATGTGTTTGGATGTAAGTGCTTCATCCATAACAATGGTAAGGATAACTTGGGAAAGTTTGATCCCAAGGTGGATGAAGGTATATTTTTGGGTTATTCCAATATAAGTAAAGCTTATAGAGTCTTTAACATTCGTACTCGTAGTGTAGAAGAGTCTATGCATGTTGCATTCTGTGAATCCAAAACTGACAAATCCAAGGATGATGATAAGGAAAATGTTTTGAAAAATCAATTCTTTTCGAAAACTATTCCTACCTCTATTGAAAATCCTGAAAATGTTTTCGAAGTTGATCCTCAATACAATTTGGAAAACCCTGATCAACCTCAACCTAGAGCTTGGAAATTTAGAAGGAATCATCCTTTAGATTAAGTTATAGGTGATGTTAATCAAGGAGTAAGGACCAGAAGTAGTACTTTAAATGAAGTTACTTTTTCTGCTTTTATTTCAAACATAGAACCCTCTAAAATTGATGAAGCCCTTTCAGACAATGATTGGGTGATAGCAATGCAAGAGGAGTTACACCAAATTGATAGAAATCAAGTTTGAGATTTGGTACCTAGGCCCAAGGACCATCCGGTCATTGGCACCAAATGGGTATTCAAGAACAAACGAGATGAATCAGCAATCATTGTTCGGAATAAGGCAAGATTGGTTGCTAAAGGCTATAATCAAGAAGAAAGAATTGATTATGAAGAAACTTATGCTCCAGTGGCAAGATTGGAAGCAATAAGAGTTCTTCTAGCCTTTGCTTGTGTCAAAGGATTCAAGCTTTATCAAATGGATGTAAAAAGTGCTTTTCTAAATGGATTTATTTAGGAGGAAGTTTATGTGGAACAACCTCCTGGTTTTCAAAATGAACATCATCCAGATCATGTTTATCGCCTTAAGGAAGCTCTTTATGGTCTTAAGCAAGCTCCTAGAGCTTGGTATGAGCGATTAAGCAAATTCCTTCTTGATCAAGGATTTGTTAGAGGAAAAGCATATACAACTCTTTTTATTAAAAGTAATAAGATTGGTGAAATTTTAATTGTCCAAATCTATGTTGATGACATTATTTTTGGAGCTACAAATGATGCTTTGTGTGAAGAGTTTGCAAAGAACATGCAGGGAGAGTTTGAGATGTCCATGATGGGAGAACTCAACTATTTCCTTGGTCTGCAAATTAAGCAAAAGGCCAATGGAATTTTCATCTCTTAGACCAAGTATCTCAATGATCTACTGAAGAAGTTTGGAATGGACCAATGCAATGGTGCTGACACTCCAATGAGTTCAACCACTTCCTTGGATACTGATGAGAAGGGCACTGATTTCAACATTACAAGATATAGAGGAATGATTGGGTCATTACTCTATCTTATTGCAAGTCGCCCAGACATCCAATTCAGTGTTGGGATGTGTGCAAGGTTTCAATCTGCCCCCAAGGAGTCGCATGCTGAAAATGTGAAGAGAATCTTTAGATAACTTGCTGACATGAAGACTCTTGGATTGTGGTTTCCCAAAGGTCAACCTGAACATTTGGTGGCCTACTCAGATTTAAACCATGCTGGCTACAAGACGGATAGAAAGAGCACGAGTGGGGAATGTCAATTTCTGGGTGGCTTACTTGTCTCCTGGTTCAGCAAGAAGCAAACAACTGTCTCCGTATCATCAACTGAAGCTGAGTATATAGTTGCATCAAGTTGCTGTGCTCAAGTCCTATGGCTCAAGCAACAACTTTCTGACTTGGGAATGGTAAATCCCAATGAGCTGTAAGTATTTCTTTTCTCAATGTTAGTTATGGTTTTGATGAATATTAGTTGCTAACTTAAGCTTCGGAGTACGTAGTAATGTTTTATGCAGGATGTTAAAATCTTGAAGTTTGCTGTCAAGAGACGCAAACTCGAGTTTCGATTTCAAAACTCGAGTTTACCGGGGCCAGAAAAGAAATGAGGTTTTGAGCAAAATGGAAACTCGAGTCCATTAGTATGAAACTTGAGTTTCGATCAGACAGAGAGCAACACACCTGTTGAAGCAACATCAAAACTTGAGTCAATAAGTGGAAACTCGAGTGTTGGTCGCGGAACTTCAAGGGTTCACAGTGCATCCTTGAAATCCAGGTCAGTTTTTTCGCGCCCTATTTAAACTTGACTGTTCATAGTTCGTCCAAACTCTCCAACTCAAGTTTTCCCTAGAGTTTCTCTGAACCTCTCATCTTTTCCTTCACTCTTCGCTGCCTCTTCCTCCATTTTCGTAACCCTAAATTCTGTTGGGATCCGTACACGCAGCAGAGTTAAAACTTTTACGAATCCCATTCAAGGATCGCTCAACGACGTTTAAATCAAGGTTTAGTGTGCGTCTCTCTATTTTCTATTTAGGGTTTCTCGCGGCTTTCTAATACGCTCGACAAAAAGTCCTGTAGGTTTTTCTAAACCTATTAGGCGTATTATATTCAAAACCAATTTTGAATTTGGATTAAAAAATATATTAATTAAATCTATCTGATAGATCTAATCTAATCTATTTATTTAATCCAAATTAAAAGCCTTCTGATTTAATTTATATTTATAAATTGAATCAAGATATGATATCCTTATATTTAATTTAAAATGAGATACGATATCTCAATTCAAATTAAATCTGATATGCAATATCTTTATTCGAAAATTAAATCTTAGATACAATATCTCAATTTATTATAGTTATTTAATTTATCAAATAAATTAAATACTATAAATAATATTATTATTATCAATAAATAATATCATTATTATTTTCGAATTTAATATATATATATATATATATATATATATATATATATATATATATATATATATATATATATATATATATATCCAAATTTAGATTAAATACAGTATTCATTAAATCTTAGACATATCTAAGATTCAATGAATCTGGACACTTTTTCTCGTGTTGGGCTATATTGTGTGTGACCCTGCAGGCCCACTTGAGATTGGTAGTGGGCCAATACTGTACCAGCCCACAAGTCGCAAGCGGCCTCTAGCAAGACATTGCGACTACCCAATTCATATGGGGATCGATGATACGATACAACCTATCGTACAACCATGTCACGTCCCTTTTGTCACGCGATAATTTGGTCAAGGATGAGGCATGGATTATGTCAACTTCCTGTTCTTGACCATTACTTTCTCGATTCTCGAGTAGTCTAATAATTGAGATAGAAACTCCTTTCCATCGTAGTATGGCCATAATTTCTCTGACTCACTCATCGAGTGACCCAGTATTATCTCTCTACAAATGTGAGGGACAAATTCCATCTTGACCATTCACATTCCTCTGCATGAAAACCACTGATCCCGATCCAAGCCTTTATCATCACCCGGTCAAAGTTGACTTTTGACTAGGTCAAAGACCGACTCATCATGTAGGAATCCATGATGATCTCAGTCAAAGGGCGTTGTGACGCGGTTATACATGAGAAAAGCTTATGACTTATTCCATGCAGCTTTCTCATAGTGGTCGATCCAAAGACCTTGTACTCTTACAAGTGCCTATGACTTTGACTTGTATCCCCATACTCATCAAAGTCACACTGGTCTTATTTCATCTTTGCTCCCGCGGAGATGACCGACCAGGGACATTTAGGATAGTCTATTAGATATATCCAGGGATACAGTTATCAATGTAAACATGCAAACGAAATAATAACTAAAAGAGAATACTTTAAATAACATAAAGGTCTAAAGTACAATGACTTGCCCTTAGGGCATAATTTCCAACAGACTCCCACTTGCACTAGGTGCAATCATTAATTAACCTAATTCCGATTGCTCTAACGTGACGCTCATGTTTTACTTGTGCAAGCAGCTTAGTAAGAGAATCAGCGACATTGTTTTCTCCTATTACTTTGCATAATTTGTGTATCACCTCTATCATTGATTTCTCTGATAAGATAAAATCGCTTGAGTATATGGTTGGTCCTTTGATGTAACCTAGGCTCCTTGGTCTGCGCAATAGTGCCGCTATTGTCACAGAACAAGTCTATTGGATTTGAGATGGTAGGAACCACCCCTAGTTCATTAATGAACTTACTAATCCAAAAGGCCTCCTCAACTGCATCCGATGCTGCTATATACTCGCCTTCTATTGCGTAATTAGCTACGTTGCTCGCTAGAGCTCTTCCAGCTTACCATACCACCATTCAAAATGAATACATATCCAGATTGCGATCTTAGATCATCTTGATCAGTTTGGAAACTCGCATCTGTGTAACCTGTCACACAGAGCTCATCTTCCAATCCACCATATGCCAAGAATAAGTCCTTAGTCCTTCTTAAGTACTTTAGGATATTCTTGACAACAGTCCAATGACCCTCACCGGGATCTTGTTGATATCTGCTGGTCGTACTCAAGGCAAACGAGACATTCGGTCGAGTAAATAACATGGCATACATGATAGATCCAATGGCAGAGGCATATGGAATCTTACTCATGCGGTCTCTTTGATCTTGTGTACTAGGACACAAATCTTTACTGAGATGAATGCCATGAGACATGGGCATGTAACCCCTTTTGGAATCCTACCAAGACTTGACACTCTGCAAGGTAGGAATGTCATTCCCAATAAGTAGGATGTCATCGACATAAAGCACTAGAAATACAACTGTGCTCCCACTGACCTTCTTGTAAACATAAGGTTCATCGATGTTTTGAATGAATCCAAACTCTTTGACTACTTCATCAAAACGATTTTGAAGCTTGCAAACTTTACCAGAGTCCTCTGGACGCACAAAACCCTTAGGTTGTTTCATGTACACATCCTTAAAGAGCTTTCCGTTAAGGAAGGCTGTTTCGACGTCCATCTGCCATATTTCATAGTCACAATAATATGCAATGGCAAGAAGGATTCTGATTGATTTGGCCTTTGCAACTGGGGAAAAGGTTTCATCATAGTCCACACCATGAGTTTGAGTGAATCCTTTTGCAACCAGTCGTACCTTGAAGATATTTACTTTGCCTTCCATGTTAGTTTTCTCTTTGAAAACCCACTCGCACCCAACGGTTTTTACACCTTCAGGTGGCTCGACTAAGGTCCATACCATATTGTCGTACATGGATTGCATTTCAAACTTCATGGTATTAAGCCATCTTTTGGAGTTTGGTCCCACCACGGCTTCTCGATAGGTAGTTGGCTCATCCTGCTCAATGAGCAAAACATCACGGCTTTCAGTAATCAGAAATCCATATCTCTGAGGCTATAGCCATGTTCTATCGGACCTTCGTGGGCCTTGTGTTACTTGAGTAGGCTCAACAACTTGTTGTGAGTCTTCTCCACCCCGATCGGATAGAAGGGCTTGAATTGTTTTGCCAAGTTGGTTTTGCACTTCATTTTGGAATATTTTGAACATTTCAAAAGATTTCGACTTATGTTTCATTAAATAGATATATCCATATCTACTGAAATCGTCTATAAATGTAATGAAGTACAAATGACCTCCTCTTGTAGATGTATTCATTGGTCCACACACATCGGTATGTATCAGGCCCAATAAATCAGTGGCGCTCTCACCGTGCCCAGTAAAAGGCGTCTTTGTCATCTTTCCCAATAAACAAGACTCACATGTATCAAACTAGTGGAAAAAGGATTTTAAGACCTGACGAAACAGTATATTAGGAGCGGACCCGCGACAGTCTTGTTCCAAAGCGGTATTAAAAGTCTCCCTATTAAGACCGGACACATAGAACCGGTCTTAAAGATTTTCTTTAAGACCGGACATTTTAAACCTTCTGTCTTAAAATTCGTACTAAATAGATCTGAAATATTTTTTGTTCGGTCCTAAAACTCAAACTTTAAGACCAGACAAAAACTAGACCGCTCTTAAAAGATCCGAATATTAAGACCGGACAAAAATAAACCCGGTCCTAAAAATAGTAATATCCTAGACCAGATCCCGGGCCTTAAAAGACCGACTTTCAAGACCGGATGTTATATACATCCGGCCTTAAAAATTGAACTTTTAGACCGCACTTATAAATGGACCGGTCTTAAAAGACCAACTTTTAAGACCGGCTTAATACCTTTAAGAGCGGTCATAGATATACATCCGGTCTTAACAATTGAACATTTAAGACCGTCTTATTTATTTGCGCTCTAAATTTTCCCGAATTTTTTCCGTTCGTTCTTCCCGATCATATATAATACACAAAAATCCACCATCCAAAACAAAGACATAAAAGTCGATATACTTTAAGCTACAAGCTATGAACATGAATAAATTGAATTGGGAAAAAGAATACAAATAATTATCCACCATGAGTTATGTGGCCTTAAGTCTATAACAACTAAAGTAATTTATACAATAAGCTAAGATATATAACTAATTACAATCACAATGAGTTACAATACAGACGTAACATAGAAGGAATATATAATATATATAGTTAAAACCTTAAAGTTTTCTAAGAATTCTGCATATGAATATTACCTTATGAATTGACTCTTTTATAAAGTGATATCCTCCCATATCCCTTCTTGATGATCATTTCTTATGCCGGGTTCATTATCCGCTTCATCTTCTTCGTTCATGTCCTAGACCCCTTGAAAAGGAGTACTATCAGAAGACCATAATTTGAATGACTTTCCTCATCAATATCAATGACCCTCTTTCCTTGGAGAGCTACACCACATTTTATTTTCTTGATCGGTGATATAGAACACTTGTTTCGCATGGTCTCGCCATAATAAAAGGTTCATCTCCAAAACTTCTACTATTGACATCGACTAAAGTAAATCCTAGCCGATCGATCCGAACACCATTATTGACATTAACCCACTTGCATTTGAAGATGGGAAATCTAATTTTGACATAGTCCACCTCCCAAATCTCTTCAATAACCCCATAATATGGCATGACCGCCAATTTAGGCCTCTTGTCTTTCGAACTCGGAGAAGTGCATAGATTCAGCCTCTAACATAACACCACCGTTCGACCGTGCTCCTATCATCTAGGGACTTCGTGTAAAATGTATAACCATTGATCACATACGAATTCCAACTTATGACTTCAACCTCGTGACCACGTGCTAACCATTTCATTGTGTCGAAACACATTCGATCCCTCGACCTTTTGTTTGAACCATTTTGCAAAAGTTCTGTTATGCTCCCTAATCAACCTTTGTTCGGTCATTCGATGGTTTTCTTTCCTTACAGCCTCTTTATGTGCGTATATGCCGGCTTGAACTTCATCAACATTATTCAAGATGTATAAGTGGACTTGTGACAATTCATCAGATCCACACTCTTACCGAAGCCCCACGTCTACCCCCTTCAAAGATGCCGACGTTTTGGAAGCCCAATATGTCTTACTTTGGCCAAATAATTTTGACAAAATTCCATGGCCTCTTCAAACATATTTCGAACAATTGATGCTTCCGCCGTACGCGTTCTTCACATACCCTTTTAGGAATTTCATAGATCTTTCAATAGGGTACATCCACCGTAAATGGATAGGGCCGCACAACTTTATCTCCTCACTAGATGAACAATGAGATGAACCATGATGTCAAAAATGAAGGAACAAAAAGCTTTTCAAGGTGGCACAAGATAAGATATCCTTCATTCTCCAATTCATCCAACTTTTCAATCTTGAAAACTTTACTACAAACCGCATTGAAGAAGAAACAAAGTCTAGTCAAAACGACCCGAAGATCATATTCGGCGATCCTCGAATAGCTACTGGGAGTAGCTGTTGCATCAAGACATGACAATCATGAGACTTTTGGCCTACTAATTTCAAGTCCTTCATCGAGACAAGCCTCTTAAAATTTGAAGAATACCCCGAGGGAACTTTTGTGCCATGTAAACACTCACAAAAGCTTCGTTTCTCATCCTTAGACAAAGTATGAGAAGCCTGGGACAATAAGTTCTCTTCCCATATGGCCTTGGATGCAAGTCTTCGCGTATTCCCATTGCTTGCAAATCCAATCTTGCCTTCACACCATCCTTCGAACTACCTTGTATGTTGAGAAGCGTGCCCACAATACTATCACATACGTTCTTCTCCACATGCATGACATCAATACAAAGTTGTCTCACATCAAGATTGCGCCAATAGGGAAGATCAAAGAATACAGATCTCTTCTTCCATATATTTGTTTCTTTTCTACTCTTTCCAGCTTACCGAAGATGACACCGATATTTTTAACCTTTTCATACACTTGCTCCCTCACCAATGCCACCGAGCTTCTTCATACTCTTGGCCACCAAAAAAGGCCTTCTTTAATCGACGATATGGGTGGCCCCGTCTAAGAAATCTCCTATGTCCAAGATACACCGTCTTTCTTCCATGTTGAAGTTGATGGTAGCATGTGCCTTCTTCACAAACCGACATGCTTTATGGCCTTTTACACTATACCCTGACAAGTTCCCATATACTGGGAAGTCGTTTATAGTACAAAATATCATGGCTCTCATTTTAAAGACCTCCTTCTTGAAAGAGTCAAAAACATCGACACCTTCTTCCCACAACTCCTTCAAGTCTTCGATCAAGGGCTCCAGATAAACATCTATGTCATTTCCGGGTTGTTTTGGTCCCGAAATCAACATAGACAAGATGATGTACTTTCGTTTCATGCATAACATAGGAGATAAGTTGTAAACAATCGTGAGTACAGCCATGAGCTATGTATGCCGCTAAGGCTTCCATAGGGATTCATGCCATCCGTGCTAAGGGCAAGCCCGAGGTTCCTAGGTTCTTCGCCGAAGTTCGGAAATAATTGATCGATCTTCTTCCATTGAGAAGAATCGGCCGGATGTCGAAGCCGTCCATCCGAAATCCTCTCATCTGCATGCCACCTCAGATTTTTGCATCATTTTCATTCGCAAACAACCGCTTGAACCTTGGTATGATTGGAAGATACCACAACACTTTTGCAGCCCCTTATCCGACTTGTACCGTGGGGTTTCACATATCGACAACTCGCTTCTCTTCAAACTCTTTTCTATACAATACACAATCATTCGGGCATGCATGGATCTTTTTGTACTCCATCCCCAATGGACAAAGTATCTTCTTAGCATCATAGTAGCGATGCGGCAACACGTTATCATTCGGAAGTATGTCCTTCAAAGCCTCAAGCAATTCTCAAAACTCTTGTCGCTCCATCCATGACGTGCCTTCAAGCTTACCAATTTCAATACAACGTTCAACAATTGGTATTTTTACACCCACGGTATAGCGGTGTCTCGCATCACCGCACATATTACCATATGCATGTGATCGCTCAAAAGCCTCTTCTCCTACATCACGGATAATGTCCTCTATGCGATCATCCATATCCGTGTCATTATCATCAAAGGCCACTTCCCATGTTTTTTCCCACTTGATGGCACTTGTTCACCATGCCATACCCATACTATATAAGTCTTACAAAATCCGTGACAAATTAAATGTGTGCGTATAACTTCAGGACATAGTCGACACTCATTCAAACATTTTACACAAGGGCAATAATACTTCCCCATCATCATGGGCATTTTGTTTAGCAAATTCTATAAATTCCCTAACCCCATTCTGATATTCAACACTCGTTCGTAAAGCATCTATCCAACCGTGATCCATAGTAGAATTCCTATATATTATAGACGAAAATCATTGATCATACATAATCTGAAAATTGAAACTTGCATATAAAATAAGCCAACTCCAAATGCAAATATTGTCTCAAAGAATCACTTTTACTGAGGAACTTGCCCATTAAATGCATAACAAATTAAGAATCACTTTTGGTCATAAATGCATCACAAAGAATCCAAGAACCAAAATAAATGCAAGACGAGGAAATTAAATGCAGGGATGAAGGTCTTGTGGACTAACCCGTAGCATATAAATTCAAATGCGTTTGCCGAGTCGTCTTACTTCTCCGCTCACGAACGTTGAAGTTGCACAAGACAACAAGAGTAACCTAAAAACACTTGTTGGTCACTTGGGTAGGTCTAAAGTGCAAATATAATCTTCAAAAACAATATTCATTAACAACAGAGAATACCCATAACAACATTACACCGATTTCGTTAAACCCATGAAAACAAAGAACGATAAGCCGGAAAATAATAAAGTTTTAACCGAAACATCTCTTACAGCCTTCGTCTATAGACGTTTAGCTAAGGAACCAGAGAGTGATTGTCGAGAGAGGTACGCGAAGCAGTGACGAAGCTGAGAGGGAAATTTCGAGTCGGAACCTGAGTATTCACTTTGGGCAAGACAAGAGAGCAGAGAGGGAAATTTAATTTTTCCGCGCGACAAAGATACCTTATTTAGCTTTTTGGATTTTATTAATACCGGTTATTAATTAAATGTCCGGTCCTAAAGATACAACTAACATTTTAAGACCGGAGTTTTAAAAGTATCCGGTCCTAAAATTTTATTAGTCTTTTAAGTTTTAAGACCGGAAGTTTATAAAACATCCGGTCCTATAATTCAAATACTCTTTAGATCCGTTACTTATAAAATGTCCAGCCTTAATGGCCTTGGTGATTGCAATATTAAATAAATAAAATAAAGGATATTTTTTTGGACAAAAATAAAGGAAAATTGGAGAATAATTTAATGAATTACCGGAGAACAAACAAAAATTCATAGTGTTCTTAATGTTTCTTACATTACTTCGAATATATACACAACAACAAAAAAACAAAAGAAAAACAAGCTGAATAATATCATCCACAAGAATCGATCAACAACCTCGGCGATTTCGGCGTGAAGAGCATTAATTTCCCGCGGAGATCAGCAAGTTGTTGTCTTATTCTCTCCACCCGCAATATGAATGGATCATTACAGAGAGCGGAGAGGGGTCGAGGTAGGCGCGCTGGGGCCAACAGTTGGAGAGGGGATTACGAACATCTCGCATGGCCGCCTTCAAGATGACGGATGGACTCAAGAAGGACAGGATCGGCGAAGGATCGAGGGGGTGCGGCATGAGCAATCTCTTCATCATCCGAAGAAATAACAATGGGTCCATTGACCCGAGAGTCTTCGAAACAATACGACGCACCGTCGCTGGAGGAGGCGCGCCATATAATGATCTAGCCATGGCACGAGCTTGAGGCGTGTATGCACCCCTACGAGCGCTTGCTTGTATCTAACCATGGTTTGAGGATTTGAGAAGTTGGGGCGCAGAGCTATGAAGTGAGGAGTTAACAGTAACAAAGAGGTAGTGTGTGGAGTATATAAGGACAGATAGCAGAGAGATAAACATCGATGATGAATTCACAATTGGTATATAAAGAATTTAATGTTTCTACTTTAAGAGCGTATTTGTTCAAAATATCCAGTCCTAATAGTCATTTACTTTTAACAAACTTTTAAGACCGAACTTTTATCTTGTATCCGGTCCTAAAACTAATTTTTAATTCAATTACTTTTAAGACCGTCCTTTTATCATATATCCGGTCCTAAAATCATAAGACCGATATTTTACTTTGTATCCGGTCCTAAAACTCATTTATTATTATATATTTCAATTTATTTTTTCAAGTAAGAATTTTTGGTTAAAAATATTACTTTTAAGAACGGATCTTACACAAGATCCGGTATTAAAAGTTCATTCTTTTCAAAGAGTCCCTTCCCCATGTTGAAATGAATGATTCGAGTCTCTTCTGGCTTCCACATAAACTTCCCAACTAGGCGTCTCCTCGTATTCGAGCAAATATGCGTCTCCTCGTTAATGTTTCCTAAGTTTCACATTCTTCAGATGGGTTCTCTATTTAAACCCGTTGTTACTTTCTTCACATTCATCTCCATCTCCACCTAGAACCTCCACCGTAATGGCTTCTCCACCACGACGAGGTCCTCCGCCGGGCGAAATCCCGAGGCACCTCCATATCCTCCTCCGTTGCCTCCGAACCCGAACTTCCGGCGATGCCGGAGCACTGATAGCCCGCGTCGATCATATAGACCGACGCTTGGGCCAACTGCTTCAGTCTATCACGCCGTCAACAACAAGCCGAACGCGTACTCGACGCCAATGACGTTGAGTACCATACCTCGATGACGACGTCTCCGACCCTTCCCTCCTCCGACAACGATGGGGAGGATTAGAAATTTTTAAGTTTTTTTTTTTTTTTGTACGCCGCTCACAAGGCAAAGAAAAAAATATTATTAAAAAACATTTTTATTTCCCAATCGCCTTCCTTGTTTGTCTTTAACTTTATGTTCTTTTTTCTCCGACAACAAGAACAAACAAAACATTGTCCTCTTCGTGGTGATCAATCTTAAAAATTTGCAGAATAAAGTTAACAGCTATGACCATACAAAACAAAACAAAAACATTATTTACCTTTTTCGAATAAAAACTAACAGAGTGACGACTCTTCTCAAGTTTAGACCATCGTTGTCGTCCCCGTACTTTTCCCGTTGTGAACATTTTCGTGTCCTTTTCGTTATCTTCTTTCTTTTTCCGACAAAAAGAAAAGGGACACCGATGATGATCTTCACATCCGTAAAAGTAGAAACGAGGACAACGAAGCACAAAACTTGAGAAGAACGCCGTAAACATGGTTGCCTTGAACCCTAACGATATGTCTGAAAACCGAGTCACCAACTCTATTTAAATGAAGAATATTAGGACCGGACGTATAATAAATCCTCGGTCCTAAAAATTAAGCCTTATTTTAAAATTTAAAGTTAGGAGCGGACAACTAACAAATATACGGTCCTAAAGGTTTCGGCAATCTATTAAATAAAACGAAGACTTTTAAGACCTGACAACTAACAAATATACGGTCCTAATATTTTAGCCGTATATTTTCTAGACTTTTAGGACCGGATATTTGACATATATACGGTCCTAAAAGTCTCTACCCATATTTTTTAGAATTAGACGAAGACTTTTAGGACCGGATATTTGTTAAATATACAGTCTTAAAATGGACGAAGACCTTTAGGACCGTACTTTTAACAAATATACGGTCCTAAAAGTCTCTACCCATATTTTTAGAATTAGACGAAGACTTTTAGGACCGGATATTTGTTAAATATACGGTCTTAAAATGGACGAAGACCTTTAGGACCGTACTTTTAACAAATATACGGCCCTAAAAGTCGCGAATACTTTTCGAGCCTCTTCTGGCTCATTTTCAACATCCTCCTGTACCTCAAATTTCAAGCACTAAATAGCTTTATCCACCATCGCATTCATTCAGAAACCCAAAATGGACACACACAAATTGTTCGAAAAATAAACAAATTTATTATTGAATTACATTGCGTTATATTTACAAATGAATGAATTAGCTAGTCGAAAAAATAAACAAATGTATGTACTGAAGGCTATTGTTGCTACAACATATATTATTTACAAATGAATTAATTTAGGACATTAATTATTGTCCTGACTTTGATTTTCTAAGACCAGCTTTATACAGATATTCACAAAACACATCGCGTATGTGCTCCACTTCATCATCATCAAATGGTTTTTCACAGGCAAATCTCTGTAACATCAAAGACAAAAACAGAAATAACATATTACGTGCATATTTCATATGTAACATTAAGCCATCGTTGATCGAATTCAGCCATAACATTTTACCCTTAAAGTGAATTTAGTCTTTCCTCCGTCACAATATCATATATGTGTTTCATGACGTACGGCCACATAAGTTCGATTCTTGCGGTTGCCGACGGTCTAAAAATAACAATAAATATATATAAGAGCATATATAGCTTACTGACCAACTTCAGAAGGCAATTATGCCATGTCCAAATATGTACTAACCTTAATTTTGTGCCATTTAGGATCTGTGATCTGAACCCCACGCTTTTTTTTACATCAACTTGGAAGGTCTTCATGCCACTATCATCAAAATCACAAATTTATCAGTAATGTTCACTGAAAATTCACAAAAGAGATTTGACACAAGCGATGGATCCAGTGAATGGAGCATAAGAAGATAACATAATGCGACTCCATGTTCATGACGACCAACCGCCAATGGTTGCTGAAAATTCACAAAATAAAATACTCATATATATATATATATATATATATATATATATATATATATATATATATATATATATATATATATATATATATATGTGAATTGCAGTGAATTGCGAAAGAATTGTGATATATATGTACCCGAGCTAGTATGGAAACAAGTACACCTTTCTTGGCACTTGACACAACCTCTTTGATATGTACTCCTGTCTCAATTCCAGAGGTAGTGTTGTACTTGCATACACTGGGCACAAGAATCCAAAATCCGAAATTCTGCCCTGTTGAACCAGTTTTCGTGCATGCACCTACAAGAATGACATCGATCGTGGAATTAGTATATATGTATGTGTATCTAAACGGTGCATTTAAATTATGTAATCAAGGAAGAAGATACTTACTTCATAAATATTTGAACACATGGACTAGTAACCCGCTTTCCAGAAGCAAGCATGGTCTCTACATCTTCATTATCAAAGTAAACCGGTTCAGGATTTGGGATGCCTACTACTTCATTGACAGCCACGATTTATCTTTAAACCATTTTTGGCTACCAAATCTTTTATTTTTTCCTTGGCCGTCAAGTTAGAAGTAGGGGATGGAACTTGAGGAGGGAGTGGAGCTTGAGGAGGGGATGGAGATTGAGGAGGGGGTGAAGCTTGATGAGGGGGTGGAGCTTGAGGAGGAGTAGAGACATCTACAAGCTTCACTGGCCAAGAGATGAAGGTTCCCTTGACATCACTCACAAGCTTCAGCTCATCAGTTGGGAGAGGGACAGGTGCATCAAAGATCACCTCTTCAACAGACACTCGACTTCATCATCGCCCATTTGTTCGTGGTGTACAGCTGATCCCAAGTTGTGGACAGTCCCTTTAGCAACCAATTGTCTATGACCATCACGATCCTCCACATACGATGACAAGGTTGCTCGATCGTCCAACAATGCAGCTCCTCTAGTGCTCGCCGCCGCATAGGTGCAAACAAGGTGTCAAGGGATCCACACTGGTCTCTCGGCCGAGAGCTCAGGAGGAACTTCATTTTCTCCATCTCCTCCTTCATCTTGCTCATCTCGATTGAAACATCCTCAATGCAAGATCTTTCGCCGCCGATTCCTCACTTAATTTGGCAAGCGTCTCGATCCATCTCCTCCCTGTAACCATACTTTGTCTCGTGGCGTTTGGATTTACCAAAGTATTGCTTTAGGCCTACCCGTCCTCCAATCCCCTTACACGCCCGAGTGATCTGTTTTTCTGGCCGCAATGGTCGAACATCATTCCTCCCGTCCGACGCAAAAGATCCCTCTCGCCTCTTTCTTTTTAAGATCTTCCCGTAAGATACGTATAACGAGAAGCTTAGTGATGAAACATGTTTAGTAAGTAAAAATAACAATATCGATACTTACAATTGTTCAAAGAACTACACGATTTTTTTCACTCATGTAGGCGCCGCTTGGCTTTTGCCGAATATACAACCACAGCTCCTCGCGACGTATTGGAGATGGTGGCTGGTCAACTACCGTAGAAGGATTGGATTCAGCTTCATCTTCCAATCTCTTCCGTTTGGCTACCATCAAATCTTTTTCGGCCTTTTCATATCCGCCGCGAGAAGCCCTGTGTGGGCAATCATTCTTTCTCCCAATCTCCTGATATTTTTCCCTTATTTTCTGTGAATCAGGATTGAAAACAACTATATATCAATTATGAATTCCAGCCATGTCACTAATGTAAATTAGAGAACTTCGCTTGATATGAACGTCAAACATTAGTCAAATTCACTTCATCAAGTTTCAACATTTTACTTAAGGAAGATGTAGCATTGTAGAAGAAATTGGGAAAACCAAAGGAAAGGGAGTTGCGTAAATGCCGCCAACTCACCAATTCATTCATTCATCATAAATGGTTCCTACACATATTAGAATAACTAACTAACTACTTGCACCGAAACCATTACACGCTTAACATACTTACTAACTAACAAAGAACGTCTAACCATGGCCATTACACGCTTTACATATCGACTTGCATGGAACTAGGACATGCTCCTCTCATGCAGACAAAGGCAGCAAATGTATACTTCTATTCACACACCAAACCATTTAACTAACAGGATTAGATGTACACAATAACAATTCACATATCCGCACAAAGTTAATAAGCAAACAAAAGTGCAAACAAAACTAAATATAAACTCACCAGAGCTTCAGAGTTGTCCGCTTCGAACAAATTGTTGCCAAGTTTGTTCATCAAGAAATTTGTACTTGTCCTGTGGTTGATGGTCGCTTCACCTCGGCAAAAATATAAGTGTTAGCCGAAAGGTCTTAAACTTCCCGAACCGCTCAAAGACAATAAGACAATGTTGAGTCTTTCAACTTCTCGCACTCGTGGACGGTGAATGTAAGCCTGATAGTGTCCCACATAGGATCCTTTATTGTTTTTTGGTCCACATTTTTCCACTCATCACCAAAATGCTAACCTTGCTGCGTACTAGAGCGCCGATAAAACTAGTATATCTGCTTTTATTAGGACCAAAAGGTTGCAAATTTTCATCAAAAAGAATCTCGAGCTTCGTCCCAGAATTCCGACTAAGGGATACTTCCATCATTCGTGTGCCGCTTCTACCACAGCGTGCACGGCACTGAGGAGGCTCAATGTGAGATGAAGAGGGTTCGTTCGTCCGACCCTCACCAGTCAAACCAATATCTAGAGTTTCAAGAACACGAGTGGAATCGTTTTCACCGTTCATTTTCAAGACAAGAAGAGAGGAATGCCCGAGAAAATGAGGGAGTAACAGAGGCTAACTGTACGCGGGGCGAGGAAGAGAGGTAATGCAACAGAAGGGTTTCGCAACGTGAACAGGGGTTCTTCAAAGAGAGTGACAAAAGCTTCCGCGCGAAGTTAACGTTTGGCGCTTCATTTTTAAGACCGGACAAATACATATATACGGTCTTATAAGATAACCTTTAAGACCGATCTCTCTATATGTCCGGTCTTAAAATTAATTAATTTTTTATTCAAACTTTAGTACCGGCCAAATTTTTTGTCCGATCTTAAAAGTCTAACTTTTAAGACCGGTCATTCTCAGAACTATGGTCTTAACATTTATTAATTTTTTATTTAAACTTTAGTACCGGACAAATTTTATAAAAAGTCTAACTTTTAAGACCGTCTTTTATAAATGTTCGGTCTTAAAACTTTAATACATTTATATTTTAATTTTTCCGTATTAATTTTGGAGTGTAGAAAATATAAGTCTGGCTGTATGAGATTTCTCCAAAAGTAATTGATATTTCAATTTTTTTAATAACATTTTTAAGACCGGTTGTTATTTTAACAGGTCTGGATAAGACCTATGAAAAAATGATCCAGTATAAGAAGTTCTTTATATTTACAAATCTGCCACCGGTCATATTTTTAGGAGCGGTCCTTCTTTAGTCCGGTCTTAATGAGGCAGTCTTAATGCACTTTAGCGTATAAGAAGTTCTTTTTATTTACAGAACTGCCACCGGTCACACCTTTAAGAGCGGTGCGTCGATGATCCGCTCTAAATGAGGCGGTCTTAAATCCCTTTTTTGCACTAGTGTGTTTCATATAAGCATTAGTCTGAGCTCTTGGATCAGCAGCTACAAGCTCGTCAGGAATGGGTTGAAAGATCCCGACTATGAGGCTTCCCCATCTCCTCCTCCACTAAAAAGACCAAGACGGATGAATAGCACCCCCAAACGATTCCATTATGGGGTGGATAAGAGTATACCAGGAGTTCCTACATTTCAACCTGGTCCATCTCCCAAACCAAAGGGAGTTACAATTCAAGAACCTTCAAAGGAGCAAGAACCTGCTACTGACAAAGGGAAGAAGAAGGTAGGTGAACCTTCTAAGCCTCCTAAGCAGAAGAGGACGAAGACTACGTCCAAAGGCACTGATAAGGGTCAAGCTTCATCTAAAGAAGCTCCTTTTTTCGACCAACCATCTGAGGAGCCTCAAATCGTGCCAAATGCCATAGAGGATATCTACACACATTCCTCTCCTCCTCCAAGGTTTGCCAATGATTCTTCCTTCCTGACTAATGAGTTAGCTGCTAAGTTTAAGGAAACCTATGTGCCAAAAGATTTCTGTCCTGTCGTATCAGTAGACTTAACTAAATTAAAGGAAGACTGCAATGTTGATTTATCTCCCTGGCTGTCTCCTTTTGCATCTTTCCTTTTGATTTCTACTCCATATACTCCTAATCTTGTTAGACTATTCTATTTCAACATGGAATGAGATAATTTGGTAGATTGTGATGATATGCTAGTTGAGGAAAGAGTCACAACCCACGTTAAAGGGGTCAAATTTACCCTTTCTGCTTCTATTATCAATTCGATTTTAAATATTGATAACCCTCCTCCTGTTCCAAATGTTCATTACTCTAATCGGGAAATTTTTGCAATCCTTCGACCAAATGAGCCTATACCTGAGAGTCAGTTAATCCATCTTTCTTTTCCTCCTGTATCCATGCCCCTTATCCACCGGGTGTTATGGTACATCTATTCACGAAATATGATACAGAAGGGTGGCAACTTTACTCATTTTGCTCAGAAAGACTATCCCCAGTTTGCTGCCATAGTAAACAAAGTCCCGATCAATCTAGGCCATTGGCTTTTCCAGGAGATGACTAAATTTAAATTTTCATCTCGTCAGTCTTCACACATTCCATACCCTACACTTGTGTCTATCATTCTCTATTATTTCCAAATTTGGCACATTGGTGGTCGTGACATATTGAAGACTCCTCTGGCCTTTGGTAAAACTCAGATCAATCTCATCAGAATCAATTTTGAAGCTGAAGAATCTGGTCAGTCAAGAGCCCCATCGCGTTTAAGGGCATCTTTTGCTAGAGCACAAGAAGCACAGTCAACACCTCCTCCTCCATCCTCTTTGCCTGCTGACCTTGATGCCAGAGTCCAAGCCATAGTGGATAAGGCCTTTGATGATATGGCTCAACGGATCCAAGTGGAGGTTTCTAGATTGGTCTCTGAAGTGACCAGGGGCAATTCAGATGTGGTGGATGCCCAAGAAGAAATGAAGGTTGACATTAAGAACCTTTCAAACCACATGGTTGATCAGGATGCTCAGTTAGCTACCCTGCTGGTCTCCCAAGAAAGGATGGATGGTCGATTAAATGCACTTATCAAGAAGCTGGACACTAGTTCCACCTCTGGTTTTGGGACTCCTACCGGGTTGAAGGCTGAATCTTCTTCCCTTCCTGCCTCACCTTTATTCACTTTCACCACTCCCATTGCCCCCTCCACTGAACCTATTCCCTCTTCACCAACCACTAAAATTCTTCCAACCCCACTTGCCTCTCCAATCTCAATTCCATCCCCTGCATCAACTGTCAAACTCTCTACCCCTTTAGATGACCCTTCAATCTCAGCTCCATCCTCTTTTGTTGATGACAAAGGGGGAGAAGAACCAGAGAAACCAGAGCATTAGAGTTTGAAGACTTTAGTTGCTTTGAAGAGTTTCAGTTGTACTATTTTTAGTTTGAGTTTTATTTTCATGTTTCTGTGTTTCTGTATTTCTCTTGCTACTGTTATGATCTTTTGACTAATCCTCAATGTAGAAGTTTTTAAGTTGAAATGCAATGTTATCTTATGTTTCAATTGCTTTTGTTATGCATAACTCTGTAGTATTGAATCAATTTATTGAGATTGTCAAATTGCATATCTGTCATGCTGCATTTCAAACCATGTTTGTGAAAATTCTCTTTAAATCCCAAATCCTTCGAAACAAGTAGCACCTCTGGTTTACAAGTGTTGTCATCATCAAAAAGGGGGAGAATGTTCGTTCTCTATTGGTTTTGATGATAACGGATAATTGTAAACACAGATGGAAGTTTGTCTTTGTTAAGTTGAAAAACTTACTGTCAAAGGCAAACTCGAGTTTCGGTGTGGAAACTCGAGTTTGGACTTGACAGAAAATAGCTCAAGTTTTTGCAAAGAAAGGCAAACTCGAGTTTGGATATTGAAACTCAAGTTTTGACCATACAGAGAGCATCTAAGTTTTTCATAGACAAAGCAAACTCAAGTTTGGTTTTAACAAACTCGAGTTTTGGCAAGACAGAGAGCTACCAATTTTTTCAAAGATAGCAAAACTCCAGTTTCCATTTGGAAACTCGAGTTTAGGCTACACAGAGAGTTCTCTAAGTTTCCAAGCTTTGTTGGAAACTCGAGTTTAGTTTTGGAAACTCAAGTTTACAGCATACAGAGAACAATGCTCAATTCTGAACTTGTAAAAACTCTAGTTCTGACTTAACAAGGTTTTTCAATGTTTTCTCATAAATGAGGAAACTCGAGTTTGGTTTTGGAAACTCGATTTTTGGTCTTACAGAGAAGAACTCAAAGTTTTCTAAAGTTTTGGAAACTCCAATTTTGAGATTTTGGACTAAAACATGATTTCTCATCAAAGGTCCAAAACTGGAGTTAGTCACTTAATGACTCGAGTTTTGCACTGTTCACAAAACTTGCTTCAAAGTCCAAATCGCGATATTCTTCTCTGGAATGAGAAAAATCGAGTTAAGTTTTGGAAACTCGAGTTTAGGCTTTCAATGAAATATGAAAACTCCAGTTTTGAAGAACAAACTCGAGTTTGCATCGCTGAATTTGAATTTCAAGTTGAACGAATTTGTGAAACCTTTGTGTTTGATCCCAATACTTTGTATCATCACTCATTACTATTCCTAACTATGTTTAACCAGTTTGTTAGTGAGTTTCAGATGATTTAGAAAGGATTAAATGAAGGTTTAGCATAAAGCATAAAGTGATGTCAGAATATTAAATGCAAAGTCCAGAAAACTTGCATCCTTTTGGACAATCATTCTCCACACGTTTTGAAGGAATTAATGTTTCCTTTCCACATCCAGTAGCTGCTTTTCCAATGAATTAAAAGTCAAGAAGTCAAGCCTGAACTTCTGTGCAGCTGGATTAACCAAAGAGTAGAGAGAGAAGAAGACCAAAACTTCTACTAATCAACTCCCAACATCACCAACGGTTATATTTGGGATTGCAACGGTCATTTAATGATCTCTTGGTATAAACAGATGCATTCAATTCTTCTCACCAACCAATCTGTGAGAAAACGAAAATCATTCAAGTTTCAACTACTCTTTGAGTTTTCTTATAAAAAGTATCTTTTGATACATTTGTACTTCAGCGTTTATTCTTATCCACTCTTTGAGAGAGTTCATTGATTGTAAAGAATCTCAAGTTAAGGGGACTTGGAGATTGGGTTATTGATTACAACTTGTAAGAAGGAGTAAGTTCTAGTGAGAGAATTACTCTTGAGTTGCAGAGTGTGTAATCAATTGTGATAGTGAGAAATCCCAGAGAGTCTGGGGACTGGACGTAGGTCAAGAGGTTGGACCGAACCAGTATAAATCCTTGTGTCTTGCTTCTCTTCTCTATACTCTGCTTATCCCTGTTTTAATATCCGAAAAACAGAGCACTTCGAATAGAATTTTTAGAATCCCCAATTCACCCCCTCTTGGTGAATCAGCTCCACTTTCAGTGTACACACACACATATGTGTGTGTACACACACACACACACACACACACACACACACACACACATATATATTTATATATATTTTATTAAATTATAGGGATCAGGGTCTTAAATGCTATGGAAGTTTTCACTGAGGAGCACTGGGTGGACGAAAGTCTTTTTTGGACCAAAATTGCCATGGAAGTTCACAAAACGTAGCGATTTTTCCCCTCCGTTAATTTTGACCGTTAAAATTAACTGAGTGCACACGTAGCATGCCACCTCATTAATCAAATAAGAGTTAAGTATCATTTTTGCTACGGAAGTTTTTGCTGAGGAGCAATTTTGACCCGGAAGTTTACAAAACGTAGCAATTTTGACCTTCTGTCCCCAATATTAAATTTGACTATTAAATCAATCAAAGAACACAAATGTCATGCCTTGAAAAGGTTGAACTTGGAGTCAGAGAGGGAGATCCTTGAAACGTTGAGATCAAGGCGGCCGGAATTTGTGAAGTCGAACTGGTCAAATGGACTGAAAGGTCTGTCGCAAAACCCAGAGGAAGCATCACTTATGATTTAAGCGAATGAAACGCAAAATGAGAAATCATTTGTCAAGATCAAACCAATATTTCGGACAAACTAATAATGAATTGTCCCAAATATTGGTTTAGTAAGCATTACTTAAAATCGCTAGAATTTTTAGGAGCAGTATAAATTTACCTTGTGGGACAGGGTGGGTGGCCTAGATCAATCTATACAAAGGTAAATACTATCACTATTGATTTTTCTTACTGAACCAATTTTAAGGAAAATTCATTTCTCATTTTGTGTTTCATTCGCTTAGATCATAAGTAATGCTTCCTCTGATTTTTGTGACAGACCTTTCAGTCCCTTTGACCAGTTTGACTTCACAAATTCTGGCCGCTTTGAGCTCAACGTTTCAAGGATCTCCCTCTCTGACTAAAAGTTTCACCTTTTTAAGGCATGACATGTGTGTTCTTTTACTGATTTAATAGTCAAATTTAATATTGGGGAAAGAAGGGCAAAATTGATACGTTTTGTAAACTTTTGGGGCAAAATTGCTCCTCAGCGAAAACTTCCGTGGCAAATATGATACTTAACTCTTATTTCATTGATGAGGTGGCATGCCAAGTGCGATGAGGTGGCATGCCACGTGTGCACTCAGTTAAACTTA
The DNA here is from genome assembly GCA_025563575.1 of Acacia pycnantha. Lineage (NCBI taxonomy): Eukaryota > Viridiplantae > Streptophyta > Magnoliopsida > Fabales > Fabaceae > Acacia > Acacia pycnantha. The sequence continues at coordinate 334,452 of JAMWYP010000055.1, read as the reverse complement.
ACAGTCAAAATTAACAGAGGGGCAAAATTGCTATGTTTTGTGAACTTGCATGGCAATTTTGGTCCAAAAAAAACTTCCATCCACCCAGTGCTCCTCAACGAAAACTTCCATGGCATTTAAGACCCTTATCCCTAAATTATATGTGTGTATAGACATATATATATATGTGTGTGTGTGTGTGTGTGTGGGCATATATATGTCTACACACACATATATATATATATAGAGAGAGAGGTGTAGTGAATGTCTTATAATTTGGGGCATATAAACACACACACATATATAATATATACATATATATGTATGCGCTATATATCGTACAATTCTCAGTGGGAAATAACTACCCCATTATATAAACACTTATTCATGTCATATATGTCACGCTTTAAAACCTAAAGGGTGACCGACACGGAATATAAGTGAACTCACGTTTTTATGCCTTAAACTTATATATGGATATTTAAATAATACTCATAATGCCATAATCTGGAATACATATTCACTACCTTTAATTTATATATACATATTCAACAATGACTAAAAAAAGGCGTTCAAAGCCCTACTCTACCTCTATATAAACATATACATGTATTCTAACCAATGAAAAGACTAGGAACCTGCTTGAAGACTACATGGAGCATCTAGCTTATATTAGTTATGCAAAAGTCTAGGGTTACGATTTCATCAACTAGAAGCATTACAAAATGAGCTAGGAACTTTAAATCAATAAGAAAACCCTTCACTGCTCAGTAGGAGGTACAGGGTCAACAACATTATCTAAGCCAAAACAATTTTTTCGGTGAATAACATCCAATTCATATAATTTAATAAAATACAAAATAATTTAATTTAATTTTTTTTTATTTTTGATAATAACAATATGGCAATAAATTTCAATTTCTATATCATATAATCATGAATAAAATAGAACTCTATATAGGATCGTCAATCAAATAACTCGAAATACATACTAACTCGTCTTGTTGACAAATCATGTTTAAAATAGTAAATCTCAAATCTCATCTATTCGTAAGATTTCAATAGAACATAATAACAAGCGTGGGCACACAGTCCACGAGGGAAAATAACCAAGCACAGCACATGGCCACACAAATAGGGGTGAAAATGTAACACCCTACTAATATACCGACAATAATCAGAGCAACAATGCGCAACATAATAGGCGAACAAAAATAGCATAACATACTTATATAATATTACTTAATTACAACAGGAATGGGTTATATAGATCATCTATAACCTTTAAAAGTAACTATCACCAAGTTACAAAATTCGATCAAAGATAGCTAGTAGTTGCCCTTGCCTTGATCTGATGCCTCCAGTTGTCGATATCTGCCGCTTTGCCTTGGGAGCCGTGTCCAATACACTATCCCTTTTCACAGGTAGTAATAGGGGCTGGAATCCCGAAGGATCCCAGAGTAACAGGTTAATCTCACAAACAGAGTATAAACAATATATGAAAAACAACCAACATAGCGTAACAGTCCACACAACATAAAGCATTCAGAATCCATAATACAGATCACATATAGCCAAAACAACATATACATATCTCATAACCATAGCTCTAGGTATACCATGTGGCATGTACCGAGAGTCCCCTCTGTACACTGGAGTTCTCAATCGGAACACCCAACTATGAATAGTAGGCTAGGACCTACCGAAAGTCCCTTGGAACCGCCAGAGTTCTCAATCGGAAGCGTCCGAGTACTCTGAATGCAATTAGGTTAGCCACCTAAGGACTTTTGTCCAATAGGCCCTATCCTAATTCTATCCACCGGGAAGGTACTCCATGGTTAGCCCTTCCGCTCAATCGAGCCACAAGTGGTGCTAGCCCATACGGGATGGGACATTCACATATATGATTCAACAGTCATACACAGTCATACCAAGTATGTGAGATTAGAGTTACTACTTGACTGCTTCAAAATCTTCAACTGGTTTCACGTCTGTTTAATTGTCTCGGCAACTATCGCGTCCTATAAATATACATTTACAAGTGGTGGGTTATTATTTGCCCAGACTCTTCATAATCTCCAATGTCATGGGACTAGACTTAATGTAAGGCTATTAGGCCTGTACTAACTCCCAAGGTCCATTTTAATTTTTTTTTTGAAAGCCAAAATATATATTTTGGGTCTTATTTTCATTTTTATTCTTAAACCCAATTTTGCCAATTTATTATTATACTATTAATTATTATTATTAAATCTAAACTCTTAGAGGCTATCCTGTCACTTTAAATTAGAAGTTTAATAAAAATACTAACACCAAGCAAACTATGACTTTTATTTATATATATATATATATATAAATCATAGTAGCTTCCTTCTTTCTTTCTTTCTTTTTTTTCCCCTCAAATATATGCAGAATATATATACACACCGTCACGACATGCATCTTATATATGTGTAAATGCTTGGGTTCATGCTGGTTCAAGTGCAGCGGCTCCAAAACAGTAAGCTTCTATCGTTACAATATCCGCAGCACCTATATATATTTAAATGCACAAGCTTCCTTATATACATATATATGTTGACCACGTTTTGGTTTTTCTCTCTCCCAATATTTGTATCAGCAATGCAACCTATCTATATATATTTAGATGTGCAGTAGTATTTATATGACAACAAACCCTTTCATTTTTTTTTTTTCTTTTCACTTGTGCAGCAACATTTTCTTTATATCAGTAAGGTTTTTCTTTCTCTTTTTTTTTTTTTTTTTCTCCTATCATATATCTAGCGTCATTTACAAGTTATTTTGTTTTCCATGTACAGCGTTTCAAGCAACAACTTCTCAAGGTTTTGGTTCCTTATGTAAGTATATGCCTAACCGTGAGCCTCCCTATATGCAAAGATATGTATGTATTTATATATATAAGCATGACAGCCACATATATATTTTAGTCTAAGAACATGTGTGTGTATAAAACAAGGAGCTTTTCTTCTTTCTCATTCCAAGAGCAGCGAACATATATATATGTGTGTAGTTAGAGTATATCAGCAAATGTATTTTTCCCAATGTTTATATGTGCAACGAAATATTTATATGTGCAGTGAAAAGTGCAGTAAACTATATATATATCAGCTTCTATTTATATATGCAGCACATGTTTCCTTTCTATTTCATTTTTACCCGATGCAGTTATATATATCATATATTTATATGTATAACATCGTTTTCCTCTCTTCCCATTCGAAGGCAGCAACGTGTATATATATAACTCTAAGTCTTGTTTCAGTTTTCATATCGCAGCAAGCAACTACTAGCTCATTTCCTATGGCTTTTATGTTCATAAGTCTGCGTTAGGAAGTAAACAAAAATCAAAAGGAAAAAGACCCGAAGACTTACTTTCAGATTCAAACTTGCACTACGTGATCTCTACCCAAAAACAAACGGCCCTGTTTCTCGGTGCAAGATGCAGAGCAAACAATGGCTGGACTTTTACTCTCTCCTACCTCAGTTTCTCTCTTTCTCAGACTCTCTCTCTCGCTGGTTGGATCACGCACCGAATGAGAACAAAGAGCAATGGTTATATAATGAACCAAAGGTCTGGTCCGAGGAGAAAAACCAACGGTCCGAGATGGAATGTTCAGAGGGTATTTCTTGTTGAGCTCGAGAAGCATGGCGGAATACTGCTACAGTCGCGATTTCCTCTGTGTTTACGTGATATCACACGGTTTTTTTCCCAATTTGCCCTTTATTAAGTAACTATTTACCAAAATGCCCTGAAAACTATTTTCCAATGTGCCCCTATCTGGAATCTATTTCTCAATGTGTCCCTGTTTAGTCGACTAAAACGCGGGGCAAATTTTTTTTTTTTTTGAAGACCTCCGCGATTTAGTTGACTAAAAAACCCATTTAGTCGACTAAATCATTTAAAAAAAAAGTTAAAATTTCGGAAGGCCATAACTTCTGGCTCGGGAGTCCGAATCAAGTGATTCTTTTTTTTGATCCCACATAACTTTTTGAGATCTATGCACTGACATAAAAATTAACTTCTGAATTTAATAAGGAGAAAAAACAATGTGTAGGAGATACTAACAATTCATTAAATATAATCAAGTGATTTTTATATATATATAATGAATTGTTAGTATTATTGAAGTTAATAATCCCAGCTTTTTCTCTACGTGGTTAATGTTGCTGATTTCCGCACGTTGCTATCTCCATAATAAGAGGAATTAAGTTATTTATATTTTAATTGTTTATTGTGTTGAGTGTGCTAAGTTTTTATTATATTATTGTAAACATGTGGTTAGCTATTTTTTAGGAAGTAGTGGAGTCATTTTAATTTGTTTTACTAAGTCTGTTAGTTAATGATATTAGTGATCCTAGATATTAGCTATGATCCTAGATTTTAGTTAGATTGACTACCGTGCTATCACAACATATGATCTCATGCATAACTTCCAAACGCTGTTATTCCCCTAAAATCAAGCCCCACAAATTTAGTGTCGATAGTTTTCCTATTTCTCTTTTCTTTTAAAATCCATATTATTAATGGAGAGAAAATCTCAATTTTGAATATATTGTATTTTGAAAATCCAGTATTAATTGTTACGTTGAAATTCAAAGTTTACCAAATACATGGTAGAAAAATAAAGATATTAAAATCTAAAATAAGATCAATTAATTAATTATTAGATAATAATATTAGAAATAATGATTAATTAATTTTACAATAAATATCTCTCAATTAAATATAATTAATTTCCTCTACAAAACCCTAGGATTGGTTCCATCATTTCCCACTCTATCTCTTTTTCCTTGTGGCACCGCCCCTCTCCAGCCATCAACTGTGTACACACACATATCCTATCTTTATTATACAGGAGATATTATATGATCTAATAAAAAAGAAAACATCAAATAAAAGGAATATATATATATATATATATATATATATATATATATATATATATATATATATATATATATATCAAAGAATCACTTGATTATATTTAATGAATTGTTAGTATTTCCTGCACAATAAAGAATCACTTGTTTTTCCTCCTTTCTCTTCATTAAATTCAAAAGTTAATTTTTATGTCAGTGCATAGATCTCAAAAATTTATGTGGAATCAAAAAAAGAATCGCTTGATTCGTACTCCCGAGCCAGAAGTTATGGTCTTCCGAAGTTTTAACCTGTTTTTTTTTTATGATTTAGTCGACTAAATGAGTTTTTTAGTCGACTAAATCACGGGGGTCTTCAAAAAAAATTCGCCCCGCGTTTTAGTCGACTAAACAGGGGCACATTGGGAAATAGTTTCCAGACAGGGGCACATTGGGAAATAGTTTACAGACAGGGATATTTTGGTAAATAGTTATTTAATAAGGGGAAAATTAAGAAAAAAAAAAAAAGCCAGATATCACTGTGCCTTCTGCATTCCGTGATCGACGCTGGTTGTTCCCGAGATTTTGTTGATTGTTACATGTTTCAGTTGATGGATTATTTGAAAAGTAAGATTATATATATATATTTTACATCTTTCCTATATCTGATACGTTTTGGGCTCAAAAAAGAAGAATGAAACAATTGAAGTGGACTTTACCTCTGATAGCATATGGACCAAAATCATGTATGGGCTTATATATTGTTGTTTACACGTTTTGGGCTGGAGAAATGAAAATGAAATGGGCTTATGTATTTGTGTGGTAAGGCCACTTCAAAAATTATCTCACTTTATATCAAAAAAAAATCATCTCACTTTCGTAAGTATTAGATAATTATTAAAATTAAATCCTTAATTCCATTTAAGGATTCTCTTTCTCAATTAAATTCCTTTTGGCCTTAAAATATCAATTCCATAATTTTTAGGCCTTAGTTATTCCTTACTTAAAATTATTTCTTTTCCCCAAATAAATTAAGGGGAAAATAAGCATAAATTTCAAATAATTAATTTCATAATTATTTTAGGGCAAATTTCCGATAAAATATTCAAGCATCTAAAACAATGATTCAATATAGGAATGGGTTAATCGGTACTTCATAACCAATTTTCTAGCTTCATAACCTATCTAACATCAAGGATCATATCAGCAACATAATCCTTCTAAATCTCGGTTCTTTCAAATCCATCTTCAAAACACTGATTTAATCTCATTTAGGAACTTTTTGACAGCCAAACACATACACAAACCACCTTTTTATGTCTGAAAATTTTCAGCTACTAAGAATAATGATGAAACCTTTATTTAATTGTTTAGCCAATATTAAAGAAATATACAACACTTGGAGACATCAAAACATTGTATGTAAATCAGTTTCTAGCATCAAAAATTTTGTTTCCACATTAGCTATCTTCCTTTGATCAAAACAACTTGAATAATGTTATATAGCTAGCATAAAAACACTCCCTCTAGTAGAATTTTCAGTAGCCCCTTTTTAATTAAATATGGAAATCATTTCCAGCAACATTTTACTCAAACAATGAAGCCCATAATCAAACTACTATGGCTTGTCACAACAGGCACGCATAAACTCATGTCCGGAACTTATTTAGCATTCAATGACACAAATACCCATTTCTTCATGAAAACTTATGTCAATCTTCTTGATTGATGGTGTAAGATCCCATTTTCAAAAGCGGAATAAATTTATTTTTTTTCATTAGGGTAGAGCATCGGAGCAAGAGAGTAACTGATACATATATTCAAAATACCAACTGTTGTATGTCTGGCTAATCGCAGTAGCGGTACATTAATCCGAGTGTCTAACATAAAAGTAAATACATAACAAAAGAAAGTCTCCAACCGGGTCTCTAAGCGTTCTGCTTGCCCTTCTCTTTGGCCCTCGGTCCTCCTGACCCTGAAGCTATGTTAAGAGCTGAGGTCCAACGCGTACCGAACCTCTGGTAACGATTAACCTCATGCTTATATACACAATATATGGATTACAGATATTCACAACATTAACAGTACATGAGCACATAACAGATGTATCGCACACAACAAGCGTATCCCAATAGCACATAAGCCCCCTGGCAGATGTGTCACCCTCAGCAAACGTATCCTAATAACACATAAGTCCCTTGGCAGATGTGTCACCCTCAGCAAACGTATCTCAATAGCACATAAGCCCACAACAGAGTTATCAGTTATCACATATCAACAGTGCATAAACACACAACAGAGTTATCAGCTACCCCATATAAGCATACAATAAACATCAGAGTTAGTGTTACTAGTACGCGAACGTACCTTCGTTGATGAAATACGGTACGTCTGACAGTCGGAACGTGATCACAGATATCCTATAAGGATAATATCGTATTTATTAATCAAACAATATCCTAACAGATATTTTAGCCATAAATGACTATTTTACCATTGACGTCAGAAAATCGCTAACCGATAAAATTTCGCTAGAGCTTCGCTACTCTGACTCCCAACTTTCAAAACTCAATTCTTACTATGTTTTTACCTCGTCAGGCATCTTTCAATGCAATGAGGCATAAAAACAATAATAGAAATTTCATTTCCTACTTCCTAGATCTAACCAACATTTCTACTAAAACTATCGAACAAAATACTAGAACTTAAAAGTTAAGGACTGAAGAACTTACTCAGAACCTTGCTACTCCTTCCCCAAAGCTCGTCCTTCTCTCTAACCTCTCTCTAATTTCGAAATTGCTCTTTGCAATTGGTGTGAAGATTTCAAATGGAGAAGAGGAATATTTATAGAATTTTGGTGTGGCAAGTTGGTAATTTCTTTGAACTTTCCCTCCTTCATTTTAAACCATTAGATCTAGGGTTTCTTGGCATCTCCAATCCTCACCATTCAAGCCTCCTTGCCGACCTCCCCCTCTCTCTCTCTCTCTTCCCTATCCTCTTCCATTATGACATTACCTTATCCCTCAAGGATTTTCTCCTACCGGTTAATTCCCCTGCTCAGTGTTCTAATTGAATATGCTTATAAATCTCAAATACTTTTGAAGGTAATCTTGGGAGTTTATGAAATCACTTGGGAAGTATTTGGAATATCAAAGATTATGGTCCAATTAGGGGTCTTTACTAGCCTTTTAGTCATTTTAGGATTAACCCCGACGGTTACGGAAATGACTACGGAGATAACCTACTTGGGGATAAAAATACATTTGTTTATAATAAGTCCTGATGTTAGATACTTAGTTCACATATTTAAAGATACAATTTAATTTCTATCGGTTCTCATTTATCCTATTTGATTTTCACCAAAATATCTTCTTTTTCCCTCTTTCCTCCAACTTGCCTCATACACACACACATACACTCATACACACACATGAAATTTCGGCTCCCTCCCCCTTTTTTTGACTTTTCAACTTGCTTATTTCCTTTAATAAAAGATCCCATGTGCATAGTACCTTGTCCTCTTCTAATATTAATTGCTCCATGTTCTTGCTTTATCATATACAATATGTTAATTATTAAACAAAGGTATTATTATACAACAAGTTATGCCAAAACCGTGTATGCACTCCCAATTGCTCTTTAATTTAGTTTTTCAATTATCTCATAGCATCTAGAAGAAAGACTCTCATTGGTTGATTTTTCCTCACAAGGATTATGCTTTATGATTAACTTAGAACCCTTAGATCTAGCTTTATGTGGTTTAATCCTAACCATTGATTTAGGTTTGACTTGTCAAAGTTGATTAGTATCTTAAACTTATGTTTACTAATCTTTAACATATCTTATGTTGGTTAATTAGGCTTTAGGGATTTTATGTAATTCATCTTATATATTTCTTAATCATGCCTAATTAATTAGCAATTATCTTCATGCTAATCTTGACCCTTCATTAATCTTTAATTAGGGGTTTTATATAGTTAACTTTGGACATTTCCTTTACTCATGCCTAAACAATAAGCAATTATTTATTTATTTAATCATCTACTAATTGTTGACAATTTTCTTAAATTAGACTAATTATTTTCTCACAACTTTTGTGTTTACATTGGTCATTTATGCACCATGCATTATTTTAAAAATCATAGGGGGCAACTTATGTTCCCCAAAATAATATTGGATTTTGCCTTCTTAATTTCCAAGGAAAATAATCCAATAAATTACTAAAATTAGAGACAACATACTTTCCTATTTTTAATAGAAATTGAATTGCCTCTTAAGACATATTATAATAATCTCAGGCTATTTTTATGATCCATAAATGTATTTAGGGATTTTGGCACTTTGTTCAGTCTAATTCCAAGAGAAATTGCCCTAGAAAAATAAGGTAAATACCACACAAGATTTGAAACCACATATTCACCTATTTCCAATAGGTATTATTTATCAAAATATACTATTCAAGATAAATAATTATCCAGGTATTACAGATGGACCCCCTATTTCAATATACACAACATAACAGCAACTAGTCAACATACTACCACATATTAAGCATCCACACATGCATATACCACAGATTCAATATGTTATTGAGCAATTTTACTTTCTTTATCTTTGATTTTCAAAGAAACATGACGCAATATATAAATAGTGAACCATAGATACTGTAATCACCTAACAGAGAAACCAAACCACATACAACACCAAATATTAAGATCATAGACCTTAATCGACCCTTAACAACAACTACAACCTTAAATCAGTGGTTCTTTCTCTTCATAACCAAGATTCAATTGCTCTTCTCACTCCCTAACAAACCTAAATAACAGAAACTAAAGAAGGTAGGAGATTTAAGAGTTTCAACTTACTTAGTTTCTAGCATTGCAGGTAGCAATCGACCTCTTCATTCCTCTTTTCGGTGATTGTTCGCCTCGCAAGTGTACGAGTTTCACAAGTAATAAAGTGATAAGTAAAGTATCGTTCCCGCGAGGATTTGTTTAACAAATCGGTCAAGCAAGAGGCTTAGTGAATTTCATCAAGTTGAGTTAGAACAAAGTTTTGATTTGGAATGAGAATTTTAAAAGACTATTTCTAAAACATAAAATTGATAAAGGCAATTGATTCTTTAACTTCAAGGATAATTGAGCCTAGGGCTTTTTTTCCCCTTTTGCATTTCATAAAACTTGGTTAATTTCCTCTCTAGTAGCATTTGAATACATATATGTGTTAGTCTAAGGTTCTAAAACACTTGACCCGCTCTCTCAAGTCAAAATCAAGTTTCTCTTCTCATTAAAATGCACAGTCTCTTGCTACAATTAATGAGAATCAATATTTAAGCAACAACCATAATGTGACAATGCAAGGTTAGTAAATATATCTCTATTTTACCAACAAACCATCCATTTATCAAGTAAACTTCAAGACAATCATGATTTCAATCAAGTTCTACACCTAGATTAGCTCTCTCAAGCAAAAACCTAAGTGAATAAATCATCTAAATGGAGGCCAATCACTTAGAAGCATTAAGCCAAGGTTGAAATCAACACATATATATATAAATCTACCAAAAGAGAGGAATATTCAAATATTAATCCATACAAAGGGTCAAAAGAACCCTAGAATGAAAGATTTAGCTACTCATGTTCAAATACAAAGAGAGTCTAAGCAAAGATACTAAATACATGAAGAATCTAAGAAGAAAAGAGGAGAAAAGAGGAAGAACCATGGTGAAAACTCCCAAAATTTCTCTTAGGATGAACACCCAAGCCTCCAAAGTTGCCAAATCTCTCTCCCAAGCTCTTCTCTTGTGTGCCCACTTGTTTCCTTGTGTCAAGAATGTGATTTTCGGCCCTTCCCTTTAGGTTAAGTAGGGTTTTTCTGCTTCTGAATTGAAAAATGTGCAGCTGTACTTTCTGCACTTTTTCACGACTGGCTACGGCCAGTTGGTCACTTGCTACGGCCAGTTGACATAGAGAGCAATTTTTCTTGACTTGCTGCAGCCAGACTGTCAACTTGCTGCAGCCAGTTGTATAGGTTCCCTCTAGCTTTGCAATACTTCACTTCCTTTATTTCTATCCTTGTTTCCAGGTTCTTATAGAGCTTCAAAACTTGTCTCTATCCTCTTACAAAAGAGGGAGGATTTATCAATTCTAAATTGAATCACAAACTCTATAAGATTTAACAAGAATATTTTGATTTTTGTTTGATACTTTGATATGCACATTTTCTTCTATATACTTCATTTGCTATGCATATTTTGAACCAACAATAGGTAAAAGATAGGGAAAATGTGCTTGAATGTTGTCAATTTCTAAGAGTTAACAGTGATTGCTCTCTCTCTCTCTCTCGCTGTCGGATTTCTCTCTTGCTTTTCTTCTTGTTTCTCTGATCCAAAACAAAATGAGGGACGACAGAGTACCTAAAGAGTGTGTATATCTGGCGTGACTACGTGAGGGAGGGGAATGAGAGTTGTGGGACGCACTCACCAAAATAACCCATTTAAGCAAGGTTTTGAAACCCGGATCGGTCACTAAACCGGTGGGGGTATTGGGTTAATGGTCAGTGGGTCAGATTAGAGTCAAACTGGACTCAGACCGATATTAATTAAAAAATATAATATAATTAAAATAGATAAAAATATTCATAATTAAAATAGTTATGTATAACCCACTTCCCTACCAGCCCAAGCCCAATAAAAAAAGTCTCACTTCCTTAACCAGTCCAAACCTAACAAAAAAGCGTTCATAACCTAATTTAAATAAACCTAAAAAGTAAGGAAGAATTTGTTATTAAAAAAAAGTATGGAAGAATGAGATAAGTACATTGACGATATTTAGATTTGTGTGAATTGTGAAGGGCCATTACAACAATTACATAATTTTTGGACGTGTAAAAGTAAATCGTACAATGAGGACACATGAGTGAAAATAACTTGTGCACGCTATCCTCTTTCCTCAAGAACCTCCATCAGCATCATATCTATCTCCCTCAATCCCCTCACCTGATCACTACCCTCTGGTCCTCAATTCCTCTTTCTTCATCACCAACATCTTTCGTCTCTCATCACCACCGACCCTCTCTTCCTTTATCTCCTCTGCCTCTTCTCCATTGTCTTTAGTCTTTCGCTTCTTCTTCTTCTTCAGTAGTCACAGCCACCGGATCTGCACTTTTCATCATCGGTGCCAAACATCCACCAGTTTCAGACTTCAGATCTCTCTCCTCCTTCTCTTTTTGTACCTCGGCCTCCACAAATCGTTGCTCTTCCTTCGAACTCCACGGCACCATCGCTGGCATCGACATTGAGACTTAAGATCTCTCTCTCCTCCTTCTCATTTTGCAATTTTGTATCTCTCTCACTCTGTGACTTGGTCAACTAGATGGGAAAGTGTTAATCAAACCTAATAGCTACCCGATGTAAATCCTAGCTTAGGCGTTGCAGAATTCGATCATATTGTTGTTGTGTGAGAACAAGTTGTTGAGCTTGTTGGGTGAGGAGATTCGTCCCCTATGGCTTGATTAACTTAGTTGTCCTGCTCCTTTCTTGCTTTGGGGTTGGGAAGAAAAACAACAAGCTAATAGCAATTTTCGTGCTTGTGCCTTTTCTGGTGGCAACAAGTGCATTCCTCTTATGAGCGGCCCCTTCCTCTTCCTCTGCCTTGACGTCCTTTTCTCATTGTCCTTGTGGTTGCATCTAATGGATTATTATGAGCTTGAAAGGAGATAATCTGATGGTATTATCTTGTGTGATCATGAAGTAGGCTTGATTAACAGTAAGCAAGGGTGACATAAGAAGTGTATGGTACATTGCTTGCTGATAGGGATCTTTGAGTCCCATAAAGAACTAAAGCAAGTGTTGTTGTTGGACAATTTTAACATACTCATAGAGCTGTGCGCCATTTGTATGAAGGCAAAGGAACAAGGAGGGAGTACTCATCCCATAATTATTTTAGCTTTAAGAAATAAATTTCCACGCTTAGTGTGCCTTAAGTCATCAAGAGAAACAATAAAACATGACATCTATTCCCATTTTAAACTCTATTTCCAAGCAATCATACTTAATCCGAATTAATTATAATAAATGCATTTTACCTTGAACGTCTTTATAAAATCCCAAAATATGCCACGAAATAGCATAACAAGATACGGTTCAATCAGAAGCCCAATTCGTTCTTTCCTCAGAGAGGGCAGGGTGCTTCACACAGCTCCAAACAACATAATTCTCTGATCCTAAGCATGAGAGGGATAGAGTAAAAAGGATGGTTAAAATCAATTGTAGGCGGACTTGGGCCTCCTAGGATGATAAGCCCTAGTGGAACAGAGTAGAGAGAGAGAGAGAGAGAGAGAGAGAATAATGTAACAAAAACTAATAAGTATACACGTGTATCATTTTATAGCCACTAAATATTCATTATGTTTCAACCATCTAACTAAACTATCTAGCTAGGGTTAAGTACCAATTTTGCCCCTGAAGTACGCGCTCAGGAGCAATTTTGCCCCTTAAGTTTTCAGCGGAGCAATGATGCCCCTGAAGTATCAAAACGTAGCAATGTTGCCCCTCCCTTAAAAACCCTAACGGAACCCTAACGTTGACCGTTAGGGTTTTTAACAGAGTGGCAACATTGCTACGTTTTGATACTTCAGGGACAACATTGCTACGTTTTGATACTTCAGGGGCAACATTGCTACGTTTTGGAGTAGCAATTTTGCCCGTGAAGTATCAAAACGTAACAATGTTGTCCCTCTGTTAAAAACCCTAACGGTCAACTAACAGTCAACATTAAGGTTTTTAACGGAGGGGCAACATTGCTACGTTTTGAGACTTCAGGGGCAACATTGCTCCGCCGAAAACTTAAAGGGCAAAATTGCTCCTGGTCGCGTACTTCAGGGGCAAAATTGGTACTTAACCTAACTATCTAACTGATAGCTATTGCAATTAGAGCATGTGCATTATAAAACTTGTGACACGTACAAATATACCCCCTAAAAAATATCCTTTTCACCAAGGATTGAATGAGAAGGAGGAGCAAATGTACAAAAATCAAGGGATTGCTGCTGTATGAAAGTGAGATCCTCCCAGGTAACATCTTCAGGCCGTGTATGCTTCCTGATAAGTGCATATTTTATAATTAAATAAGTATCAATTCTGAGATATATATTGGATTAAATTTATTACTATTGTATACTTATTTAATTATCTTTTATATACTTTTCCATCATTGAATCAAACTTAGGATCAAAGAATCAATCAACATACAATCTACTTATATCCTATTATATATTGCAGGAGTTATTAACTGATTGAGAAAGGAGCAGAAAAAGGAAATCAATTTGAATATGATTGATGACGTGGGGGCCACAGATATTGGAGAAGTTATGAAGATAGAGAAAAACAGATTTTTTGAGAGACACTACATACAAGACGCACAAGTTAAAAAGAGGGAATTCGGAAGAAAACGAAGGACGAGACGGCTGAAGAAAGAAAGAAGAACGCAAGAACAATTCTGATTTTCATCTCTTTTCTTTTATTTTGTTAACCTAGCCATGCTTGGCTATTCTTCTTTAGTAGTTAGGGCGAGGATGAACCCTATGCGAATTTGAGTATTTGTTTGAATTCTCTATTGAACGTTATTTACCATGATTGAATGAATTATCTTTGCTTAAAGCTTTCTTAAAGACTGATCACCTTTTAGATTGTTCATAGGTTGGTGTATGACAATAGAGATGTTGGTGCATTTAACTAGAACCGTTAATTCATCATAGAGTTGCATGACCTAGACATAGGCTTACGAGTTTATGCGATCTCATGATTCTGGTTTATATAATATTTCCAAACAATACTAATACATTAGGGATTTAATTCAAATACTTAGAGGAACATAGGGGAATTCTATGCCCTAGCTGCGTTTTTCTCTATTGATTATCTTTTCTAAACAATCATTCTTGAGATTCTTAATCTTGAATGCTTGTTCTTGATTAAATTCCTTAAAATTCTGTTTGGTTACAACTCACCCCTATTACTCATTGATCCAACTAAAGCTGAAATAACGAATTAGTGGTTGGAGTACTATTCCTCATGGGACGATCTTTTTCTCACTACATTATTACTTGTAACGATCGGTGCACTTGCCGAAGTCGCTATCAAGTTTTTGGCGCCGTTGCCGGGGACTAGTTTTATTTCAACACTAAGAGTAGTTATTGAAACTCTAGATTGGATTTTGAAATCAAGCCATCCCTCGTAAGCTTGGTTCAACAACGCTCTTTTAGTGGGAGTGATTTAGCATTCCTTGTGCAATAGGGAATGTCAATATGGGCAGAGCACTTTGTGATCTGGGAGCTAGTATTAATTTAATGCCCTTATCTGTTTCAAAAGCTCTCGGCATTAAAGAGATGAAGCCTACTATGATGTCATTACAGTTGGCGGATAGGTCCATTAAGAAGCCGAAGGTGTCATTGAGGATGTGCTTGTGAAAGTGGACAAATTCATCTTCCCAGTGGATTTTGTGGTTCTTAACATGGAGGAAGATGCTGAACTTCCTTTGCTTTTGGGAAGACCCTTCTTGGCTACTGCTAGAGCGGTAATTGATGTAGCTGCAGGAAAAATGGAATTCCAAATGAATGACGAAAGTCACTTACAATGTGTTTCAATCCATGAAATACCCAGTTGATAATAGTGACTGTTTCAGAATTGATGTAGTTGACGAAGCCATTCATGAGGGTCTTCTTCAAGAAGATTCAGATGAGTCCTTAGAGGATGATATTGCTCGCTTGTTGCAAGTGGAAGAAGAGGTTTCGCAGATGAGAATTCTGATTTACGGGTTGAGAAGCCGCAAAGGAAGGATTATGATGCACCACCCACGCTCCTAAGGTGGAACTAAAGGAGCTCCTTCTAATCTGAAGTATGCTTTTCTAGGGAAGGATGACACTTATCCCGTTATTGTTAGCGTTGAGTTGTCACGTACTGACGAAGAGAAGTTGCTGAAAGTTTTGACTACCCACAAGACTGCAATAGGGTGGTCTATATCTGATTTAAAGGGTTAAAGGGGATTTGACTACCCACAAGACTGCAATAGGGTGGTCTATATCTGATTTAAAGGGGATTAGTCCTTCATTCTGCACTCATAAAATTCTCATGGAGAACGATGTGAAACCGGTAAGGCAGCCCCAGAGGAGACTTAACCCGACTATGAAGGAAGTGGTGAGAAAGGAGGTGATGAAACTGTTAGATGCAGGTATGATTTATCCTATCTCCAATTCAAAGTGGGTTAGCCCAGTGTAGGTAGTACCGAAAAAAGGTGGAATCACTGTAGTGCAAAATGAGAATAATGAATTAATTCCCACTAGAACTGTCACGGGATGGAGAATGTGTGTGGATTATAGGAGATTGAACGATGCCACTCGTAAGGACTTCTTTCCTTTACCATTCATGGACCAGATGCTTGAAAGGTGCCATATACACCAGAGTTTTGGGTCAGCAATCCCTGATATCGTGCGACGGTGCAAAACTTAAAACCATTGACATTGTATGCTGTAAATCTTTGGGCGTGGTCAAGTGGGCCTAGCGCGAGAGCTCTGAATTCTGGTGAGTGCGGGTTGTGGTCGTTCATTATTCTCCTCCTAAACCAACCCTGGAATTCTCTGTGGACCTTTCTATCAATTTTGGAGGATGTCTGTGTACGGATCCTCAGTTCACGCTTCACATGACTCCTGAATTCCCTGAAATTAAACATGCAATGAAATGTGAGTATGTATAAAATGTAAGGAAATATATATATATGTATGTATGTATGTATGTATGTATGTATGTATGTATGTATGTATGTATGTATGTATGTATGTATGTATGTATGTATGTATGTATGTATGTATGTATGTATGTATGTATGTATGTATGTGTGTGTGTGTGTGTGTGTGTGTGTGTGTGTGTGTGTGTGTGTGTGTGTGTGTGTGTACACACACACACACACACACACATACACACACACATACATACATACATACATACATACATACATACATACATACATACATACATACATACATACATAGATATATATATATATATATATATATATATATATATATATATATATATATATATATGTATATATATATATATACTCACTCCCGCCAACTGGTTTACCAACACGAGGGATTAACAACTCTGTTGCTGATGGCTCCGGCTCAGGCTCAGGACAATCGTCTACACGAGGCGGTCGGTTGAATGACGTCTCAATGTCATCGAAGTACCTGGAAAAAAAAATACAAAACCTCATCCTCGATATAACCTTTTGCTATTGAACCTTCAGGCCACGCCTTATTCCCCACGTAAGATTTAAGTTTCCCAGGAAACCTATAA
This sequence comes from Acacia pycnantha, assembly GCA_025563575.1. Taxonomy (NCBI): domain Eukaryota; kingdom Viridiplantae; phylum Streptophyta; class Magnoliopsida; order Fabales; family Fabaceae; genus Acacia; species Acacia pycnantha. Next base: position 317,240 of record JAMWYP010000055.1, on the reverse strand, counting down.
AGTAAAGAAGGAAAAATTTCGATACATCAACGGTTAAACGTGCGACTAGGGAGTAATGCTAAAGTAATTATTTTTAAACAAGTACCTCTCAATAGGATACATCCATGGTACTGAACTGGGCCAGCAAGCTTTGTCTCGTGAACAAGGTGTACTGTCATGTGAACCATGACCGTGAAAAATGACGGAGGAAAGATCATCTCCAAATGACACAGCGTAAGAATGATTTTCTGCTGCAGCTGGTCTAGCTCATCCACTATCAAAACCTTTGAACACAACTTCCGAAAGAAAGTACAAAGCTCGACCAAAATGAGAGACACATCGAGAGGCAGCGTATTTTTCATGGCCATCGGAAGTAACTGTTGCATAAGCACATGTGAGTTATGACTCTTCAGCCCTGTAACCTTTCGAGCCTGCAAGTCAATACATCGTGATATGTTGCTTGAATACCCGTCAGGAACTTTTATTTTCTTCAAGGTCGCGAGAAAGATTTCCTTATTCGGTTTTGTCAGGGTGAATCTTGCCAGTTGAAATCTGTCATGCTCATCCGGCCACGCGTCTCCACAAATGCCCATCTCCCGTAGATCTTTCCTAGCATGCAGATGATCTTTTGACTTGCCTGGTTCGTTGAGAATCGTGTACAACACATTGTCGCACACATTCTTTTCAATGTGCATGACATCCAGACTGTGTCGGAGCAAATTATCTTTCCAATACGGAAGAGTGAAGAAGACACTTACCTTTCGCCATTTCTGGGGCATAGAACCAAAAGCTCTGCCAGTCTTTGTCCCGGCCCATGCCGGATCGTCTTTTTTCCCAAACTCAACATCAACATCCTGAAGTTGCTCTATGATTTCTTCACCAGATAAAATCAGAGGAGGTCCTCTTTTTTCCTGTTGCCCATTAAAACGATTGCGTTGCAACCTAAACCTGTGCGTACCATCGAGAAACCTCCAATGACCCATGAAGCACCACTTATGACTGTGGGGAAGGTGCACTGAGTCAGAGTCAAAATTGCAAGCTGGGCACGCAAGGCCGGTATGCACATTCCACCCGGATAATGTCCCGAGGCCAGGAAAGTCGCTTATCGTCCAAATCAAGGCCGCACACAAGTTGAAAAGTGTCGTGCGCGTCGTACGTCTCCACACCTACATTCCACAACTCCACCAACTCCTTGATCAGCGGTTGGAGATACACATCGATGTCATTTCCCTGTGCCTTTTTCCCTGGAATGATCATGGACATAATGAAGGAGCTTTGTTTCATACACATCCACGGGGGCAAGTTGTAGGATATCAACATAACTGGCCATATACTATAGCTTGTGCTAAGATTCCCAAACGGATTAAAATTGTCGGTCGCTGATAATTGAATATTTTATACACTTATTTTTGTCTCTTGAATAATAATTTAGGACCCTTTAGCTAATAAATAATGGCTCTTATGTTTATTTGGGCCTTGGGCCTTTTATTGCATTTTAGCTATTTTTAATAATAAAATTCCAGTTTTGTGTTGCTTCACTATTTCTACCATAACTCTTGAACCAGACATCGGATTTGCCTCATTTTTGTCTCATATTTCAGATTATTCAGAGAGCTACAATTGTTATGAAGACATCAAGAGCAAATTCGGTCAAGAAAGAGGTCAATTTTGGAGCCAAAGTCGGATGTACAATTCTGGATTTATTTTGGACCCGAATTTTGTAATTTAAGTCCAGCTTATATTTTATTTCGTTTTGGGCTAAAACTATGAGAGCCCATTTCGTTTTAGGTTATTTTTAAGTATGGCAGCTGCCACAAACATATTCATTCACGTTTTTAACATTAGAGTGGATCAAAATACAAGTTTTCATTTTCTCTCATCTCGTTCTTCATGTTCTTCGCGCGTTCTTCGTGTTCTTCGTTCGTTCTTCGATTTTCCCAGCCCATGATCGGCTAAACTCTTGTGATTAACCCAACGATGAGGATTCCATGATTCATCCAGAGAACTCGTGCCTAATCGGTAACTACTCGATTCTGTTTTCATCTTATCGGATTCGATTTCTGGAAATAGTTCGAATATTAGATCACTGATAATAGCTCTAGGAATGCCAAACCTGCAGAAAATGTTAGACCTAACAAAATCCACCACCACAGAAGAATCATTTGTCCGGGTGGCTTTCGCCTCAACCCATTTAGAAACATAATCAACAGCCAGCAAGATGTAAGTGTAACCATATGAAGCAGAAATGGACCCATGAAATCAATACCCCAAACATCAAAGATCTCACAAAACAATATAGGGTTTTGGGGCATCTCATGCCTACGGAAATACTCCCCGCCCTCGACAGCTTATCACATGACTTGCAAAACAAAGGGGCATCATGAAACAGGGAAGGCCAAAACAAACCACATTCTAACACCTTCCTAGCGCTTCTTTGGGGTCCAAAGTGACCACCACAGTGTAGCATGAGCAAAATGCAATATAGATTGAAACTCACAATCAGGCACACATCTCCTAACTACTTGGTCACTACAAAATTTCCACGTATAAGGGTCATCCCAAACATAATATTTAGACTCACTTTTCAATTTAAGGGTTTGGGCCCTAGTGGACTCTACAGAAAAACACCGCCTACCAAGTAGTTAACTAAATCAAAGATACCATGGGGTCTTAACTTGCACTGTAGAAGCTGCTCATCGTGGAAATCATCCCGAATAGAAGAGGGGTGAGAGGGAGAATGAGTGATACGACTCAAGTGGTCACTACCCGCTTTGTGCTCCACTTCTATCTCGAATCTCCACATCAAACTCTTGGAGCAACAACATCCACCGGATGAGTCGTGGCTTAGCATCCGCCTTTTCAAAAGAAACTTTAAAGCCGCATGGTCGAGAAAACAATGACTCTACTAGCTAGCAGATATGACCTAAACTTATCAAAGGCAAATACAATAGCCAACAACTCCTTCTCGTAGTGGTGTAATTAGATCGAGCGTAATCCAAAGTCTTTGAAGCATATGCAATGACATGGGAGGCTCTATCAACCCGTTGTGCTAAGATAGCACCAACCGCATAGTTGGAAGCATCGCACATTAACTCAAAAGGGAGGAGCCAATCGGGGCCGGATCACTGGGCCGTAGTAAGGCAACGCTTCAAGTGATCGAAGGCCGCCTTGCACGCATCATCAAAGACAAAGTCGTTGTCCTTATGCAGAGGTGGGACAAGGGTTGAGCAGCCTTGCCGAAATCTCGAATGAAACGTCGATAGAAACCTGCATGACCAAGAAAAGAGCGAACTTCCCGCACGAAGCGGGGTAAGGCAAAGCAAGAATAACATCGATCTTAGCGTGGTCTACCTCAATCCCTTTCCTAGACACTATGTGCCCCAAGACTATACCCGACTCAACCATAAAGTGACACTTCTCATAATTCAGCACAAGATTAGATTCAATACACCTATGCAAGACTCTAGACAAATTAGCTAAGCATGCATCAAAATCAGACCCATATACAAAGGAAATCATCCATGAAAACCTCCATGCAAATCCTCTAGGAACTCGAGAAAATACTCACCATACAACGCCGAAAGGTGCCAGTGCATTGCAGAGGCCAAAAGGCATCCTTCGGTAAGCATATGTCCCAAAGGGGCATGTAAAGGTCGTCTTCTCCCGATCCTCAGAGCAATATGGATCCGGAAGTATCCGAGTAGCCATCCAGAAGCGTAATGAGACTTACCACCAATCGCTCTAACATCCGATCAATGAAGGGTAGAGGGTAATGATCTTTGCGAGTGGCTTGGTTGAGTCTTCTATAGTCAATGCAAACTCTCCAACTATTCGAACTCGAGTAGGAATGAGCTCATTCTTTTGATTGGCTACCACAAGAACTCCGGACTTCTTGGGAACCACCGGATGGGCTAACCCACGGCTATCGAAATAGGATAGATGATGCCGGCTTGCTTAGTGACCTCCTTCTTCACTACATCAAGGATAAGAGGATTAAGGCGTCTCGGGGTTGCCTCACCGGCTTAGAGTCCTCTTCCAACGTAATCCGGTGCATGCACATAGAAGGGCTAATGCCAACTATGTCAGCCAATGTCCACCCAATAGCTTTCTTGTTCACCCTCAATAAACTTAGCAGCTTATCTTCTTGATCAGGCGTGAGATTATTTGCCACAATGACTGGCAACTGCTCATTCTCCTCCAGAAATGCATACTTCAGATGGTCTGGAAGGGATTTCAACTCTAGTTTAGGCGGTTGCTCAGTGGAGGGAAGAAGCTTGGGTGGTTGTTGCAACAACTCTGATGTCATCACACCGGGAATACACGAAATCATATTCAAAGAAGCACAAGCGAAGGACCGTGTCTATACGGCTCAAGGTTAACATCGAATTCGGTTCATCAAAATCGAATGAAGCTCATCAAAATCGAATCGGGATGCACGTTAGGATCGGGGTGAAGCTCAAACTCAGACTCAATATCAGAGTCTACAAGTAATGTAGAATCACCAAGCAAATCAGAATCACCAAACAATGCAGTCTTAACCAAATTAGTGCAAACAGAGCACCATTCATTATCATTGCATGCACAAATGGGGGTATCACTTTCAGATGAAAAATAAGGATAATCAGGACACCAACCATTAAGAACATCATCCACAGATCTATAAACGAGATGCGAGCATGACATTAATAGAAGCACCTAAATCTAGCATGCAATCATCAAATCTATAGTTACCAATAAGGCAAGGGATAGAAAAAGTCCCCGGATCTTTGCATTTACGAGGCATGGTAGGCTTGGATGAGTCTTGAGACATTCTCGGTTCAAGCTCACTCGTTCATTTCCCTTGATCGCCTCTTGTTGGTGCACAACTCTTTCGAAACTTGGCATATTTAGGAATTTGTTTGATGCATCTAAGAGAGGAATGTTGATCTCTACTCTTCGAATGTCTCAAGTATATCCTTCTCTTGTGCTTTATCTGCCAACTTCTTGACCGAATCGCTCTCGAGGGAAGGGAAGAGGAATAGGAATGTCTTCCTCTTCACCTTGCTGCACCGCCTTTTTCTTTTCGAGTCAATCTTCACATTTCCCGACTCGTTTTCGATGTGGAAGTCACATCTCGCAGCTTGCTTAGGTTCCTCCAATTGCTTGCCGCACAGTAGTGATATAGCACTCACATTTCCCTTAGGATTGGGAATTGTTTGTGAGGAAGGGAATTGGATCCCCGAGGTTGAAGCCGGTTCAATGATGTTGCCAATTGCCCAATCTGTGTTTGCAAACTCGAATGGAAGTATCGCTTCTCGTTGGAACCGCATATTGGCTGTGACAAATTGCTTCATCATTTCTTCAAGTGAGGAACCACCACTACTACTAGCTCGCCAAGTGCCGCCCGTGGAGGTGGACATATGGCCGGTCGAGGAGGTGGTGCTTGCAAGGGTAAAGGGGTGCGAGACTGTTGTTGGAAAGTCTCGTGGTCCGTACGGCCTCTGCCGGTAGTTCCTGCACTCGCGATCTTGGTTACTCTCGATTTTGGTATTGGTTGCTCTGCTTCGATTTTGGTTCCAGCGAAAGTTGGGGTGATTTCTCCAACCAGGATTATAAGTGTTGGAGAAGGCATTATTCGTTGGTATTGTGGCCTTCCCGAAAAACACCCACCGCAGCCTACCGACCGATCTTGGTAAGTAGGATCATGCAAGGTAGGGCAAGAGTCGGTAGAATGATAAGGGTCGAACAAAACCCACAAGAGTACCCATGCCGAGAAGGGGAAGACTGCTGTGCGTGTCACCGCCACCGCCTCACAAGGGAGGTCGGATCATCAAGTCTAGTCTCTAATCTCTCGAGAATCATGTCGGACTCGGAGCTTGAATATGGTAAACAGGAGTACTATTGGCCCCGTGCCAAACCGCGAGAGTTATCTCCCATAATGGATATCAAGTCTCGGGCTTCTTCGGTGTCTTGTTACTCATAGCCCCACCGCTAGAAGCATCCACCAACCCTTTGTCTACCGGTGATAGACCATCATAGAAAGAGTTGATCAAGTCTTTTCGATATCCGATGGTGTGGACAGCTTGCACATAACCTTTTGAACCTCTCCCAATACTCATACATAGTCTCCCAAATGACTTGTTTAATGTTGCCAATTTCCTTCTTGATTGCGCTTGCTCTTGAGGAAGGGAAATATTTCTCCGTAAATAACCTCGAATATCAGTCCAGCTCCCAATAGATGAGGGTGAAGGTAAAGCAACCAATCCTTGGCTCCACCTTCCAATGAGAAAGGAAAAGCTCTCAGCTTGATATGATCTTCATCAATGGCATGAGGTTTCATAGTGCCGCATACTACATGGAATTCCTTCAAATGCTTAATGGGGCACTCACCGCAAGACCATGAAACTTAGGCAACAAGTGTATTAGACCAGATTTCAGCTCAAAGTTAGCAAGAAGGTTAGGATATTGGATGCACAAGGGTTGATAATTAACATCAGTGCACCCAATTCCTTCAAAGTATGATGATTATCCCGCTCTCCCGCCATAATGTCCGAGCGAGCAAAGTTGCTACTAGAATCGTGAACACAACAAGACTATCGAAATACTATCGAAGCACAATCGAAAGATCAACGAATGGACACAATCGAATGGCCGAATCGACTCTAATTGAGTATCCAGCTTGGTATTAATCTTATGACTTAGCCTAACAACTCTTCTAGCGGTAAGAATTGTTCTTTCTATTTCAGGATCAAATGGCAACAAATCTTCTGGATTAGTAGTATTCCCGGTACTCATGCAACATGTACACAAAGCGAAATTGGCAAATACTCAGAATGACAAAGATGCCTCCAGAAAATCAGAATTACGAAAATGCCACAAGAAGTGGTGAAAAGTAGAAAAACACTAAGAGACACAAAGACAAAACACACAAAAGCAAAAACCTATGCTAGAAATTGACCAAAACAAGTCCAGAAACAGTATCAAATGATTTTTAAAATTTTTGGGACTTGGACAGGGCAACTCCTAGACTATTGGGGGACTCAAAAATGGAATAAAAAAACTTCAAAAATTGAAAAAGTGGCCTAAACGATGGAATTTGGCGAAACGGAGGATACCACATGGAAAATGGAACATTTTCGATGTGGGTCTAACGATTCACCATTTTCTATCACTGTACCAAATTTCAACCCAATCAGAGATACTAAAAAAAAAATGGTCCCGTTGGAAATCAAAAAGCGTAACCTAAAACAGTGAAAAAAGTGGTCTAAACGTTGGAATTTGGGGAAAATGAGTGAGACCTCACTTCCTCCTAGGAAGTGACTTTTGCTTAAAACACCGAATTCCTTGTGAATAAGACCTGGTTTGAGTGATCGGAGTCAGAAAAATTTCTGTCCGGCCACCCGAACCACCTAAACTACCTAAACTAAGCTATTTACAATATCGTTACTAATCAAACCGATGCAAATTCCCGGCAAAGGCGCCATTTTTGGAAAGATTTTTGCCGTGTCTTCCAAAATAAACCAAGTTCGAACACAATTTGCGTAATTAGGGAACTGGGTCGTTTCCCAACGAATTTGCGGCGGGCTTGTTCAATAACAATAGTGAAACGAGAATGATAAAATGGGGGTTTGGTTTAACGAGAATAGAACAAAACGAAATAACATAATCAAAGTGCAATAAACGAGTCAAACAGAATCAAATAAACAGAGACAGATTAAAGATGATCAACCCAACGAATTGATTCCGAAACCTCCATCATTGAACGAAAATATAACTAACCCACGTTTGGTTCTGGATGAATCGAAATCTCTGCATTCATCCGGAGAATCCCTCGCCTAGACGATCGCCTAGAATCTGTCCGGACAGTGGCGTCTCACTGTGCAATCACACAGCAACACGTAACCTAGTCCGAACTAAGTCCTTGGGATGAACCAAACCGAATATTAAATCTAATATTCGAACTATTTCAAATCGAATCCGATAAGATGAAAACGAGAATCGAGTAGTTACCGATTAGGCACGAGTTCTCTGGATGAATCATGGAATCCTCATCGTTGGGTTAATCACAAGAGTTTAGCCGATCATGGCTGGGAAAATCGAAGAACGAACGAAGAACACGAAGAACGCGCGAAGAACATGAAGAACAGATGAGAGAAAATGAAAACTTGTATTTTGATCCACTCTAATGTTAAAAACGTGAATGAATATGTTTGTGGCAGCTGCCATACTTAAAAATAACCTAAAACGAAATGGGCTCTCATAGTTTTAGCCCAAAACAGAAATAAAATATAACTGGACTTAAATTACAAAATTCGGGTCCAAAATAAATCCAGAATTGTACATCCGACTTTGGCTCCAAAATTGACCTCTTTCTTGACCGAATTTGCTCTTGATGTCTTCATAACAATTGTAGCTCTCTGAATAATCTGAAATATGAGACAAAAATGAGGCAAATCCGATGTCTGGTTCAAGAGTTATGGTAGAAATAGTGAAGCAACACAAAACTGGAATTTTATTATTAAAAATAGCTAAAATGCAATAAAAGGCCCAAGGCCCAAATAAACATAAGAGCCATTATTTATTAGCTAAAGGGTCCTAAATTATTATTCAAGAGACAAAAATAAGTGTATAAAATATTCAATTATCAAATCCCCCACACTTATCTTTTTGCACTCCTGAGCAAAATTCAAAGAGAAAGACCTAAAGGAAAAACTCTTCTTTACTAATAATTGCTAACAATGCAAAAATTGAATCAAGGGACACAAAGCTTCAAAAAAACCAATCATTCAAGACCAAAACCCCTTCATCTCAAATTACAATTCATGGTAGTGTCAATCAATGATGCTAATCACAAAAGATGATCTCTCAAATGATGCGCTCAATCAATCAGTCTCAAGTGTTTAAGGTAAATAAGTGTATCGCTCAAATTCTACTCAAGAAATTTGTTCTACCATAAGCTTGCTCAACTTCTACGTCTCCACTACTCATAACACATACATGCACAAATCAAGAGAGCTTGTAATTAAAGGTTGTAACGGGGCTAGGGTGAAGGTAGGTAATAGTATGGAATAAGAGGCTAAGCACCAAAGAAATCAAAAGGAAGAGCACTGATTAACACAATCATTCTCTATGTATGAGACTTTTATTCTACTCATATATACATTCCTTTCTATGTATTTTCTTTTCTTTTCTCTTCTTTTGTTGTTTTGTTGTTGTTGTTTTCTTTTTCTTTTTCTTTTTCTTTTTTCTTTTTCTTTTTTTTTTCTTTTTTTTTTTCTTTTACTTTTCTTTCTTTCCTTTCATTGTATACGTAATTACAATGTCAAAATCAAATATCCCCCACACTTAAACTGTTGCACTCTGAGCAACCCCACACTTAAACACAAAACAAGTTGAAACCAATGCTCAATAAATCTTCAAGGTGCGGAATAAAATGGTTTTACGCTTAGGCTTGTAATGTGGCTTAGAAAAGAATGGGTCAAAAGGCACAAAGGGGCTAGCAAAGGAATTATAATGTAAGGGAAAGCTATTTGGCCAAAGTGAGGAGAATAAAAGAAAGAAAACAAGCTTCCATCATACTTATGCACGTAAGTGAAAAATGTAGTTTCAAAAAGAAAAGGAGCAAGTTCTAGAGAACACAAATCATGAGAGATGCACACATGAAAGAAAGAATGGCAAAAGATGAATTCCATTCATGCAGGCCCAAAACCTCACAAGGTCAACACCAACTTAGGTAATCAACAACATCAAATCAACTACCAAGACTTGTAATCGAAGAGTCAAGAGTTCCAGCTGCTGTGGGGATCCCTCATGAAATGGCTTGAGGCGATGCCCATTGACCTTAAAAGTCCGTCCTGTGGGTGGATCACATAGCTCAACAACACCAAATGGAAATATGTTAGTGATCACAAAAGGGCCATCCCATCTAGATCGAAGCTTACTGAGGCATAAACTTCAGACGGGAATTAAATAGAAGAACTTTCGGCCCACAGAGAATTCTTTCCTCGAATATGCTTATCATGGAATGCCTTAGTCTTTTCCTTATACAACCGTGAGCTTTCATAGGCATCCAATCTAAGCTCATCTAACTCTTGCACTGCAGCCTTCCTCTCCATCCCGGACTTAGCCAAATCCATGTTGCATTGCTTAATAGCCCAATAGGCTTGATGCTCCAACTCAACCGGAAGATGACATGCCTTACCAAAGACAATCCGATAGGGAGACATCCCAATCGGAGTCTTGTAGGCGGTGCGATATGCCCACAAAGCATCATCTAGTCGCTTACTCCAATCTTTCCGGGTAGAGTTGACGGTCTTCTGAAGGATTTGCTTAATCTCTCTATTGGAGACTTCAGCTTGACCATTGGTCTGAGGATGGTAGGCTGTGGAAACCTTGTGAAGCACTCCATACTTGCGTAGCAAGGCACCCACACATTTCAGCATCCCGTGGATGTCTGAGTTTACCATCTTGATTCTTATCCTCTTCATGCCACCTCATATGTTGAGCTGTCTTAGACGACATAAACAATCTTTGCAAGCAAGGTTTTAAATGAAAGTACCTTAGAATCTTTGCAAGTTTCTTCTTCTGCTTCTTCCCTTTTCGAACTGTCCTGAACCTCGAAGTGTGACACTTCTTACAAGTCTCCCTCCGAGCGTCCTCTCCCCAATAAAGCATACAGTCGTTTGGGCAGGCATCGATTTTTTTGTAGTTCAAGCCTAATCTGTTGATTATCTTCTTAGCCTCGTAGAAGGATGAGGGAATGTCCGCGATAGGGAATGCATCTCGAAGTAATTCCAGGAACATCGACATTGCCTTATCAATGATCCCACACAAGCACTTGATATGGTACAATTTGATCAGAAAAGATAATTTTGAGTATTTCTGACAACCGCTTGATACAAAGGACGATCACTCTCATCCATGAGGCTGAAAAATTCCCGAGCTGCATCATTCCTGAAGAAAACAGGTTCTGGACCCTGAACTTCTGCTGTGAAGTGATGGTCTTGAACACCAAAAGCATCACGAACAGCTTCATTAACCGAATCATCTTGATGTACTTGATTTCCTACTTGTGAGGTTTGAGGAAGATGAAGCCCATATCCCATACCACGTTGCTCACCATGAACCTCCCAGAATGTATATGCTTCTGGGAAAGGCTTTACAAGAAGATGTTCCAAAGCACAATCTCGTGTTTGCCACTTCTTAAACTTGCATCGCAAATAAGGACACACGATCTTGCCATTAATGCTAGCGTGAGAGAAGGCGAAATCTAAGAAAGTGTTCAATCCCGCTAAATATACAGGAGAACTATGCGACAGCTTGATCCATAACTTATCCATATGTAACAAACAAATCTAGGATTGAACATAAATGTGAATACAATGTTTAATTACATTCAAAGCAGAACTTGGGATCTTTAAATGTATGGAATGGTTTGTAGCGGTTACAAAACCGCTATAACAACCGTGGCACATACCCGACACACATTTGTCACGGTTGAAACACCGCGACAAATTTGAATCCATAATCCCGCCAGCGCTCTGTAGCGGTTTAATAACCGCGACAAAAACCGCTACAAAACGATGACCGTTGACATTTGTAGCGGTTTTGGATGTTAACCGCGACAAAACTTGGCGCCCTTTCATCCATTTCAAAATTCAATTTTGTTGCGGTTATATTCCACAAAACTACTACAAAATGATGATCGTTGACATTTGTAGCGGTCGGTTAACCGCGACAAACTATGGTGCCATTTCATCCATTTTAAACTTCAAATTTGTTGTGGTTTATCCATTTTAACCGCTACAAATTTTAGTCAAATATTTAGAGTTTAGGGTTAAAATTTTAGGAAATATTTTTCACTACGTTATTTATTCTACAGTATCTATTTTATTTGACTATAAGTCACATTAAAAACGTAATATAAATGAGTTATAAGTTTTGAAAAAACGTACCAAAATTAATGATAACAAATATTTAACTAAATCATAGGTTAAACAAACCAAATATTTAAACCAAAGTAAACAAATATTCAGCGGTACAAAATGAAGTGTTCAAAATAAAAACTAACTATCAGGAGCATGATCATCAAGTCCTGTCTCAGGGGGGTCTGTCTCAGGGGGGTGGTGCACGACCAGAGCTGACAACGTCGTCGTCATCAGTAGCACGTGGGGGGGATTCCTCAAAGATGAACGAAGGGGGAGGCTCGGGAGATGGAAACCGTATGTCAGGTAACAGCTCAGTCAGGGCCCCAGTAACAGCATCCCACTGCTGACTGAGTCGATCGTACCAACGGCCGACTTTCTCCTGCCTGCGCCTATTCTTGGCCTCCTCGTCGGCCCTCCGTGCAGCCTCATTTGCGGCAACCTGCGCAGCAACCTTCTCTGCAATGATCACATCAAAAGCCTCCTCTGGTGGCCTTCTCCAGCTGGAGGGTCTGGTCACAGAGGAGGAGCCTTGCCTCAGGTAGACCATGCTAAGCTTGGCGCCAAGCCCCATGCCCTTAATGCGGCCAGGATGCTCGACTGGGCCCACAACAGCTTTCAATGGGGTCGTAGGATTCACAGGTCCCTGTGACTCTAGGGTCTGCGACGCTCGTAGCTCTGCCTCGCTCTTCTCAATCCGGGTCTGACGCACAGAGTTCATGAACGATTAATAAAATAATTAAATCAATTTAAATATACAACATTCATTATATAAATAATGTTTTTTTAACTTACTATTATCTCTTCTGCTGCCTCAGAGGTCGACGTCCCATCACGGTGTCTATGGGTGCGTGTGAACAACTTCCCATAGTCCGTCTCACGGTTCTCCTCCCGAGCCTTCTGTTGCTGAAAGAATTAAAACAATATAAACTTTGTTATTTCAAAAACAAACAATCAGCATGTTAACTTTCAACATACCATCTCATTATAGGTCACAGCAAACGTCTTGGTCCCTGCCGTGTGATGGACCTTCTGCTGTGCCCGGCTTCTTGTGTTCCTCTGCGACAGAGCCTGCAAGGAGGAGGAAACAAAATTTAAATTTAAACTATATTAAAATTATCAATTAAGTGAAACTATTAATTAATTTAAACCAACTGTAACTATAAATTAATTTAAATTACATTTCAACAAAACAAATATTTAAACTATATTTAAATTATCAATTGAGTGAAACTATTAATTAATTTAAACTATATGTAAACTATAAATTAATTTAAATTACATTTCAACAAAACAAATATTAAACTATATTTAAATTATCAATTAAGTGAAACTATTAATTAATTTAAACTATATGTAAACTATAAATTAATTTAAATTACATTTCAACAAAACAAATATTTGAACTATATTTAAATTATCAATTAAGTGAAACTGTTAATTACTTTAAACCAACTGTAAACTATAAATTAATTTAATTTACATTTCAACAAAACAAATATTTAAAATATATTTAAATTATCAATTAAGTGAAAATATTAATTAATTTAAACTATATGTAAACTATAAATTAATTTAAATTACATTTCAACAAAAAAAAATATTTAAACTATATTAAAATTATCAATTAAGTGAAACTATTAATTACTTTAAACCATATGTAAACTATAAATTAATTTAAATTATATTTCAACAAAAAAAATATTTAAACTATATTTAAATTATCAATTAAGTGAAACTATTAATTAATTTAAACTATATGTAAACTATAAATTAATTTAAATTACATTTCAACAAAACAAATATTTAAACTATATTTAAATTATCAATTAAGTGAAACTATTAATTACTTTAAACCATATATAAACTATAAATTAATTTAAATTACATTTCAAAAAATTAATTTAATCTATATTTAACCTTCAAATTAACTAATGTTTACACAAAATTAAACTATAATTAATTAAAAAAGGTACCTGCCCGTTTGCACCCCCCTATATTGGACGAAACCCGCCCAGTGAGTTGGTTTCACGCCGTCTGGGACGTTCTCGATCAGTTGCTGCAGAGGAATAGTGCCATCTCCATTCATACGGTTGTAAAGACGACCCCTCCGGCTCTTCCACCCTTCCCCCAATTTCATCAGAACGTACCTCTTATGCTGTTCGCGCAAATTAAACTTTTTCTGTATCATAATTTCATTATTAATTATTAATGAATTAAGAAATAAATAAGGACAGAAAGAAACTAAAACTTATAACTATTAACATGTAAAATTTAATTAAACAACATTGACTACCTGCAGAATTTCGGCAAACGCCTTGTCCTTTATTTCCTTTGGCACATGCTTCCAATCCTGGAAAAAAATCGGGAACCATGCCCAATTGCCGCCAAATTCAGACAGGAATCGGTTCATCAGGTGACGACCGCTGCCGATCGCCTTGTTTGTCTACTCGTTCCACGGGACTACGACCCGATACCCGGCCATCTCCCCGTCCATCTGAGTGAGAGCAAAAACATCCAGCGTCCTCCTGCTGATGTTCCCAAGTCTATCTGCAATATTACAAAAAATTGAATTAAACGTACCAAATTTAAATTAATTTCTCCCAAAAAAAACTAATTCCATATACCTTCGACATCCACGCAAAATCCGGTGGAACGCGAAGACGCCGGTCGGGGGTTCCCGTGGTCCCGCTGGTTTTCCTAGTCGATGAACTACCCCACCTCCGCTATGGGAATCTCAATACGGATCTCATCATTCTCGTCTAAGTCGTCCAACGACAAACTTGCTTCTCGATCTCCCCCTACGGTCCCTAGGGTCTCCGAGTTTGGAATTTCTTCAACGGCGAAGAGCTCGGCAAACTCACCCAGCCCCTGAGATGGCGGAGGTATATGTCGGGCCCCACGCCCTCTCGTCCGGCCCCCTCTACTACTACTGCCCCTTATAGGCCTTTTCTCAGGGACAACTGCTTTTCCCTTTCCCTTATCTTGTTCAGAAACCATGATGTTGAAAGGTAGAACTTTAAAAGTAAAAGTTTAAAGGTAGATTGAAAGGTAAAAAAGGTTGAAAACTCAAAACCATTAGAAGTTGTGACTTTGAAAATGAGAAGTTACTGTTTAAAAAACCGCTACATTTTGTAGCGGTTTACCGAAGAAACCGCTACAAAATTAAAATATTTGTAACGGTTATAACGTGACCGCCGCAAAAACCGCTACAAATATGCCTCATTCTTTGTGATATTTTGTAGCGATTACCTAACTGCTACAAAACAACTGACCCTTGAAATTCTATAGCAGTTACTTAATAACCGCTACAATATGTCCAGATAATGTAGCGGTTATTAATCATAACCGCTACAAAATGAATTTTTTTCCAAAAAAAATTCCAAACTAATTAGTTTATGAATCAAACTAATTAGTTTGGTACAAATATTTAAAATAACAAACCCTCAATTCATTTAATTTTTTTCTTTAATTTTTCCAAAATTGTCCACAGTAATATGTTTAATGAAGTAACCGAAAATAGTCCAACATGTCCGTGGGGATTCGGACTCAGTATAGCCGCCGATCTCCCACGAAAAACTCGCTGAGTCATTTTCATCAGAGATATTTTCGTGAGAGAAAGGTGGCTATAATGGAACCCAATCTCCAGTCGCATGTTGGACTATTCTCATAAGAGTAGAAGTTAGTAGAAGTATTCACGCCAAAGAAATGAGCAAACCTTGACTTGTGACTGAACGAATTGCCTCATAAGGATGAGAGAGGCAAATATCTGCAGCTCTTATCACCCGAGATAGGAGATCAGAGCTACTGATATCTGCATTTCTTCGAAGACCAAGCGAGATAGTTCATTCAGTTACAAGTCGAAGATTTAGTAATTCCTTTAATTGTTATAATTGATGTACGGACCCTAAACCTTATTTATAGCGTGAATATTTGTAGCGGTTGTCCATGAAACCGCTACAAAAATATAGCTTTTGACGCGATCAATGTCACTCTTCCTGGTGACCGCAACAAAATTGTGACGTTTTGTTTATTTGTAGCGGTTTTTGTGATGTAACCGCTATAAAAGCACCGCAACAAAGTTGGCGCCAACGTTGGCGCCACTTTTGTAGCGGTTATACTCAAATAACCGCTACAAAAGCCCCACCACAAACATTCCCGCCATTGCGCGCCAAGGTGGCGTCAAATTTGTTGCGGTTTTTTTTGGGTCAACCGCTACAAATATAGCAGCAGTCATGTCGCCATGGCTTCTGTTACTATTTAGTGGCGGTTTAGGGATAAAACCGCTACAAAATGGTATTTTGTAACGGTTATTTTGAACCGCTACAAATAAACCGCGACAAAAGACGGTTTTTTTTTTTGTAGTGTTTTCATATAGGTTCATCATGAATCTTATTTTTTCTTGTATATCCATATATGCATTTTAACGTCTTTATCTTTGCTACTCCAACTTCATGTTTATCTTATTACTTTAAAGCTAAATATTCACTACTACAAAGCATTATTGGTCTCATAGTAGTTCGATATTACTTTCTTTCAAGCTTATTAGGCCCTTTTCAATCACAAGTAAATCCTGAAACATTTCTCCATTTGAACCATCTAACTTGTATTTTGTTTTGTAACATCGCTATCAACTCACTATCATCTTGTATAATTTTTATCTCAAATATCTAGAGTTTATCACTAGTTGTATGATCTCGTCTCCCATTTTAATTAATTAAAAGATAATGGAAAAATAAATTAATTAATATTGATTCTAAATTTAATTTAATTAAATTAGTTTGAATTAATTTAAAAATTCTTGATTGTTTTGTTAAATAATGGGAAAATTATATGAAGTGGTGCAAGAGAACACAAGGGTTTGGTTAGAGACAATTTTCATATTTTGATTTTGGTCACTCTAAAAAATTACACTCTTTAAGATATTCTCCAATAAATATCATTCCCACCTTTACTCTAATTTTTCCTATTTTTTTAATAGTATTTAGTAAAAATATTTTGCGGCAACTGACTCGAGGTTTTGATTCCTAGCAATCTGGTTTCGAAACAAGTTCCGAAACTGGTTCCATGGGATACGGAAAATGAAGGAGAAGCACAAATGGTCTCTTCAAAATTGGAAATACTTCTCGAGGACGCCCTTTCGACCCCCTTCAACTTCCCCCGAAACAATCGGGTACAATGGTAGAGATTCATGAAAACTTCAAAACGCATTAGTTTACAGGGGAAAAATAAAATCTCAATTAAATGAAGCTAAAAATTTAAATTTGTGTCTATACTTTTAATGAATTTATAATCTGGTAAAGAGATTTAATTAGAAATTTGTTAATGTTATTAAAAGATCAAAATGTTGCTATGTAGTTAAGAAGGCAAATTAGAACTAGGTGTGTACAAGACTTTGGTTTTTATTATTTCAAGTAAATTGAATTTCGATTTTCCCTTTATTTTTAGTTTGTTTATTTGTTAGTTTTATGTATGTTTTTTACTTTTTCTATAAACCAATCAAATATTTATCTATGTATAAATATATAGTATAAAATTATTTTTAAACTATTTATGTTTTCGTTTTTTGGCGATTATTTTTGCTCTGGTGTAGAACACAGATGTTTAGCCTCAATGGACTAGTATGTTTATATTGGATCAAAGAATTCTCCAAAATATTTATAAGGAAGATACCGAAAAGAATATAAGATGACTCACCAAGATATCTATGAAACAGATATCAAGGAGAGCAATGGATCACTGTGCAACACGAGTATGACGTTTAGTCAAAAGGGGGTGGGTGTGTGCACAGTGAGGTTGAATAGTTAATAAGATGAATAGAGAATATCTACCTTTTAGGTTAACCTCCTATTCATAGAGATTACCTTTAAGGTTTGGGTCCTTGGGCTTTGTATGCCTCCTGGCCCATGCTTTAGCTGCCTCACCTGCAATTGGTTAGGTAATTACTTGATTACAGTCTCGATTATAGGCTGATTAGGATCTTCCCTGATTATGGAGAGATTCTAGTACAGATTTCCCTTGTTGGGCCTCGTGATGAATGGGCCTCTGACGAGTCCATAATAGTTGCCCCCAGCCCGGTAGTTCAAGTCTCTAGGCTGCCGGGGTGTATTGACTATGTAGCCTTAAGCATGGATTTACCCAAGCTCCACAAACGTATTCACATCACTAGATTTGGTTGCCATGGTTGACTCGCTTGACTTCATGCCGAGTTCTGCATGGACTTTGGGTTTGTTTGACTCCTGTACTAATTTCCCCGGATGTGTATTCTGGGTTGATTAGCTTTGAAAACTTACTTGCTTTTCATGATGGCCGAGATTTCTTTTGTAACCTTAATCTGGATTGCTAGATTGCCGAGTTCGCACCTTTCCGCCAAGAGCTGCCCCCAATCCGGGATATCATGAAAAGATAATAGAATACGATCGAATTCCATTCGCCTATACCACTGACAATTTGACAACTGTATGTTTGCTATCCTCATGGCGCATAACCTCCATTTCACGCATAGTGGCCGCTTCTGCTGTCTTTGATATTCGTGTGCATTTAACGCCCATGTCGTTTCGTATCAATCAACATTGCACTTTTTGGGGGGAAAATCTACTTTTCAGTGGGAATTTTCTTCACTACCCCTGACTCTTCAAATTCATAACGTTTATATATTCACATTTCCTTCCTCTTTTCACCACTTTACACTCGACGTTCTCTTTGTCTTCCCAGAAAACTCTCACTTCCACAGAGCCCTCTTCTCCTAATACTCCAGTTTGCACTTCTTAGTCTCCTCCAACCTTTCTAAGATCAGGTACTCATATCGCTTCCTTCTCTTCTTTTGTTTTCGCTTCATCTCATCTAGTTTTGTTGTTGCTTCTTTGAGTGTGCTTGATGAAACCAAAATTTTTAGTTTTTTGGGTAGACACTTTGGTTCTTGTTTTTGAACTTCCAGTTTTATGCTCATCCCTTTCTCCCCCTTTTTAAACAAAAACGCTTGCATTGGGAGGCTATGATGATTCCTTGGGAATTATTTTCTGAGCCAACAATAGGCTTAAACATTTGAACTGAGCCTTCCCAAAAGCTTTGAATCTTGGTTCTTTCTCTAGAGAAATTCATGGGTAAAGGCATTCCTTTGCCTTCTTCGGTTCATGGTGAAATGATTCCAGAAGAGGACTATGAGGCTCTTCAAAAACTTCCTTCTAGAGCATTGTACTGGCTCTGGGGAATTCCTCGTACTGAGGAAGAGAAGCAAGAAGCATTGCTCTGCAAACCCCGAGGTAGTGGGCGTAGGAGAGAAACCAAAAACAACCGTATGAGAGCCATGATTCAAGCACCGCTAGCTCAGGATCCCTTACTAGTCTACCTAGATTTCACAACCAGGATCATAGCTCATCTACCCCGACTTCTCACACTTTCCCGCTAAAGAGTGTATCCCAAGCTAGACCTGGATCCTATCTGGGGAACGTCCGTTGACCCGTGCGATGATTATTGGTATCTGATCGTTGATCTCGTCAATAGCGGCCGTGGCTCAGAAGCCAAGTCAATTTTGGCCTCCTGCCGACATAAGTTTATTTCTAAAGCCATCCCGGCCTCTGGCAGCCTAAATCATCTCGACTCGGCCCCTTTTGCTTTACCACACAATAGCTCTCTTGGCTCAGGTATACCTCCTGTTTCTAACTTGTACCTCTTTATTATAGGTATAGATGGGTTTACCTTCATGCCATACTGAGCAATCCATGATTGGGGAGTTGAGTTCTGTCACTTCCTCAAGAGCTTTAAAGACTCCGGACCAATAGGTTATCAAAGAAGTGCTACACATAAGGAATACGATGACCGTATACGAGCTTGTCAAGCTAAGCATCCGTGATGGAGAAGGCTACACCATTCGCTTGTCCCTTGAATATGAGTCAGTGTGCATCTGCCGGGAAAGGGATGATGACCCACATTTCTTTTTTCTCTATCGGGACTTGATTTCCCAGCTCGATATTCGCTTCCCGTTGATCAAGTTCCAAATCAACCTTCTAAATCATCTATATCTTGCTCCCTCCCAACTTCATCCCAATGGTTGGGCTTTCGCTATTGCTTTCGAAAATTTTTGTAGAGCCAAGGATCTAGCTTATACTCTTCAAGTTTTCTTTCACTTTTTTGTCATCATTGAAGCTTGTGTCGGTAAAGATTCCTCTTCTAGGAAAGGTTGGACCTCACTCTAGATTGCCGCGGGCCTCAAACTCTTCAAGCTTTTCACCAAATCTTTTAAAAACATCAAAACTAGCTTTTTCAAGGTTGCTGCCATGCCCGGACAGCAGTGTCACGCCCTAAAAACTAAGGGGTGACCAACACAGAATGTGAGTGGCTCACATTCCTTAAGCCTTAAATTTATATATGGGCTTTAAATAATACTCATAATAACATTCGGAGCTATGCTCCACTATAGCATATACATGTACATATATTCCAATTTACAAGGAAAGACAGGGATCCTACCTATAGACTACGTGGAGCATCTAAGCTACATATGATAATATATACATGACCTCTAATTGTACATCCACTAGCAGTCGTTTCAAAATCTAACTACAAGCTTGGTCAACAACGACAGTCTTCACTCTTCAATTGAAGATGCAAGGTCTGCAATCCTATCTGAGGCCAAAAAAAAATTCCAGTGAATAACGCCCCTTTTAAAATAAGTAAATAAAATACTAAATTAATAAATTAAGCGAGTAAAATTTCATAATAACGAAATGACAATTATATTCAATTTCCAAGTACAAAATCATAAATTTAGATGCCATTATATAAAAGGTTATTAATAAGAAAACACTATATAAACAAATATCTCAGATAAAATTAAGTACCAACTGGTATGAAAAACTCATTCTGAATGAGGACTTAAACAGAACGAGAAACAAGACAGTCCACGAGGGTAACTAACCAAGCGCAGCTCAAGGCCACGAAAACAAGCATGGACACACAGTCCATGAGAGTAAGTAACCAATCAAGCGCAGCACAAAGCCACAAAACAAGCGCAGCGCGAGGCTACGAAACAAGCACAGATACAAGACCCATGAATAACAAGCGTGAGAAAAAATCCCACGAATATCAAGCAAGCTCGAGGTTAACCATGGTGCACCAAGGACTAACGATGCTGCATTGTGCTTGACATTACGTATCCCAGTCCTCTTGCAAATATTTACAAGCATACTTGGGGCTAATTTATCAAAAGCAATAAAAAAAATTCTTTTAAGCTAAAGATCGATTGTATCAAACACTTCGTAATAAAATGCACCACATAAAGGTTTGCAAATAATATCTCAAAATTATACCTTTCCAAATTACGTACATAAACATTCTTTATTCATCATCGTAATCTGCCATATTTTCCATTTGGAAAATATTTCCACCGTATCCATGCATAAAAGACATTGATCCAATATTTCACTAAGTAGGTTAAAGATTCAAATATTATAGTTAAGAAACAAGGATATTAATAAATACAACTTTCTTTCAAAAATGAACTAGAATAATTGAAATACTTCAAATGATACAATAATTAAGATCACAAGAAGATTTATATTAAAATACATGTGAAACTATTTTAAACTGTATATTGAGATAAAGGAAAAACTTATTCCTAAATTAATTGGGACGTTATCCACTCACCTGATGTCTTCTAATTTCTATCATTTACTCCTCACAAGTTTCAACAAGATTTTCTTTCTTCGCACGCCCTATAACAATATATATAGAAAGAGTTATAATTAACAACCTATAAATTATATAACTCCCTTCCAAAATAACTCAACAACAACCAACCATAATATTCCAAGGTTCCAAAACACCATTGTTTACATTGCAAGGTTTCTTCAAACACATAAGCATAGTTTTTACATCAATCATTCACTACTTTATAGAAATGCTTTCTCAACCAATGTATTTATCATACTTGAACTCATTTTGCCAACTCTTCTCATTAACATAAACTCACTCAATCTCCAGCTCTTAGCCTATAATTTTGTCCAGTCAAAAAGAAGCAACTTTTCTTTCCAATTGCAATATCAAATCATAAAAATTTATGCATTATATAATTTACTCCCAATTACCTTTGGCACATTGATATTAATAAGTGACTACCAATTTCTATTCCTCAAATACATAAAGTTCCTTTCATACACAATTCATCGAACACTTCATAGGCATTCTTTGTATCAATTCAATCACTCCATGTATGAGAAAAATCAATTTGCTAACACAACAGATATAGGTTGTTCTTTAACTTTAAGCCTCTCAATTTGAAAACCTCAAAAACACTAATATTCCAGCTCTTATCTTTATTTTCCCTTAACCAATCATAACCAACTCAGAGAATGAAGCATTTGACATACCACATGCTAAATACAAACTTACAATCAAAATAAAAGGATATTCCAACCAAATTCTTCTCTTGAGCATTTTAACAAACACCTTAAGTGCAATCACAATCAAACCATGTAATCAAAACTTTTATTCATCAAATCTCTTGTCAACCAATCTCCAAACAACAATATATTTATCTGCTATGATTTCCAAACTCCAATCTTTAATAATAATAAATTTAAATCCCTAAATATCAAATGTGGAACTTGTCTTTTGCAGAACACATCAACCAAAATCATTAATGAAAACTTACCCAAATGATGAGGAGAAAATTCAAAACGAAATACTCCCTTAAACCTTCAGCCACGCAGAGATTGAAGGGAAAACTGAGAAATTATGAATTAGAGAGGGGAGGACGATACGGGCAGAGGACGGAGAGCAAAGGAAAAAATGAGGCTGGCGTTTGGAGCTTCAGATCGAGAAACTTCTTCTCCGCTCCCTCTCTCGCCAAAACAGAAAGACAGCTGAAACAGAGCAGATCCAAAACGAAATAGAGAAAGATAACAGCAACAAGAATTTTGAGTAGAGGAGCCAACGCCGACGACGAGCAAACTAGTGACAATGGCGGCATGCGGAGGTAAGGATGAAGAAATAGATTCGCACTGTTCTAGGGTTTCTAAAGAAAAATCAAAAGTCTCGTTTCTCTCTTTTTTTTTCCCCATCCCATTCGTGCGATGCAACCAAAATCTGATTCTCATTCTTTTCTTTTTTTTTAAAAAAAAAAAAACATGTGGGTATTTTGGTAATTTCCGCAGAGCTAAGGCAAAAGTAAAATAAAATACATCTTGCCCTAATGAGGATTTGAACCCAAGAGCTAAGGAACCTTTGGTCATCCCCAATACCATCAAGCTATCAATTTCATCTTGAAACCTAGTTACAATAAATAGTAAATATATAATTAGCTTATAAACATATAATTTTATTTAGGGTTAAGGTGCAAAAATAGACATGTACTTTTCTTCGAGGAGCGCCCAGTAGCAAATGCTTTTTTCAGGTGCAAAAGTAACTATGTGGTTACAAATTAGGTGCAAAAATAGCGTTTGACCATTAAGTTTGACTTTTGATAGTTAAGTTTGACTTTTTCTTGTTGGACGATGACGTGACATTTCAAATATTTTTGGTATCCTTTTAGTAAGGTCAATACGAAATATTTTTCAAGATCCTAAAATAATTTTTCAAAATTATGATTTTTTTTGTACCAATCGGTATCCACGAAAATACTTTTTAGTACCGATCGGTACCACGAAATATTTTTTTCAGTATCCTTTTAGTACCGATCAATACCTGAAATATTTTTTCAAGATCCTAAAATTATTTTTGCACATTTGAAATGCCACGTCATCGTCCAATCAGCAAAAAAAGTCAAACTTAATGGTCAAAAGTCAAACTTAACGGTCAAACGCTATTTTTGCACCTAATTTGTAACCACATAGTTACTTTTGCACCTGAAAAAAGCATTTGCTACTGGGCGCTCCTCGGAGAAAAGTACATGTCTATTTTTGCACCTTAACCCTTTTATTTATTTATTTATTTTAATTTCTTGAGCCATTACAAATTAATTAATTTAATTAATTATTATTATTATTATTTTAATTTTCAAATATATGGGTTATTACAAGCAACCTTCGTTTTTTAAGACCTTTGAGTTCGGGGATGTGGAGGAGAGATTCCCACTATACTGGACTCAGAATCATCATACTCTCTCCCCTTCCGCATTCAACTTTTCTGACAAGGGCTTTTCTGACCTTGAAACCGACATGATATCCTATATAGAACATTACATTGCATAATACGGCCCTGTGAACTCGACTGACTATATTCCAAAGCCCTAGGCCAGGAAATGACCTACGATGAGTACAGGCATTCCTTTTTATTCTGTCACATTGCATGTTTCTCCATTTTTGTTAGATGAATAACTAACCATTATCTTTTTGTCCCACATATCCAAGAATGGGAAAAAAGCCCTCTTTCTTTAACGCCTTGACAGGCCCTAAGACTTTGAACATAGGAACTAGCAAGAAGGGAGGCAGCAAGAAACAGACTACTCCAAAACCTGGAACGGCTGGTGCTGATAAGAATAGTTGGGTCAGCCCGGCTAAACGGTCAAAAACCAGCAAATCAATCCCACGCCTGAAATCCAAAGAGACCGTCCAAACCATGACAAAGATTATTGCCCAAGCCTTGACAGAAATTCCTCTTGCTTCTCCTTCCCCAAATATTCCTCCTCTATCGCCAATCCCAGAACTCCCCAATGGGGTCATCTAGAACGATGAGGTACCTGTTTAGTTTAGCAACGTTATCAGCCCCCCACAACGCTTCTTTGAACCATTAAAGTATAGTAACGCTAAGCTGCAAGAGATTGCGAATATAGAGCAGTACGCATTGAAAGCCACCAAATTGGCCCAAACTTTGACCACGGTGAACGTGAGGTATGCTACACAGGTAGCCAAGCTGAAAGGGTCAATTTAGAAGCCAAAGAGAAGAAACACAAAGCTCTAGAACTGATGTAGGCAGTCAAGGCTGACGCTCGGGAACAGGTGCAAGCAGCCGAGGCGGCGAGGGACAAAATAGGAGAGGAGCTGAAGGCGATCAAAATAGACTTTGAGAAGGCAAACTTTGATTTGTGCCAACTTCAGATGGCTTGTGCTTGGGATGAAAAAACCCCAGAGCTACTTCGGGAGGAGCAAAAAGAGTTTTTAACTGAATTGAATCAGACCCGAGCCACCCAGGAGGCTGCCAATGCCAATATTGCTGTCAAGGAAGCGACAATAAAGAAAGCTATGGGGGAGTTTTTTAAGAATGCCTTAGAGCAAATCTGGCTCTTGAACTCCGACATTAAGCTCAACACCTTTGGGATGGATTATATGTCTT
This sequence comes from Acacia pycnantha, assembly GCA_025563575.1. Classification (NCBI taxonomy): domain Eukaryota; kingdom Viridiplantae; phylum Streptophyta; class Magnoliopsida; order Fabales; family Fabaceae; genus Acacia; species Acacia pycnantha. Next base: position 292,089 of record JAMWYP010000055.1, on the reverse strand, counting down.
TCGTTGATGAAGGCAGAATAATCTCGTTTTCTTCCTTTCTTGACGATGACTTGGGATCGTAGTTAGAGGGAGACCAAGGTAATGGAGGTGAGGAGATTTAACCCGACGCTGGGGCCCCATCTTGCTAAGGGTCGGGATCCTGGCTTCGTTTGTATTCTTTGGTCGGGGTACTAAAGCCCCTTTTTTTCTTTCTTTGCAATTTTTTCCCAGGTTAATAAGCCAGTTTATATTCTTGCAATTTACATCATGTAAGGAATCCAAAATTAATGGAAAACACTTACTTTTTATGCAAACTGTTCAGTCTTCTTATTTCTTGTCCCGCTCGGATGTATCTCTAAGCTTGATTTTCACCACAATGATGAATTCACTTTATGAATCCAAATTCAGGGTTTTATTCAACGATTGGGCTAGAGTCAAAAATATTCAAACAGAATCTGCTTGTATATTCGTCCAGTATTATATTTGTGAAGATTTTCATTAATCTATCACATTACATTCCGATGCAGTCGACCAGAATTCAATCTGGAGTAAAGGCAACCCGTCACATGTTCAAATTCTGTTTTCGTTAGCCAAACTTTAAACATTTCGACCTGATCAGAGTCAGCATGACGGTTCACTTCATTACCCCAGAAAAAATTTTGATGCATCACGACCACAAGGGCCTTTCACTACAGCTTCTTTATCTGGAAACGGGTTCAATGATCCCAGCTTCACTCGTACTTGAGTTAAAAATGGGTTTCATAACCCTAGATTCATTTACTCTTTTGCTCCATGCTTTATTCAAAAACGGGTTCTATTACCCTGAATTTATCTATTGGTGTACCTCGAACAATTTGAAATGAATTTCTCATTTGAGAATTTCTTCATTCATTCATTTCGATAGACTTGGCGACATGATTGTCTTTACATGATTCCAAAAAGGAATTTAATATAGACTTGGCGACATAGTTGTCTTTGCATGAAACTCAGCTTTAACTGTAGTATACTTTCAGCTTATCCGCATTCCACATTCTCTTGACCGCCTTCTTTTCCATAATTTCCAGCATATAAGCCCCTTTACCGAGATTCTCTCTAACCTGGTAAGGGCCTTCCCAATTCGTAGCAAGTTGTCCATCTCTGGCATTTTTATTGCCTATATCGCTCGTTGAAGCACCAAATCACCTTTTCAGAATAGCCGGAGCTTGGCCTTTTTATTGTATCTCATTTTAATGAGTTGTTTTGTGGCCATATTACGACAATGTGCCGTGACTCTGACTTCGTCTATTAGATCCAACTCTACCGCTAACGCTTTACTGTTCTCCCCTTCTTCCTGAAAGGCATTAACTCTCCTCCATGAAGGTTGACCAATCTCCACCGAGATCATAGCCTCACATATATACGTCAATCTAAAGGGAGTTTCCCCAGTTGATTTTTGAATGTTGGTCTGGTATCCCTACAAAACGTAGTACAACTACTTCACCCAACTAGATTTTTCCTTTTCCATCCATTTTCTTAATCCATCTACGATGACTTTGTTTGTGGCCTCAACTTGCCCATTGGATTAGGGAGGTAAAGTGTTGCATGATCTGGAAGCTGGACACCATTTCTCGGAAACCCTTAACAATAAACTAGGTTCCATTATCCGTGACCACCTCCTCCGGGATCTTAAATCGGGATATGATATTTCTTTCTAAGAATCTCTACACTCGAGCCGAGGTGATTGTTGCCACTGGTTTCACTTCTCTCCACTTGGTAAAGTAATCAACAGCTACTATGAGCTATTGCAACTATCTTAGAGCCGCCTTAAATGGTCCTAATAGATCCAAGCCCCACTTGAAGAATGGCCACGGAGCTAAAATAGACTTTAATTCTGCTGGGGGAGACCATATTATCCGGGCATGTTTCTGGCAGCTGTCACATTTTTGCACATGGTCCTTCAAGTCCGTCTCCATTGTTGGCCAATAATAGCCGGCTCATAATCCGGGCCAACGCCTTGGCTCCCATATGTTGGCCATTAATGCCTTCATGGATCTCGACCAGAACATAACCGGCCTCTTTAGAATTCAGGCACTTCAGCATTGGAGAATGCAAACCCTTGCAATAAAGCTGATCATTTACTACCGCATGTAAGGCTGCTTCCCGCACCAACTTCTTTACTTCAATTGAGTCATAGGGGAGGACTCCTCTTTCAAGGTAATTGACAATTGGTTTTCTCCAATCATCGGTTGCCAAGATTATCATGACACAACTTGGCTCTGATAAACTTTGCTGGATCACAGTTCGATGATTACTCAGGCTGTTGGAACTTACCAATTTGGAGAGAATGTCAGCCCTGATATTTTCTCCTCTCGGGATGTAGGCGATAGTCACCCTTTCAAACTCGACTATGACTTCTTTTACCTTACCTAGATATTTTATGAGCAGGGGGCCCTTGGCTTGGTACATCCCTTCAATCTGTGTTGCCACAAGCTGAGAGTTAGTGGAGACGTGAACTTTCTTGGCTCCAATTTCTTTGGCCTGAAGTAACCCGGCGAGGAGAGCTTCATACTCTGCTTGATTATTTGAGGACAGAAAATTGAGTTGGAGGGAGTGCTCCATTGAAACTCCTTCTGGCCTTTCTACTATAATCTCGGCTCCACTTCCCTTAATGTTTGATGATCCATCGACAAACGCTTTCCAAGTTTCCATATCTCTGACCTCCCCTTCACCTCGTGGGGTTACCTCCATTACGAAATCGGCCAAGGCCTGCAATTTAATGACGTGCCAAGCTTCATAGGTGATATCAAACTCGGATAGCTCTATCGCCCAGCTAATCTTTCTTCCAACTAAATCCAGTTTATGGAGCACCAGCCGGATTGGTTGGCTCATCCTGACCACACGATCGAGTGACCTTGAAAGTATAAGCGGAGCCGTCTTGCAGTAATGAGTAAAGCAAATGCCTTCTTTTCTAGCTTCTGATATCTCAACTCTGAGCCTTGCAAAGTCTGACTTACGAAATAGACTGGTATTTGGCCATTTTCTGTTTCTCTGACCAGCATCGCACTTACTGCCTCTTCGCGCACGGATAAGTACAAAATTAGAGTTTCTCCCAGCTTAGACAAGATCGGCGGGGCAGCTAAACACTGCTTTATCTTTGTGAACACAACTTCACATTCTGAGTTCCACCCACCTTAAGCTTCCTTCTTTAGTAGCTTGATAAAGGGGAGAGCGTTCTCTGCCGACTTTGATAAAAAGCTGGTTAAAGCAACCAATCTCCCCATTAACTGTTGAACTTATTTTTTGTTTATTGAGGCCTTCATATCCAGTACGACTTTACATTTGTCCAGGTTAGCTTCAATTCTTATGTTTGTTAGCAAAAAACCCAAGAATTTTCCGGTTGGGACTCCAAACACACATATGGCCAGGTTTAACCGAATTCAGTGGGCTCTCAACTTGTCAAATGTTTGTTGAAGATCTCGGACATGGCTTGCTAGCTTTGCTGACTTGACGATCATGTCGTCGATATACACCTCCACGTTCTTCCCGAGCTGATCTTCAAACACTTTGTTCATCATTCTCTGATATGTTGTTGTAGTGTTCTTCAAACCAAAGGGCATCACATTGTAGCAGTAATTTACCTTCTCAGTGATGAACCCCATCTTCTCTTGATCTTCAGGGTACATGGTGATTTGGTTGTACCCGGAATATGTGTCCATGAAAGAAGCAATTGGAAACTGGATGAGTTGTCAACCAACTAGTTTATATTAGGCATTGGAAACGCGTCCTTAGGACACACCTTGTTCAGATCGGTGTAACCTGTACAGACCTTCCATTTCCCATTTAGTTATTTCACCATGATGATGTTGGATAACCAAGTGGTCTATTGCACCTCCCGAATGAAACTGGCTTCTAACAACTCTTTCGCGTGCTCCCCCAGGGCCTTCCCCCTCTCTGGGCCGAGTTTTCTTTTCTTTTACACTACTAGAGCAGACCCCGGATGGATTGCCAGTTTATGATAGCAAAATTTAGGATCCACCCCGGGTATCTGGATGACTTCCAGGCAAATACGTCTTTTTTCTTCTTAAGAAAGTCTTCCAACTCAGCTCAAACCACGGGGTCCAGCATTTTCCCGACTTTGGTGACTTGCCTCGGCTTCGCACCTAGGATGAGATCTTCTAATTCTTCGCCTTGCTCCGGTCTCTAGATCTTGTCCTCTTCTCATAAATCTAGCTCAACCAAATTTACTGATTTACCTTGTGGCTTTGCTTTGACCTTGCTCGAATTATCTCCCTTGCGAATCTGAGGTGGAGAGGATGGACCATCCTTGCTTTCTTTAACCATTTCAAAGTAACACTGCCGGAATTCTTTTTAGTCTCCTTTGACGGTAACAACCTTATTCTTGTTACTAACCATCTTCAATTTCTGATGTTTTGTGGACACCAGCATATCCCAGTTGTGTATAGTCAACCTCCCCAAGATTATGTTATAAGGTGAAGTTATTCAGGATGAAGAGTCATGATTGTCATGTTTTTTTTTCAGAGATTGTTGTTGTGGGCCTTCAAAGCACTACCGAAGCATATATGGTCTATTCTGACGGAATTTTCCATGTTCTTTAGAGAAATTTGTGCTTCTGAGCTTAATGTTGAAAGGTTACGGCACTTGGAGGCAAGCATGCCAATAAAGCTATGCAAGTTAGAGATGGTGTTTCCTCCTAGCTTGTTTAACTTAATAGAACATTTGCCTATTCACTTGGCCTACGAAGCAAAGGTAGGAGGCCCACAACAATATAGGTGGATGTATCCGTTTGAGAGGTAATATATATATTTATTTCACACAGTTATTAATTGACCGACATGGTACTTTAGTTTATAAATACCCTCTAATTGTGCATTATAGGTTTTTACGCACACTTAAGCACAAGATCAAAAATCCAAAGTATGTTGAAGGATCTATCGCTGAAGTGTATCTAGTCGAAGAAGCCACAAAATTTGTGTCATACTATTATCCCCTTGAAATGATATCAATATGGAGAGGGTACCTCGCAACGATGATGGCGGTGATACGAGCAATCAAAATCAATATTTCATTTTCCAGGCCGAGTTGTGGGAAAACATTGGAGGTGAACTCTCGAAGGAAGAGATAAGTGAGTAGCGGAGTGGTACATTCTAAACAACTGTGAAGAGGTCACCTAGTACTTAAAGTAAGGTTTCTTTTCTTTTTACTGTTACAGTAAGTATTAAATTATTAACTTCATCTTTTTGTTATAGTTACTTTTTTAATTGGGTCCAATCGACAAATCCTTTGATATTGGATTCTGAAGTTGATCAATTCACGAACTCTGAGTTTCCTCAATGGTTTCGATCCTACTTCATGCAAAATCCATCAGATCCCAATGAAGTTGTGTGGAGTTTATCTTATAGAGCTGCAATAGTTGTTACTCGGTGCAAAAAATATGTAATCAATATGTATCGGTTTTCAACTATTGAAGCGAACGCAAATACACTATGTTGCAATTACGGTGTATGTTTTCGAGGTGGCCAAGTTTACGGGGTGGAAGGCGACTACTACGGGAAGTTAATTGACATAATTCAACTGAGTTACTCGTGGGACAAGGTGGTGACACTTTTTAAATGTGAGTCGTTTGATAACAATCTGCACGGAACAAAAGTGGACAAATATGGAAATGTTGAGATCCACTGGACAATGAGATATACGGTTGGTTATGACCCATTCATCCTTACTCAACAGGCGGAACAAATTTACTATACATTATACCCCACATCCCGCCAAGGGTGGAGAGGAGTTATCAAAACCAAAGCATGGAATATTATACCCAAGTTGAAAAAGTCAGAAACAAATGACCTGTCGGCACCACCGAGTAAGCCATGTAAAGTTACTAATAATGTTATGATTTTCTACTTTTAATTTGTATGCTAATATTTGCATCATGTCCTCTGTCTTCATATTTGACCCTTATAATCAGGTGATGGATTCATCTCGAACCAAATATTCTGTAATTTCAATCAGCCTTGGGGCAGTTGGACAAAGACTCCTAAGAAGAGTTAGGATGCTTGGTTCAATGAGTTCTTGGTATGATATGTGTTTTATGGTTATTAATTTCTTATCCAAATGCAAATTGATTAAGTACTTTTAAAATTTGGAGCATTAATTGTTCGTTATTGATTTTTAGTGTCAGTTTAAGACATTGCCTGAACATTGCCAAGATCTGAAGAAAGCCTATAACCACAAGGGAGGCCGGTGGTTGTCTGAGAAGTTTTATAAATTGAGAAACAGTAGAGGCAAACAAGATTGGATTCAACCTGAGACTACAGACCAATTACTTCAAGAATGGGCCGCCGATGAGAGATTTCAGAATAGAAGTCAGAAAAATAAGCAAAATAGGGCCAAAATGGGTGGACCTTCATATACTAGCAGCTCCATTCCAATTAGTGAGAATAAATGAAAAATCGTGAGTACACATTATTTTCTATTTAAGTATTCAATATTTTGTATTTTGAAGCAATTAATTAACGGTCATCATTTGTGTTTGCAAGCACTGTCTGGGGAAGTTCCTGCGGAATCAGTTGATTGGACTGCCTTTGAGCGGACCCATTCCCAGCAGTCTAAAGGGAGTGAGAGGCGCTGGATTAACGCTAAGGCGCAGCAAGTAGCGATGAGACATTTATTGCATTTATTCTTTGTTTCAGACACCAACATATTTATTTCATTTCACATGGCTTATTTGTAATGTATTTTTGTGCTTGTAGGAAACCTATCAAAAGCTGATGCAGGAGAGAGACTCACAGAGTGAGACCGACCCCGCATCCTCTCAGTCCGATAACGAGAGTCTATTCATTCAGGCTACATGTGGATTTAACAACAAAGGCAAACTCTTCAGGTACAATGCCTCTACCAGCCGCTGAGGCAAATGTAGTGCTCCTCATCCGGCACTGAAAGTGTTTCTGTAGGTAAACGTAATACATTTGATATTGATTGTTACATTTTCATTCCCTGGTCCATTTAAATGAAATACAAAAAATAAACGTACTTCCTAATGTTTTTGCAGATGGGATGAAGAAGATGAAGGCGTTGGTGCAGGAGCAAGCAGCTGAGCTGAGCCAGACAAGGCAGCAACAAATGCAGACAACAAATGAGCTCCATGAGACACACGAGATAGTAAGGTAGATGCAGCTTAAAATCATGTCCCTACTGAAAAACAAGGGTACGGAGTCGGCTCCTGGCGGTGATGATGACAATGCTAGTGATAATAATGATGATAATGATCACAATGCTGTTGTTTAGACTACTTTTTAGTATATGTTCTTTGCAACATTATTATTTATATTTTTTTCTCTATGTAAACACTTTATGATTGTTATTAAATATTTTTATTGTATACATCTTTTTTTATTATTATCTAAACATTCTAAACAAAATTTTTTAAAAAAAATATATTTGTTTTCAATTTGTTTTTAAATTTTTTTGAAAAAAATTCTTAAATTTGCATCGGATTCCAAATCCATCGCAAATTTAATTTGCGACAGATACAGAATTCGTCACAAATTTAGGGATTTGCGACGGGAAATTTGTTTTCCGTCGCAATTGCAACGAGGGTTTTTGCAACTGACGTAATCCATCGCAAACTAAGTTTGCAACGAAAAAACCCTTTTTTGCGATGGATTTTTTCTATCGCAAAAACTGATTTTTTTGTAGTGTTAATGAATATATATATATATATATATATATATAGGGATTAACATATCTGCCTTTAAGGCAGAAAAACTTTTCTGCAGCAGGTAAAAAACGACGCAGTTTCAATATTGAAAGGGATAACATATCCGTTCCTGCATTATTTAAAGGCAACTGACAGCTTCATTAGGGTCCATATCACACTCTCTCTCTGTTTTTTTTTTGGTCAGACATATCACACTCTTTAAGCATAGCATAGATCTCATGCTTAGGGAAATCACTGACAATCTCCTTCAACCTCTGTACCATCTTCCTCAAAACCGCCGGAACCTCGGCTAATCCATTACCTCCTTTCCCGTTGCCGGAGCCGCCGCCTCCACCGCCCTTGCCCTCATCCTCCACTACTCCCCCCTCTCCGTCACCCTCTTCTCTGATTCTGTGACCAAACCCAGATCCGCAAACACACCAGAGGGCTCCGTTACTATGGTTCTTTCTAGGGTTGAGCCGCACGACAGAGAAGAAGGAGATGATGAAACCAAAGCTATCTCTCTCACGCTTTGCACCGAAAAGAAGGCGGAAACAAAAACCCCTTCTCACTCACTCCCACCTCCTTTTCTCTCTGTGCTTGTAATTTTTTTTAATGCTTTTAAGTTTTCTGGGAATGGCCATAACTCGTCTTACAAACTGATGGCAACTTCTCTTAGAGTGAGAATAACTCTCACAGATTTGATTTGATGTTGGCACAAGTTTTTGCTTAAAAAAAATTGAAACTGCGTCGTTTTTTGCTGCTGTAGAAAAGTTTTTCTGCCTTAAAAGCAGATATGTTAATCCCATATATATATATATATATATATATATATGAGGAATATGCTTAAGTTACTTAGGTTAAGCATGTCCAGGGCTTCAGGTAGCCAATCAAATTAAGTCAATTTTGCTGTTATTTAATCCCCAAACAACTGTTAAAATATGAAAAAGAGTCTTTATTAAACAAAATAAAAAACAAAGCTCTCAAGCGATCATGAAGTGGGCATATGGCCGTGGTCGTGAAGGAGATGATACAATGGCCAAAGACGGGGAGGTAAGGAGGTGCAGTGGCCATCATATTCTATAATTCTAAATTCCATATATTCACTACTACAAAAAAGCCCTATAACGTCCTATTTTTGACATATTTTACGTCCTAAATCAGCAGGACACATATGTGGGAGGCGCAATAAAGGGACAGTTTTTGCGTCCTAATATTTTTTAGGACGTCATATTACTTTTTTTTTTTAAAAAAAAACCCAAACCTCAGGTTCGGGAGGTTGGCAACCGGAAACTAAGAAGAACCGACGATGGGATAAGAAGAAAACAGATTAGCAAAAGCAAAAATAGACAATCAACATACTCCCTAATCACATCTACACAAAATCAGAAACTTCAAACAATAATATTAATGCTCAACGGTTTGAAACTTCAAAATGAAAAAAGGCAAATCAAACTAAAAACTATCAATAATATCAGATCTACACAAAATTAGAAACTTCAATAAGTGCTTGACAGCTTGAAAAAAAAAAACCAAAAGCTCGACATTGTATCTGTACTTCCTTGCTTTGTATTGTGCTGATGAAAAATCTGGAAAATCTGGATCTACTCCCTCCGTCGAAGCTCTCTTCATATGCAACTGAAAAAATCTGGATCGACTTCTTCCATTGAAGCTCTCTTCCCACGCGGCTGAAAAATCTGGATCAACTCACCATCCACCTTCTACCGTCGCCTTCACCGTGACAGTTGGAAGAAGGCTTCGATTTGAGTAGGTTGGAAGTGACGAGATTTGAGAAGAGATTTAAGAAGAGATTTGTGGTGGTGGATCTCTAAGATCTGATATGAGAAAGTGGGAAAAAAAAAAGAACAATAGAAGTGAGAGTCACGGGTGTGGAGGCGCAAGAAACGAAAAAGAGAAGAAGATTAAAGTAAGAAGTCACGGGTGTGGTAGCAGTGTGCACGAGAAACAAAAAAAAAAATAAATAAAAAAAGTCATATTTGAAATTACTTTGACGTCTAAAAAACAATATAGGACGCTAAAAGGGTCCATTTTTTGCATCTAAATATTTAACTTAGACGCTAAAAGTATTGTTTTTGGCGGCAGAGCTCCACTTTTGGCGCCAGGGCCCCACTTTTGGCGTCTAAATATTAAACTTAGACGCCAAAAGTGTTGCTTTTGACGTCTAATTTTTAAAGTTAGACGTCAAAAGTAAATTTTTCTCACATATAATTACAAAAATGCCACCGCCTTCTTTTTTTACTTCTGTTTTTTAAAATAGGACGTTAATTAGGGAAGTAAAAGCCATCTTTTGTAGTAGTGATTTTAGTACTAATATTTCTTTCTTTCTTTTCTATTTGATAAGGATATTTTTCTTTTAAGAAATGCAAAGGCTTTTCAGCTCTCTCAAGAAGTGTTGTGTTTAGGATCCATATATTTGAAACGATACATGATTGTGATTAAGAATAAACTAGTGAGTATGAAAAGACATTGTAAGTTTGTAATTTTTTTTTGGTCAACTGATAAGTTCCTAATTAATTAGTTATATGTGTGTCAATCATTTTTTATATGTATTATTGATATTTTTAGTTTGCACTGGATTATATATCTAGTGTAAATTGATGAGCTTGTCATGACCCAAAAATGCATCATGCAATACCTCCATAGATTATCTAAAGAATATAATATTCCTCAATGGTAAAATCGTCACATAAGTTCTAACTCAATGAGAAAAAGAAAATCAACAAATGTCCAACATAAAGATCAATAAATGTCCCTCATAAAGTTCAAATAAATATGACCTTGACTTCTCCATAGTAGTCTATTTGCCTTTATTCTAACTTGTCTTACTTAAAATACGTTCACAGAGTTTGATACCGAAGCTCTACTAAGTTACAAACTAATCTAAAAAGAAGATGATAAAATGAAAGTGTGAGTCTACTGACTCAGTGAGGTAGTGCGCAAAGGGCACATGGGAGCTTTTTGAAATATTTTTGAAAAATGGAACTTTGAACAAAATCAAAATCAGATAATTTCGTATGCACAAATCACAAGACATTCACTACCTCTATATAATAACCATCCCATTATATTATACCATGCGGCACCGTTTTGGTTAATTTGGGAGACCTGAAGCAAAAATAAAAGATAGCACGAGTTCGGGCTAAAGTAGGCAACAGCCACCATTCACTGTTCAACTTGCTTCTTCCTCAAACCGTGAACGATTGAACTAGAGAGAGACTGCCAGGATCTTAAGGGCGTGAGACCTCTACTAGTGTTGCTCATCATCCTCTATGGGAGGATGAGAGGACTGTGAAGGTGATTGTGTCGGGATCCGTACACGCAGTGGAAGGATTTCATCCATTAAAACCTTACGAATCCCATAAGAGGATCTATCAACGGCGTTTAAATCGGGTTCTTAAGAAATATACCTTTCTTGTATTTGTGAGCGTTTTGCGTAAACTTGTGGGCTAACGCCTTCTTGCTCGATCAATCTCTAGGAGCCGACTCTACGAATCCACTCCCCCTACCGGTATCCACATGAATAGCCTCCAACACCGAGGCAGCGTGCTAGTGCCTTCAGTATTTTCGCCTCTCTCTTTTTTCTCTCTAAGGTCTCTCGCGGCTTTTCTAATTCGTTTTGCAAAATGTCCCGTAGGTTTTTCGAAACCTAATAGACGTATTATATATTCAAAATTAATCCTTATTAATCTTGAAATTCAAATTTGGATTAAAAATATATATTAATTAAATCTATCCAATAGATCTAATCTAATTTATTTATTTATTTAATCTGAATTAAAAGCCTGCTGATTTAATTTATCTCTATAAATTAAATATGAGAATGATATCTATCTATTTAATTAAATCAGAGATATTATATCTCAATTCAAATTAAATCAAATATATGCTATCTTTATTCGAAAATTAAATCTGAGATACAATATCTCTATTTGTTTTATATATTTCATTTATCAAATAAATTAAATACAAAACAAATATTATATAATAATATTATAATCTCCATTAAATAATACTACTATATTATTTTTGAATTTAATAATATGTGTGTGTGTGTGTGTGTCTGCAGTATTCGTTAAATCTTAGACATATCTAAGATTCAATGAATCTGAATACTATTGCTCGTGTTGGGCTATTATTGTGTGCGACCCTGCAAGCCCACATGAGATTGGCAGCAGGCCAATACTGTACCAACCCACAAGTCGCAAGCGGCCTCTAGCAAGACATTGCGACTACCCAATTCATATGGGGATCGATGACACGATACAACCTATCATATAACCATGTCAGGTCCCTTTTGTCATGCGATAATTTGGTTAAGGATGAGCATGGATAACGCCAACTTCCTATTCTTGACCATTACTTTCTCGATCCTTGAGTAGTTTAACAATTGAAATGGAAACTCATTTCCATCGTAGTATGACCATACATTTCTCAGACTCACTCATCGAGGGGCCCAGTATTATCTCTCTACAAATGTCAGGGACAAATTCCAGTTTGACCGTTCACATTCCTCTGCATGAAAACCACTGATCCCGATCCAAGATTTTGCGAGGGAAGTATTTTCCCTCGCAAATCATGAAATTTGCGAGGGAAAAGTGTTTCCCTCGCAAATTCCAGGATTTTGCGAGGGAAAAACTTTTCCCTTGCAAAATCCAAAATTTGCGACGGAAAAATGCATTTTTCCGTCGCAAAATTGATTTGCGAGGCCCATTTTTGCGACGGACCTAAATCCGCCGCAAATTCTGCCGCAAACCATTTTTTGTAGTGGATAATGTACTTACAGGAATAGAGATGTTGAACAACGAAAGGTAGAGTTGAAATATGAGTACTTTGGAAAGCTGAAGGTGTTACTGCTAAGAGATGGATTGGAGACAACCTGTTCTTGTTGCGCATGAGCACCATCTATTTCGGAAGATTTTTATAAAGGAGAACTATTTCAATTGCAACATCTGCAGAAATCAAAGTAAACCATGTGCACTTGAAAAAAATGATACTACCTTATGTCTTTAATATAAGAGTTAGTTGGCTAATTTAAATAAATTAATTATTTGTAACAAATATAAGTTGGTTCTTCTAAAGCATCATATTTCATCATAATTGTCATGGCACTACTACAAAAAAATGAAAAAATGACCTAAATAAGACCCAATTAACGTCCTTTTTCAGAGGGACGTCTCAGGCAGGGTAGTTGTTTTTTTAACGTTTGGCGTCCTGAATTAATTTCAGGAAGCCTCATATGAAGAATCCTGAAATTAATTCAGGATCGTCATATGAGGTGTCCTGAATTGATTTAAGGACTCCTTAAATCATTTTTTGGCGTCCTGAATTTCATTTCAGGACGCCTTATTTTAGTTTTTTTTAAATGACTGCTACATATTTATATAATTCCCAAATTGTCTGCAAAACAGGAATACAATATTTACAAGCCACTAGCGGGAACATTGCTAAAAAACGACCTTCCTTCATTAACTAATCAGGTTGATTAAACAGTGAGACATAAATTAGTGCACTATACATTTGAAATACATGAAATACATGAACATCAACAACAATGTCAAAATGAAATACATGAGCATGAACACAATGTCAAATTCGCACTATACATTTGAACTAGTGCACTACCAACAACAATGTCAAAAAATGTGAAGTAAACTTTATATACCTATAGGTGTTGCAGAAGATGTCTAGCCAAAACGTCTCGAGCCGTATCGATTTCTTCATCCGAGAACGGAGAAACACTATCAAAAAACTATAAATTGGAAAACAAGGCATAAAATAAACCAATGAAGTGAATGAAATAATTAAAAACTCAAGTGTGCAATCTACAAAATATCATAATTTGAGGATCATGGAGCGATCACGTGCATGTTGAAAACCTGTAAGACGTCCGCTGGAAACGATGGATTGCATGAAATGGATAACTTAGTATCCGCACTTGGTGTCCCCTGGTTGTCGAGGGCACTATAAATCAAAAGCAACTTGTTAAAACGAATAAAGGCATATCGAAAGTTACTGTGTCAATGAAAGAACTTGAATTATATTGAAACTACTTATCTTCGGATAATACCACTTCGGTCCACCCTGCTCTCGTGCTCCAGAAAGCTGTCTATACGTCTTGAGACCACTATCATTAAAATGGAAAATAACAGACATGAAAACAATTCATTTAAAAGAAGAATCGATGATTTAGACAAAAATTTACTTACTCGGCAAACATGGTTTTGATGTCGTCGTTTGGCTTGCCACCTGAGGAATCCAACCAATAACATGCGTTCTTGGCGAGACAAACAACAACTAGGGTCCAATGACCACTACAACATATACATATTAATATTAAATTAAGACAAGAAAGCAATTTATTCTTAAAAATGTAATATAGACAAAACTAAAATACGTACCTTTCAATTATTGGCGCTAGCTAACAAGGCAATTCTCTGTCGCCCATTGTTAAACCAACATAAAGCGCCCTTCTGGCTAACTTATTCTTCTCCCTCATCGTGTTTGCAGGACATAAGAAGCCATATGAACCCGTTCGGGCATTCTGGACGCATATGTCGTGGCAGACGCTATGATCAAAATAAAATGATAACTATTGTTAAATATATAAAACATAAAATCATTGCAATAATTAAAGGGGAAAAAACTTACATGATTACAAGTTGAAGAAACTCTATATCTAAACACTTCAAATGCATAAACTCCCCCAAATCTTTATTGTCAATGGTAATGGGATATGTCTTCTCTGCACTGACAATGCCCACACGCATCTCCAAGGATATCAAGGAGATGTCCCTGTACAGCTCTCGCAGCTGTGCTAAGTAGGGAAATCTAGTCGCAGCTTTTTCATCCTACGAAAACATACAAAACATATTATGTGAGTGTGTTAGCAATGAAAATCAATCGAGAACCTACTCATCATCACTCAGTAATGTATGTCCTACCATTGGAGGTGTCGTCACCATCTGAATAAGATGAGTCGGCCAAAGGAAGAACGATCCTATGGCCTTGCCTAAATCAGGAACCTTCTCATCAGCAATCGGTATGGTTGTCCTTTCTTCCCCCTCTCGCACACTTTTCACAGTCACCCAATGTTGGTATTGTGGAATTTAGTTGTTATGGTGGACGGTTTGCTCTAAGTAAACAAGACCATCGGCAACAATACGCCGGTGTGGGACATCCAAATATAGTGTGCAAGGTCGTCCTCCCTGTGGAGTGTGAGAAGGCTCGCCAATATCAACTTCTGGAGGCTGAAAATTGTCATTGCTGCTGGGGAAGGCCGGGACTGGCTCAGTTGTATGTCTCGTACTTTCCTTCTCATGTATCATATACCTCATTTCACCCCGTACTTGTGCCAAAATCTTATCTACGAGATTCGCCCGAATTTTTGCTACAAGCTAGGGACTAGGGTTGTCGTCGTCATGTGAACAACGTGAATGCCGTCCAAAATATTTTGCAACACTAACTCCCCATGTCTCCCCTCGAACAGCATCAAGGTAATCTGGCTTCCCAATCGCCGTTGACAAAATGTCCATCCATGTAGCTGGCATGAATAAACCTTGGCTGCTCTGCTCCTCAAGTGCATCCTGCATCAAAATATTGTTAATAAATAATATCTAAACTTGCATAATATGAAACAACTGAGGCTAGTTAATACGTCTAATTTAACAACTTACAATCTTTGAGGCGACCTCAGCTACATCTGCATTGATGTATTTGTCACCCTTCATTCTCGTAGCTTTCCATTTTTGGTGACGAGGAGGACGAGCAGGGGCCTGGACAACAATGGATGGATCGGCCTGGGAAGCTTCCTTCATTCGCTCCAACTCTTCTTCCATCATCTTCCTTTCCAGCTTTTTATATCCACCTCTAGACATGCAATGTGGATACTTATTTCTCGCCTGCCTCTCTCTATTGGCTTGACTTTTTTCCTGTGACACGAAAACAAATAAAACTTAGCATACGATGTCAAGTAGATTCAACTAAAAGATAAGATACGAAAGAAATTTTACAAGAAATTCAGGATTTTGCCGAGACGCCACAAACTCCTGCCAGTCCTCTGGAGAAATGAAATCATAGATCTTACACAGATCCTCGTTCCTCTTTGACCCTCGAACATACTTTCTTGTTAGCTTGTTCTTAAAATCCTTCCAACGTAGACGAACTTTGCCCATCCAATGCTTGTACATCGCCTTATTGTTGGGGACATCGAACGTTTGCTGCAAGGTAAAAGAGAAGATCATTACATATCAAGTAATAAGACTAAATATACAAATGCATTAATGTGGAAAGTGATATACCAAAATTTGTGCCCAGATCAACTCCTTCGCTTTAGCAGGAACCAACTTCCAATAAGAGTAGACAATGTGAACTTTGCTTCGAGCCAAATAGCCTAAATAGTTAATGAAATTGTCTTCCTCTTTACCAATTGGATTCATATTGGCATCAAACTCCACATACAGCCACTTCTTTTGACTATCACGGCATGCAATTAACACACCCATATGCGTGCTACCTCTACCCTTTCTTTTAACGGGTTCATCAACCCTATCACCCGATGACTCCTCTGAGCTAGACATATTCCTGTTCATCAAAGACAAATCAATGTTAGATAGGTTATTAAGTAATAAACAAGCAAATAAAATGACCTAAGATGTTAAACCACTTAAAAAATAACATAGTACTATTTCATAACTGAAGATCTTACTTCATATGGTTTCCCATATTCCTTCACAATGATCCTTTCTTGCAGCATATTCTTCATCATCTACCAATTCTACTTCACATGTTGTAGGTGGATTTGTTGAGAAAGGGAGTGTATCGTCAAGGTTCAGGGATTCTTCACCATACTTCTGTTTTTTACTTTGAAGTACAATAGACATTTTTTATTAGCAGGGTCTGTAACATAAAACACTTACTTCGCCTGGCTTGCTAGAATGAATGGCTCATCTCTATGACCAAGTCATTGAAGGTCAACTGAGGCAATTCCAAATTTAGGATATATGACAACAGCATTATTGCTAACCCACTTACATTTCAATAAAGCAACTTTGAACTTGTTGTAGCTCATCTCCCATATTTCTTCAATGACTCCATAATAGGCCATTGATGCTAACACCGGGTTTTTGTCTTTCGAACTCGAAAAGTGCATGGATTCAGCTTCAACCATCACCCCACTATTTTGCACAGAACTTCTATCATCTTGGTCTTTTGTGTGGAAAGAATATCTGTTTATATCATAAATGCTCCATGTGATGACCTGAAAAGAAGACCCCCACGCTAACCACTCAATTGTATCCGACACACTGGTCTCGTGCAATACCTTCTGCTCGAACCACTTTATGAATGTCTTCTTTTGCTCATTAGCTATTTGCATGTCGTTCTTCCTTGGATTCATATTCTTCAAACTCTTTCTGTGTTCATCAATGTATGGTTAAACTACTTCCATATTATTCAGGATATACAAGTGTGCTTGCAACACCTCTTCACGAGGCATATTCTTCAGTTTGATTCCTAGAGTTCCCTCGCTTATCCCCTCGTCATGCTGAGATTGTATTGTCGCCCCTGATAGATAATCTTTGCAGAATTCCATAGCCTCTTCAACTACATATCTCTCAACTATTGAGGCTTCCGATCGATAAGGATTTGTAGAATACCCTTTTAAGATCTTCATGTGTCACTCGAAAGGGTACATCCACCTTAGGTAAACTGGACCGCAGAGCCTTACCTCCCTTACCAAGTGCACTATCAGATGCACCATTATATAAAAAAAATGCAGGAGGAAAATGTATATCTAGTTGGGACAAAATAATAGAACCCTCATTTTCTAATTCATCCAGCTTTTCAATGTCAATGACTTTGTTACAGATAGCATTAAAGAACATACTCAATCTTGTTATAGTGGTTCGCACTTCATCTTTCATAATGCCTCTAATAGCTACCGGTAATAGTTGTTGCATCAACACATGATAATCATGGGACTTCATTCCCACTAACTTCAAATCGTCCATTGAAACACACCTTCTCAAATTAGAAGAATATCCTTTTGGAACCTTAATGTCATATAAACACCCACACAAACTTTTTTTCTCCGCTTTTGATAGTGTATGAGCTACTGGCTCCATGTATGCCCTCTTACCATCTTCCATTACTTGTGGATGTAACCGTTCTCTTATTCCCATATCAACCAGGTCTAGTCTCGCATTAATTTCATCCTTAGTCTTCCCTGGTATGTGCAAAAGAGTACTGACAAGGCTATCGTCCCGTTTTTCTCCACATGCATCATATAGAGACTGTGTCTCACGTCAAGAATACGCCAATATGGAAGATCAAAGAAAATTGATCTCTTCATCCATATATTCTTCTCATCCGCAATCCTTTGTTTCTTACCCAATATGACATTGATATGTTTCACCCGACTATAAACTTCCTCTCCGGTCAAAGCCTTTGGAGCCGTTCTATGCTCTGGTAAGCCGTTAAAATACTTTCTTAACTTACGATATAGGTAAAACCGAGGAAGAAACCTCCTGTGACCGAGGTAGACCATTTTTTTCCGTGCTTTAGTTGATGGAAGTTTGTGTCTCCTTCACATATTGGACATGCTTTATGCCCCTTCACACTGTACCCTGACAAATTTTCGTATGCAGGAAAGTCGTTTATCGTGGTAAATATTATTGCACGCAACTTGAAGGACTCCTTCTTATATGCATCAAACACATCTATGCCTTCCTCCCACAACTTCTTCAAATCCTCAACCAAAGGCGCCAAGTACACATCAATATTGTTCCCAAGCTGTTTTGGTCCAAAAATCATCATAGAAAGCATCATGTATTTGCATTTCATACATAGCCAGGGAGGTAAGTTGTATATTACAAGGAGAAACAGCCATGCACTATAGGTGCTACTAAGAGTTCGATACGGATTGAAGCCATCTGTACAAACCCCAGCCGAAGATTTCTTGGCTCACTGCTAAATTGAGAGAACATTTCGTCTATTTTCTTCCATTGCAGAGAGTCAGCTGGGTGCCGAAGATATTTTCCATCGGATACTCTCTCATCAGAATGTCATCTCAACTTCTTCGTCGTTGCTTCACTAGTAAACAGACGCTTAAACCGCGATATTATTGGAAGATACAACAATGCCTTCAGAGGTTGCCTTTTTGTTGTCTTATCTCCTGAACCACCACCTTTCTTCACTTTGTATCGTGAAGTTTTACACTTCGGACAATTACTAAGGCTTTCATACTCATTTCTGTACAATATGCAGTCATTAGGGAAACTGTGTATCTTTTCATACTCCATGCCCTTGGTAGACAAGATTTTCTTCGCCTCATACATACAATTTGGAAGTACATTATCATCTGGCAACATATTACACAACAATTCAAGCAGCGACGTGAAACTGCTATCGGTCCACCCACAAGTTGCCTTTAAGTTGATCAAATGTAAGGTCCCAGTCAACCGTGTATACTTAGTACACCCAGGGAACAAAGGTGTCTCTGCATCACTCCGGACGCTATCATATTCATGCGATTGTGCAAAAGATTCTACCTCAACATCATGAATCACTCTCTCCATTCCATCATCATTTACCTGTAGTTCATTTTCGTGGGACGCACTGGTACTTACTTCCTCACCATGCCATATCCACGTTGTGTATCGAAGGTTTATTCCATCACAAATTAGGTGATCCCTTATATCAGCAATATCCCTTCGAATTCCATTTAAACAATTAACGCATGGACAATAATACATCTCATTTTTTGTAGCCACATTCCTTTTAGCAAATTCAATAAACTCTTCCACCCCATTCTCATATTCTTCACTAGTTCTCAAAGCATTCATCCAACTATGACCCATTTTATTATCACCTAAGACATTTCCAACAACAGTCAAGTTCATAACAACTTCAAGAATGACATGTTTTTTTCTCAATCTTGTAAAAAAATTTCGGCAGCATTTCCCCTCAACAGTAAGACATCCCAAAATTTCAACAACAAACCATTTCAACTAATTCAACAAAACTTACTAACTAAGGCAATTTAGAAAATATCAGCTATTAAATCTAATAATTTCATCAATACAAACAACTAACATATATCTAAGTTGTCTAATTAATAAACTATAAATTATAGACATCTAAGCATCATTATTCATACTACAAAGTTTACCTAGTTCAATGCATGATCAACAAAAAAACAACAATATTTAACTATACTTACCTCAACTTTAAATTCCGACGCTTGAAATTTATTTGCTCAATTCAACCTAAAGACAACAACAATTAAGACAACCTTAGAATTATTTAAACTAACATATGGGAGAGGGAATAATTGTATGACAAAAGGAACGTGATTACAAAGAGTATTTCCGAAAGAAAATACAATTTCACTATATCAAATGCATTAATGTGAACCTAAGCAGAAAAATCAATTCAACTGCAACATTACCTCAAGAACTAAGTAACTCTTGAGTTTAGCACATGAAATTGAATTCCAATTAACATCTATGTATCAAAATCTAATTCAAAAGAAAAATTCACTTCTTCTTAAAGCTTAAAGGCAAACTTCTATTGCTCAACATATTGAATTCATACATTTACAACATTACCAAAATTTTAGTCAGAACATTACCAACATTACCAAACTTCTATAACTTTCAAGAGACATGTTTTTAAGGAAATTTTAGAAGATTCCACCCAAAATTCTAGCTATACCAATTCAATTCAAACGGAAGAATTCACCAATTTCCAAGTAAATGCACAAATGTTTGGGGCTGGAGACCATACAAAAACATGTAAAACACTCTAAAACAATATAAAAGAGTCACCAAACCAAAGAAATGCATGGAAATATTATATAAAGTATCATTTATTCAGAAAATTCTCCAAAACTTCCCTCCATGTTACATCTATATATGTTACAAGGGTTCAAAAATGTACAAGAAATTCACAAGGCCAAGTATTAAAGAAAATACAATCTTAATATACCAAATGCACTCTAATGTAAATATAAACAGGAAAATCAATTCAATTGTAGCATTATCTAAATAGTAAGTATTTCTTGAGTTTCGCGCGACAATGAATTCTATTTGTTTAGACACAAATTTTCTGCAACACCCTAATGACAGAGGCAACACACGAGTATACAGGAGTACAAGAGAAGGCATGATCCCTAAGAAGAAAATAATAAACTCAAAAGCAAATTCCAATCCCAAATTATAATCTATTGGTTCTCACACTTTACGGCTTGGTCATAATTTATTCCGTTAAAGAGTGGATTTTTTTTCCTTTTTGGTTTGTTGAAAGTGTAATAAGGACCAACCAATTATAACACATACATATACAAGTTTACCACTGTGTCTATGGAAATTAGGAAAATGTGCAAATGTTGGGGTTGGTTAAGGTTCTTCTCCAAATCTAAAGGCAACAAGAAACAGAAGCACCAAGCTAAGTAGTATTAGTATTCTTTCACATACATTAGTCAAGTCAAGGCTTTTATCTGATCTTCTTTTTTTCCATCTCAAAAGATTATATATATTGAAATAGCAATAAGTAAAAAAGCAAGAATTATAAAAACATGAGAACATAGAAGCTTACCTCGGTTTCAAGGGAATTCCTAATTATCTTCGGCGAGCAACACAGAAAATAGGCAATCAATCAGCATTTTTCACTTTGTTCCCCACTTTGATTTAATGCTTTTCCTCCTAATCTTGTTGAACGCAGATCTACCTCTTTTTTTCTAAGGAATTTTGATCTCCTAGTAACCCCAGAAACACAAAACAGTAGTTTTGATTAATAAGCTATAACTCCAAACAAGTTTTAACTAAAGATAAAGTAAAATAAACCTTTGCCTCTTTTTTTCTTACCGTTAGATATCGTCGGAGAAGGTGAGGGAAGCACCAGAAACACCGAACGTGAGCCGACGAACACCGCGAAGAAGAAGACGGAGTACGACGGACTGTCACGCACAGGTAGGGGAGAGTGACGGAGGTAGGTTGGTCGGCGTGAATCGAAAGGGAGGGAGTGCTTGTGATAGGGTTCAACAAAAAGGAGAGACTGAAGAAGAAAGGAAATAGTGCTGATAAGAAACTAATTAGAAGAGTGGGTCGGCGAAAGGACGCAACTCTTCACTTATTTAGCAATTTTGCAAATGTGGCGTCCTGAAATAACATTCAGGACGCCACAAAATGAATTAAGGGGCTAATTTCCCAATTTTCCCCTTATTAAATAACTATTTACCAAAATGCCCCTGTCAGAAAACTATTTCCCAATTTGCCCCTGTCAGAAAACTATTTCCCAATCTGCCCCTGTTTAGTCGACTAAAAACATGGTTTAGTCTACTAAATCGCGGGGCCAAATTTTTTTTGGAGACCCCCGACATTTAGTCGACTAAAAAACTCATTTAGTCGACTAAATCATTAAAAAATAAGGTTAAAACTTCGGAAGGCCATAACTTCTGGCTCGGGAGTCCGAATCAAGTGATTCTTTTTTTTGATTTCACATAACTTTTTGAGATCTATGCAATGACATAAAAATTAACTTCCAGATTTAATGAAAAGAAAGGAGGAAAAACAAGTGATTCTTTATTGTGCATGAGATACTAACAATTAATTAAATATAATTAAGTGATTCTTTAATATATATATATATATATATATATATATATATATATATATATATATATATATATAGTTAGAAATTGAACTCCAATAAAGAATTTCTTTATTCATTCGTGATTTATTCCTTTTAAATGAGATATACTTATACAGATGAAAAATTAATACCAACTAGCAATAACGCAGGAAATAATCCTAAATCAACAACTACTAGCTAGGAAGTAGGAAACCACCCTAACAACCTGCTACTTATTTGAAATTCCTAAAAGAATGAAAATAACAATAATTCAAAATTTAAACTTTGAAATAGAAATAATTAAAATAACAACTTTCTTCTCTCTCTCTCTCTCTCTCTCTCTCTCTCTCTCTCTATATATATATATACATATATATACATATATATATATATATATATATATATATATATATATATATATATATATATATATATATCTTAAAGAATCTTGTCTGTGTGACCCTATACATGAAACATTGAAATGATATCTTTCAAATATAATAATTAGTTAGAAATAAAAGGCAATAGGAACTCTTCATTAATTTTATGGTTCATGATGGAAAATTGACTCGATCTTATAAACTAATACAAATCAATTGAACCAATTTTCATAAATTAAAGTGTGGTTTTTAGTTGATTTATGAAAAAATACCATTATATGATTTTTGCTTTTCCCTTTTCTAAAACAAAACGATGAATTGAAAGAAATTTTAATGCTTGGAATAGAATGTTGATTTTTTCCCTCTAATCAAATAGACTGTGAATTGTTATAAAATAAAATAAAATATAATCAGAATTGATATTAATATTCATTGTAAAATTGAAAAATATATAAATAAGAGATGAAACACATATATTTGTGAGTCAAGTTGATGAGATAAATTTTTTGTTAATAAAATATGCCCAATACGCTTTCAATCTATACATCTTAAGCAAGAAATTGTTTTAAAAAAATATATATAAGAAACCAGGTAACAAATGGGATGAAATTTAAAATAAATTACATTAAGGAGGTGTATTAAACCTTTTAAAATAATCACTTTGATATTTTATAAGATAAAAATTCTCTCATATATTTATCTCATAAAAATATTTTTTTGAAATTAATCCAAGCGGTCATTAAAGTCCATTTTATAATTAATACTTATGCTAATAGTAGTACTTAATATAAATAATCACTCAACTAAAGAATCAAACATTATAATTATTTAATTCATTTTACATTCACAGCAGGTTGTTAGGGTTATTTCCTACTTCCTAGCTAGTAGTTGTTGATTTAGGATTATTTCCTACTTTATTGTTAGTTGCTGTTAATTTTTCATCTCTATAAGTATACCTCATTTAAGAGGAATAAATCACGGATGAATAAATAAATTATTTATTGGATTTCAATTTCTAACTATATATATATATATATATATATATATATATATTAAAGAATCACTTGATTATATTTAATGAATTGTTAGTATCTCCAGCACAATAAAGAATCACTTATTTTTCCTCCTTTCTCTTCATTAAATCTGGAAGTTAATTTTTATGTCAGTGCATAGATCTCAAAAAGTTATGTGGAATCAAAAAAAGAATCACTTGATTCGGACTCCCGAGCCAGAAGTTATGGCCTTCCGAAGTTTTGTAATACCCGGATAATTATTTATCTGGAATATTATATTTTAATAAATAAATACCTATTAGAAATAGGTGAATATGTGATGTCAAATTTGTAGGGAAAAATATTTTGGAAATTAGAATACCAAAATTACGAAAATGCCCTTGTGGAGCATAAAATGACTTAAGGAAATTATGAAAAATCCTTAGAGGCAGTAAAAATTATTAAAAATTAGAGAGTATGCTGTCTCTAATTTAGAAAATTTTTGGGATTTATTTTCTTAGAAAATAGTGAGGGAAAAATTAAAAAGTATTACGGGATCATTATTGACCTCGTGATTATTGATATTTTATGTAAAGCATAAAATACCAATGTAAATCCAATAGTTTGTGAGGTAATGAGTTTTTCTAATTAAGAAAATTATCAAAAATTAGTGGGTAATTAATTAAGTAATTATTGGCTAATTATTTGGGCTTAAACAAAGGAAAATCCAAAGATAATTATGTAAAACCCTATAATTAGTGGTTTATGGCTAAAATTAGCATAAAATATACTTGCTAATTAATTGGAAAATGTGAAGAAAAATATATGAGAATAAGTAATTTTAAGCCTAAAAACAAGTATGGACCAATAGGGAAATTTTGTAAAAAAATTATATAAAAAAATTATTTTATATAATATTAATTAATTAAATAATTAATTAAAAACGAAAATTAAAATAAAAAAATGTCCAGAGGTTTGACCGAAATTTTAGAAGGGAAAATGAAGAAACAACAAATGAAAAGTTAAAAGAAAACTTAGTGAAGAAGTTTTGAAAAAGAAGAAGATATTTTGTGAAAAAGCAAATAGGATAAATGGCCACCGATAGAGATTAAATCCTATCTAGGAAGCCATGAGCAAGGTCTCTAAAACCAGAGTATATTATGGACGAGTGTAATTTTATCTCGGAGTGGGCTGTCTCCGAAGTCATTTCCGAAACCGACGGAACAATAAGGGAATAAGACGAAAAGGACAAAGGAGCAGTTGAGGAAATGAAAACCTATAGAAAATAAATCCTAACTTAATATCTAGGGATGAGTTGGTAATCAACTGGAAAAATTATGAATCAGTGAATTTTTGTCCCGAAGTTGATGATTCCGGAAGTTTTTTCCGTAATCGACACGTTTTTCCGTAAATCTTCGGCAGGACCGGAGAAGACCTGAAAGGGATCAAAAATTTAGTTAACCCAGACATTTCTAATGAGTAAGAAAAGAACTTCAAAGTTATCATTCCAGATTTCTAAGATTTTATAAGATTACGCGATTCGAACACTGATCGGGAACTTTATCGGTAGAAACCTTCAGGAAGCAAGGCTAGGTGGCACAAAATGATCACATTTTTGGACTTTGGAAGCAAGGGCAGGTCAGTTTGGGCATTGTGTGGAGGAGAAAGAGCTTGCACAAAAACCCTAATTTGCTTGGTTGTGGTTAAAGGGAAGTTTTGGGGAAAATTACCTAAGTTGGCCCAACCTTTTCCTATAAATAGACCCTTCATGCTCTTCATTCTTCACACCATTTCCAAGAGCATTTCAAGTTTAGAGAGAGGGTATAGAGAAGGAGGAGTCCGGAGGAAAAAGCAGCGAAGCTCTGGGTAAGTTTTTCGGTACCGAGTCTTAAGTTCTAGTTTTCGATTCGGTAGTTATAGTAGAAATGTTGTTTTGATCTTTAATCTTCCAAGTAAGTTTAGATATCATGTTTTAGGGATAAATATGATATTTATTTCAAGAATATGTTGGAGGAAGAGATATGTCAAAAAATTTGGAAGATTAGAGTCAAAGTAACGAAGTGCTGGCGAAATTCTGCCGATTAGGAGGTCAGGGGTAAAATGGTCATTTTGACTAAAAATTGTTGGCTTTGATTAGTTTTGATGATGTCTTACATAGATGCCATTCTTAAGAGCAAAAAGGTTGCATACTACATTTATCTTCTACTTTGACTAATTCTTATGTTTAATGTAGATGCAAAGTTTAAAATAGAAGTTGGAATGAAACTTCATCATATTTGAGCTACAATGGAGTATACTTAAATGATGAAGAATGTTGATTGAAGAAAGAAGCTCTTGCACAATATAATGGGAATAACATAAAATCAAGGAAGCAAGAAGTTATCAAATGATTTTGGGGAATAATCTACAAGGAGAGAAGAAATTGAAGAAGGAAGAACTTGTAATGCAGTGGAATATCTTTATTCAAGTTCTTATATTGATGCTAGAACTCTCCAAGATCATATGGAAGCTGGAATGGATCAATTCAGAGTTAAAACCAGCAAAAATCAGTCCAGGATAAGCAAACTCGAGTTCAGATCTCCAAACTCGAGTTTGTAATGTCTTCAGCAACTCTGGCATCTCTGGACAAGCCAAACTCGAGTCATTAAGTACAAAACTCGAGTTTGCAGCGGTCTTCAGCATATCAGCAACTTTGTTTCACGTTTCACTCAGGCGACGTTCGGTAATTTGATGATATTTCATAAACCAGGGATCGGATTGAGGTGAAACTAGTGGCATATGAAACTAGACTCCCAATGCGAAATTTTGATATACAATTCAAGCCAAAATGAATTCAGATGAAGGAGATATGAATTTATGAAGTTGACAGTGATATCCACGTCACACAGCAGACCAACCTTCAATGTTTTGAGTATATCTCACAAAGTACAAATCCGATTGAGCTGAAATCGGTGTCATTGGAAAGAAGATTCAAAGGTCTTTCCATAGAGAGTTGAACCAACTAAAACGGAGTTCATACCAGGGAGATATGGCCCTCGAAAGTTGACTGTCTGTTCAAGATGTTGCACAGTTTGCTATCAAAGAAGCAAACTCGAGTTTGAGAATCCAAACTCGAGTTTGGCGGGGACAGAGGCTAAAATCTGATTTTGGGAAAGACCTAAACTTGAGTCATTAAGTTGGAAACTCGAGTTTGCATCACACAGAGAGCAAAGATCATCAGACTCGAGTTTGGCTTCAAATTCAAGATGCTCTTCGAATCTCAATCGCGACATATTCCTGAGAAAGACCTAAACTCGAGTTTGAGTTTCCAAACTCGAGTTTGCACTTAAGTGAATAGTTCCAAACTCCAGTTTGCATTTGGAAACTCCAATTTGGGACACTCAGTCAGAAAATCAGTTTTTCTGGAAAATTGCGAAATCTTCATAGATCATCTAGATACTTCATATCATCACTCATTACCATTCCTAACAATGTTTAAACAATTTGTTGGTGAGTTTCAGATGATTAAAGCTTGAGATAACATCAAACTTGTCAGAAATCAAGATCTAGCAAATGGGTGAAGATGAACTTGCTGTAGAATTTCTGAAATGAGAAAGATGACAGATTTCAACGAGGAACTTGAACAAATGCTCGTCTGTGATGTTCTCCAACGGATTCATTCAAACTATGGAATGCTCCAACGGACAGAAACTTCAAACAGATTCAAATATTCAAATTTGTTGACAGGTTGATATTTCCAAAGCTCAGAAATATTATTTTAAGATACCCACTAAACAAATGTTAGTGGATGACAACCTGGAAAGTTACCCAACCATTCTTCAAGGCAGACAACAAGACCATACTAGCTAAAGCTTCCAGATATCATTCTTTTAAGATATCTGCCATCATCATCACCAAGGGAGAATTTCTTGAAGAAATAAACTTCAACAGCTATATTCTCAACAGCTATATTTCAACAGCTATATTCTCCACGAATTCAAATCTTTTCAACTGTCATCAAGCCTCAATCAACATAAATACCCAAGGACTTTGAAGAACAAACAGAGATAAGAGAATACACAGAAGAAAAACGCAGAGACACAAGCCTACCTCTTCAACATGCTAATACTCTGATCTTCATATCATTTACTCTCTGTTTTCAATGTCTACATAGCTTATCATAGAGAGTGAAATGAGATGTATTGTACTTCAGTGTTTATCCATTCACTTCTGAGAGAGAGAAGATTTATTTGTAACCATTCTATCTTTATATGTGTGAGTTACTCAAGATTGGGTGATCTTGATGAGTGGGAAACACTTTGTGTTGATTACAGCTTGTAAGGGGAGTGAATCCTAGGGAGAGGATTACTTCGAGTGCAAAGTGTGTAATCAAACAGGTGTATTGATTACAGTTTGTAAGGGGGAGTAAGTCCTAGTGAGAGGATTACTTCGAGTACAGAATGTGTAATCAAGTTGAAAGAAGATAGTGAATTGAAATTCTCAAGTGGAACTTGGGGACTGGACGTAGGTCAAGGATTGGGCCGAACCAGTATAAATCACGTTTGCATATTCTCTTCCCTTATCTCTTACATTCCAGCATATATGTTTGAATGATTGCTTAACACTTTATAACTTATCATTATCATTCAAACTACTTTCAATAAGTTGCAGAAAGTTTTTAAAGTTCTAAGTTTTTAATCAAACACCCAATTCGGTCCCCTCTTGGGTGATAGCCAAGTCTTTCAAAAATGTCCGTCGTAATGATAGATCCTTAATGAATGCATCGTTATCTTGATAGGATATCCCTGATTACGTTCTGACCCGCTGTCATACCGCTGTCAAAACGTATCGTTTTCCGTTTTCCGTCAGAAATACCGAAATTCCGTCAACGAAGGTACGTTCGCGTACTAGTAACCCTAACTCTGATATTTATAGTATGTGTGTATGTGCTATGTGTATTGTATGTTTATGTACTGTTGTTATGGTTGTTGGGTATTGGGATACGCTTGTTAGTGGCCTAGGTGCTGCCAGGATACGATTGTTAGAGGCCTAGGTGCCGCCAGGGTTCAGGGGCCTAGGTGCCGCCAGGGTTACGCTGCAGGGGGCCTATGTGCCGCCAAGGTACACATGTTTGGGAGATGCTTGTACTATGTGTTCTTATACTATTGATGATGTGTTTGTCTGTAGTCCATATACTGTATATGTAAATATGAGGTTAACCGTTACCTGGGGTCCGATTGCAATGGACCTCAGCTCTCCATATAGCTTCAGGGTCGGGAGGACCAAGGACCGAGGATAAAGACAAGCAGGCCGCGTAGAGACTCTTTGAAGACTTCCTTTCGATGTTCGGCGGAAGCCTTCCTTTTGTTGTTGTACATCACTTTTGAACCACGCGGTTCTTGTCTGTGTTGTAACCAAATGGACTTACGGCATTTTATATATACATATCAGTTACTCAATCGCTCTGTTGCTCTACTCTAATGATTTTGAAATGATGTTTGATAAAAAAAAATATATATATACTGCTTTTGAAAATGGGATGTTACAAGTTTTAACCTTATTTTTTAATGATTTAGTTGACTAAATGGGTATTTTAGTCGACTAAATGTCGGGGGTCTCCAAAAAAAATTTGGCCCCGCAATTTAGTCGACTAAACCATGTTTTTAGTCGACTAAATAGGGGCAGATTGGGAAATAGTTTTCTGACAGGGGAAAATTGGGAAATAGTTTTGTGACAGGGGCAAATTGGGAAATAGTTTTCTGACAGGGGCATTTTGGTAAATAGTTATTTAATAAGGGGCAAATTGGGAAATTAGATCGAATTAAGCGTCCTGATATTAAATCAGGACACCACAAAACAAATTAAAGCATCCTGATTTAAAATCAGGACGCCACAAAAAGAATTAAGGCGACCTGAAAATTAATCAGGAGGCCACAAAATAAATATAGGCATCCTGATCTTAATTCAGGACGCCCATAAGTAAAATAAAGGCGTCCTGATATTAAATCACAACGCCAAAAAAAATTCGCCATTTCGCGCCATGGAGCTAAATAATTAATTTTTGGCGCTAAAAATTTAATTTTAGGCGTCTTGAAATTATTTTAGGACGCCTTAATTTATTTTAGGCGTTCTGAAAATTATTTTAGGATGCCCAATTCTTAGAATTCAAGTATATAATTACAAGAATGTCATTGTGTTCACTTTTAACTTCCTTTTAAAAAATAAGGACGTTTTTTAAGGAAGTAATAACCCTTTTTTGTAGTAGTGTGGGATGAAAACTCCTTAATGTGTATAATCAATAAAGATACTTTAAAGAAAAAAATTATAAATTTAGAATACAAAGTGGATTGAGATCTTATATCTATTTATAATCAAAATTAAATCTCAACTAGCTAGCTCTTGTATTAAGAACTGAAGGTTATAGTACACTAAAACATGATGATATTATAAGAAAGAATGAATAATTGTTTCTATTTATCAATATAATCTTCTTCCAATGCGCAATGAAAAGGTTTTCTATTCCCACAAAGAGCCACCATAAAGAGGGGTGTCTCAACGGCTTAGTTGCATTTAGCAATTAAGAAGGGATCTACGCCACTAATCTTCTTACACATTTCATCATTTCCCATTGAAGCAGCTAAATACAAAGGAGTATTACCTTTATCACTCTCAGCACCAAGGACCAGGGTTTTACCACAAAAACCTTTATTCTATATTCATTCTTTTACGCTTGAGAAGTCCCAACCTAAATGAAAAACAGAAGGTTCTACTGCTACTCATCCAAAATATCTCTAGGAACATAGTACTACCTCCGATTCTAATTATAAGAATACTTTTGTACTGCACTACAAAAATATTCCTATAATTAGGATCACAGGGAATATAATTTTATTACCCTACTATGAGAAACCCCAAGAGTAGA
Source organism: Acacia pycnantha (assembly GCA_025563575.1). Taxonomy (NCBI): domain Eukaryota; kingdom Viridiplantae; phylum Streptophyta; class Magnoliopsida; order Fabales; family Fabaceae; genus Acacia; species Acacia pycnantha. The sequence goes on along the minus strand of JAMWYP010000055.1, from coordinate 261,495 downwards.
GAATCAAGACAACACACATTACATACAAGCTTTTCATTATTTACTTGGTCAAGGGTAGATACTTCATAGATAATCTCAAGCCCCAATCATCGGTAAAAGCCCAAAGATGAACGGTGAGAACATACCAACGCACCCAACCCCAATAGGCGATTAACCTATGCAAGAAGAGAAGGATGATTCGAACTTGAAAAATTATAGAGAAGATAAAGACAAGAACTGTAATGAGTCCCACATCGGGGAGCCAAACTCTTGTAGTGAGGTTTATAAGTCCATTGGGTTCTCCCTCCTCATAGGCTAGCTTTTGGGGATTGGGCTCTCCCTTTGGGCTTATATTCATCACAAGAACCCAGTCAACTTGAATAATGATGATGAAGAAGATGATCACACGACTCTATTCAGTTTCTTCGTAAGTTTTTTAATCGCATGAATCAACTGGGGACGTGCGCAAACACTTCTTTTACTTCTTCTTTGTTTATGAATAAATGGTAATTAGCTATTTTTATTCTCTCACCCAAAATCCCCCAAAAGTCCCGGTGGGTTCAAAGATGTTATGGGACTTTCTAAATTTTTCATTCTATTAAAATCTTGGTGTGATTTTTCCTAAAATTAACCTAACCAAGCGTAACTCCATATAATTTTTGGCCTAAAATTAATTATTTAAAGAACCATCAAATCTTGACCAAAACAAAAAACAAAAAGAACCATTAAACTATGAGGGCCGAATTTAAAAAAAACAAAAACAAAACAAAAAACCATCAAATTAAACCGAGCCATGTTACCCTGTTAACCCTGTTAATGGTTTGAAAGCCCTCCCTCGCCTCCTCCGCTCCTCGCATCCATCCATCCGAACCCTTGCTTTTGAGCTCACTTCGAGCTGCTGCACATTCTTCCACTTCTGCTTCAAGCAATTCATGAGTCCTGCGGTAAGTATTTTTGAAGATTTTACTGCTTAAATGCAGTTTGAAGCGTATGATTCGAGTGTTTTTAGTGTTTTATGGCTAAGTCTTTTTCAGATTAAATATCTAATGGATAGTTTGCGCATTTTTAATTCGTAGATATAATGGATATGGAGGAGGAGAATAGAGAAGTTGGGGATTCTAGAGTGAGAGTATTTGTCGGAGGATTGGGAGAAGGCGTGACGTCTGATGATCTCCAGAGGATGTTTGGGTCTCTGGGTACTGTTGATGGAGTTGACATAATCAGAACCAAAGGTCGAAGCTTTGCTCATGTCGACTTCATACCCTCTCCCACAGACCAAAACTCTCTTTCCAAGCTTTTCAGCAGGGTAATGATTCGAAACTGCTGTAAATACCAAAGCTTATGCTTTATGGGAACGCGTTGGAAATATCCATCACCTGACTTGTGAAGTTTTACTTAATGCCGATCAAGGATTTAATTTGGTTTAGGAACTAGCAAGTCCTTGATAAATTCATGAAATTAATATAATATTGAGGAAGAAGATCTGGAACCCTGGATTGTATGTGTGGAAATTGGAATATCGCTGTGCGTCAAGAATCTTAAATCAATGTCAAAGTTGTTGAGGCATTCTTGTTTGTCTGAAAGATAATAATCTTGAAATGGGCACATCATGAAGGTGCCAGTAATGATAAGCTAGTGCAACAGGCCTTTTAGGTGTGGAAGTATGCAAGAACTTATGGTTTTGAACTTTTTAGAATAGCTTTCAAAATTGGCTTTCACTGTTATATGGTTTGATTTTCGCTTTAGCTATTAGAGGGTTTGATAAGATAAATTCTGTCTTCCTTTGGATCCTATTGAAGTCATTTATCCCTGCTCCTAGTCTTTCTCTCTCTATCTTCACTTCTTAAGAAAACATTTTGATGTGCTTATCAGCTTTGCAGTTCTTTGGGTTTTTGCACATGTTTATGTTGGATGTGTGTGTTCTTATGTTGATATATTTTCTTACATGCATGCGCACAGTATAATGGATGTCTCTGGAAGGGTGGAAAGCTAAAGCTGGAGAAGGCTAAAGAACATTATCTTGTACGTTTGAAACGAGAGTGGGAAGAAGATGCTAAGCTTGCTAGTAGTGATGAACCTGGCACTAGTCCTGATCCTGATGAGAGCATTCCGTCAACAGAAATGACTAGCAAAGAAAGTCTAAAGACAAAGAAGCTACGGATTTTCTTTCCCAAGTTGAGAAAGGTGGGTTAAAATTTGGAAAAATTTCCTTATCTGAGCTTCTTAGAGATCTTCATTTTCATTTGGGGGATTGACAGAAGCTGCAATATATAGACATATTGTCTCTGTTCTTTACCTCCTATATAGGCATTAACTGTGTTTATTTATACCACCAGCCGCAATTAGCAATGTTATATTGTAAATCTTGAACTAAGTGCAAAACTACGAGTCAGTTCATACCCAATCCAGGGTCAGTCAAATGGTATGCCTATGCTTAATGGGACATGTCAGGGTCATGCCTACTAAAATCTAGTGAGGCTTCAGATGATAAATGTTTTATATTGAATGTAATTTTTCAATTATTCTAAGAATTGTCATATTCCCCTGCATATATTTTGTTATACTGCTTATGTAAAGATGCTTCCTGTATATAGTGCTTCATCAGGATTCTAATTTCACCTACTTGTGCAGGTGAAATCCATACCATTCACTGGAACTGGAAAGCACAAATATAGCTTCCCAAAAGTTGAAGTTCCTCCCCTCCCAGTGCATTTTTGTGATTGTGAGGAACATTCTAGTCCTTCTGGCACAATAAGATCAAAGCAATTTCATAATCAGGAAACAGAAGGTGGTGGGATGGATGATGAAGAAATTAACATAATGAATGTTGTGATAAACAAACTATTTGAAAGGGAAAACTTGTCAAGTCCCACACATATTGAAAAGGAGCAGAACTGCGATGTATCACCTGGTGGTTTACAATCTGATGAATCTGAAGCAGACAGCGCATCCGATGATGATGGTCTCATCATTAACATGGAGACAAAGAAAAAGAAAACAGATATAATAGGTAGCCTGGAACTTGAAAGAATATTAAGAAATCAGGTTAGGTCATGTCTGAATGGTACTGTCTGTATTGTATTGCTGTTATTACATTTTATGTATATCTCTATTTCATCTAAATTGTTATCCTGGACGTTCAGGAATCAGAATTGAACAAAGCAAAAGTTTTAAAGGATGAACCAAACAAGAATAAGCTTGAAGTGCGGAAAAGCAATAATATTGCTCCTGACAAGAAGAGAAAGCCCTGCAACAATTTTGAAGGGAAAAGAAATGATTCTACCTCTGAAGGCAAGAGACGTGCGCACAAACAGCCGGATGAGATGAGCTCACAGGTGCACAGCACTGAATTAGGCAATGGTTTTAGCGAACCAACTAAAGTTTCATGGTCTCAGAAATCTTCATGGAGAGAACTTCTTGGTGATGGAGGCAGCAGTTCTTTCAATGCTTCCCATATGCTGCTAGACTCTAATTCTAGTGAAAAACAAGGATCTGATGGTTTCTGTGAACCTGAATCAGCAAAGAACGAAACTGAGCACTTTGTAATGGAGGGAGGTGAGGAGATTGAACCTGCCAAGGCAGAAGTAATGGAAGAAGTTGCTGAAGCACGGCCTACCATACAAAATGCCACATCCAAAGAGTCAGGCAGAGGTGTGGCCTGGAAGCAAAAGCAATCTTGGACACAACTGATTGGCCAGAATAACAATGCATTCAGCATATCTCATATTTTTCCTGGAATCTCTTCTCAGAAACCAGTGGCAAAAGAGCCCACTGAAAACCTTGCTGGTTCTAGTGATGCCGAGTATATTGATTCAGCCAAGGAATCTAACAATGAATCTGTTGGAGATGGGTTTAACTTGGTGAAGAGTGGCCTGGAAAAGAAGCATGATGTTTTGGGTAAGCGTGCTTCCATTGAATTTGTTGGAGATGGGTTGAACATGACCAGGAGTACCCCAGAAAAGAGTCAACATGTTGCCGGCAATTATATTGCTTCTGCTCCCATAAATGAGGAAAAATGTGACACACTCACAAATGAAACGTCCACTACAGAGATTAAAATAGGCGAGACTTGCTCATTTATGAGGAATGCTGCTTCATTGAAAGAGTGGGCGAAAACCAAGGCTGCTCTGAGTGGATCACTCAAAAGGAAACGTGGGGAGAAGAAGGAGCATTAAGTCCTTTGCTGCTGAAAATCATGACTGCGGTTGGGTCATGATAAAGTTCAAAACTTTCGTTACATTCTAAATATTCATTGTTAGGTGAGTACATTCTAAATATTCATTGTTAGGTGCTCTGATGAAAGTGGTTCGTGTGGATTTTATTTTATTTCATTTCAAATCAGTGACACTATAGACTCTAACCATGTCTTTACGTGTCATTTTTTAGCTGAAGAATTCTGTAACAAATATATAAAAACCAGAGTTTCCCCCCGCATTTTACATGGATTGACTCTTGGATATTGCTGTTTGTATCATACTACACCGTTATTTTTCATTTTTGAAGAAGAGCAGAATATAATTAACTTTCATGTTGGTCAATAGGTGTTATGGCGTCAATTTAATATCGGAAAGCTTATTGTCATCAATATGGTCTTGATGCGTTTTTTATTTTATTTTAAAAAAAAAAAAAAAAAACAGCAATTTTAGCCTCGATCTTGGTGTTAAATTAATGTCATTGGAATTTTGGAGACTACAAATTGATGGTAATAAACTGTGGTTTGATTACGCTGGTCGTCATCAAGAACAAATTGGAAAACTGAATTCTTGAGGAGAAATATAAGTGATGTTTCATGCATCTGGTGTTATGTTTCAGAAGCAATGAGTTGGAAATTCTTTGGTTTTTCTATGGGAATACGGATCAAATAAGGATTAAAAAAGGATAGGGTACCATAATGATGGTAGGAACTACAAGTATAACAAGAGACGCGAAAGGAAGTCTTGTCGTTTCTGGTTGAGTTGTGTTTGTTTGGATTAGAGGTAGAAGTTGCTTTTCTAACGTGATTTATGATATATGAGGTAAATATGTGAGAGGAATTTTGTCTCGGCTTGCATGAATTATTTTCCAACGCTTATTCAAACAAGCCTTTAAACAAATGGAAGCAAAATAGATCTACAAGTGTTGTCATTCGTAGAACATTAAGGTTGGTTCTTTGAATTTTCAAAACACTAAAGTCGTGAATTTAGGTCATCCTCTTCTAAACGAACGAGAAAGAAAGCTATATTGTTCTTGTATACAATATGATTGAACATTTGATCTCCCACAAATCTATGCACAACCATGGTACATGTAAGCCCACTGAAGTGCAATCTGCAAATGTAAACATACTCCTTTAGTGCTATTTATAAGGGCGAACCAGCAGAGCCTGAGTGGAAGGGGTTCTGGTCACTTAAGTAAGAGGTTTCGATTTCAAGCCCTTGTGAATACAAAAAACTTCTATGGGAAAGGTCCCAACTTCGGCACCTAATAGAATCTCAAAGTGGTTGTACACTTTGTCACCATTTTTATTATTTAAAAAAAAAAAGTATATAAGGGAGAGAGAAGGAATCTTTTAGTCCTATTTATAAGTCACACATTAGATTTTTCATATAAATATATAATTTTACCCTTCATCATTATTGTTTAGACTTTGTTATCGCATGATGTATAGTGTATAGTAAATATAAATAAAATTGGAAAGATGTTAAATTTTAATGTAGATTTAATGAGGTTTAAAGTTTTATATGGTGATAAAACATGATGGAAATGACTTGTAAATAAGAACACGTGAGTAAAATGTTAACAAAGAAAATTGTTAGTAAAACAGGAACAACTCAGAATACGAATGGCAATCATAGACCACATTCCATTGCATTTTATTATAAAGTTACACTATAATTGCTAGCGTTTTCATTGACACTATTCCTATGATCAAATTTGGTACATAGACAAGCCAATAAGGTGCAGTTTAGTGGCAAGGGGAGAGAAACATTTAGCTGCTTTTTAAGTTCAAAACTCTGCTCCTTTTAGTGACCAAGAAATTCAGTACAAGTTCAATGACTCGAGCACCCGGCGAGCTTGAATTTGTAGGGCCGTTAGTCTCTGTTCAGGATCAAGCGTTGACCCAAACTGACTTGCTGCCCAAATCAAGGAAGCTGATTTCTCCCCAAGCAGGTGCCTTACATCTTCATGAACTGATGCCAAAGGAGCCTTATCCCTTCCATTGACATGTCCAATGAGAAGCAACAAAAACTCCCCACATTTCAACCTGCGGAATGAAATTTCCCCATTAATGCAATGAGTTATGCCAAAATGGTGGAGACCCAGCATGAAAAACAAGATACTAAGATTATTTAGGAATGAGAATACCCAAAATAGAAAAACATTTTACACTTGTATTCTCCTTCACAGGCAAAACCAAATTTAGAAACTGACTAATGATTTGCCAGAGCATAAATATTTAACTCTTGTTGTCTCTTTCACACGCATAAACATTGGAAGGTAAGCTAATTCAGAGTAACAAGATGTATGAATTGCAATCTCCAAAGCAGGGAGCCCAAATATAAATAATTATCGGTATGTAACTATTTGGCATGCAGCACAATGAATTCCATCCCAAACATCATTTAAAAAAGTGTGAATAGGAGTGAGACCGGTTGCACCAAGAACAAGCAGTACCTGAGATTTTCATCCGCTTGCTTGTCTTGTATGAGGTCTGCAACTTCCATAATACCATTACATTTCTCAAAATCCTGATAAATCATAAGCAAAAGAGATGCAACTTTTAGAGGTGACGGAGCAAGAATGCTCGTTGCAGCAAACCTCAGACAAACTCTCGGATAAGTATCAAGATGAAAGATTTTGTGACATTTATTGGAAGTCTTAAGCTTAAGCCAATAACTCACTGTTTTAGCTTCTTCAAACAAAAACAAAACCTCAGAAAAATTAGATCATTTTTCTTGAGCAGTTAGTATACAAAAATTTACATACTAAAATTTTGGAAATTTGATCTGGAAAATTGAAACACGGGGATCTTGAGTTCCTATATATTTGAGCCAATATCTTGTATCAGAAATCCATAATACATAAGAATTTAGAATGTTTGCTTACTAAATTCCTTATTGGTGAATCTCTACCAAACACTATTATTAATGTGTTTTGACCAATGAAAAGAATAGTCCACGAATTCCACTGATGCCAAGATGAGAGTTCTACCATTTGATTGGGTGGTGAATCCACCATTATAGAGATTAGAGCGTCCAAACATGCACCTTGCTCAAGTACTCCCCGAGTGGATAATATATTCATCAAAACCTGCAAAGGTAAAAGAAATTTGATTCCCTTTGTCTATGCATTTAGTCTCAATGAAATGTCCAAAACTTAATGAATATGATTTACATTTTCCTGCTATACGGGATAGAGTTATTTACATGCTTCTCTTTGAGTTTCTGCTCAATAACTTAAAAACCCTCTTGTTAAAAACAATTGGAGGGTTTTATTATGTTATTCTTATTGTTTTAATTTCACATCATTTGACCATGTATTCTTCATCATTTATTCTCCTAAGAACGTAATGAAGGCACTCAAACAACAGTAGAATGCTAAGCTTTGGGGATGTTATAACCAGATCTAAATTCTCAGTAAGAGACATAAAGTGGTTGTCTAACTCTAAGGAGGATACTGGTTAGCATTTTTAAGAGAAAGCATCCATCCAACATATTCTGGAGGAGAATAATCTGTCCACTAAGCTGCTTTTCTGATACAATGTCCACTAAGCTTCTTTGTGCTCAGGATAAAATATTCTTCAAGATTGGTGAATATTTGAAGCATAAACAGCGCAATTAATCTTTAACAACAATTCTATGAATAGAAACTTAAATATAAGGAGAAATGTTAGACAAAGAATTTGTAATGTTGTATGACATGATCTTGCATCAGTGTTTGTTCTTTGTTGCTCCACATTTGAGCATATACTCTGCTAAAATCTGTTTTTGGTGGAATAATTTCAGCAACTTCTGCATCAAAGTTACAACTTAAATTCATAATAAAAAGTCTTCAGGCTCATCAAGACATCAAGTACCATATCAAGCCTCCTTGTCATGGATGAGTAAAAGTAATGGAAATAAGAAAACATGCTTCCAGTTCCATATCTTTTCTTTCCCAACAGAAATGTTAAAAGCCACTACATAGAAAATTGCATTCGTACCGGAATTGCCTTATATTGATGGGCAAAAGAGGTACTCTGGGGGTGAAGCAAACAACAACCTTCCAATACTCGAAGAGCCAATGCAACTTCAGCATCAGTTGATGGGCTTGTTATCTTCATTGGATCCACACCAAATATATGATTCAAATTTGCCACTCTATCATCATTGTAGTCATCTCCTGCCTCTTTTAAAGAGTGCTGAAAGAGCACTGGAACCACTGTGTAGACACAACCAGCTAAAATTCCAAACCAAAGAGACTAAAGCAAGCAATCTCCCAATCAACACAACTTACATACCTTGAAGTTCTGGAATAGATTGGGTTTGATTAAAGAGGTCAATAGTTGCATCAGATTCAGCCACATTACGGAGAAACTTGAGAATAGAATTAAGTCCACGGACCCTAAGAAATGAGAACTCAGCACAAGCATCTCTGAGACCTGTTCTAAGAGCAAGAGTTACTTCCCTGTATACTCTCTGTTGGTTAAGAGAGTTCACAAGCTCCCCCACTGCCGTAGAAGCCACTGTATCTCCATCTGACTCTGTTGATTCTCCTTTCCCTTCTTGAAATTTTTCACTCCACAATGGCTTCTTCAAATACATCTCTGTTATTTTCCCTCAATTTCGCCCAGTTCTTTAACTTTATCTAACTACTTGCACCAAGGAGACTACAAAAATTTCTTCAAGCTAATAACAACAAACAAATCCTAGTTATCTTCGTATTCTCGCATAGTCAAATTGTTCAAATTTTTCATCAATAAAAAATCAAATTATTCCAGCTGACTAATTGAGCAACACAGTAAAGACGTTCATAACTTGTCGAAACTGAGAAGCACAAAATGGGTTACGATACACTGTATTCCTATGGAAGTTAGCATAAGCATATGCCATAAATTGCAGTTCCCAGGTACATCCATTGGAGATTGATCAAAACTAGGGATTCCGAAAATCGCATAAATTCCAAAGTTTATAAAAGAAACAACGGTAAGTAAGAGAGATCCAAGAAGAAGAATTCTGATTCACCTGCAGATGGCAAAAGGACAGTTGCTTCGTCGCGTTATGCAGTTTTCCTTAGCCCCTCGGTGCTTATTAGCTATTTGGCTTACACCATTTCCTTTCATGATTGCGAGGACGATTTTCTGAATATACTCGTATATAAGTTTTCGGTGCTATAAATATATATAGTTGTATTTTTTTTTTTTTTGCTCAAAATATATATATAGTTGTATATTCATCTACGTTAATTTTAAGTAAATGAAATTTGCTTGGAAATGTCGATGAATAGAAAGTAAATTCATATCATATTTATCTAATTTAATTAGTTTAAGAAAGTTTATTTAGTTAGTTAATATAATATGTATTTTTAATATCATAGTCATCTTTCTTAATTCCCTCTCGTCTTTGATTATTATTGAGAGAATAATAAGAATAAATTAGGAAAATATTGACAAATATATAAACTATATTTTATATTTAAGATCAAGATTAACTCCCTAAATGTGTGTTATAGTAAGGATAAGAGGAGTAATATAATATGACATTTTTTCTTTTTTGCTGTTGTACATAATGGATTTTAGAGAATAGTTTTTGAAAATGTGAAAAAATGAAAAAAAAAAAAAACTTTTGGAATATCATGGTTTTCAACCTCAATCAAACCATGATTTTCATTTGTCCCCCTTTTTAAAATTCATTTAATTTAATCCCTCTTCATAACGCCACCTCACTGAGAAGAGAAAGAAAACCAAATTAAACTTCCTAAAAGAGAGAAGTACAAGAGGGAAAATGTTGTAAATGAAATTTATATGCTCTTTTTATGACATTATGTCCTTTTTTTGCCCCCTCTCAATACACTTTTGTTAATGCAAGAGATAGAGATTGGGAAAGAACTTGGCCTGCATGCTGCATTTGGAAGGACCATGGAAAAACAAAGGTAAGGATCAAAACAGCAAAAAATATAATAATTTGTTATACGACATTTATTTTGTTCTATCATTATCTTTATCACTCAGTATCTTTCTCTCTTTTATCTTATTCTCTATTTTTTTTCCCCTATCTTTCAATATCTGAATGTTGTATGTCTACTTAATGAATGCACAAGATCTACAAGGTCCCATTTGAAAGAAGGCACTGGGGATTGGGAAAGACCAATGTCATCCATCTGCCGTTGATGACTTGATGCCACCAACGGCAACGACCTCCCTCTGTCATCGCCGTCTTTAGTAGCTTGACGACGGCAAGGCCAATGACGTGCAGATCTGATGAGCTCGATGGCGAACGTTCTCCCTCTTCACGCCTGAGTATCCTAACCTTACTAGTTGTGATGAACTTGGCAATAAGCTTTGTCATCCTTAGCATTTCCAATATTCCTCTGGATTGCAATACCTGAAAAATACAACCAGTTTAGCAGAAACTAATGTTGCAATGTAAATGCTTTGCAAAAGTTTTGGGATGAAAATAAGATTTTTTAAGATCACATAAACTGAAGTTCTTACTTTACCACTGCCACTAACTTAGGATAGGGATGCATCAGCAATCCTTACAGCCTAGTGTGGTTCCAAGAATGAAATAAAAACCGAATAGAAAAATGATTTCTTACATGAGAAACGAGCTTTTACGAATGTTGTTAAGGAGAAAACTTCTTTTTTTCATTAAAATGAATCTACCATACTAACATTAGTTGAACAAAGATGACTCGTTCAATTGACTTGAAGAATCAATAAAATAACATAATATAACCTATATAGGTTTTGAGAGATGAATATGTGTAAATAGATTCTAATTGTTCGAGTATAATGTTTTTGAAGATAAGCAATTACTTACAATTATTTTAGAATGTATCACTTTTAAAAATAAGTTGTTGATTACAATTGTTTAAATATAATTTCAACTTTTTTTTTATGCGCATTAATATAATTTGACTTCTATTCTAGAAGCTCATTTCCTCTAAATCTTAACTAGTCATTTAGAGTTATTTCAATTTGATTCAAATAAATTAAAAATTACATTTTAGTTCAAAAAAACATTTCATCACAATACAACAAATCTCTTTCAATTACCTACTTTTAATATGCATGGAGATTATGAACAAAAATACCTCAGGATCAACAAAATCTTTTGACTTTGATACCTTGCCTCTCACATTGGTCTATAACCATTGGATAGCAAAGTGTTTTCATATTTTTTATTTTTTAACTAATAAGTTATTGAGGGTACTTAAATTCAAATTAATGCATCAACTTTAAATATATCTAAAGGCGGACCCACTTGTTAGAAGGGGGCAAGTGCCCCACCTTGAATTTGAGATTTTTTTTTTATATAATTAATACATGTTTGAATGATTGTTCACCCTTAAATTAAGTGTCCACCCTTAATACATCAAGGCTGCATTTCGTAATGGGAAGGATGAATGGTTGAATGATTGTTTAGTGCCTTATATTAAAAAAGATGTATTTGATAGCATTGATAATAAGACAATTATGATGGAATTTAAAAAATAAGGCCTAGAAGGATGACATTATAATTATTTTTATTGTAATATACTTATTTTTATTAAAATATATGTACTTGAACTTATTAAATACCCACCATTCATGGTAATTTATGTAGCTACATTTATTTCTAACAGTACTTAACCTTGCTTTTCTAAATGATAGATTTGTAAAATAATTATCTCTTTTTATTACATTATCAGTATTCACTTGATTTCATAAATATTTTTTTGATATATATTTTTCTTGTTTATATTCTTTTGTTTTATAATGCATTTAAAATTTTCCTTAAAAAAAAAATCAGGGGCAACACCCCCGAATCTCCCCGCCAATTGTGCTCCCCTTCTGTAATTTTCTAGGTCCGCCCCTGAATATATCCTCCTAATTTTTTTACCTGGTGAAATTCCCACATATTAATCATAACTACTATTTTTTTCCTGAAAAAATAGCTCATAAAAAATACCATTAAACATAGCATATAAATAATAGCAATCACTCTCGCACATGGAGCATTAAATTCAACGCACAAATAATTTGTTTCAACTAAAAGAAAGTGAAGAAAAACATTGTCCAACGTTAAAATAAAAATACAATTGCACTTACTACATGGATATTAGCTAAAGATCACATCAAACACAACTACGATTATAGATCATACATTTATGTTTATAAATATCTCCTTATACACAAAATTTGTTGTTGTCCTCCTACTTCCATGACCATCATATGGAACATATATCTTCAACCAATCCATGCTTCTCTTAGTAAGCATGGAAGTCTCTTAATTCTCCATGGTTGACTATTAACATACTGTATATATGATGTTTAAGTATGGGGACTTTTGTTTTTTGCTCATCATATTGTGGCTGATGAATACCAAACTGATGTTAGCTTTTGATGTTTTGATGATCACAATTATAAGTTATTAAATTAAGTTAAAAATGTAGTTTTCATTGCCTGTTCGAGCAACCCATTGATCAAGCCCGAGCATCATCGGGATTTAGACTTAGAAACGTAATTGAGACAATTTTGCTCGAGCAACTCATATAGCATGCCCGAACAACACAAGGTATATATCTAAATCGAGCAATCTTGCTCGAGCAATAGAAATTCCTTGCTTGAGCAACGATGAAGGAAAAGCAAATGGAATGCAAATCAAAGTGACTTGCTCGAGCATGAAAAATGGCATGCTCGAGCACCATGCTCGAGCAAATAAGAAAAGCATGCCCGAGCATTCCTTTTATTTCTCCTAAAGAGTGATGTCTGCCCGAGCATAATAATATTATCTCGAGCATAATGCCCGAGCAAAGACTAAGGCTTGCTCGAGCAACGTCTCTCCCCTCTTTGGTTTCATTGGGAAATTATCGCTTGCCCGAGCAGGATATATTCATGCTCGAGCACCATGCTCGAGCAAAGGAAATAGGCTGCTCGAGCAACACCGTTTCGATAGTCCAACTTCGCCTCTGTCTGAAGCTTGCTCGAGCAAGCATAATGGTATGCTCGAGCAACAGCGAAAAATCATGTTTTTAAGAGCTTGCCCAAGCATGAAAAACTTCAGTGCTCGAGCAAAGGAAATAGACTGCTCGAGCAACACCACTTCAATAGCTCAAACTTCGCCTCTAACTGAAGCTTGCTCGAGCAAGCATAATACTATGCTCGAGCAACAGCAAAGAAACATGTTTTTGAGAAAGCATGCCCGAACATGAAAAACTTCATGCTCGAGCACCATGCTCAAGCAGACAAAAAACACGTGCTCGAGCATCAGTGATAAGGAACATGATTTTGCTTGTTTGAAAGTAACTTGCCCGAGTAAGCATGGGGTCATGCTCGAGCAAGGCTCCTCTGCTTTTTGAATCTCCGTCTCCGTAATTTATAAATTCAATATATTAATCCTAATACAATTTGTTATTACTCATTACTCTTTCTAATTGAATTTAATCAGTTTGCTGATAAGTTTCAGATGAGTTAAACATGGATTAAGCATCAGATTCCCAGAAAGCAAGATTGTGTCAGAAGCGCATTAAATGCAATTACCAAATTGATTGTTTATCTCTGCAACAATACTCTGATCGATGAAAGGGTTTCTTCTACATTCCATCTTAGCATTAAATGCTATTTCACAACGGGCAAATCAAAAAGAATGAAGAAGAGTATCAAACAAAGAATATCCATTTTGTCTTTCGAATGGCGAAGAACATTATCCGAGGTTTCACCATCTAACGGACATATTCATAAGTCACAACGGTTAATTTGTCAGGCTTCATCAACGGTCAAATTATTACAACATCTATAAATAAATGAAGCATTGAATGTCGCCAACTACCAAAAAAACATCTTGAGCATTGAATTCGAGTCTACCAAACTTATTGTTTCTACTGTTCCATTAATATCCTTAGATATTTCTAGCACTTCAGTGATTATCAAAATCTACTCAGTGAGGAGTCTTTTGTTTCTAAACATTTATTACATATCTAATTGTGTAACTTAAGGTTGTGGAACCTTAAGAGTGGGTGTACGTTTACAACCAGTAAGGGGGAGTGAGTCCAAGAGTGAAAGGATCATCCTTGAGTTGTAATCGTGTTTGATAAGATTAGTGGAAATCCCAAGGTGTTCTTGGGGACTGGACGTAGACCAAAATTTGAGGTCGAACCAGTATAAATTTTCTAGTGTGCATTTACTGTTTCTACCATAGTTCTCATTTGTCTTCATAAGTACCTTCGGAAAAAGAATTTTAGAAATCACCTATTCACCCCCCTTTAGGTGATATTCCACTTCAACTGACAGCAATCAAGTGTGGTTTTTATGATGAAAGTAGCCCCGTTCATCAACTTCAGGTATAAGGCTTGGCAATTATAATTGACCTGCAAAAACATAATATGGCTGTGGCGTTTTTTTTTTTTTATATATGCAATTCAAAAGATGATGATGTAGGTCGATATGTTCAAATCATATATCACAACCTTTTATATATGATATGAAACATAACTAATGACTAATAGGGAAAATAATATTTTAAATTAGAGAAGTAATAGTCTAATATTTTAAAAGTCACATTTGTAATACAGAAGTGAAAGTGATGATATGCCTTTTCATTCATAATGTTGGGACCAAATAAATATAATTTTTACTTTGAATCCCTTACCAATACTTGTGCATTAACATATGAACCTGAAAGACCAGGTATTAACATATACCATGCCTATTTTACATAGGCATGTAAAATAGGGAAAACTAAGCACATTGCAGCTTGATGCATGCATGATATGGCTAGAACATGTTGAATTGAAAAACAACATATAAACATCAGCAAGACCGAGGGATCATTGGAAGTGGAAGGATTTTCAATTCATTTACAAAGTTGACTATTAAAGCTATCATGTTTTAGGTATTTCATATTGATGCATCCTGAAACAGCAGGAAAAGATTGAATTGAAAAACACATTTTAACATCCGCAATGTGGAGAGATTGCTAGAAAAGGAAGGACATTAAAACCATTCAAAAATGGACATTAAAATCCATTTAAAGGCAGGAAAAGTTTGTTGTGGGAAAAAAAAAAAAAAGCAACATCAGCAAAGGTATTGATACAATAGGAAGAATAGAAAATTCATTGAAAAATATCATGAGAGAAGATATCATGTTTAAGCAATTTCTCGTAGACAACAAGGTTATTAATGTAGTTTTATAGTGAAATCAATGAATCACTTTTATGCAGGCATATGAACTGTAGAAAAAGTTTTTAGACATCAAGATTGCAACCACGGAACATGTAATGAGAAATAACTTCAAAGAGACAACATTTGCGTAAAATGAAGTAGCAGGACCTGCCTTTTTTGTGTACAGAATAACAGCATCCAGAAAGATGAAACAACATTTAAGGACACCTGTTAGCCATGGAAAAAAAAATAAAAATAACAATAAATCAGATGCTTGCATGCATGAAAACAGAGGAAAAGATTAAATCGGAAAAAACAATTCAAAAACAGCAGGACTGAGGGATTCACAAGAACAAAAGTGACAACATGGATTAATGACACCAGCATCGACTAAATTCATTTCGTAGGGCTTGCACATGAAAGGAACGAAAAAGAGGCATGTATGTGCATGCACAACTTGCATAACTGACATGTTTAAATCAAATGACAGCACAACTACCTTTTCTCTTCCTACTTTTTCTGCATGAAAGTGATGTCTCATACTGCCTTTTCTGCATCATACGGAACCTATTTGCAAAAAAGGTATGAACAGTACGAATCCTTTCAAAATCCTTAGGAAAAGTTTTTAGCCTGCATCTAAATAAAGGACATTAACCAAAGGAAAAAGGGATAAAACACAGTATGAATCCAGCTACCAATTCATGTAATATAAACTTTATTTGTTGCTAATTTACAGTTTTTTTACATAGACTATTTACAACAAGGAGCGAGATTATGATGTAGGATGAACAGGGCAACTTACCAGATGCATCACGCAACAAAGCTCCCTAGCAAATCACAGACCTTAAACTGGAAGGTGTGCCTTGATGAGGTGGATTGAAGCTGAAGCAGGTTAATGCAGAAAAGGGTTTTGTTCTGGCTCTGCAAAATGAGCATAGCATACTGATCAGTCATTTTCGCCGAACATTAATTAAATCTGCAAAATCTAAAGTTTCCTTTCCGATTAAAGCAGTGTGCAAAGTAACTTTATTGTGTTGACAACAACTGAGATGGTCCTACGCTCCCACCACGCTGATTAAGGAATACTATAAATGCTTTCAGATATAATTCATATATAAAAAAATTACCCAACATTTACATATGTATCAAATAACATATACTGCACGTGCTTTAATATTCCATTCTAATAGAAGTAACTCATTTAGAAATAACACAATGCTGCTTTATGGCTAAAGCTTGCCTAGAGAGACTATGTTATAGAAAGAACCCATGTCCTAATACACATAAATATGTGTGCTAATACACAACCACATCTAGATTATCTGCAAAGGAAAATGTTATAGAAAGATGCCTTGTATTTCCAGCATTACATAGCTGAACATTTGTGACAGTAAAAAACCTGCATTGATGCATATAGAAAGAAGGAGGAAGCTGCGCAGAGTAGAATTCAAGGACTTCACAATTTCAGTAGCAGAAAACTAAAATATTCCCACTTTGAATCTTCCAGAGAGGTTATTGGTTATTGATACAATAGGTGGTTACTGAATTTCAATAGTATATTGCTCAAGACCAACAAATAACCAAGAAAAGGGGAAGACAAAGCAAACATGTGCATTTTGTTGAAAAATGTAGGCAATGTTAGCTTCCCAGAATCAGATATAACAACCAAAATGTATTTACCCCACATATATAGAACAAATAAGTACCGAATAAGATTCAACCTTGGTGGAAAAAATAATAATATCAACAGCTGCGAAATTAAGCATAGTTGTTATTCGAAGACATTAAGCAGCTCACTATCGGCTCTCGGTTAGTTAAGCCAATAAGAAGATTCGCTGCACATATCTTCTCCTTTCTCTGTTGCTCTGCGTTGTTTCTTTCTCAGCTTTACACTTCTGATACGAAAAGAGCACATAAATACTCACCATTCAAACAGCCTCTAAATACTTTGAAATTGCTTTTGAAGAAAGTAAGTTTTCTCTTACAGATATTAAACTGCTAACATATGACTTCAAAGATTCAAAATCCCGTTTCATTCTACTGAGATCACCACTATCCCTGTCTTGTTGTTTCTTCCACTAAATCTTCAATTGTTTGCAGCATTCATTCAAAACTCCTTGTGCCCAGGGCAAAGGTTCCATCTCATCTAAGCAAAGAAAAATACAGAAAGGTCAAAGAAAGAGCTTGGCAAAACACTAAAAAACCCCATGAAGAAAAACACACATATATTCTAGGAAACACAAGGGTTAAAGAATGCAATACCAGAAGCAAAAGATGAACTAACTTGAACTTTTAACTCATGATGTTTGCAAAAGTGGTTAAAGAAAAGAAGAAGAAAAACTAACCCCAGGAGATTGATCTTGATCTACACGAAAGACTCTAGTTTTTGTGGCATTGCCTTTTCATCACTTCCGTTGTTGTCTCCATCTCTCTAAAAGGTATGAAATCAGCTTAGTGCACCAAAGAGGAGAAGAGGAACCATGGGTATAGATGAAGAAAAATGAAACAAAAAAAGAAAAGAAAAGAAAAGAAAAGAAAGCTCAAATCAAAAAGAAATCCCTTACTTCAGTCAAATGTCATAAGATGGAAGAAAGTTCTTTGTTCATACAGAAATTTCATGGTAACAGGCCATCAGAAATCTAAGCAAAGAATAGACAAGAGAAGAGCAACAGCAAATGGGATTACAAATGTCAAGTAAAAATAGATGCTCTAATAGGAAAGACTTGGTACCTTCTCCGAATTAGATAAGAAAGAGCAAGTTCTCATTTTAGTTACGCAAGAATTGGTACCTTCTCCGAATTACATGCTCTAATAGGAAAGACGGAAGTGGTTCCCCATTGTCTTGCTCTCCTAGCTTGTTCTCCGGCGAGAAATTTTTGACCCGGCTTATGAACAGTAATATGTGAGAGAAGCTGTCCGTAAGCCGTTTTCGTGATGGCTTGATGGGATGAGATTTTATATATATATATATTGATGCCTTCTATGTCCACAAATATATATATATATATATACACACACACACACACTCTACCTATATTTCGTAGTTAGTCCCAAGCTTAGATAAAAGAGGAAAGTCGTGTTAGGCCCTCAACAGCTGACTTAAAAACTGTAAAATTTATCTAGTTAATGGGAAGCAATGATAACAAGAACATAAAGAAGATCACATACCTCAAATTTTGAGCAATGGAATCCAACCTCATTTCCATCAAGGTGACGAAACAGGGCTACTTCTGAACAAGGCCATGCCAATCATGTCATGTTTCTCCAAGTCTAAAACCCAAGCATAGGAAATTTCGCCAATCACGTCATGCCAAACAGCTTTCTCAGTGGTGCTCTATTCCTGATTTCTGAACACTTCATGGGGGAACTCCCATTAATCTTGGCTAAAAGAAGCAGACTCAGGTTGAGATTTCTTTTCACAAGCTCCCATTAAGCCATGGGTCTAAGATTCTCTGTCCTTTTTTTAGGCTTTCAATTTGGCGGCTTTCCACAAAATTTCTAGCAAACCTCCTTTTTATCCAACCTTATGAAAATAATTGCACCAAGACTTCCAACACTTCTAATAATTGATTTGCGTACTGTGTGCCACTGAGGTTAACTTGTTGGAGGTTTGGAGTCCCCCAAGTCACTTTATGCTTCACCTCAGCAATCTAACCTTCTTGTAGGTTCAAACATATTAAGCTTATAGTACTGTGTGACAGTTGATTCTCCTTGCCACAACACATGAAGATGACCCTTGATCTCAAGGACAACAGTGTTCTCCACAGGCGAACATGTCCCTTTGACAACCTCTAAGATCTCCCCGTCTGTCTAGTCAAAAGAGAAAATTGACACCAAATTCATTCGTCGTTGAGTTGATCAACCAAGATATGATCACATTGTTTATAAACTCCAAAATTTTGCAGTGACTAGAGACAAAAACCATACTTCCCTTTCTAGAAGAAACACACAAGAGCTCTAGGATCACTGAAAGTGATTGTTACAGTCGATGCCTGATGATTGTGACTGGAGAGAATTCATGAACAGTTTGAATGAACAATGTGGTGCCGTTAGAAGTTGGCCCTTCCTTTGTTCAGCATTAAACACCACCATTGAGCCGAAGGTGATTATTGGAATGTATCAAATCTTCTGGGCTCTCGCACCTCATACCAAGAAGGCAACTCAGAGGCTCAGATTTTTTGTTTTTTTGCTTTGAATCATTTTGTTCTTCATGAACTTGTGCGAGCGGGCTGGTGGCAGCAGAACAGCCAATTCCAATGGTCACAGAAGCTGGGTACATAATTTGAAATTAGAAAACATCCTATATTCCTATTATAGGTGAAATACAAGGGAAACAATAACAAAAACAAGATTAACCCTCTGAGCTGTAAGGAAACAAACTAACAGTACTAAAAGGAAAAACTTGCTAAAAAGTAAATGTTATACAATAGATATGTTGGACAATAGACAGATATCCAAAAGAATCTTCAATTTCTCCCTTTCTCTGTTCTTTTTTTTTTTAATCTACACTCCCTTTTTTCTAAGCAAAACACCCATTTATGCAGGAACTCTAAAAATTCATGGAATTTTCAATTTACCAAAAAAGGTGGAAATAGCATTAGAACAGAGAACAGAAGCTGAAGCACCATACCAAGGGACAATATAATAACATTTGCAAATGAATCTGATCTAAAATGTAAAAAAACAACCTTGCCAATGCATTTGCAATCATTTTTATTTTATTCTGCCTTTTCTTTCCATTCAAATTGTGCATCACAGATAACATAGTCACAGTCTTGCAAACTTAGATAGCTCTCTCCAAGCCTTTTCAAAGCAGAAAGATCATTACCTATGCAATTAGTGATACAAAGGGACTCAAGTGCAAAAGCACATTTTCAAACCACAAGCAGTGATAGTCCTTCTGCCATAAGCAACAAAAAGAAAACACAGATACAATAATATGAGTAGTTATAGTTGTTAGAGGTAACCGTGGCGACAATTGGAGCCAGACAACTTTATAACAAGTCAATAATTCAAATTAGGAAGAAACCCCGGCAACAGCCTAAATCAATTTTATGTTGAACAATTATTTGTCAATGCTCAGGGTCCAAGTATTTTAGTGTCTTTGAATCATTATTTTCAGAATAATTACCAGTCACATAATAATTACTGATTTGATTGTTTAACCAAACAGTGTTGAGGATAAAATTCTAAAGTTTTATCTACCTTGGAATCAACTAGCAGTGTCAATCCAACCAACATGGAACTTAATAAAAATGCAAGATAACCAAACGGAACCAATATCTCATGGCACACTGGTTTAACAAAGCCTCCACCATGCTGAAACAAAAGCATAATCAAACATCAATAAGGGGCACCAAAATTTACAAATAGCCATCAGACGAAGTAATCCTTACATAGCACATAATCCATTCCAAATCCAATAAGCTATCACAATCTACAGTCAACTGTGAGGCCCTTCCCACATGACCCAGATAAGTGCATATTTACTGTTCTGTGATGCAAGTCAGATTTCCATTTCCTCAAACCAAAGCGTTTCTTATCATAACCCACTTAATATAGGCTAAATGAACAAAATTACCAACGATACAATCATCATCAATAAATCATTCTCTTGTCGAGAGAACTTCAATATTACAACCATTCACATGTTTGCCCACACAAACTGCATATATGCAATTCTTCGCAAAACATGCAAATTCACCATTTCAACCAACAACTATTTGAAGTAATTGGCTCATATGAAGATTCACACCATTTCATATTCAACACTTTTTATCTAGAGAACTTCAATGATACAATCATTACTTTAATCTTTTCAATGCCAAATGTAGGAAGGGAAGGACTGATCAAGTGCCCCAACACTCCCATGTTTGCCCACAAATCGCATTTATGTAATTCTCAGCAAAACATGCAAATTCACCATTTCAACCAGCAAAACTAATAGAAGTGAATGGATGATGATGAAGGCTCAAACCATTTCATGATTAAGCTCTAATACTTTCTGAAGAATAGGAAAGAAATTATCATCTGAAAGGTTGTATTGAGGTCCCTTTAACCATTGCCTGACCCTGAGTCCAGAACGATAAATCAGGCCCCATCATCAATCTTTACAAAGCCATTTTCTCTTTCTTATTTGGAAGTTTCCTTGGAATGAACCACTAAGTTATGGTGATATTAGAAACTGATGTTTGTGTATAGTTGTATAGATGTCTAGAAGATGACTATGCAGAGTTTGACCATAGATCTTAAAATCACATTCTCATGGTGGTGAGTAACAATAAAGCAAGACGTCAAAACTTGGGCATCAATGGAAAATGAAAATAATCTTTTCAAAATTTCTCCAAAGAACAATTGGTTATTGCAGTAAACCTTACCTCAACCATAGAAAACTACTTCCACAGATGAAGCTTACTAATTAGAGGAAAGGCATCACGAAATATCAGTGAAGGGCATTCCCTTACCTGCTTGATCAGATCTTCCTATTCCTGACTGTACCCATGCTCCATCAGTCGCTTCCAGTCTGTGCAACAGATGTTTTATGTTGACTGGGAATCTCTTTGGGAAGCCAACGGATGCCCTGCTAAGGCAATAAAAGGGGGAAAAAAATGTTAGATTGAACATGCCAATATAATGAAATAAATACTTTGAAAACTTCAATAGGAAGTGAAGCCAAGAGAGAAAATGTTAAGATACTGGTTATGTAGTTAAATTGGGAATAAGGGAATTATGATAGATTGATGGGAAGGTTAAACAAGAATGGGAAAGTCAACAAAACCTCTAATGGGATAAACTCTGATCCTAGAGAAATAGCAAGAATCTCACTACTTCAATAAAAACAGCCAATCTCTGATCTTATTAGATAAGATCAGCCAACTCTCTAATAATTAGGAACTCCACTAATTAATAAAGCCCAAGGAGAATCTCCCGTTTCAATTTACTCTCTGAAATATTCAACACTTTATTGTTGAGGCACTAGGCCTATTTATAATGATTTACAGATGGTAGACTCTATTCAAAATATAAATATGAAATATATCTAAATCTAAGATTTAGATAACTAATAATCCTAACAACTATATCTTATCTAATAAGATATTTCTAAAGATAATAATAAAATATAATTAAAACAAACAAACTAATAATCCTAATAACTATATCTTATCTAATAAGATATTCCTAAAGACTCGATAAATAAATAAAACAGACTCGATAATTAAATAAATTAATGCCTAATATTTGGATCGCTATCAGAAAATATGACTTTTTGTTTAAGTGATGAAATTATTAGGAGGAAGGAAAAATCACTTTCCAACATTCTGCAGTATCTTGGATATCTTAGTATAATATATCAAGGGAATTTAAAATTTCAATATTTGGTATGATGATTGAAAATTGCCATAGAAAGAATACTATTTGTTGGGTACTTTATAAAAGTCTCCCAATGATTTTTGGATGGTACATGCCATCCAAAATATGTCATCCTATGCAGTCACAGAATCATGGATGACACCAGATTAGGTACCAACATACCAAACAATGGCATCTTGGATGCAACTTAGCATCCAAAATACTAGAGTCAAGATGACAATGAATTAGATGCTTCCTAACAATGTTCTGAAACTAAAGTAATAGAAAGAGAAAAGGTAACGGACCATTTGACATATACTATCTGATAATTCAAGTGCTTCTTGCCACCTATCCACCCTTGTAAGGCCTTTGAGGAGATGAACAAATGTGCTAAGCTCCGGAACAATATTCCTACTTATCATGGTTGCATATAGCTCAAATGCTTTATCGACCTTATTTGCCTGTGACAGACTCTCAATCAATGAGGCAAATAAATGTTTGTTGCCATCTTCAAAACTTGAAGACAGGGGAACTTCTTCCAATAACTTCAAAGCAGCCTCTAGTCTATCAGCCTTGACAAAATTATCAATTAAAACTCTGTAAACAGAAAGCATAGGCACCGACTCATTCTCAGCCAACTCATTTAAAAGCCCAATAGAGGTTATAAATTCTCTACTAAAACCTTCAACAATTTTACAATAGCTTGAGATATGTTTTGGCCAATATGTTTGATTCATTTCATCTAAAAGTCTGTGAGCCTCATCAAGAAGGCCAGCGGAACAACAATGATTTATCAAGACCCTGTAGGTTATAAAGTTTGGAGCACAACCTTTAGAGCACATGTCTCTCAATAGCTCAAGGCACATTTCAATTTTACCTAATTTCCCAAATCCATCGATCATTGCAGTATAAGTTACAACATTTGGATTGCAGCCCTTTTCCTGCATCTTAAGCAAGAGCTTGTAAGCCTCATCTGTTTTTCCAACTTTGCAGAGACCGTCTATCATCTCTGTATAAATAACAACATTGGGAACACAATAATTCTCTAGCATCTTGGACAAGACCTTCAAAACAAGATCCAATCTTTTATCTTTAAACAGCACATCAATTAAGGAGCCATAGGTATGCAAATTTGGGCTGTATCCACGCTCTGACATCTTGGCAAACACCTCTTGAGCGTCCTCTAGCTTTCCAGCCTTGCAAAAGCCATCTATAAGAGCATCATACACTATATGGTTAGGCTCACAACCTTCAACAGACATAGAATTCAACAGTTCATGGGCCTCTTTGACCTGGTTTGCTTTACATAGACCATCCACCAAAGCCCCACACGTAATAACATTTGGTTTTTCACAGCTGTTGTCATTTGACCTAAAATAAATGTCCATATCTGAAGTTTCTATAGTACCTCTCATTCGGGCATAGATTTGACATGCTTTTTCAATCTGCCCAGCCTTACAGAGGCCATCAATCAAAGCTGTATAGGTAATGACATTGGGCTTGCATCCTTCTACCAGCATCATCTCAAATAGTTCATTTGCATTGGACACCTTTCTGGCTTTCAGGTATGCATGAATAAGAGCAGTATAAGTCACCACATTAGGAGTGCAACCATTTATCATCATTTCATCAAACCATTTGCGAGCCTGTTCAATGAGACCAGCTTTGCAGAAGCTATCAATTAAAATTGTGTATGTATAAACACTAGGAACAACACCATTTCTTTTCATCTCTTCAAACAACAAAAATGCCTTCTCCACCTTTGAGACATCACAAAGGAAACCTATCACTTTAGAATATGTACTATCATCAGGAATGAAACCCTTGCTCATCATTTCACGTATAATCTTAAAAGCTTTATCAAATTTTCCAGCCCCACAGAGACACCATGCAAAGTTGCTAACATTGATCTTATTTAAAACAACTCCTGTGTGAAGCATCTCAGTGTAAGCCTTTTCAGCCAATTCTAACATATCTGAGGATGGCAGTTCTTCATTGCCACATATACCACCGATCAATATATTATAAACCAAATAGCCAGGCTGACATCCACATTTATTCATTTTCTTAAACAACTTATAGGCATAAGAGTAATCCCTTGATTTGCAACAAGCATGTACTAGAGAATTAAATATCTCACGACTTGGGTAACAGCCTTCAGTAATCATCAAACTAAGAATTCTCTTGCATCTACCCAGCTGTCCTTTCTTCAAACAACCAGAAAGCAAACACCTATAAGTCACAACATTAGGAATGCATCCATCAGAACGCATTCTGTTTAAGACATCCATAGCTTCTTCAAATTGTGAAGCTTCACATAATCCAGAGATCATCTTATTATAAAAAACAGTATCAGGAACATATTCCTCCTTCTCTATCAATGTCAGAGCATCCCTTAACCTCCCTGCTTTGCAGAGGGAATAGGCAAAACAACTCAGAGTAAACCCATCCATATCAAATCCATAACTGGACATCTCCTTGTAAACTAAATAAGCCGTATCTAATTTGCCAGCTTTAAGGAAAACTTGAACTAAAGCATTATAAGTTGTCCGTGAGGGCTTGTACCCATAATCCTTCAGTCTTCCTAGCTCTTCCAACGCCATATTCCACAACCCATTACGGCAACACTTCCGTACCAGAACATCAAGCAACTTCCGGAGCACTTCATTATCATCATCTTTTATTTCTCGTAAGAATTTTTCCTGAACTCTCTCATTATCGTTACAACACAGTATATCCAAAAGAGTATCATACACTGCTGGTGTATGACTATAACCGATTTGACGCCCCGCCCATACGAAAAACTTAACACACAATTCAGGATCCTTCACAAGATTCAACACCTCTATAACTAAAGTTTCGTTCAATTTTCTCCGAAACTGCCTGAGAGATTTATGGGTTTCATAACCAAACCCATCACTTTGGCTCCTAATAGCATTCGATATCAATACAGCCTCACCAGACAACTCAGCCGAACAAACCTTTCGCGAAGAAGGCCCGCATTCGGCACTCGAATCCAACAACCCATTGCGCAAAAATGAGTATTCCTCTGCCAAATCGGTGGGAGGGCGAGAACTATCCTGTAAAAAAGAGTCATCAGGATGAATCAACCCTTCGAGATTGTCCTCCGAAGAAGTGGCAATCGATCGAGCAACGATACATGGAAATTTGAACAAGGATGAAGAAAGGGAGTAGTTAGCGTAGGATTTCAGAGAGCGCAAAGATTGAGAGAGTAAAATCCTCAACTCTGTTTTGCTCATAGTAATGATAATGGGAAAAAAAATAAAAAAAAAGTATCCGTTGGAATTAGGGTTTATGAGAGGTTTATGACATTTTGCCCGTCCCTACTAAAGTCAAGCTTGAGCTCCAGACTGGGGGACGGACATGGAAGATAGAAGTATAGAACAAAGCAAGTTGCAGATGAAGAAAACAAAAGGGGGGAAGTACAGGCTCCCGTCAAAAAAAAAAAAAACACAAAAGAAAAACATGTCAATTTTAATCTTATTTTTTTCCCCTTTTTTCTTTGTTGATACATGTTAAAAAACGTGAAGTTGAAGGGTATTTTTGCTTGGTGTTAATTTAAGTTTTGATTTCATAATTTCATTATTGCGGAAAAAAAAAGATATTGCTATCCTGATTTGCATGAGGAAGTTTTTATATAACATTTCGAGCTTCCGAAACTTCTATTGGTTTTTTGACCTAATTTAAAAGAGTTTGTCTTTTTTTATTAATTCAACAAATAATTTGATATTGTCGATAGGATCTTTTTCAACTTCTTTGTAAGACTATAGTTTCTCAATCAAATTGCTAAAGATAATAAAATAAGGAATTCTACGTTAAATCATAAATGTATAGTTGACCAGAAATATATATCAAATGTGTTTTTTCCTGCTTAATTTGCAAGAAATAATATATTAGATTAAATCAATATACAATTTAATATTATCAATTTCACTTCTCCTCATTACGATTATTTCTCAATGCTCAAGTATAAATGAGGATTACCAATTTTTTTGTAATCATCATTACCATGGTAAATCATATTATCATACTAAAGAACAACAAAACACTCTTATCTTAGTAATGCAATTATGATTACCATTGTAGGCACTTAATGCAGTTGAATCAAACAGGCCCTAAGTTTCTCCCCCTCATGTTGGGAAAACTTTGTCGAATGACAACAATTAATCATGCTATATAAATCTCCTAAATACATTTGTTTTCTTTAAAAACATTGTTTTGTTCCATTTAGAGACAAATAAGAGGAATGAGGTTCTTACCCAACATTTATCCCAAATTTCTTTGAATATCCATTTATGTGCAACATGTGGTGATATAATAAAAATTGATTTACATATTCAAAATTCTAAGATGGAAAATGGCTAGCTCCTGACCAAAAGCCAATTATAATAGGAGATTTATAATACTTTGTTGGCTTGATACATTTATGTACTACAATATGTAAAATCAATAATCGCAACACTAAAATGGGAATTTTGTTCTCATAAATTTTGATCTAGCTGCATATGGAGGCTTTAATAAATAATTTTGCTAGATTATTTTATGGATCATAGAGTTTGGAACTTGTGCAAAATAATAATTTAATTAAACAACATTGCAAACTCCAGGTTGCAAGCATGTAATCATATCGTAAATGCATCTATCAAATTTATTAATATTTGTATGGTTTACATACTATTCGAATGGGCTCATATATATAAGACTAATATATTTCCATAAAAGCATAGAGTCATCCCAAATCACAATTGGTGATATTCTCATAGTTAATACTTTGAGAATAAGTAGCATGTAATAATATGTCAGCTATTAATAAAAAAAATCTTCTAGTTATTTAATGGATGTCATTACATAATATATAATAATTTGTTGCTTCATATATGTGATTTGGATTATCAAACTAGTCACGCGCAATAATAAATTTGTTTGAATCAGTAATTTCTGGTTTACTGTAACAATTTTTTAATTTCTATAATATATGACAGAATTGAAATCTTCATCCACGACTCACTTATATTCCAACAATCTCTCTCTCAAATGTGAGTTATATACTTTTTTTTTTCTTATTTCTATATTACTTCTTTAAAAACCATATCAATTTTGTTAATAGTTCTTCAAGAACCACATTAATAATGTTTCCTTTTTCGTTATGTAGAGTTTTCTAGAAACTAAACTGCTACACAATTCTTCATGAATTACTATATGTTTTTATATCTTTATATAGTTCTTCATGAACTATTTTCTTTGTATATTCAATACTTTATGGAAAAGCACTACTTATTTCATATATGTGTGTGTGGGGATGCGCACGTGCTGATCACAAAAGATATTTTTTACTAAATTTATAAATTCAACAGAAATTTGAAGAGTTCATAAAGGTTAAAAACAAACTACATAAAGATCACACTATAATGATATATGATATTTAAAGGCTATAGTGCAATAAAGAAAATTTAAGAGGAATGTGAGGACATACCATTTCAATTTTATACTCCAATATTACTATTGTAAGAGCACATTCAGTATATATAAAACTAAGTGAGTAGTTAAAGTTGAAAAAGCAGATAAATATCATAATAAAGTAAATTACTTACTTAAACTAGTACTCCATCCGATCTTTATTATAAGGCACTAATTAGCAAGTGTATTTAGTCCTTTTTATAAAACACTTACTTCTTTCCAAAGAACATCAATTTTTTTTTCCCAGTATGCCCTTTATTAATAGGGATAGTGAGTGAGAGTAATAATAATATAATATTAGAATTTAGTGCAACTAGTAGGAGTTATATTGGAAAGTCCTTAAACTTTAAGACAACTTTATTGACTTTAACTGTTCTTATTAGTTTGTGTAAATTACTCCCTCCGGTCCTAATTATAGGAGCAAATTTTAGAGTTGGTTTTGGTCCTAATTATAAGAGCAAGTTTTAACTTTTGTCATTTTTTCCTATAATACCCCTATTTATACTTTCTTAAATAAAATAATTTTAATATTCCTTTAAAAATAATTATTTTTAAAGAAATATTAAAAACAACAATCAATCATGATTTCCGGTGTACAAAGTAAATATATGAATTTTCTTTTATAAGTGCCTTATATGGATCCCATACAGGCACCTCGAGTCACATGTTCAAAACCGGCACTCTTTCATCTCGGATGAACCAAAAAAACTGAACACAATTTCTGATTTATGAATTAAAACAGTGTTTTTTTAAATATATTTTAAAATATTAAAAAGGGTATGACTCTATTAACATCTAAAACCATAAGAATTGCGTGAAGAGAAACAAAGTGTGGGATGGACTATCAAGCGGTGGAAGCAAGTGATCACGTTGCACCTGACATGACACCAGTCGCCACATATTAATTTTGCAAGAGTAGTCTACTGTGCACGGCTACCCTTCAATTAATTTTGCTTTATGTAATTTTTAATTTTCAGATGGATATTTTTAGAAAATACACATAATTAACTAATTTAACTTCTTTCCTTAATCTTCCCAAATTCTGGTAATTTACTTCTATAATTAGGACCGGAGGAAGTATTAATTAAGGGAGAGTAACATATAAACATTACCAGTATGTAGCCTTTTAGGTATATCGATATTTATTTAATGGTAATCGAGCTAGATTCTAGGCAATTAAATTTTTTTGGCCAATTAATTTCACCGAATTAAAATCAGCCAACGAGGCTTCTAGGCAATCAACAAAAGAGTTGTTACTCGTTGTCGTTAGTAGATTCTATGGTCCAGGACACTCCGGAATCCGGTAATTGTCCGAGCCGAGGGCAAAAAGGTAATCTCACAGTCAAACCCCTTATCGTTCCTTCCTCCATTTCATGGATACCATCGTTGAAAGTTCCATATTTCCATTACCCACAAAGCTCTCTTTCCGAAAACGAAGAGCTTCGGATAGACAGCGAGCAAATTTGTGGGGTTTTAAGGATAAAGAACCTTCTAGCAATAGAATGTCCCTCTCGATTCCTATTTCTTCGCCTTATCACATTTCCAGTTGTCTCCACCCTCCAATCCCACCTATCTCGCTATACCCTTCTTTTCTGTATTATTATCCTCCACAATTTCCTCGTGGTCATAGTACCAGCTTCGTTATTTGCCATTACAGAGTCAGTGAAAACTCAATTCTTTCTTCTAAAGCTTCCACGAAAATTTTTAAACGAGGTTCGGTTTTGAGGTGTTCTTCTTTTTCCATGTTTGGGGGTAGAGAATGTGATAATGGGAGTGAAGGGGGGGATGAAGAAGAAGATGATGATGATGATGAGAAAGACAGTGGTGAGGATGAAGAAGCGAGGGCTTTTGGGTCCTTTCTTTTGCCTGAAAGATGGGATGTTTTGGGTCTTGGTCAAGCCATGGTAATTTCCGTTTGTTTGCTTTAAGTTTTATCTATATTTCATTGCTGAAGGATTTATGAACGTACACTTGAGAAGAAAATTATGGGGTTTAGCGCTAATAATCTTTTTATTCAGCAATTACTTTTGCTTGAGCTACATATTTCGGTAGAGAAACAGGACATTCAGGAACGTTATTGTGAAAATGGTACTGTATTGGCGAATTTCTTCATTTCATCCCTGTATTCCTCCCCTACTCAGCCTAGCAATGATATTTTCCTACTTTGGAATTTGAGCATATTTCTGGAGGATTTATG
Organism: Acacia pycnantha; assembly: GCA_025563575.1. Classification (NCBI taxonomy): domain Eukaryota; kingdom Viridiplantae; phylum Streptophyta; class Magnoliopsida; order Fabales; family Fabaceae; genus Acacia; species Acacia pycnantha. Next base: position 231,169 of record JAMWYP010000055.1, on the reverse strand, counting down.
CCGCCATTTCTTGTTTAGTTGGCGCTTACTTAGACGAATTTATGAAGCATCTCATTTTTATTAGGAGTTTAGGACATACGTAGAATAACTGTTGGATGTATGATGTATCCTTGCCTTTTGGTATTGTCTTACTTTCCTTTGTTGTACAAACACGGTTAACTCCACAGAGAAAGAAATTCACAATGTATGAAATGTGAGGAAAGATAAAAGCAAACTGGAAAAGCAAAGCTTGGCGGGAGATTTTTTCCTCCAGCTATTAAATGAAAAAATGTTCAATTTTTTTGGGTATCGTGTGATGAGTTGCTCTTGATATTTGCTCGAGGGTGTGAGAGTTTGGATCTAAAATTTGTTGGTTTTGGTAATTCGCTTAGGTAGACTTTTCTGGGACAGTTGATGACGATTTCCTGAAGAAGTTGGGGTTAGAGAAGGGAACACGGAAGGTAGTGAACCATGAGGAAAGGGGTAAGATTTTGCAGGCTATGGATGGTTGCAGCTACAAAGCTGCCGCTGGTGGCTCTCTATCTAATAGCTTAGTTGCCTTGGCAAGGCTTGGCAGTCGGCCCATCGGAGGTCCTATTATAAATGTGGCTATGGCAGGCAGTGTTGGGAATGATCCATTGGGTGGCTTCTACAGGTTAGCCTTCTAAGTTATTGAACTTTTTCTTACTAGTTGTTTGAACTTGTTCAGGGTTTAAAAGAGTTCAACTTTGAACTAAATGTGTTTATACGTTCATTTCCTTTCAATTGGTCATTTCACGTTAGGTCTTATAAATTTGTAAACAAGTGCTTTTGCAGCCCCTGCCCCCCTTTGAATTGTATGTTTGTTATCATAAAAGAACATGCATGAAAAATGTTTGACAGCTAACTTAAGACACTACAAGCATATATCTTAAGTTGTAATTGCTACTACATGCAGGAAAGTTTTAACATTACACTATATGCTGCATGATATTTTTTACCAGTTCCTGTCTTCTACAACTGTCTTCATTTGTTGTACTTTTTAGCAACTAATTTTAAGGTTACATTATTTATACCTTTTTAAGCAAATTTCATCTATCATTTTTTAGGGAAAAGTTGCGTCGAGCAAATGTACAATTTCTTTCCGCACCTATCTCAGGTGGGACAACTGGAACGGTTATAGTTCTCACAACTCCAGATGCCCATCGCACTATGCTTGCATATCAGGTTTGATCTGCTACTGATGAAAGTATTATGATATAAATGTGGTGCTTCCTTGTTGCAATTTTTGTGTCATTTGAATGAGTATAATTATGAGATTTGAGCTTCTTATACAACCTTTTTTTTTTGTCACTTGCTTTGTGAATACCTGATTGCATGACAAATTTAGCATCTACTTTTTATTTTTAAACCCTTGCTCTTGAGTAGTGGACTTTTGTTTATCAAAAGCTGATTGCCTTTGCATGATGTGGTTGAATAAGATAAATATTTTTGTAATTAAAGATTATGGATGTTGATGAGTTCTGAAGATGTAAAGTTTACTGGCATAATAAATATTTACTTGTTTGCACGACTAAGAATAGCACAGTAAAATTAGTATGGAAATTATTGTCGTTGGTATGCTATGTACTAGTTGCACTATGTACTATATGGCACATTATTATTTCTTCTTGAAGCATCAATCTTAGAATTATTTACAATGTAATGACACAAAAAATTATGCCATCAAAGATATGCTTTTGGAAAATAATATTCTGAAACAATCATGATCTTTCATATTGATCGGTGTTAGTCGCCATGTAAAATTGGAAGTACAGCTTCATTTCGAAATCCACATAGGTATGTTTGGATGAGGGGCCATGAAGGAAAAGAGAAGGGAAGAGAGGGCTTCATTGAAACCTTCTCCTTGTCTTGGATTTTTTAGTAAGGATTGGAAGGATAATTAAGGATTTTCCAACTTATCTTTCCAAATTCTTTGAGGTAGGGCTGTAAATGAGCTAAGCATTGGCATTTTCAAGCCCAGTTCCTTTGACAAACAAGTTGTTCGAGCATGGCATGTGATATTATACGCACTCAAAATTATAGTCAAGTTTGGCATGTTTTGTTAAATGAAAGCTTGGGTTTAGATAAGCTTGCGTAAGAGTACATAGTGACAGGCTATATGAGCTTAACAAGGGAAGTGTGTTTTCATGATACTTGAAAAAAATATTTATAGTCCATGATATATGTGTGTGTGTGTGTACTTAGTACATGCAGTTTTTATATATCTACAACAACAAAGCCTTTATCCCACTACGTGGGGAACATGCAATTATTATCTATGGTGATTTATTTTACTTGGAGATTTATTTATGAACCATACAAGCTGAGTAAAAGGTTTTCTTGGGACCCAAGTCTGAACTAACCTTTATCTGAGCTGAATCCGAACTGTACACAAACAACTCAGTTCATTTACAGCCAATATTAGTTTAGACATTTTTGACGTTAATATTTAAATATTATTCTTCCTTGTTCTCCCCCCTTAGAAATGGGGGAGGATGGTCATAAATGAAATGAAGATATCCTAATTAAATTCCCCTTCCTTTTCTCAACTCTCCGTTCTCCTCAATCCAAATATACACTAGTTCTCCCAATTTGAGAGATTTAGAGGAGGCATTTCTCTTCTCCTTCCTACTGCCAAACAATGCCCTAAATCCATATATCAGAATGTTGTTAAAGTCATGAGACCATAATAAGGATTATTCAAACTTGGTAAACATTAAAAAGCTTCATCTCCAGTATATTTGTATTTCCTTAGTTCATAGGAATCTTTGGCACCTTCATTATATTGGATTTACCTTTAAAAATGATTCTATTCTCACTTTTTTATTATGCTTGTGTCAGGGAACATCTTCAACAATTAATTATGACACAACCTTGGCTAATGTAATTCCGAAGACCAACATACTTGTAGTTGAAGGGTACCTATTTGAACTTCCCGATACTATCAGAACAATAACAAAAGCATGTGAGGAAGCTCATAGGAGTGGTGCCTTAGTTGCAATAACAGCTTCAGACATATCTTGTATCGAGAGACACTTCGATCATTTCTGGTAAGATTGTTACTTGAATTTCATAAAACGGTTCGTTCATTATCATATCAAACTATATGTAGTGTTGATTGATCTGGAAAGTTGCAACAGTGACACTCTCTATGGTGTCTTGGCTAAAATGTTACAATATCACACAACAAAGGTTTTAAATTTTTCATCTATACTCTCTGTTCATGTTCAGTATCTCTACATGTTAGCCGTATGGGAAAAAAAGTCATCTAAGTTTTGGCATTTGTTCCTAACCTGTAAAAGAGTAAGCTACAATTTTCTAGATAAACCCCTTCTATGAAAGTGAGGTAGTAGTACAGATGTAGCCGATGACAAATATAATTTGTTAGTTGAATTCAACCAAATAAAGCTCTTCAATGTCATGCATTTCTTTTGTGCAAGTTTAGTTTTTTCTTATGAGAACATGTTCAAATGAAACGGAGAATCCTGCAGCAATTTTATCCTTTGAGTGCTTTATTTGAGTTCTGGTCTGATCAGAGCTAACCAGATTCTTTTGAATGGAAAGTTGAAAATTTCTATTGTTATTCCTCTTGGTCAACAATTAACAAAGCTATTGAGTGGGACATCTTTGTCAACAATTTATCGAAAGATTTGATTGTTGATTGATAATAATGGCATTGTGCAATTCTTGTAGTCAACCTAGTGGGATAAAGCTTGTTGTTGTATTCCTCTATGAACCAAATAAATCAATTCCCCCTCCCCCAACAACGTCTTAAGTTTCCAACTTTTTCAATCTATGATATGTAGATGCTATTAATGATTCTAATCAACCTCTTTGGTCTTCACATAGTAGTTCAAGTTTTTAGATGGATTGATCAACATGGTATCCAAGTGTTTCATGATGGGTCTCAACTTTGCTGATTAAGCAGTTTGGTCACTGACAGCGAATTTGAGGTCACACTAACATTTGTATATATCATTCATTTTGTCAGGGAAATCATTGAGAACTATGCAGACATCATCTTTGCAAACAGCGATGAAGCCAGAACGCTCTGCAATTTCAACCCGAATGAGAGCGTTGATTCGGCTACAAGGTGCCTGAGCTTCTTTGCTCCCCTAGTGTCAGTCACAGATGGCCCTAGAGGCTCATACATAGGCATGAAAGGAGAAACTGTATATATCCCTCCTTCTCCATGCATCCCAGTGGACACTTGTGGTGCAGGAGATGCATATGCTTCTGGCGTAATGTATGGTGTTTTGAGAGGCATATCAGATGTGAAAAGAATAGGGAAAATAGCAGCAACTGTTGCAGCCACTGTGGTTGGGCAACAAGGAACAAGGCTTAGGGTTTCAGATGCAGTTAAGTTGGCTGAATCTGTTGCATATCAGCTTGAAACTAATGGTTTCTCATCAGATATTGGTACTGATCATATTTCCAGCTTCTAAGTTATTGACATGGTGGCAGGCAAGCGGCACATCATTTGATTTGAGTTCATATCATTAGATTCTTTGTTTCATAGAATTTCAATCCTTGTGTATATATTGTTGTAAAAAAAAAAATTATGAGCCCTTTGTACATCTTTAATTTATATATTATTATTATATATATTTTTTAGATGAATTTACATTATTGCAGTTTGTTATAACGAAATTAACTCAACAAATTCTAAACAGGCTTAGTTTTCCAGTTTCCACACAGACCAAGTAAATTTTGCATAAAATATCAGTAGTTGAGGCACATATTTTCATGGAATACAAACCTAATGATCAGAATATATAAAAATAATATTATTAATTATTACTGGGATTATTCAAAAATCATGACTATTGTTTAGATTTCTATCTCTGCAAAAAGTTCAGACAAGAGTGGATTTCTCAATCCATCAACTCTTACTTCTTAGCCTTGAAGGGCCTTCTAAAAATGCATACATACACTTTTCAGCTTTGATGCAGTCTGATTGGTCAAAGAAATTTTCATAAATTTTCCTTTCCATTTCAAAAAATTTTGTAAATTTGTTGCGAGGAAGTTAGAAGGAAACCCCCCTGGCGCACCCAAAAAAAAAAAAAAAAGTCAATGATTTGCTGTCAAATGGCCGATTCTAAAACCTGGACCGATCAAACCGGTTGGTAAATTGGCTTAGGTATCAACCAGATTCAATATTTTTATTTATTTATTTATAAAAAAATTTCTTTAGAATTTCATATTATTTTGAAATCTTCAATTCCTCACTGGTTTGACCTCAGGTTAGCTCCAATCTACCCGACTAGTTTAGTTACCCGTGCGAATTTTAAAACCTTGGTCAAATGACTTAAAAAGACTGGAATAATAATTTGTTCGGTCACATTTTAAGGAATGGGCTCTTCATGATCCTTTCCTTGGGCTTTGAACAGTCGACGACTCAGAACTCGTATGAACATGATATGGAAACAGACCTGATGAATTTTGCAGTGTCTAGAGCCATTTTTTTACTCAGACTGCATTTAACTTTCCAGTAAATGGTGATGAAGCACTTTCATTCCTTATCCTGCACATTAACTGACAGATATTCATAATGTGATCTTCTCTGTTTTTGGGGCTGATGTATATGTCATTCATTAATTCTTTCATTCAAGGCCCTCCAGTGTTTTTGCTTCTACTTCTTTAAATATTTATATTATACTATTTATAAGTCATAAATAACTTCTTTTAGAGATTAAGGAAACTAAATAAATTAAGGCTAAAGTATACGTTTGGTCCTTTATGTTTGCCTCTGGTATCATTTTAATCCCTTAAGTTTGTAAAGTGCACTTTTGGTCCCTTAATGTTAACACCGTTAGTCTAACTTAACGGAAAATAGTAACTCAACAATTTTAAGCGATGACTGTGTAATTAAATGCTGACCAAACATGCTTATATATTAATATTTTAATAAATTAATATTTTAAATCCAATTAATTGAAAAATATTTAATCTTCACAGACAAAAAAAAAACATTTAATCTTTACAAACAATGAAAAACCATATAACAGTCCGTGAATATTAAATATTTTTCAAGTAATAGGATTTAAAATATTAATTTATTAAAACCCTAACATATAAGCATATTTGGTCAGCATTTAATTGCATAGTCATCGCTTAAAATTGTTGAGTTAGTATTTTCCGTTAAGTTAGACTAACGGTGTTAACTTTAAGGGACCAAACGCGTACTTTACAAACTTAAGGGATTAAAATGATACTAAAGGCAAACATAAAGGACCAAACGTATACTTTAGCCATAAATTAATTAGTCGTAGCATGTATTGTGTTCACTAGATTATATATCAATTTATAAGTCAAGTAAATTAATTTGAATTAAAATGATATATATAAAATCAACTAGCTTTTATATTAAAGACCGAAGAGGATAATATTTTTTATGAGGACCAGTAAATAAAAATGGAGGATGTATCAATCAACATGTTGCATTATTTATGAATGAGATCTTATATTAAAGATTAGATGTAGTAATATTTTTTTATGAGGGCAAATAAATAAAAATGGAGGAAGTCCCGGTCAACCCGTTGCATTATTTAAGAATCTTCTAAGAAAATCTTTTATGATATGTGTGAAAAGATGTCACGTTCGTTCTAAAATTCAGCAACCTATTCATGGGCCGACAAGACTTTGAATTCTCTTTTTATATGCATGTTCAAAGCCCAAATAATTGAAGTCATGAACTCAATAATATACTTCCTCTGGTCCTTATTATAAGGCACCAACTAACTTTTCTTACAAACCAATGAAAGTAGTTAAAGTCAATAAAGTTGTCATAGAATCTAAGTGATTTCCAACATTACCCCTATTAATTCCACTAAACTCTAATATGATATTAATTATTACTCTCACCCATTACATTTATTAATTAGGGGTACAGATGGGAAAAATAATAATCAATGCTCCTCGGAAACAAGCAAGTGCCTTATAAAAAGGACCAACTAAATTTGTTAGTTGGTGCCTTATAATAAGGACCAGAGAGAGTATATATGTAATTAATAGCAGTGTGGAAAAAAAACAATAATATAATTAATAATTCTGCTGAATTCCTCAATATTCAAATCCAAGAAAAAAATATATTGATATTTCCTTTGAATTAATTAATGCTCACGACATGCCAATTTTTCTTCATTTTTGAATTGTTAACCTCTTTGATTTATGATCATGGACCATTGAAGAATTCTAGATGTATTTACATCTTAGGAAAAAACTATATTAATTGAAAAATAAATAGGTAAATTTCTTGTAGTCCTATTTGGCTTGATTATTTGAATTAATAAAAAATAAAATTAATTTCTAAAAGATGAATTTTATAATTGTTTTCATAAACCAAGTTGCAAATTATTCTAATTGAAATCAAGACAAAGATCAATGATTGGAGGGACTTTCTTTCCAATGTATTATTGGTGAATAGAATAATGATAATCATATGTGACGTGTAAGCCTTATCTATTGATAAAACTATAATCATTGTTATCAATTTTGCATCCCAAGTAATATCATCAATCACATTACATCTTATTTAAAACAAGGGTTAAAGTGTAAATCTATCTATTGAGTATTCTTCTATAGGCATATGATACCCTCGAGTTTTATTGAGTATAAAAGTACATATGATAGTTTCAAAATGTAGAAGAATAATAATATAACCGTTAAGGCAACCAATGTTGACCATTTAATAAATATATCAATCAAGAAAATGGTGCAAAAGTATATTTGGATATTCAAAAATGTTGTAAAAATGTCACCGCGGTTAAGTCAATCTACTCCCTCTGATCTTAATTATAAGGTATCAACTAACAATTCTCACAAACTAATAAAAACCGTTAAATTTAGTAATTAATTTGTCCTAAAATTTAAGTAATTTTCAATATTACCCCTACTAATTGCACTAAATTCTAATATCATACTTCCTCTGGTCCTAATTATCAAACAATATTTGGAAGTTTGTTTTGGTCCCAATTATAGGACAACATTCTAATTTTTGTCAATTTCTTCCTAAAATACCCCTATTAATATGAAGGAGGGATTATGTGAAATCAATAAGGCAGTTGAAGTATAAAACATATAAAAGGACATTTTATGAAAATGAGTAAAATAAACTAATTTAACCTCTATCCTTAATCCCTCCCAAATCGGTTAAATATGTCTTATAATTAGGACCACAGGGAGTATTAATTATTACTCTCACCCATTACCCCTATTAATTATGGGTGTACATGAAAAAAAATATTTAATGTTCTTTGGAAACAAACAAGTGTCTTATAAAAAGGACCAAATATACTTGTTAGTTAATGCCTTATAATAAGGATTAGAGGGAATACATTGATAATTCAACAAACAGTCATCATTTGTATTTATGGTGTTTTCTCTCCTATCAGCTATGCTAATCACTGAGAGATTTTCTACCCAACACAATGGATATACCTCCTTTGTCCTCCTCCCCCATCCACATCGCCTCATCCGCCATGCTTTTCTTATTTTATCTTATCTTTATCACTTAAGTTAACTCTAGTTAGTTCTTGTGTTTTGTTGGAATATTCTAACTAGAATAAAAAATATGAAAAAATTAATTATTACCTATATTTATATTTATATTTGTCACCAAATAAGAAAAATTATTACCTACCAGACCCTCCTATTAGTTTAAGGTGGAGTTTGAATATAAAGTAGAAATTTGATATTTAAACCGAAGTATTTTAAAGTAAGAAAAATATGAATGGTTCATGCACACGCGCACATTTGATTTGTGTGCTCACAAATATAATTTAAGGGTGGCTTGCTGATTAAATTATATTTTTATTTGATTTTTCATGGTTAATTTGGGATTTTAATTCATTTCTTAGGACATTATTGCATGATTAAATATGAATTTGAGTTAGGGACATTTTATTGAATTAAATGTAATTAAGAGAAATATGGTCATAAGTTATTAATTATTCATGCAAATAATTTCTTGGACTTTTAATGCTACCTTATGCTTAATCTTGCATTGTAGATGTTTAAGAAAAAAAAATTTGAGATTTTGGAGGGCCAGGATTAATATTTTAAAAACTAAAAAATTACAGAAAAGGTCCCTAGGATTTCTGAAAATTTTAAATCAATGAAGAAAAGGGACTAGGAAAAATTACATAAAATACCCATATTGTTTGGAAATTACATTTACACCATACAAAATTTTCAAAAAATACACTTTAATTCCTCCTTGTGAACTTTTAAAAAGTTTATAGGTCCCTGGTCAAAATAGGTTTTGACCAAGGACCTTCTTTCTTAGAAACACAGACTCGAGAACAAGTTTTTGGGGAGCGCCACAGAAGTTAATTTTGACAAAGCTCAGATCTTCAACCTTCATTCCGTTACCTCAATCACCAGCAGCCTCCATTCTTACCTCAGTCACTCCATTATGCAAACTATACACCTATGTTGCACCGACACTGACACGACGTTTTCGACACGTTACCGATACGTGACGTCGACACGTTACTTCGAAAATACTAATATTTCGACACGTTCCGACACGTCTTAGTATTAAATAATATTTTTAATATAAAGAGTGTATTTCACATTAACAAAACACAATAAAAAAAAGCATTTGCATAATTAAACTACATCTCCACTAATAATATTTGCCTCCAACTCTGGTTCATCTAAGGAAAGGGCAGCAACATCTAAAGCTCCAATATCATTAAAGGTATCAACTGCATCTCCACTAATGTCCCAATAATGACTTTCTCCTTCATTATATTTCGCATTGTTTCTTGATAAGACTCGAAGGTTGCTATGTATGTAAACTAAGTCAGCTCGTTTGGGATCCATTTTATTCCTCTTCATGGAATGCACAAAAGAGTAAGTACTCCAATTGCGTTCAAAGACAAGATGAAGAAGAGTGTTGTGCAGTGAGTTTCAAAGCTAGCTTTTTAAGCAAAGGTGCACTGCAACCGTGAACTCCCCACCAATCATTGGGATTCATTATATATCGATTTTCAATAGCCTCAAACTCTCTAAAACCTCCCTTCATTTGAGCAAAGTTGACATACTCCAAATTTACTGTAGACCTTTCCTCCATACTAGAAAAATGTCTCCTGAAGAACTTTTTTACTTCTAAATTAATCTCCACATCATCGTCTGGAGAAACTCGATTTGGATCTTCAGCAAGCCATTCATCACTGTAGTATCTACCAAAAAGAAAAAATACTATAAGTGTCAAAATGGTTTCAATTAATAAAATTATTATACCAAGTTACAACTTACAATTATAAAAAACTTACTTGGGATGCAAAGCATGTGCCAAACAATGAAGGGGAGTTGAACTTTTGGTCCAACGATCCACAAGAATTTTATACACCACATCATAAAACGTTGATGACTCACCATTCATCCTCCCTTCTTTCAAGTATATTACATTCTTTACCTTCTCAATCATCGCATCCCACATATCATAAACCAAATGAAGACAAGGTTTATCAGTGTCACAAAACCTGATCATATCATAAATGGGAGCAGTGAAAGCAAGGATGTAATCAATATCTGCCCACAACTCATCATCCAATATCATATCCTTCACTTGTCTTGCCCTTCCTTGATTATCATCTGTGTAAATAGTTCATTTTTCACTAATGACCATGTTTTGGAGGGCACCCTTTAGCAACTTGAATCTCTTTAACATCACAATCATGGAAGCAAATCAAGTATCAGCAACAGAAAGCAACTTCAATGTGGCAAACTCATTAAATATAGACAATCTCATAGAATGAGTCATGATGAAAGTCTTGATTGTTGAAACACGGTCAACAATTTCATATATCCAACTACACTCTCCATAAGTAATCTCATTATTCTCCAAATTTTTGGCTGCACAAATATTCTTCAAAGCCAAGTTCAACGTATGAACAACACATGGAGTCCAACTGATAGTCGAATATTCTCTCTCAATAAGTTGCCCTGCACCCTTACAATTAGCAGCATTATCTGTTATTACTTGAACCACCTTATCCACCCCAACTTCTTGTATTACTTCCTTTAGAAAGTTGAAAATAAAATACTTATCCTTGATTTCACAAGAACAATCAACACTCTTAAAAAACATGGCTGAATCGTCACATATCGCCATGAAATTAATTATTGGCCTCCTTTGGGAATCACTACACCCATCACTAACAATACTCACACCATTTGATCTCCAAAGAGATCGAGCAGGGATTAACAACCTATCAACATGATCCTTCTTCTGCTGCAAAAGCGTAGTTCGCAATAAGTTATACCCAGGGGGTCGATAACCTAATGTCACAACAAAAAACAGTTAAAAACAAGAGAAATAAATAGGGTAACAATAAATTATGAAACATAATATTTCATAACATTAAATACCTCCAATGTTATGACTTGCAGCATAAGTGAATGCTTGTTGAAAGTATGGGTTCTTGGCCAAACTAAATGGCAATCCAGCAGAATAAAACATCCGAGCAATAATATGATTTGGGTTGTTCAAGTTTTCATTTTCAGTGTCCACATTTCGTGAGTTGGACTCTAAGTTTATTAAACTATTGCTTTGATTTGGGTTGGACTCCATTCTATCAATCATATTAAATACAAAATTAAGAAACAAAATTTATTTACAAACAAAACCGAAAAAGAACAGGGAAACAGGGGCTTGAATAGCAAAGAGTTAGACACAACCGAGTGAGACATTGAAACACAATCACACTCCACACTCCACAGACAGATTTCGCACAGACACAAATCACACAATGAGCATAGATTCCACTATTCCAGTCCACAGACATATTTCACAGCCACAAATCACACAATGAGAAGCAAAGAATAGTAGAACACAGACAAAGAGTGAGACACATATATATCGTGCGCAAACCAAAGACTGAGGAAGAAGAAAACTCACTGTCTTTAAGTGTCTTAGAATTTAGATGGTGTCGCCGTCGCATCGACAGTCGCTGCGATTTGGGAGAATGGCAGAAAACAATCACGCACCGAGTTGTTTGATTTTAGGACAGACGGAGGCTGTTCGATTCCAGGAGAGACGGAGGTTGTTTGATTTCACCAGCGTCGCCGTCGATTTCAGTTTCACCGAGTTGGAACTTGAGTTGAGAGATGATTTTGGCTTTATGGAAGATGGTGCTCGACTGCTCGGTCAAATTAGGGCCAAAATTTGGAGCTCAAAATACACCTTCAACTTTTGAAACAATTGCAAAAATGCCATTTGAATTGTTGACTGGCTTAATTTGCGTATCCTAACTCAATTCGCGTGTCGAGTGAAATAGTGTGTCGGATTCGTTCTTTTCTCCAAATTTTTCGTTTCCGTGCATCCTAGCTATACACAAATAGCTCAGTTCATTTAGCTCTTGAATGGTTCGACAAAACATTCTAATTGAGAAGAACATTTTGATTTATTCCAATTTTAGTTACATATTAAGTGGTTTTAAATAATATCTCAAGAGATAGTAATTAGCTATGTTTGTAGGAGCTACTATTAATTGAGAATATTGAACTTAAGTGTTATTTTGAGGTTGTTGTAGAAACTTAAAGAAATTTTAACTCCCATAATTTTTTTTAACAAAGATAACCACTTTCTTCATTACTAAGAGCACTCATCATTTAATTCTTTTTAATCCAAAACATTCTTTATTATTCTCTAAAAATACAAAAAAGAATAGAAATAGTTTTATTAACATGTATTTTAATTTAGAGAAAACCATTTTACAAAATCTCTCATTCTAATCATATTTTTAGCACTTAGTTTAATATAGAGAATTCAAAATAAAAGGCTTCTTGATAAGAAAATGATCTCATGTTATTTGCACTATATTGCATTTTATTTTGTGGTAAAATAAGTTATTTGACCTCAAGACGGCTAAAGTTGCATCAAATCACTTGTCCATTTGAAAATTATAAGGAGAGAATTTCCACTTTTATTTTTTCCTCAGATTATAAATGTTACAAGCATTATTAGATAGCTTTAGTTGCTTTCATATTAAAACCAAACCTTTTGTTTCATCACAATCAATCCTTGTTTGCAAAACTTCAACCTTTGAGACAACAAAGTGTCATTTTTTAAGGAATTATCAAATCAATAATATATAACAATAATAGGATTTGCAAATTCACAAAACTCACTCTATTTTTATATTATTTAGCAATAATTATACCTCAATATTCTCTACATTTCATTTTTATAAAATAGAAATAATCGGCTTGTGTGGATAAAAAATTAGTTAAATACAATTTATTTTTCGAAAACACTCTTATCATGTGGCGGAGGAGTGAGTGAGAGAGACTAACTGATAATTAATAAGGGCAAGAATAAAAAATGATACTAAAAGTTTCAAATATATATTAATGTTTCTTATAAATAGAAACATGTCATCTCCAAAAAAAAAAATCTCTAATTTAGAGGGACAAATTATATTACTCCCTCTGTCCCTATTTATATTTAAGGTCTCATAGTTTTTTTAATAAGCTTGTTCTTTTTTTTATAAGGTCTCATTTGAGTTATCCTGATGAACGAGCTTTTACTTCCCCCGTGCGTTGCACGGATGATAGTATTTCATAGGTTACTCAAACATATTTTACTTTCAAAGTGATATAATTTTCTTGTCTTTAACGAATATTAAAACATCACTATCAATGAATTACTACCGATTAGAAATGAAACCTCAACAATGTTAATCAATGATATCCTCTAATCAATTCAGAGTACATATTATAAATGAAAAGTGGGGCAGATGGATAGATGAGGCTTCCACTAACTTAATGAAAGCCCGTCAACCATGAAGCTTTCATCTATTCCGAATACATTATAGCCCTTCAACCATGAGGCTTTCATTTGAATCATTTTTGCTTTTCTATAGGACGAAAATGAAGACTTGATTGATTCTTTTTGTTAGATAATCTCATTGACTGCAACGTCAGGGAATGCCAAGTCGCCACTAACAATGTGGTGTGATCTTTGCTTTGCCACAATGGCCTTTCCTGTTTTTAATTGGCCCATTAAAATCTTTTCCTTAATAACGCCACTTTCACTGGATTTCATCTATCCATCTGCCCCACTTTTCATTAAATAAATATAAAATTCTTTCAATAACTTTCCCTTTTAATTTAATTTTTCCTTTATCTTTTACATTTATCGCATTCCTGTGCCATTTCCTTTCTTTGCCGTCTGAAGGATAAAGTGTGCTTTTGTCAAAAGACTCATTTTTGTCAAAGAGCACCAGTATTTCGAGTTGGTAATTTCTCTAACTTTACTATCAATAAAAAAATATTCACAAAAGTGGTTCAATTCTAAGTCTTATCCATTTGGTAATTAAAACTTCTGTTCCTTCTATACTTCTTTCTTTTCTTTTCTTTTTTGGTCAAAGCCTCTATACTTCTTTAATGAAAGCTTCTTTCTTCTTGTCTTTTACCATAGGGTCAAATTTAGTAACTGCAAAATTTGATTGTAGCCTTTGTCTCTTTATTTATACTTCGTGCCTTTTCGTGCTTTTTTTTTCCTTCCTCTACCTTATTGTTCTCCTTCTTTCCGCTGATATATGAAATCTGACAAATAAAAAGAAACCATTAAATCTGACAAACAAATCCATCAAATGCAACAGTGTGAAGATCCTTTCAAAGATACTATCCTCCATTTATTACACTTATCATATGTGGTTTTTTTTAGGGTTAAGGAGCAATTTTACACACGAGCTTTACCCCCAGGAGCGCCCAGCACCACGTGCTTTTTTCTGGAGCAAAAGTACATATGTGGTTACGTTTTGGGAGCACCCAGCACCACGGCAGTTAGTTGACCGTTAGTAAACCGTTAAGTTGGATGGAAATGAACAGTAACTCGGGTGAAATTACACTTTTACCCTTAGTTTTAAATAAAAATTACCCTTTTGCCCTAAGTTTTTTTTTAAAAAAAAAACTAAAAATACCCCCTACCCCGGTGGGCCCCACCGCCGGCGGCCGACGGTGGTGGCCGGCGGCGGTGCGGTGGCCGGTGGTGGTCGACGGCCGGCGGTGGTGGTGGCCGGCCGCCGGCGGTAGGGTGGCCGATGGTGGGGCCCACGGGGGAGGGGGTATTTTAGTTTTTTTTTATTTAAAACTAAGGGCAAAAATGTAATTTTCATTTAAAACTAAGGGTAAAAGGGTAATTTTCATTTAAAACTAAGGGGTAAAATGGTAATTTTCATTTAAAACTAAGGGACAAAATGGTAATTTTCATTTAAAACTATGGGGCAAAATGATAATTTTATTTTTTTCATACCATCAGCGTCCACGTCAGCATCCACGTCAGCGTGTCAGTCCAAATAAGCGCTACGTCAGCGTTCCATCCAACTTAACGGTTGACTAACGGTCAACTAACTGTCGTGGTGCTGGGCGCTCCCAAAACGTAACCACGTGTGTACTTTTGCTCCAGAAAAAAGCACGTGGTGCTGGGCGCTCCTGGGGGTAAAGCTCGTGTGTAAAATTTCTCCTTAACCCTTTTTTTTAACTGAACTAAATAGTCCCCTCACATTGGGTTTAGAGTAGTTTGGACCCATGATTCTTACCTTTGACTTGAGGTTGAGCCACAAGTGAAGTCTAGCTCATTGACCGAGTGTACCACAAGTTCAGAGTTTGGAGATTCCAACTCAAATATAACCTGTTGACCAAAAAAAAAAAGTCAAGTATAACATGTGCATCAATTTACTCCAAAAAAAAAAACAAGATTTCAAGCTGAATAAAAGAAGACAGATGAATTTCCATAAAATACTCTAATTTGTAAAATAATTCTGATGGAATATCTCTATATTGAAGACAAATAATAGCTCCTACTTAGCCATACCAGGGTATTATCCCCTTCCTTAAGGAGTGGAGCTGGAACGTAGAGGTTGCGCTGAGGTCCTTTCGACTATTACCAAAAAAAAAAAAACTATATATATACATACTTCAAGAGGAAAGCAGTCATAAATATAAAAAACAAACTATATATAGCCATGCAATCTAATCACAAACAAAATACAACCAAAGAGACAAAAGAGAAGTTATATTTACCGGCCAATATCTCCCTAAATTAAATTCATTAACAAATGCAATGCCTTTGCCCCATTTGTCAAATGATATGAATGTATCCTTGATAGCGGGTGCCTGTGCAGTATTCTCTGCCAAAAGAATAACCTTGGTTACAGATTTGGATATTACAACCGTAGGAAGTGATACTTGAGTTCAATATTGGGAAACATGAATACCTTGGTCCTCACCAGTCGACATTCTACTGAATATAGAAAAAGCAAACTGTGTAATAGGATTGAGAGTTGGAAATTCATTCAGGCTGTGAAAAGGAATAGGGAGCTTTTTCCAACCATGTAACGTTTCCTCATCAAGATAAACAGAAGACAGAATGCCCTGTATAGAAGTTTGAGAATTGGTTCATTACAGAAAAAAATATTCCTAGAACAGTCAAAGTTTTAAATGCAATATCTTCAGATAACATTTACATTTCTATCAAAGATGAAATCACCATAATTTAGATAATTTAGATGAGGCCAAAATCTGCAACTTAACTGCAGATGCAGAGAATTAATGTTAAGGATTAAATACTTTATTGAAAAAAAACATTATCAGATAATAATATAGATCATAAAAAGGAGTGATAAGGCACAACCAATAAAAATTGAACCTTGATGTGATAAAACATGCACCAAATAATTAATCTCATCGAAAAGTATAATGTAAAGGAGGAGGAGAATTGATATTTTTTTTCTATGCATAAACCTTTTAGAGTGCACATATTGCCTCCAAGGTTAAAAGCTCAAGTTCAGAAAATCAAATAAATTCAATTTATCCAACATGAATGAGTACCAATAAACCAAGTGCTTATATAAAAAACTAATTAAGAAAAATGGCAAAGCAAGTTAATGAAGATGCAATAGAGAATGCTAAATCTCTTCAATTCATTGAATGTTGATCGCACCCCTTTATAATCACATGAATCGAGGATGACACGCAGCTATAAAACAAAACCATCAATTCATAAATTCGTTTCTGAGATGCAAAGGTCATTAAAAAAATGTCTTCTTCTCGTTGTTGTACTGCTATTAATATCAGAACCGCTTCTTCATTCGGAACCATCTTTTTAGGTAGTGAGTGTTTATGGAATGTAAATGAACGAAATGATGCTCACATATCCAGAAAAATAGAAAGAGGCCGAAAATCCAGAGAAATCAAAATATCAAGAAAAATAGAATTCCAGAGAAATCAATGCTATATGATGCTCACACTTTAGGGTGCTTCTTCCTCGTGCTACTACAACATGCTTCAAAGCCAGATTGAAAAAATCAACCTCACCGAAATTTGCGAGAAGACAGAGCCCTAGGGTTCGAACCGTCTTCAATACTTGCCAAGAGCGGATAACGATGGGCCGCGTCCGACGACGATCTTCCTCTAAGTGAGGAAATGCTAGCTCGCTTCACACACCTTCAGGATGCTTCTTCACCATTGCTCTCCACACTGCCGATTCACTTTTATTTTAACAATTTATTTTAATGGAATTCTGTAATTAAAAAGGAAAAAGCATGTAATATTTCATCCATTAATGTTATACTTTGAAATTGGAAAAACAATGTATTTTGGGTCTTGAGTTGAGCCTTGGCAAGAAGGGAAATGTCCGAGCAAAAAAAAGGAAAGAAGGAAATGGAATTCTGTAATGAAAAAGGAAAAAGCATTTTATATTTCATCCATTAATATTATAGTTTGAAAAAGCGAAAAGAAATGTATTTTGGGTCTTGAGTTGAGCCTTGGCAAGAAGGGAAATGTCCGAGCAAAAAAAAGGAAATAAGGGAAATGAAATTCTGTAATTAAAAATGAAAAAGCATGTAATATTTCATCCATTAATGTTATACTTTGAAAAAGGAAAAAACAATGTATTTTGAGTCTTGAGTTGAGCCTTGTCAAGAAGGGAAATTCCCGTGCAAAAAAAAAGGAAATAAGGGAAATGGAATTCTGTAATTAAAAATGAAAAAGCATGTAATATTTCATCCATTAATGTTATACTTTGAAAAAGGAAAAAACAATGTATTTTGGGTCTTAAGTTAAGCCTTGTCAAGAAGGGAAATTCCCGTGCAAAAAAAAGGAAATAAGGGAAATGAAATTTTGTAATTAAAAATGAAAAAGCATGTAATATAACATAGTGAGCCGATGCAAAGCCAGAGTGAATTTTGGATGGCTTATGAATAATGTTTTGAGTCTTGAGCCATTGCTAAGCCATTTTTGCGTACCCTGAAGGGATGTGTTATTATATATATATTGATATTGATATATTGATACCAAATGCATATTTACCTATTTTATCCTTAATTAATTTCATACATTACATTAATTAAAATGTTAATTTATTTCCCTTATTATCTCACATCATTTCCCTCCCATACATTATCCTTTATCATTTTATCTCACACAATCTTTCTCTTATTCATTTATAAATAAGAGCATTTGTGTGTGTGTGTATAACTCACAATTTGGTTAAAAGGACACTTATATATATGTGTGTGTATAACTCACAATTTAGTTAAAAGGACACTTATATATATGTGTGTGTCAACATTTTCTTAATTTATCCCTACTGATACCCCCTCAATAATAATAAAATAGGTGAGAGAATGAGAGAATTAAGAAATTAAAGATGACTATAATGTTTTAAAAAATATATATTATATTAACTAATTTAACCAGTTTTTCTAATTTAATCAATTTAGATAAATATTTTTATATTAAAGATATGGGAAGTGGTACCTAAAGGTTTGGTAATACACTTTATAATATTGGTGAGTACAAAAGTTGACAATTCAAAAAAAGAACCAAAGTGCGCTAAACAGGGGTTAAGTATTGTTCTAGACTAGGGACTAATTGATTTTTAACACTTCATATTTTAAATATGGCTTCAAATAAAGTTAGGTTGAGTAGACTAAATCATATTTTATACTCCCTCTGGTCCTAATTATAAGAGCTATTTACCAGAATTTGGAGGGATTAAGGAGAGAAGTTAAATAAGTTAATAATATCTATTTTCCTAAAATACCCTTACCTGAAATTTAAAATAACATTAAAGAAATGCTTATTGAATTGTTAACCCTGCACTTGTCCGCGACTTCTCAATAATAAGAATAAACTTAATCACGTGCTATATGAACTAGTGCTTCTATTAGAAAGTCCTCATACTCTCAATGAATTTGAGTTTCCTCGGTACTACTGAGGAAGAAAGTTTACGAACAGGTAATGAAACCAATGAGAGGATGATTATTATGGAAAATAAATAATTATTCTTTGTATGAGTACATCTTATGAACATATTTTCAATCAAATTAAATGGAGTACCAAATAAACTAGTATTCTTTTCTCTGGATTAAACTCGATCATAATATGAAAGGGCATTAAGGTCATGATATAATGATCAAATTAAATTATGAAGTGAAACTGTAAAGTTGCTTTTTCAGTGCATGTCTAGGAACTAATTATTTATTTGCTTATGGACAACAGTTGCTAAACATTATTGTCATTCACATTTAAATCAAATTATCTTAACAAGTTAAAATCTCAGGCTTAAATAACTTATTGAGAAAACCCAAATAAATTAGGGAAAATACTATGAAATTCAAAAAATGAATGTAATCATAAAAAAATCATACAAGTTAACAACATAGACCTATTATATTTTTCATATCAAAACTTATCATAAAACTAAGAGGGCTAGGGGTGGCCCCCGTCCCCTAAAATTATAGAATTGGACCCAAAAGTTGATGAAATTATATTTGAGTCTTATAAAAGTTTCAATACTTTCAATTTAGTTCCTACTAAAATGAAAATATTGAAATATTTATGAGTTTAAAATGTAATTTCCTAAATGTTTGGGTCCGATTCTGTAATTTTAACACCTAATTTCAAATGCTGACTCCACTGTGTCCTATTTTATAATTTTCGCCCCCCTAATTTCAGATCTTGGGTCCGCCACGGCATAAAACATTGCTTACTTATCCTAGGATTTTTTTGGTTATTACATTCCTTCATTTGGACCTCATGTTGATTTTTTTAAATAAATTACCTCAAAAATTGTATTTTTAATAAATAAGTTTTTCCCCACGTGAATAACAAACGACTTCAAGTGTCAACTTTGTAACACAAAGAAATTATAAAAAATTAATCATAAAAAGTACAAATATCAATATGTTAGGAAAAATATTACATTTAGAATACTATATTCTATTGAACTATAGTATGTAATGCACTCAAAAAAAAAAAAAAAATCAACCATAATAGAGGGGTTTGGTTTGATTTCATCTTATATTTTTAATCGTTATGAGTTAATTTCATGAAGTTTATAAAACGAGTAATTGTAATTTGTAAAAACTTTTGTATTGTATATAAGATTAACTTTAAGTTTGAGAAATATTAAATTAAGTTTTATTTTTACACCATTATTCATATTCTTTGGCCCCTCACAACCAACCCACCACCATTAATGCTTCAATAATTTAATGATTGTCACTTTTGATAAAGTAAACATAAAATGATAAAATAAAAGAATATACATATGAGTGCCCGTGCTTCCTATATATATAAAATTTTATAGAGTATTGATATTTTTCATATATAAAAACATTAAAGATTTTTTTGGCCAATAAATTTATTAAACATGGACCTTTTTACCAATTTTCCCTAAAATTAAAGTGTTCACACACTGTATCAGTAATAAAAATAAGTTGCACATAAAATTAAATTTTTATTTCATGTATTTTAAAATACTAAATTATCAAAATATTTCTTAAATTGTATTAAAATTACACAGGCATTTTTATTTTTGAAGCATGTATATGGGTATATTTTTAAAATTAAAATAATTGGAAACATCTTATTATGATTTTAAATTTTTTTATAAATGGACAAATTTAGTGTGTTATCCTATATTTTAGAGGAATTTAAAGTAGATTTTAAAAATAAATGTTGTCCCAATTTTAACACCATTTCGATTGTGGTGAACTGGTGATCGGTGAATACAAGGAGGAGTGAGGACACTGAGGAGATAATATGCTAATGAGTTTGATTTTAAAAATATGGATGAATAGAGTAATAAAATTATAATAAAAAAATTATGTGAGATTAAAAAGAAAGAAAGAAATTACAAAATATACATATCTTTAATTATGTTATAGCTATGTTCTTAAGGAGGGCAATTAGTGTGTGGATTGGTTGACCAATTTTGCTTTGACGCAAGTGGATTATCCAGATGAAACCCATTTTTCTGATCCCGTACTAGTCTCTATTGTTTCCTGGTTGCTATCTAGCGAGAGTACATCATGATAGGAGAGGCTTGAGACTTTAACTCTTTAGTTTCTTTCCTTTGCTTAATTTCTTATTGTTTATCTTTCCTTGTATCAAAAAGTTATATAATTTAAATTAACCTAAATTCTTGTAACATAATTTTTATTTAAAAATGTATAATTTTAAATTTTTAAAAAGTATAAATTAATATGAATATATTATATAAAATATATAACAAAGTAACTTACTTTTTATATATTATTATATGAAACATATACAAATTATGACACTATTTGCTTTTAAAAAAACCTAATAGAAAGTATCGTTATTTTTTGTGGTGCATGATTTTTCTATTTTTGTTTTTTCAATAAAGTACGGCGCCATGAAGTGTTTGATTCATTAGAAAAAGAAAAGGATGGTTGACAACAGAAAAGTAGGAATGGTCAATAATTGCGGATACGTGGAAGAATCGTATTGGTGACGGCAGCACATGAAAAAGAGAGGCAACAATCAGGTGCTTCACTCAACACTGTTTCACGGAGGCTTTTGCTTAGGCGGCGTGTTTTGTGGGGTCCCTTTCGGTTCGTTTACCCTTACCGGTATTACCGGTAAGAGCTTACACGCTTACAAAAGGACACTATATAAGTCTTTGTCTTACTGTCATCAGGCAACAATCAGGTGCGTCACTCAACATTGTTTCACGGAGGCTTTTGCCTGGGCGGCGTGTTTTGTGGGGTCCCTTTCGGTTCATTTACCCTTACCGGTATTACTGGTTCTTATCGGTAAGAGTTTACTATTAATCCTATTTGTAGATTTTTTTTATCAAAAAAAAAAAAAAATGGTCATATTTATAAATTTAGTTTCAAGATAATAATTGAGATTATAATAATTTTTCTCATATGAATTGTACTAATAAAAATAGAAAGAGAATAAAGAGTTGAAAAATACCTCTTTATAAATGAAAGCAAAATTAAAAATTTACCTCATAATCATTAAGTTAGCCAATTATAATAATAAGTGTTACTAATTAATTATATTAATTATTTCTAATCAATTAAGGGTTACTAATTAATTATGTTTTAATTATGTAATTGTTAATTTAAATTTATTATTCTTAATTGTATTTTAATACTCCCTCCGGTCCTAATTATAAGAGCAAATTTTGGAGTTGGTTTTGGTCCTAATTATAAGAGCAATTTTTAACTTTTGTCAATTTTTTCCTATAATACCCCTATTTGTACTTATTATTAGGAGCATTTATATATATGTGTGTGTACATATATATGTATGTGTGTTTATGTGTCAATATATATGGGTGTAGATATATGTGTGTGTGTGTGAACACACACATATATAAACATATATATATATATATATATATGTGTGTGTGTGTGTGTGTCTATATATATATATGTATGTGTGTGTGTGTGTGTGTCTATATATATATGTATGTGTGTGTGTGTCTATGTATAGATCTATATGTATACACACATATATGTTTATATAGCAAGACCATTATTTCAATTAGAAAGCGTGTGGAAAGGAAATTAAATCTATATGTATACACATGACTATATAAAAAGCAACTAATATACATATATACTAAACTAATATGTCATGGTCTCATGGATGTCTTAACGTAAGGCAAATTAGAAACATCTATAATTAGGGCAACTTGTGTCATTTTAAATTTATATAACGACATTTTAGGAAAATGAATAAAATTAACTAATTTAACTCCCCTCCTTAATTCCCCCAAAATCGATTAAATTGCTCCTATAATTAGGACCGGAGGGAGTATAACTCATTTTTTTAACTTTCAATTAAATTCACAAATTAAAATCCAAAAAAAAAAAACTTATAAGGATTTGATTAAAAATTCTGTAAAGTAATTAGGACCTAAAAAAAGGAAGAAAAAAAACTACAAAGACTTAATTAAAAACAGGTGAAAGCATAAGGACCTGATAGATATAAAAACAAGTATAGGGACTTGATTAAAAATTGGTTGAAACTATAAGGATCTACAGATTAATTATCCCATTATATATATATATATATATACAAAAAAAAAATCAAGTTAACTTTCGCTGAGGTTTGCCGATATATATTTTAATTATACTCCATATTTTTAAGTATATTATACTCCTTGTTTCAAATAAATAAAACAGTTTTATACTCCTTGTTTCAAATAAATAAAACAGTTTTTGCAATGAAAATAACGATACAAAGAGTCCCTAAACATTTTGTTTTTCACGTATTTTTCTTTTAAAAAAAAAAATACACTACACAAATTATATAAGGGAGATTTCCAAATAAATACATTTTGAAATTATAAAACCCCCAAAAGTCTGTTGAATTTGTAAAAAGACTGAGAGGTACCAAGGACCTATGAGGAATATGCAAATTCGTATGAAATTACCCTTTTACCCTAGTTTTAAATAAATCAAAAAAAATAAAAAAACCCCAACCCCCCACTACCACCACCACCGGCGGCCGGCCGCAGGTGACCATCGCCGCCTCCGGTGGTGGTGGTGGTGGCCGGCCGGCCGCCGGCGGTGGTGGTGGTGGAGGGTTGGGGTTTTTTTTTTTAAAACTAAAGGTAAAAGGGTAATTTCATACGAATTTGCATATCCCTCATAGGTCCTTGGTACCTCTCAGTCTTTTTACAAATTCAACAGACTTCTGGAGGTTTTACAATTTCAAAAGGTATTTATTTAGAATTCTCCCATTATATAATACTTAAAAATGACTTAAATAGGATTAGATAGAAGATACGAGTAATTTAAAAGAAAAGGCAACCATAATACTCCAAAAGAAAAACAGAGGAAAAGGCACCATACAACCATGTATTTCAAAAGACAAGTCTCACTTTAGTTTAATTTTGTCTCCAAGAAGGGAAATATTTTGCATGATATATATGTGTACTTTCAAGTTTAATGTTATAATTAAGATCTTTAAAATAGTTTTATGTTATAAAAATATCGGTAAACATGTCTAATGTTTAATACTGTGTTAGTTTTCTTATAATTGGATTTAATGTTTCACTTAACTGCTAATTTGGATTAGTAATAGCCAAATCTTGTAAACTAACGGCTAGTTGCTCTAAAAAACTATAAATATTAAATAGAGGCATCATTTGAGGTAATAAACTATGAAACTCTGATTCTTTAACTATTATAGGCCATCGGAATCATTGTATTTTTTTTTTTTTTTTTTGCTCAAGATCGGAATCATTGTACATACACACAGTGACGGAGCTTTTAAGGGACTAGTGGGGGCCATGGACCCAAAAAAAACAATTTGTTTGGAATTTTTTTGTTAAAAAAATTTAATATAATGTAAAATTAAATTTTGGCCCCCTCAATTCCCCCCTCTTTTTATATCTCTGGGACTTATAATTCAATTTGTGTTTCATGTGAGGTCTTGTATGATTTATTTTAATCTTGTCATTTTTTTCTATATTTTATTCTAATTACCTGAAATTTTTAGCTTATCAGTGAAATTTACTTTTGTGGTGTATTCTTTAGTATGTTTTTACCCATTTTACACTACATCTATGGATGAAGTTAATTGATTTTTCATTCTAAACCTCAGCCTCTTGCCTTTTAATGTTATGGTGTTCAATTACATGAAGTTTATGGTTGAACCAAAGATTCACAATCACAGAGATTAAAGCCTCTTGGCTTCTAATGTTTGTGGTGTATTTTTTTATATTCTTTTCTTTTCTTGTTTATATTCTTTTGTTTTATAATGCATATAAAACTTTCCTTAAAAAAAATTTCGGGGGTGCTGCCCTTGAACCCCCGAATCCCTTTACCACTATTTGGCCCCCAAATTTTTGTCCCAAGCTCCGCCCCTACATACACAAAACCTTGTGAGATTTCTTATTTCTGTCAATAGGTGATCATATCTCTTTGTATATTAAGAGTTACTCAAGATTAGTGAGAATCTTGAGGGAAAAGGTGTATTCAAGATCTAAAGGAAATGGGATTCTTGATTAGCGGTAGTAACTTTTTTTTTTAATTTGACTTTTCAAATGTAAAATTGGATAAAATTAAAATTAGATTATGTAATATGATGTATGTTTGGATTGAATTTTGAAAAAACCAGTTTGATAAACTGAAGCTTGTTTGCATGGTTAATGCAAAAGTAAGTTTATATGTAAAATTAACGAAAATGATATGAATTTAATAAAAATTAATATATTGTTGGAAAAAATTTTAAAATACTAGATTACTTAAATTTTAAGGAAAATTGGAGAAAAGTACCCCTTTAAAAATTTAATTAGTAAGAATGACCTCAATCACAATATTATCATTCTTTGTATATATAAATTTATTTGGTTACGTACGCCAATTAAATTTCTAATGAAGGGGCTTTTCCCAATTTCCATTAAATTTTATTATTTATTTTTATCTTTAGATACTCTTATAAAAAAAGATTAAAATTGCAAAACAATAATTATTAACATTTAAATGGACTTATATTTAGGACTAAAATTTTTATCTACAAGTAAATTTATAATAAAGACGATAATACTTTCTTCATGATCAGCGGAGGGAGGAGGTGCTAGGGGTGGCTCCCGCCCCCTAAAATTACAGAATTCAGCCCAAATTTTTTAAAAATTATATTTCAGTCTTATAAAAGTTTTAATATTTTCACTTTAGTCCTTGTTATTTGTTTTGTGAAGAGACTAAAATGAAAATATTGAAATATTTGTGGGGCTGAAATGAAATTTTATGAATACTTGGTCCTATTCTGTAAAATTCACCCCCCTAATTATAATTTCTGACTCTGTCCCTGTTCATGATGATGCATTTTCATTTTTTCCCCCTCTCTTCATGATAGATATTTCTTTTCTCTCGGGTTAAAAGCCAAAAATAAGAAATTTTAGTTATGGCTTAAAAAAGAGTTTTCTTCAAAAGCCCACTTATCCCAATGATAATCCGAACACTGCCAAATGAATCAATCCTACTTTTTCCCCTCTGATCGTATATTTGGAAAGGTCAAATGCCATCCCAAACACAAACCAAGTTGGTCCAAATTTAGGGACTAAATGAAAGTTTGGGTGGCAAAGCTGAATCAGTATAAACATAGGTTAAGGATCAAAACGAACTATTGGGTTAGGACCACCCAATACAGCAAACTATTTTTTGGACCAAAAATACCAACAAACATTTTAAAGAGGAGCGCTCAGCACAACGCCATTAACACCGTTAACAAAAAGTTTACCTCTGTTATCTAAGGTGCAGATTAGCCAACGAACTCTTATTCCAGGAGCGCCCAGCACAAAATTCTAAATTTTACTAAATTAAATAATTTTTTCTCAATTGTCATTATTCAAAACTACTTGTATAGATATCTATGGACAAAAATTATTCATTATTTAATTTTTCAAAATTATAATTTGCTAAAATAAACAAAAGTTTTAATTAAAAATATAATTATATGATTTAAATAAAACTCAAGGTGTTTTATATTCTTTTCTTTCGATTTTGCCGTTAACTTAATATCATTATATTCAAGATAGATAATGTATCGTTGGGAATAAGTTATACAAAGAATTGACACAATTGAGCTTTAAGAACTACTAACCTAAATTTCTTGCTATAATTTAAAGAGGGAAACAAATTATACTTATAAATTTAGATTAATAAGACTTATATTTAGAAATAAAATAAAAATAAAAATCATGATAGAGTAAAAATACATACATAAATTTATTCTAATTTATTTGATTAATAAGTTCAATTTTACATATTTTACTCTAATTCTCTCATATCATTTATCATACATTCTTTTTCTCATAAATATTATTATTTTATTTTAGAAGAAATTTATGTGAGTTTTATTATAAAAATAAATCATATAATTTTTTGTTTAACATATATAATAAATTATAAAACACCTTGAGTTTTATTTAAATCATATAATTATATTTTTAATTAAAAATTTTGTTTATTTTAGCAAATTATAATTTTGACAAAATTAAAGAATGAATAATTTTTGTCCATAGATATCTATACAAGTAGTTTTGAATAATGACAATTGAGAAAAATTATTTAATTTAGTAAAATTTAGAATTTTGTCTTTGGCGGTCTGGAATAAGAGTTCGTTGGCCAATCTGCACCTTAGATAACGGAGGTAAACTTTTTGTTAACGGTGTTAATGGCGTTGTGCTGAGCGCTCCTCTTTAAAATGTTTGTTGGTATTTTTGGTCCAAAAAATAGTTTGTTGTGCTGGGTGGTCCTGACCAATAGTTCGTTGGTATTTTTGGTCCTTAACCCTATAAACATTGTGTTTAAACTCTTGTACTCCCATATTTTTTCAATATTCAGTTAGCATATGTTTTATACTCTTTTTTCATTAGCTTCTCATGTTCTATCGTTAGTTTGTCGATTTTGCCAAAAAAATTTTAAGCATCAAATTTACCCCTTTTAAGTTGCCAGCCATCAATCTTTCAAATTTCATGTTTAAGCTAATATTCTTACTTATAAAAATCAGCTTTTAGTCAGCGAGATGATGGCCATCGTTGATAATACTTCTCCAATCCTAATTATAGGATATAGTTTATAATGTAAATTACCCTATAAATTATATATTATATTTTGAACCGGAGGTAATACTTGATACCATCTTTATCTAAACGTCCTCATTTTTGTCCCCATTATACTTAGTTCACAAAACCATGACCTACGTACAACTAATGAGAATTAGACACTTGTTTTCATCCTTGATATAAAAATTAATATTATAATCAGTGGTCCATCCAATCTCCCTCCTTATCTCATTTTCAACTCACTTTAGATCAAGATCACCTCCACGTGACAATTGGATTACTTTGCTTTATCACAATTTTTTTTTTTTCCAACAAAGGCATATGTCTCCATCACTAAATAGGTAAACGCCCAAACATATCATAATTAGGGTTGTCCAAAAAACCCGAGGTCCGGTTGGTCTGGCCCGGTCCGGTCTGGTCCGACCCGACCTGGTCTAAGGCAAGCAAAAAGAATGGTCTGAGACAATTTGACCGGACCGGACCAAATTGCTCGGGTTGGACTGGACTTCGGTCCAGGGGCTTAGACCCCCTGGACCGGTCCGGTCTGACCCGAGATCCTTTTTTGTTGTTGTTGTTGTTGTAAATTACCACTATATTAAGCCACTTACTGGAGTCTGGACATCTTAATGTGCTTTTTAATTTATAGGAATCACTTTTCACTATGTCACTTTTTATTATTTTAGGAAGTTAGGTGAAATAAGAGCTAAAATATTGCATCCCAAGAAAGCAAAAAAAAAAAAACTGAAAAAATTAGAAAAAAAAAAAACTGGACTGCCTGGACTGGTCCAAGCAGTCCAGCTGGTCCGGTCCGGTCCAGCCTGAGCTCGGGCTGGTACCAAACTTGACCAGACCTTGGGCTGATTTTTTCAGCCCGATGTCATATCGGGCTAGACCTCAGGTTGACCTCCAACCCGGTCTGGCCTGGTCCTTGGACAACCCTATCAATAATATAATTATATATTAACCAAAATTACTTGGTTAAGGTAACTAGGCATCTAATCTTTTAAGGGCTGTTTGATATGAGAGGAGAGGAGGGAAAATGAGCGGAAAGAAAATTTTTATGAGTGGAATTTAAAAAAAAAATTAGAGAAGTGCGGTTAAGATTTTTTAGTTAATTTTCTTTCTATTTTATCTTACATATTTCCTTTATTAAAATTTTATAACTCTATTTCTCCAATTGTTTTACATTCAACTCAATTTTTCCCTCCCCTCCCGTTCAATTCTCTTATAATAAACAAGCGCTTAAATCCTAATTCAAGTTTTATGAATAAAATAAAAGTATATGTATTGACTAAACTTGAATAGCATTTGGCAATCCATTTCAAGAAGGAATAATTAATTTATAATTTTAAAATTTAAGTAGTATTTTCTTGTCTTTTCCCCAACATATATTGGTTTTTTTATAATAAAAATAACATATATTGTGAAGAGATTTGTGCTTATATAACCGGTTTGGTTTTTAAATTAGTCAAAACCTAAATCCTAGATGATGTTAAAAAACATATCCAATTTGTTTTTTTAATTGAATACCCAAAAGATATTAGAAATATAGAAAATTCATGATTAAATAAATTTCTAAGAATATGTATGACTCATTTTAAATTTTGTGTAAAGCATGTAACTTATAATCTAATCTTTTTTTTTTTAATGAATGATAAGGATCTAGATTGTATTAACTTGCTATGATGAATCATAACAATGGGAAAGAAAGCAGCACCCAAAAAGTTGAGCATCAAAAGCAGAAAGCAGAGAAGAAGAACAAGAAGATGAAGAAAAGAAGGCCAATCACAGTCAGCATTCCAAAGTCCAAACTCCCTAGTCACCAGCCATAACAGGACAACACATAATAATTTCATAACTTCAACTTTCAAAAGAGAGAAGGCAACAAAGGAGGAAAATGAATGGCAAGTACCAAACAAAGAGAATATTATAAATACCCATCATCATCATTATCATCATATTCACCACCATTCTTATTCTTTAATTTGACACTACAATATCAACCCCTTTTCTACAAACCACTATGTACATTTAGCATCAAATACCTTTCTACATATATATGAATGCTATTTCTTATACCAACACCAAGTACACCAACATCTATATACTACATGCTTTTATTTCCTATTTTCACATATATGTAATTTTTTTCCCCTCAGATTCTTTTCCTTTTCCTTCCTATTGTTGTTCTATACAACATAAGAGGAGCAGTTTCCAACACCGGCCTCAGCGAACACGGCTCAGGTGTTGTAAAATCTTCTGTATCTGCTGTTTTGTGGTATATATATATATATATTGGTTTGTAAGTGATTGAGAAAACCACTATAGGATCAGTATTGTAATATGAGTCCTGCCCCAAATGGAGCCCTGTGAGGAATTCCCTTCCTTCTCTTGGCAGTTCGGTAGTTCATCGCCGTTGGCGGTGGAGTTGATGGAGTGAAGCTTTGGATTCTGCTCCTGGCGCTTCCATAGCTATACCCATTCATTGATCCTTCACCATCAGAACCCTCTTGCTCTGCTAACATTTTCTTCTTCCGGAACTTCTTGGATGTTCCAACAACCTAAGAAAAGAAAACATCAATCAGCAGCTATAGATCAAATTAATCTAACCATGTATTCGCTTACTTGTAACCATAATCCTTTTTCTGTACAAATGAGACCATAAAAACATGTAAAAGAACATAAGGTAATATAAGTAAACTTAGAACACATTTTCAGTGAAACCAACATCAGACTTGTATAAATATCTCTTCACAAATGACTAAAACTACCTTAGTGAGACCAAGTCAACCTAAGGATTTCCCTTCCCACAATCTTCCTAAAAAGAATCAATTCACTGTAAATTGCTTTAAGCAATTTATTCCAAAGATGAAAATTGAAACCCCATGTTGAAACTAACAATGAAGAGAATGGATTTTCAGAGAAGAGCAAGCAGCTAATCCATATGCATCATCAATATTTAATATGAGATGGCTAAACCAATGAACATGAGCTGAAAGATCAGAGCCATATTGACCAAAAACATGATATTTAGGTGAAAATGAAGTAAAATAGCAAAACAGAAATATAAAAGGGATGGGGTTTGATTAGATAATACCTTGCATCCAAGAGAGCAGAAGTTGAAGGAATCAAGGAGGCTGCGTTCACAGACCTGACAGGTATTGGTGACACCCTTGCCAGGCCTAGGCTGAGGCCTTTCATTCAAGAACACAATCTTGGCACTGTTTATAATGTAAGTCTGGACCCCTGTTATGTCCAGAACTTTCTGAATCTCAGATACTCTAATCACATCATGGTATGAAGACCTCCTTATCTTTCAAAAATTTACAACAAAAACATAATTCATCAGAAAAATAGAGTATATATAGATATGCAAATAATCAATGTAAAACTAAATTGGGTGGTGAAGGATGATCAGTAATTCAAAGAGAAGAGGATTCAAGAAGCAAGACTGAAACTGGCAATTCATTTGTTGACTTTGAAGATTAAAAAATTCAGCAATGAAATTGGGGGTTTGAAACAGTCAAAAGGGATTGGATCCTAAACAATGAAGGAATGCCAATACAGAGAACAAAAACGCAACAATTTTGAACCTGAGACTTCAATTTCTGGAAGTTCTGGAAGAATTGGATCGAAATTCAATGATCGACCCTTTAAAAAGGGGAAGGAATTTTGACCTAATTTTATACCTGAATAGCTCTGTGGTCTTTGTGAGAAGCCAAGCAAGCAGAGCAGAGGGCTCCATTCATACAGTCCAAGCAATACATATTGCATTCACTCTTGTGCGAATCGGAGTGGACTTTGCATTGAACGAAGAAGCTAGTTTGAAGAAGCGGCTTCAACCATGGAGGCCACTTGTTGTTCTCTTCCTCCCCATTATTCAATCCATCATCATCTTCCTCGTTGACCCCTTTAGTTGCAGCAGCAGAACCACCCTAATTTATCCAGAAACACACAAAAAGAGCAAAAAGGCAAAATCAAATTCAAACCCATTAGAGACAGTGAAGAAGCAAGAAGAATGAGAGAGAAGAAAAGTGAAATTGAAACTGAAACTGAAACTGAAAATGGGGTGTGATTGTAGATGGCAGAAGCAGAACAAACCATGATTAGCGTGGTGGGGTTTGTGGGATTGATTTCTGGGATGGTGGGATGCTGCTGATTAATCATGAGAAGAAGAAAGGCTTCAACTTTTTGGCTCAGAGAAAATGGGTTTGTAGAGAGAGAATGAAAGAAAGAAAGAGAGAGAAGGAGGAAATTGAAAAGGAGAGGGGTAAGGATGGTTTTGTAGTGGTTGGTGGCGGATGAAGAGAAGGAAAGAAGAGAGGGAGCCGTGGAAGGGCGTTGTTTGCTTATCTTTCTTTTCTCCTTTGTGTTGCGAAGTCCACAAAACCGAACCTCACGCCCAAACCCAAGCCATCACACGTAGATGCGTTTGTTTCAAGGAACTCCTTTTTTTTTTTTTTTTAATTTACTTTTTTGTTTGATGATAATAATCAAAACAATAATATGGAATGTTCCTCTTATTTTCTTACCATATATGTTTGTCTTTTCTTTCTTTCTTTTTCCGAATTTTGAATTATATATTTTTTAGAAAGAAAAGTCTTATTTGTTATTCATTTATTTTTGATTATACACTAAATAAATATATTTCTAAGCTTTTGCAAATGTCGTATTGTCAAAATTAGATTTAATATAATAATTAAACTTTTTATATTGAATAATAAACCAAATTTTTGGTCTTATAAATTGACTTAATCTTTAAATCTAATATGACAAAACTTATTTAAAACTTCATTTAATTTTATACAAAACGGAGTGGTGAACACAAGTCATAACTTAAGATAAACACGAAGTTCGTTGATCAACACGTAGTACTCATCCTTTTATAGATCTTTTTAAGTTAGGATGAATATTTATATACTTAATTTTTTATAAAATAAATCTCTTTCCACATTTTGGGTACTTTTACCTTAAAGTCATACTAACTTAATATTTGGTTATCATGTATCATCAATCCTATTGCATGCCAAATGTCACTTCTTTCTTCTTCTTTTTCTCCCAGTTATCTTTTTTAACCATCAATTTCGACAATTTTTTTTTTAATTTATCAAATCTATATTGTAAATTACTCTCAACATATTTTACTAGAAATAATAAAAACACTAAACTCATTAATCTCGTTTAATGATTTATTAACTTTTCAACTTTGTCTCTATTAAATATTAATAATTTAAAAAATGAATCATATATATCAGACACTTTATAAGAGGTAATGCTAAAAAATTAATGACAAGTCTTATATAATTAGGACCAACAATTTCTCTTATTTTTTTCCAACAAATTTTTTTTCTTGCCTCTTACTAATGGGACTGGAGTGATGCGTTTTATGAACCAACCAAGTGCTCAAAACGTGGCTTTCTTGGCACTATTACATGTAGTTATTGTAAAAAGCATATATGGAACATTCATTGTGTTTTTTCTATCAATATATAATAATTTAATTTATTATCTATTAAAAATGTAAATATATTTCTTATTTTACAAAGCTATATTTTTATGTTATTCCATAATATGATCAAAACAATTCTTAAACATTGAATATAGTTAATTTTACAGCAACTCCTTATGGAAAGGTCTATTTTTCGTTGTTGTTTTTGTTTTTATAAATAACTTTACACTCATTTTTATTGGGACAACATGTCATTTCGGCAGAGGGTATTGGGAGGCAGTTTTTTAATGAGACAATTAAAACTGTCATGTTTGAATTTTACTTTATATATATATATATATTAAAAATTTTGATATGAATATAGCATGAAATGAAATAATATTTTAGCAATCAATTTTGATTTATTTTTAATTAAAATTAAAAATAAAATAAGCTCAAAATTATTTAAATTGAAATTTTGGTGCAACATAAATGTAAGGAATCAGATCCGTTCACCATTTGAATGTTACTTCATAAACAAATATAGTGACTTATTATATAATAAATAACATTAGTTGAAGAATATTATATTTTTCACAAAAGAATATAAATAAATTAATGAACATATATACACAAGTACTAGTTTGGAAGAATAATTTTGACCTGATAAACACAACTAATCATCTAATAATTTTTTTATACAGAGAATATATCAAGAAAAAAAATTGATATTTGGATAGGATGCAAAATTTTAGTAATAAAAAAACAATTTTTTGGAAAACATGAACTGCCAAGTGTTAGATTCTGAAGAGCAAGTGGGACATTGAACTTCAGTTTAGGTGAACAACTTCTGCGCTTAGAATTGCAGCTTGGAATCTTCTCTTTTAAAAACTTCACAAAGTTTTTTTCATTTTGAAGAAAAATACTCTCTATATATATATATAACAGAGGAAGTGATTTTTTTTTTTGGTATAGCAGAGGAAGTGATTTTATTTCAACATTTGAAATAAATATAATAAATATCATCTCTTGCTGTAAAAAAAATAACTCCAGTCCTAATTATAAGATTGGGTTGACTTTTTTTTTTGGAGAGATTAAGGAAGCTAAATGAGTTACTTAATTATATCATATGTTGGTTATCCTTAAATTACATATTAGTTTATTAGTCAAACTAATTAGTTTGGAGAAAATATATATAAAAAAATACTCTAAAGTAATTTAATTATCTTCTTTAATTTCTCCAAAAAAGTCAACTTGTATTATAATTAAGACTGAATGGAGTAATAAATATTACTACCTCTGGTCCTAATTATATGACCTAGTTGACTTTTTTGGAGAGATTAAGGATGCTAAATAAGTTACTTAATCATCTCATATGTTGTGTATTCTTATATTTTATATATTAGTTTATTAGTCAAACTAAATAGTTTGAAGGAAAAAAATAAAAATACTCTAAAGTAATTTAATTAGCTTCCTTAATCTCTCCAAAAAAATTAACTAGGTCTTATAATTAGAATCGAATGGAGTATATAGTTTGTTGTATTTCTAATAGGAAATAAAACACTGGGGCGAAATTATATGGTTAAACTACTTTTGTTCAATTAAATTAAAATGTATCCCCTCTGATAGGAATACTAAATATAAACTGTTTTTAATGAAAGCCTGGTACATTATTATTAAATTTGTCTAAAAGACAACTCAAGATTCCGTTTTTACTTGGGAAAATCCGTACCAGGGCCCTTTTAAACTCAGAAATCCCAATTAAGGTCCCAACACTCTGACATTCCCAGAAAAGGCCCCAAGACCCTTTTTGACATTTGAATATTAAATAAAATGACAAAGACACCCTCAGTTTTACTTTCACTTTCCTCTTTCCTCTCTCCTCAGTTTTTGACATCTGAATATCGATATTCTCTCTCTTCTCTTGCTCTGTTTTTTAGGCATGGAAACAAAGGAAAATGTCTGTATTTGAGTGGGAATGGTTGAAAGTGATCAAGGAATGAAGGCTGAAAAAACGCTGAAATTTGATGGTTGTTAATACCTACAGTTTTAGTTGTTAATACCTTCAGTTTTAGTTGTTAATATGGCTGTTTAACTTGTTAATACGAGATGAAAGTGAAAACGTTGTAGAGTAAGTTGCTCTGTTTTTTGGGCATGGAAACAGAGGGAGGTTTGTTTGTTAGTGGGAATGATTGAATGTGAAAGCCGATATGAGATAGTTGTTAAAGGGGTGATATAGTTGTTAATGGGGGCTGATGTAGTTGTTAATGGGGGCTGATGTAGTTGTTAACGGGAGCTGGTGTACTTTTGACGACTGTTTTTCAAAAAAAGTCGTCAAAAGTACTCAACAGTCATCGAAAAATTTTAACGACTTTTGAGTACTTTTGATGACTGTTTTTGGAAAAATAGTCGTCAAAAACTTTTAATGACTGTTTTTTCAAAAATAGTCGTAAAAAACTTTTAAAGACTGTTTTTTAAAAAACAGTCGTCAAAAGTACTGTTTTTTGACGACTTTTTTTGAAAAACAGTCGTCAAAAGTACACCACTCTGTTAACAACTATATCACCCCATTAACAACTACATCAGTCCTCATTAACAACTATATCAGCCCCTTTAACAACTATCTCATATCAGCGTTTCACATTCAATCATTCCCACTAACAAACAAACCTCCCTCTGTTTCCATGCCCAAAAAACAGAGCAACTTACTCTACAACGTTTTCACTTTCATCTCGTATTAACAAGTTAAACAGCCATATTAACAACTAAAACTGAAGGTATTAACAACTAAAACTGTAAGTATTAACAACTATCAAATTTCAGCGTTTTTTCAACCTTCATTCCTTGATCACTTTCAACCATTCCCACTCAAATACAGACCTTTTCCTCTGCTTCCATGCCTAAAAACAGAGCAAGATTTTACTAACCCAACCCTATAATGATTAAAAACGAAGTAGCATGGTCATTAATAATGAAACAGCCCCCTTGGAAGTTGGATGGAAGAATAAGCAGAGATATTTCTTCTTTTCACTCTTCTACTTCTTCCTCCTTCGCCGGAAAACAGATTCCTCCTCCATTGCCGGAAAACAGAGCAAGAGAAGAGAGAGAATATCGATATTCAGATGTCAAAAACTGAAGAGAGAGGAAAGAGGAAAGTGAAAGTAAAATTGAGGGTGTCTTTGTCATTTTATTTAATATTCAAATGTCAAAAAGGGCCCTGGGGCCTTTTCTGGGAATGTCAGAGTGTTGGGGCCTTAATTGGGATTTCTGAGTTTAAAAGGGCCCTGGTACGGATTTTCCCTTTTTACTTTTAATAATTAAATGATTGTAAATATCATTATTATTATCACTATATCAATTTTTGAAACAACTCGTGAAAAAAGTTTAAGAAATACTAAAATGTAGAAAACTTGTAATTAAAATTTTTCTAAAATATATTTTATAATTAGAAACGGAAAATGTACACATTGAGGCTTGTCTCTTTTAATAAAAAATTAAGCTTTTCAATATATTTATTCAGATATAAAAAAATTTATGGACCATTTAATACCATTCTCTTCGTCATCTTGCAACGTTTTAGCCGGTTTTTTTTATTACGATTATTACTATTAATTAAAAAAACTCTTGCAGTTAATAACACTACATTGGAGAATGAGAAATTTATTTTACTCGGGGCATCATTGAAATCACGTTATAAATATGATTCCAGTTTGGAACGTGGTTTTTTTGGGTGGCGCTGATTTCACATGGCCCACGTAAGATTCCCCATGTCTTTTCCTTTTTTTAAAAAAAAAAAAAATTGATATGGCAATTTTAAAAAGTAAATTAATGAGAAAATTTAACAACATGGGGTTCTTTTTCTTATAACGACGATTTTAAGAAGTGTGTCTATATATATATATATAAGCAAAAATTTATGTGACCTTCTTTTAGCATGGAAAAAATATGGGACGTTAGAATGTGGATTTACCAATTTAATTAAAAGTTGATTTATATGCATAACTAATTTAAAATTCAGGGAAATTATTTATTTTTAGGCTTTACTCATGCCAAATGAGGAGAATAAAATATTTCCCATAATTGGACTAGGAAGTACATCGATAAAAGATCTTTGTAGTCACATTTGAATTAGTTGTAATTGAATTAATATATTTTAAAATTTTAATTTTAGTTTTTCCCTCTTTATTCAATATTGCATTCATATAAAAGTAAGATATTTAATACACACATTCCTAATGTCTATAATGTAAGTCTAGTTTAATAACTTTATATACAAATTTTGAAATTTATTCTTGACAAAAAGTCAATAAATTCATTGAAAGTGTGGCCCCCACACCTCCATGGGGCCAAGTGGCCCAACCGCTGACCACTTGATTCCTTTAATATATATATGCAATAATAAATATATATATTTTTCATAACATTTTTTCAACGGCAATTACAAATCCTTCAACGTCATTTACAAATTTACCAACGTCATTTACAATTTTTTTTCCTAAGGTTAACCTTTTTTGCCTGAGGGAAAAACATAAAAAAATACATTATCACAAATCTTTCAACAACATTTACAAATTTACCAATATCATTTACAAATTTTTTTTCCTGAGGTTAACCTTTTTTGCCTTAGGAAAAAACATAAAAAAAAAATGCATTATCACAAATCTTTCAACGACAATTACAAATCCTTTAACGACATTTACAACTTTTTTTTGAGGTTTACCTTTTTTGCTAGGGAAAAACATAAAAAAAATTGCATTATCACTAATCTTTCAATGACAGTTACAAATCCTTCAACATCATTTACAAAATTATCAACGGCATTTACAACTTTTTTTGATGTTTACCTTTTTTGCCTGAGGGAAAAACATAAAAAAATGCATTATTACAAATCTTTCAACGGCAGTTATAAATTCTTCAACGTCATTTACAAATTTACCAAGGCCATTTACAATTATCATTTTTTTTTTATGTTTTTCCCTCAAGCAAAAAAGGTAAGCCTAAAAAAAAGTTGTAAATGTTGTTGAAAGTTTTGTAAATGTCATTGAAAGATTTGTGATAATGAATTTTTTTTATGTTTTTCCCTCAGGCAAAAAAGGTTAACCTCAGGAAAAAAATTGTAAATCGCGTTGGTAAATTTATAAATGATGTTGAAGGATTTGTAATTATTGTTGAAAGATTTGAAACTACGGTTGAAAAAATGTTAAGAAAAATATATATATTTATTATTGCATAAATATATTAAAGGAACTAAGTGGCCCAGTGGTTGGGCCACTTGGCCCCATGGTACACTTTCAATGAATATTTTTTTTAAACAAAGCCCCACCCCTCACCGATGGCCGGCGCCCAGCCGCCGGCTGTGACGGCCCTTTGGCGAGGGTATTTTTAATTTTTTTAAAACTAAGGGTAAAAGGGTAATTTCACCCGAATTTGCATATCCCTCATAGGTATTTGTCACTTCTCAATCTTTTTACAAATTCGTGGGGCTTCTGAGGGTTTTTTAAATTCAATAGGTATTTAAATGGGATTTTCCCATTTAATTAATCGTATAGAAAAGTAAAATAAGAAAATAACTATTTTAATGTTTTAGATATTATTAAACTGGAGTTATATTTTAGATGAAGTTAAAGTTAAGAAAAACCCTGTATCAAAAAAAAAAAAAAAAAAGGTTAAGAAGAACCAACTAGCTCTGGTTAAGATTGT
This sequence comes from Acacia pycnantha, assembly GCA_025563575.1. NCBI lineage: Eukaryota > Viridiplantae > Streptophyta > Magnoliopsida > Fabales > Fabaceae > Acacia > Acacia pycnantha. The sequence goes on along the minus strand of JAMWYP010000055.1, from coordinate 192,185 downwards.
AAGCAGTCACATCTCATAAGGAGGAATAGAAGAACATAAATTCAAATATCGAGAAACACACTTATTAAAAGAGATAAAAACATTTTGTGCTTTAAATCTCAAAACGGAAAAAACCCTTTCTCGAATACTCCCTTCTATCTTTAATATACGATATATTTTAAGAGTTGATATTAGTTATAAATATAAGACATTTTTTCAAATTTATCAATTTTTTTTTTTCTAATTTACCTTTATTGTTGTTGTCTTCTCTACAATAATAATCAAATAGGGAATGGAAGAAGGGAATTAAAAAAGATTATTAGAATATTTTTAAAAATATATGTCATATTAACTAACTTTTTTAATTTAATTAAATTAGGTAAATATGTCTTATATTTAGGATTGAATGTAGTAAAGAAAAAAGTTAAGAAAATAGTACTTATTTTATGTTCGGGGAGTGTACATAAGTAATGATGAATTGAACGACTCCACACAAGAGAAGAAGGTATAATCAATGGCCTGATGAAAATAAAGACTCAAGATAAGCAAGTTATGGCTCATAAATGCTAGTTTGGTATGTCTAAAGAAAATAAATTCATATTAATATACCTCTATAATATTCATTATCCTTTTTAATTTTAAATTATTATTTAATCATATTTATTACTCCTTTGAAGTAGATACCCAACTGACCAAAAAAGAGTAGACACCCGACTTATTAAGGGCCGGATATAGTATGTTATAAATTGTAAAAAGCATACACACATACATACAAGTATGTACGTATACATATACATATACATACACATATATATATATATGTGTGTGTGTGGAGTCGTGATCAACTCAAATTTGATTTGTGAGAAGTTCATAGTCAACTTATTGATTGACATATTAAATTCATTTAATTAAATAGGTCAAACTTGAAAGTTTGATAGGCAGCTTACTAAATTCTTGAACAGAATTAATAGTAATCAAGCACATAAATCAATCAACATCAATAACAAGTTTTTTTTATAGAAGGCAATGTTTCAGCAAAATGATAAAACGATACATATAAAACCTCCCATCGATCATGGGTTAGGATCAGATTTGGGGCTCAAAATCTAGAAATAGAAATACATTGTAGTAAGCAGATAATAGTGATTGGAGCCTTCAAAAATAGGCTTTTAATTGCGATTTACAGTATATAAGAGAAGTATATGAGAAGAGTTGTGTTTGGATTTATGTAAATAAACATTTTTGAAGGTTAACATTGACCCAACAACTTTTGAAATAAAAAAAAGAAGCTACGTCCAGAGGGCCCAAAAGACCATCAATTCTTCAAAAACAAGCTAAAGCTTGAGTCTGATCTTGAACCAGTTGCAAAACCACCGAACCAAACACTTCTTGGAGTTCGAAAATGCAAGAGTAGATGCTACCCGACAACATTGAATTAAGAAGGGACATGAAAATACCCCACAATGGACCACTGACTCACATCGGTGACCCACGACGTTAATATCTTTTGAGCTATTGAAGGGGTCTTTACTCTTTATACGACCCTGATGAGGGGTTGAAACCACAGAGTGTCGATAACTTTGGTGGAGTGATGGAGAGGAAGGCTGACCAGAGATAGCAAGCTTCCATAGCCATAAATTTGAAGACCCATCAACATAATATGAGCAAGTGATACACCCTATGGAAAATACTCGTATTGCGACGCCGCAAAGTGAAAAATCCATTACCAAAATGTTAATGAAGTAACTTATGCCACAAAGGTCACTCTCGAAAGAGAAAACACGGGCATCTACCCTAACTGGGTTTGTGGGCAAAATCCCAATGTTGAGTTGGGAGCCCCATATTGAAAGAGCGAACGTTTGCAATACTCAAAAGTTCCATGAAAGCTATACTTGTTCATGTGACCAACCTTGAATCTGACTCTTAAGACCTGCAAAAAACAAAGATTAGTGACACACAAAAAAAAAAAATATGGGTGAATTCCAAATCCTCAGGGCCACCACAATATCACCCGAACTATAATGGCCCCTCTTCATAATCATGGGATCGTCTAGCGGGTTTTCTTGCAAGGTAACCCACCAAAACCTAAGACTTGTAGCAGTCCATGCACAGTAACCTCATTGAAGATACCGTCATCATCCCTTCTCAACCGTTTAGTACCTCTCCTATTCGAAAGTTCAACAACATCACCATCCTTGTGAATGGCCTCCGTCAACTTGAATGAAGCATCAGAGAACTTAGGAGCCTTGAACATGAAGCCAAGAACAACCGTAACAGATATATCACTTGAAGAATATCTAGCCCGCTTATATTTCAAAGTGGTAGGAGTTAACTGCTCACTATACATGCGATTTCGATCTTTGATATCTTGAAATTTTGGGCGTTTGCCTATCCTGTTGTCCAAAGCTAAAGAATCTGCTCTTCGCTTGCGCTTGGGCTGATAATAATTGGGGTTGGGGGTATTCTCAAGGGAGATGTCACCAATTTTCTCAAGAGAGATGTCACCAATTTTCTCAAGAGAGATATCATTTCTTATGCTTATAGAAGAGGAATGGGATCTTTCAGAGAAACCAAGTTTGTCAAGAGAAGGATCAATAAGAGACTCAAGATCGTTTCTTTGAAGACCAAATACCTTGAACTAAACTTCCCATATTCTGACAATCCTACATCAGATGTTTATGATAATTGTGGCCATCATTGATAAAAGATCCTGTAAGAATAGCTTCAAATGAATTCACTGTTTCGTTACTTTCATCAACCATTTGTGTTGGTGCCTCAAATAAAAATGGTGTATGAAGCTGGGAGGTAGGAACTAAAGAACATTTAACCTGTTTGTTGAGCTGGGTGGTAGGAACTGATGTCTCACAAAACATACGTTTGCTAGCTGCAGATTCCTGAATTTTAATTCTTTTGAACCCTGTTATCAAAATCAAGGAACCCTGCTCTTCGCTTGCACTTGACCTTTTGTAGACTACCAAGAGTAACAATTTAACTCCAGGCGGAGCTAACAGTTAAAACATATAAATCAGAAGAGGATTCATATCTGACTCCAACAGATCGAGGTCCCAAAACAGAAACTAAACACTGAGAGTAGGAGTTGGAATATGATTTGCAATGACTAGTAACATGCCCAATGGCCATACAAGAGGAACAGACTCCGGCCTCCAACATATGCTCCGTAACTAGAGATATTGTCCCATGTTGGCCATGAAGTAATTGAAAATGCTGAAGATTAAGATTGATGAAATTTAAACCACATTGTGAAAGGAGGACACGGATGCGTAAACCATAACCATTCAATTGACTCTGATCATCATAAGAAATAAAACTTCCATAATGCTGTGCAATGAGTCTAGCCTCCTCCTCTGAGTATTGCTTTAAAGGTAAGACATGGACTTGGAGCCAAACAGGAATATAAGAACATGCATATTAGACAGAAGAACGTGGCTTCCATTGGATTCAGAACAATAAGATATCCTTGCAATAGCCATGAACCATGCAATAGCATACAAAGTAAATCTTCCTCATATTAAAAATAAAGGAAGTAGGAAGAATTAATCTGTTGAACCACCAACACCAATCCTTGCAATTTCCAGTGAATATTAATAAAAAATTGTAACTTAGAGATATACAATTTACGGTCATCTATTACCCTCAGTCCTACGGGACTAGCCCTTTAAGCCCACTTCCACTTTTAAGGCAAAAATCTTAAACCCGACTCTTTGCAAATTTAGAGCCTAAACAGGCCGGCTTGACAAACTCGTCCCGTTTTCCCCGCTCTAGGAAGGAGACCATCAATGAAGATAATAGAGGATTATATTGTAAGAACAGAGGAATTCCAAGATTAGCAGTGATGAGACATTGACGATGGTGACAAATAGGGATCAGATTCAATAACATTATTATTATGTAAAAAGTAACATTGTTGTTAAGTGTAATAAAAAAATGTAAGTTTTCATAAAGGTGATACTAACCAGGTTACATTATTTAAGGAAACAATTAAAATTGGTTAAAAAATAAATATGTACAAAATACGCTTATTTTTCAAATATGCCCTTATTTATAAGTGGATGAGAGAAAGTAATAATAATAAAAAAATGATGAAATAAAGTGTATGGGAAAATTAATTAGGGGAAACATTAGTAAAAATGTATTTAATTTCATACAACCCCAAAGATGAGCTTATTAAAGAAGGAAGATTAATTAAAAATATAGGACCTTATAAATAAAAACAAGGGAGTATATTACATATTTTGTATTCATGTACAATTTTAATAATATATATAAATACAAGAAATTTATTTTAATTTCTTACATATAAGATGATTTTTAGTTTAGTCTTTCATAAAAGTACTTTTTCAACCATTATCTCATATAAACCTTGTTGATATACTCAACCACCATGTTTTCAAATGTATGAATGCAAGGGATCTGATTATGATAACAAAGAGTTTAGTGATCAATACTGCTCTCTGGAGATCTGATTTGAAACATGGATTTTGTAAACAAAACAGTATGACAGGGTCACTTAAGGGAATCTTAGAAGATTCTGGCGCCAAAAAAAAAAGTATTGGTATATAGAGTCAAAGTTTTTTTAAACCAAAGAGTCATTAAGTTTTTTTTTTTTCTTTCTAACCAAAGAGTTACCTGTTGCGGAATGCTGAATTAAGTTGCCTGATGTGGATATTTTGTTACTCATAATGAATTGATGAATTGCAGATAACAAATTTGCAAAATCATGATAATCTAACACCCAAAGTAAAATAACTTTTTTTTTTTGTTGGTGTTACTTGGTGTCACCAATCTGTGCCTTAGATTAGTTTAATAAAAAGGAAGTCCATTGTAAAGCATATAACTCAACTAAGTGGTGAGAAAAATAGGGAAACTTACAAACAGTAATTAACAAGTTAATAATATCTTGAAAATAACATGGCTGGTTCAGTGGATGTGTGCAGAAATAAAAGTATAACAGCAGAAAAGGAAACAATCAGTATCAGTTTCATCCAGTTAGTGATAGCACAAAGTTGTGATTTTGCAAGTGATGAAAAATTTAGCCTGTTTGGTCTTCAACAATTCTCTCCAATGACAGATACTGAAGAGCTATGGAATACTGCGCAACTTTTGTCCTATCAGGGTTCTGAGTTCCTGAAGAACTCTTATCTTTTAGAATGAATGATCCACCTTCATCTCCTTCTGAAAGATCCAAAAATATGACAAGTATTATTAACACGTCACTAAAAAGGTACAGTTGACATGAATCTGAGAGCCATATAAAGGTCATGAAAGGATACTTCCTTATACCAGGGTAGGATGGCCTCTACTTTAAATGTTCAAACGAAATCTAATACTACCTCAGTCTTTAATATAAGAGTTAGTTGAGAGGATACATTTAGTCATAAATATAAGACCCCAATCCACTTTGTCCCCCCATATTTTTAATTTTTTTCTTAACTACTCTATTGATTGCACATGTTAAAGGGAGTGTGCCTCAAGCGGTATTTTTAATGCAAATGATTTAAGAAGGTAATTTAGAGTCATCAACATATATTTTTGAAAAATAACTAACTTAACCAACTTCTTTAATCTACTCAATTAGTTAAGGGGATCTTATATTAAGGATCGGAGGGAGTAGCAAGAAATGGACTCAAATAGAGAGGAGATAGCCGAGTACAGGGACCATACTTATATATAGTGATTTCATATTCAACTAACCTTTGATTGTAAGAATGGAGGGTATCCATTTCTTATAGATGAAATGCAACCTTGGGGAGTCTCCATGGTATGTATCTGATAATAGAAGCTTGCAAGATCCTTTTTGACTGTTAAAGAAGTTAGAAAAGACTTTGATCAAATATATCAGTCATGCAAATGAAGCATCTCACTCAAGTTAATGCACACTTACTTTGCATAAGTAATTGCATTGTGACATAAAGCTAGACTCCTGACCATTGCTAAATCTCTTCCCCGAGGATTACAATGTCGTTCTTGGCAGATCCTTTTGGGAATTCAGAATTTTAGACAAATGTTGCTAAGGAGTTACCCAAATTTCACATGGGAATTTAAAAAAGGGTTGTAACTTGGCCCATATCCAAGACTTCAAGGACTGAATTACCTATTATCAAAGAAATCTCCAAAATCATCAATTATAACAGCAGCAGGCAATACATCATACAGATGGAAGGCAGCAAAGTACTTGTTGATGTCCTCATCATCATTCACATACCTTACTTAACCATGAAAAAGGAAAAGATAATCAAATTCAAAGCAGAACTAAAAAAAAAAAAAGCAATCAGAATTGCAAATATAGTAGCAATGAGTGAAGTGGTGGTGACTGATGATCATACTTCATTTGTATACGGTTGAAGACATCAGAAGACGCATCAATGCCCTGAAATTCACAAAACTTGAAGTGGGTTTCAAAAGAAGGGAAGCTACATGATACCCTCCGAACTATGGGCAATATAATCTTCCAAAACGTAACAAACCCTTTCGAAATTTGGGACCTAAACAAAAACATTAATTCCTGGTTAAAATTAATGGGAATATCCCATGTGATTTTGACGACGACAACTCACTAACCCTGGATTTTTTTTATATATTTTTTTAAAACTAATGCCATAATTTGACCGTAATTATTATACTTAGCTCAATATTTCTTCTTCTAAACAGATCACCTCTAGTTTCAACAATTAAGGCCGAGTATTTTATCACATTCTAAATCAAACCAGCCAATTCCGTGATTAGGCAGAAGTTCAGTGCTAGAGTAAAGTTCAGTTAGAGATTTGCATACCTGAGAAAGAAAAGGGGGTTTAGAATCCAACTTGTGGCGGTTACAGATATAGAAAACTTTGGAAGTGGTGGAGCTGGTGAGTGATATTGCGACATTGAATGCAAACTGAAAAAGCAGAGAGGTTTTGCCGCAGGAAGGAGGACCAGAAAGAAGAAGCAGATTCGGAAGCTTTTCAATTTCTTCAGGTGGCTGCGCGCTATTCCTCCAGAAAAACTTCTCCACCACCATCACTATCGGAAAACGGTTTCTTTGTTCGACGATAATTGGGTTGAATACACTCAACGTCCTATAGAAGTCTCTTCGAATTATGAGAAGCAGCAAGAAGTATCGTCTTCTTCCCCATGCCTGTGTAACCACGGTTTACACTTCACAGTTCAATGAAAGATTTTGCGAAATTCGAATTCATCCGTTTTATTATGATTAGGTTTAATGTTTTTGTGCGCAACTTTGCATATTATTTTAATCTGCATAGGATATGATATTGTCACTACGAATTTTATGTCATTATCATTTTTTTTGATCAGAATCTCAATAAGGAGAGAGAAATGATAAAGGTAAATGAGATTTTGATTTAACAGTGAAAAAGTGGTAATAACTTGGTAGTGACATAAAATTGGTAGTGACAATAAAATTAATAGTGACAATACCCTATCTCAATTTTCATATATTGAGTTAAGATACAAATCTACTATGAATGTTTCTAACTTAACTTTAAAGTAGAAAATAAAGTAAATGACATATAAGTGATTGGGATAAATTTGTATCTTAACATAATTGACATAGATGACATTTAGACGGCTTGTTTATCATATTTGATTAACTAACTGTCAAAATTAACTAAAATTATAGAAAAGGCAAAGTTGCCCCTCAAAAAAATTCTGAGGCAAAATTGCCAAAACTTTATATTTCCTATTAACCAATTAATTTGTGTTATTCATTCATTTATTCTACTCGAGGAGTTAAACACTTATAAATGAAATGTGTTCATAAGAAAAATTTCCCCCTAACCCTTATGATAATATAATGGGCTACTGAATTTGTTGGGGCAGGGCTAGCTTGTAGAATTTTTTTGGTGAGTCAAGCAATCATGTGACTTGTAGAAATATGATTGCGGAGGATATTCAGTGAGAAGCTGGTGTGGGCCTGGGCCTTTAAGCCCATGGCATTTAGTAACTTGTTTGGCCTTTTTTTGCTTTTTTGTAATGTCACTTGTTAGGTATGGTGGAATTTAGAGTGATGAAAGGAAAAGTGGTTGTTTGGTACTACTGATATGGGCTGTATGATATTCAGTAGCACCTTTAGTATGAAGATGGACTTTACCTACAAAATTAAGGACTTAAATCTTGAAAAAAAAAACATATTTGAGTTGGATGATATGACCTAACCAAAAGTTAGGCCCGGTTTGTTACAGCGAACCTAAGCGATGGAAAGGGAACATTAGAAGGTTCCCTCCAAAAAATACGTTTGGGGCGCGCATCTTCTGTCGACTACACTTCCTGCGAGTCTGGAAGTTCCATCAACCATGGGAAGGTTGAAAACTTCCCGGGAGAGTCAAAATTTGGGACAAAAAAACCCCTTGAAAAAACTGTACCTCTATAAAACGAGGAGGAAGGCGCGAGCTGGACGAAGCAGTCGGTGAAGAAGCTTGGAACTACACTGGGCGTTTGAGGCGAAGGAGAAGCTGAACCTAGGGTAAAATTAAGGTCAGTATTCATTCGAAATCAATTTATGTGTGATTTATTGGTATGTGTGTAAACTTGGGGAAGCCCTGTTGCTTCAAGCTGGGGGGGACACACACACACACACTGTTGAATGCATTGTGAAGCAATTTTCAAACACAGACGCAACTTACTGTGACTTTGATTTCTCTTGAATGAAATTTTCTAATACGAGTCTCTTTCTTTTATGGGTATTTCTGTTTCTCCTTTGTGATGCATTCCCTTACCAGTATGTTTCAGTGAAACTGTGAAGCCTTTTCACTTTTATGCAACAAAGTGTTCACTATCAAAATTTTCGTTCGAACGTGAACATATTTTAAGGCACTACTTTCGAACGTGTACCAGTAGTTCAAACGTCCTCGTTGCCATGGTAAGCCACTGGGTAACAGAAGGGTTATTTTTACGTATGAACTTAATGACTTTGTTCGAACGCTCCAAGTGACAACAACTAAACCTGACATTTGAGTTAATGTTCCCATTGTAAAATGTAAAGTGTACCCTAAGTTTTCCTTCTATCAAAATAGATACATCATTTATGTGCCTCTGGATTCTGCTGCTCTCATGTCCAAGTATGTGTTTATTGTTATACAACATTTGAAAAAGCCAAATTCCATATTTTTTTATTTCTTTCCTCCTTCTACAGCATTTGACAAGCCCAAAAGCAATTTCTTTTATTGCTTTCACACAACTTGCATTCAATGAAAATTAAGAAAAATTGCTTCCATCTGTGGATATGTGGCTTTTCTGTGTATGGTATTGGTATGTTTTGTACTGCCATTATCTCAAACAAATATATATACTATTATACATATTGTCAACCTGTGACTATGTTCTTCTTCAACCTCACAACAACACATTTTTCAGTTGTTGTGGCCATTGTAACTGAGGTCACTTTCGTTTTTCTAATATTGCAGCTTCTTTGTTGTCATTAATTTATTACATGAAGCAATCGGTTTTTTTCAACCTCTGTTTGACCTTACACAAAAACTCCCTCAACAACGTCTTACCTCACTAAATTCGCAACTTATTCTAATATCATAGCTTTTATTTTTCGTTCTTGTGCCCTCCAGATGCTAGTCCTACTCGCAATTTCATATCCCATCAATTGCTACTTCAATTCTATATCTCACCGATCACGCGATTTGGTTTAGGGTTCAATGATGTCGCACTGTTCTAACCAAATAATTAGTTATAAAAGTTTTTTTTTTACTTTTTTAATTTAGGGGCATTCTGGGAATTTCACCTAATCTTCTCATTTAACCAACCCTAATTCTTCATACCAAATATTTTATTTTCCCTCAACTAACTTCCATTCCTTAGTATACCAAACATGTCACATTTTTAAAGTACCCTCATAATCTTCCTTTCCTTTCACTTCCATTCATTTCGTTTCCTTCCTCAAATCTTCCATGTAACAAACATGGCCTTAAAACCTTGATCCTTAGTGAGTAGTAGGGAACTTCACGGGTACTCCATGAGACCTCCCCCCAAAAAAAAAAAACTCACTCCCATCCTTAATGTAGGACTTAATTAAGAAGTTGATTTTAATCCTAAATGTAAGACATTTTTTTCATATTCTAATTTACTCCTATTAATATTCCTTCAACAATAATGAAGTAAAAGAGAGCTAAAGAGAATTAAGAAAAATGATTAAGGTGTCTTAGAAAGAGCATGACATATTAACTGACTTTCTTAATGTAATCAAATTAGATAAATAAGATTTTACGAGGGAGGAATAATAAAGCTTGCTATTTCAACCCAAATATGGGCAAACAGCAAACTAATGCTTGCCGTATAAAGTCCAAAATACCCCAAGACGCCCCACCCCCAACTAATTTCTAAAATAGGCAATGTGGGACTTCCCATCACTTGCTTCTATGCTTTTTCAGATTTTTTTTTTTCGTTTTCTTTTGCGGTGGAGGCTGGTGTGGTCCATCCCCAATAGCCAACAATGGTAATGGCAACATTACATTATTGCAATTTTAGAAATATGTGTACACAACAACATTGTAAAGGTCGCATAAAAATGGTGAAAATTTAGGACGATGAAATCGATGAAGAAGTATTTTGAAAGCAATTGAAAAGGATCCAAGAAAATGATGAAAACTATAATGGCATTGAATCCATCAATGTGAAGAAAACTCAGCTTGCCGCGTACGTAATATGAGAGAAAAAGGAAGAGTTTCTGTTTCAATGGTCCATTCTCTCTATCTGTTGTAATTTTCGTATGTATCTTGGTCATTGAGATAGATTATTTGATCAAATTTCAAAGTTTCATATTTGTTTCAAGTAGTTCTAGTATCTGTATTGTGCCCAACGAGCATTAATTATTTTTTTACATGTTTGTCCATAATTAATAAGGGTAGTGGGTAAGAGTAATAATTAATATGATATTAGAGTTTAGTGAAATTAGTAGAGGTAATATTGTAAATTACTTAGATTCTTGGATAACTTTATTGACCTTAATTGTTTTTATTGGTTTTTGAGAAAAGTTAGTTGATGCCTTATAATAAGAACTAGATGAAGTATTATTTTTTGATTTATATAACTAAGATATATAATGATTTATATATCTTAGTTATTATAAACAGCTAACACTTATCATACCTAATCTTCATTTTACCCAAAAAAAAAAAAGCATTTGGACACTGTTACGGACCTAGTCAAGGCCCACTATCTCATTAGCCAGTGCAGGGGGCAACCCACGTTGTGGTCACAACCCACTAACCGTGGGACCCAGCCACGACCAGGGCGGTTGGCACAATCCCAGCCACGACCAGGGTGATTTGCACGATCCTTGGACATGCACAAGATGGGAGCCAAGGAGCTAACCGACCAGGTATATTCTATATATACAGACGGAGGAGATAGGCGCCAGGTACATATCTCTAGCCTCAGACTTTACATACCGTTACACAGTGCACACACCCCACCCCTTAGGCGAAACGCTGTTGTGTTCTGTGATCGCCCTTCCTTCGTTTGCTTGCACAATAAGCTCACAGAGGGACACCCCGATCCTATATCAATCAACGGCTTACCATCAAGCCGGACACCTGAGTTCTACATCAGAACAGTGGCGCCGACCGTGGGGATTGATAAACTTCAATTCCCGAGACCATGAGGATAAGCACTCGTGCTTCGAGCCATAAGCAGATGGAGACGGACCAAGTAGAACGTCTACCATCTCGGCAACCACAACACCACAACCAGTCGGAGGACCTTCATGGCAACCATCAACATGATAATGAAGACCGGCTATCACAGCCGGAGGAACCTCGCATCCCCAACAACGACCAACCCTCGAATGACAACCCGTCTGACACGGAATCTTCGGCTCCGCGAAATCATCGCCACGAGCCTCGGAACTCGAACCCGGATGGTCACCAAGAGAACCCGGTCAACGAACCAGATTTCCGCTCTCTCCAATCTGGGATGCTAGCAATAATGAGACGTATGGACTACATGGACAAGTGCCATACTCTCCATTTCCAACGATGGGAGGAACAGCAGAAGAAAAAAGAAGACCCGGTCTATTCTGACGAAGACTGGGAAGATAAGTCTTGGAAGGAGGACGAAGAAGATGACGGCTCGGACCATGGAAAAAGTAATAGCAAGGTAGACACCGCACATAAGAAGAAGCCGACTTCCTCAGGCAAGACACCCCGGTCTCCAACCGGGCTCCAACGACGAAGATATGTCGATCGGCTTCACAACAGTCATTTTCCGACAAGATTCTCAACGCTCACTTTCCACAAAGCTGAATCTAACCGAGTTGACAAAATACGACGGCACTCAAGACCTGACGACTCACTTGGAGGACTTCGACATGCACATGGCGGTAAGGGGTCTCGAGGAGCCAATCGTATCGCGGATTTTCGCTGCAACCCTCAAAGGACCAGACTGAAGTGGCTCCATACCCTTCCAGTGGGATCCATACACAAGTTTGAAGATTTAGCAGAGGCCTTCGAATTGCATTTTGCAACCAGCAAACGGCAACCGAAGTCCCAATATTCTCTATCCAAGATCAAGTAACGACCAGGCGAGAAGCTTCAAAGTTACCTGGATCGCTTCAAGCACGCGGCTCTACAGGTGCGAGGATTAAATGAGGATGTACACGTCCATTTACTGGTCGATGGCCTTGACAAAGAATCCCGCCTGGCAGAATCATTCCTGAAGGAACGGGGAAAGAATCTTAATGACTTTATAACACGTTCGAAGAAGTACCTCGAGGTGGAACAGATGCGCGTAGCAAATGACTTTAGAAGAGACCAGGACAGGGCCACTCCACCTAGAGATAGAGATTATACTGAAGGAAGGAGAAGGGACTCTCGTAGAAGGGGCTCTGAGAACAGGAACCGCGGTGGGAAGTTTGAGCCGAGAAGTAAGTATGAGAAATACACAGCCTTAAATGTACCGCGGTCACAAGTGTGGAAGGAAGTGGCAACAACCGAGATGAAAAGGGTTGATCGACCTAGATTGTCTTATTGAAGATCCGGAGTCGACCAGTCCAAATACTGCGCGTTTCATGACGGACGGGGTCACACCACGGATGAGTGTTACGAACTCCGAGATGCTATTGAGAGGTTTATTCGAGAGGGCAAACTCCAACAATATGTCATAGAACATCAAGGAAAGGGCGGCAAGTGCAAGCCCAAGAGTCGAAGTAAGAGCCCTCCCAGAAAGTTCAAAACACATGAAGACAAACGAAAGAAGCCGGCCGAGTTTGGCGACGAGTTTCCGGAAACCGAGTTCGAGAGCAGTCACGCCCCAAGGGGTTTATCGACCTCCGCTTCACACTGGGAACAAGGGACGCTTTCAGATCAGAGAGTACGGTTTATAGTGACAGATGCTGGTATCCACCAAGCGTCAAAAGCTGAAGATGATAGGAAACCAGGGAACCGTGGTCACGGTACAAGGAGATCAGAGAGAATCTCGACAGTGTTATTTCGACACTGTCAGGGTTGGCGGCGGACCTTCATCGCAGCCGCCACACTCGGATGAAGAAAATCCCGATTTAAATGTAAATACGGTTGAGTTGGATCTCCGCGAAGAAGACCCGCGTCCAGAGCCAGCTGGAGAGTTGGAGGATCTAGTGTTGGAAGACCCCGCCAAAACTACGAAGATTGGAAAGCACTTACCCCCAGAAATTCGAGCAAGCCTCATTGATTTTCTCAGGAAGAACAGAGACGTTTTCGCATGGAAGTCATCCGAGGTCCCCGAATCGACCCTAGTTTTTGTTGTCACGGGTTGGGCGTCTACCGGATCTACTCAATATCACGAAAAAGAGGAACCGGGGGCCGAGAAAGAGGAAGGCACTGGAAACTCACGTCCAAGAACTTTTGGAAGCCGGGTTCATTAGCGAAATCCAATACACCACATGGCTATCCAACGTGGTCATGGTCAAAAACCCAACGGAAAATGGAGGTTGTGTACGGACTACACGGATTTGAATAAAGTTTGCCCTAAGGATTCATACCCCATGCCGAACATAGACCAGTTGGTGGACAATTCTTCGGGTTTCCAGCTCCTCTCTTTTATGGACGCATACTCGGGGTATAATCAAATACCAATGCACCCAGAAGACAGAGAAAAGACGGCCTTCATAACAGATCAGGCCAATTATTGTTACAATGTCATGCCATTCGGACTCAAGAACGCAGGAGCTACATATCAGAGGATGATGAACACGGTTTTCGCTGACCAGATCGGACTTAATGTTGAAGTATATATCGACGACATGATTGTTAAGTCTTTGGACTCACAACACCATGTCAAGGATTTGCAACAGACATTCGGCAAACTCAGAAAGTACAAAATCCGCTTGAACCCGGCCAAATGTGCTTTCGGGGTCCCAAGGGAAAGTTCTGGGTTTCATGCTTACCAACCGAGGTATCGAGGCCAACCTGACAAATGCCGAGCGGTGCTCGATATGGAAGCACCGAAGAACAAAAAAGAGGTCCGGCGGTTGACGGGAAGATTAGCCGCTCTAACCGTGTTCTGCCAAGATCGGCGAGAAGGCCTTGCCCTTGTTCGAGTTGTTGAAAAGGAAGCTTCGATTGAATGGAATGCAAAATGTGATGAAGCGTTTGAAGGAATCAAACGATGTGCGGCAAATCCGCCAGTCCTATCGAAGCCCGAGCCCGGCGAAACCCTCTGCTTGTACTTGTCAATTGGTGAGGAAGCTATCAGCGCGGCTCTAGTACGGGAAGTAGATCACAGCCAGTTACCAGTGTATTTTATCAGCAAGACTCTACAAAACGCTGAAATCCGATACCAGAAATTGGAAAAGGTAGCCTTTGCCTTACTCACCGCCGCTCGCCGACTGCGACCTTATTTTCAGGCTCATCACATTGTTGTTAGGACCGGCCAGCCGATACGACAAGTCTTACACAAACCAGATTTGGCGGGGAGAATGACTAACTGGGCAATAGAATTGTCCGAATATGACATCGCTTATGAAGCTCGCCATGCAATTAAGTCACAGGCCTTAGCCGACTTCGTCAGAGAATTGACACCAACAAGCTCGGCTCCCAGCGAGGAGACAAACCTCTGGAAAATATATGTTGACGGATCATCAAATACCAAAGGCAGCGGAGCCGGTATTATCGTTTAAAGCCCAGAGGGCGTTACGATCGAACACTCTCTTCACCTAAAATTCCCAACCTCGAATAATCAAGCTGAGTACGAGGCCACGATAGCCGGACTTCAACAGGCACAAGAGAACGGAGCCACAAGAGTTAAGGTTTTCACCGACTCACAACTTGTGGCAGCTCAGATTGAGGGGTCTTATCAGGCAAAGGGCCCGTTAATGGCAAAATACCTCTTCAAGGCCAAGGAGATAATGGCTGAATTCGAGGAAGCAAGTGTAACACATATCCCTAGGGGGAAAACGTAAGAGCCGACATCCTTTCGAAGTTTGCCAGCACTAAGAGTGCAGGATGTCATCGGACGGTGATTCAACAGAACCTCGAGGACCCACTCTGCACCATGGCCATCTCGGTGGAGGCAGATTGGAAAAAGCCAATTGAAGATTATTTGGAGCGCGACATCCTACCTGACGATGCCATGGAAGCTAAGAAATTGACTCGAGAAGCGGCCAAGTACACTATGGTGGAGGATCAACTATATCGGAAAGGTCTTCATTCTCCCATGCTAAGATGCTTAAATCCAAATGAGGCGGGGTATGTTTTATCCGAGGTACATGGAGGAGTAAATGGCCGACACATGGGCGCTAAGGCACTCGCGAAAAACCTTACGAGCGGGATACTATTGGCCGACCATGGAAGCCGACTCGAAGACTCTTGTTAAAACATGTGACAGTTGTCAGAAGCACTCCAGAATAATTTGGGCTCCCCCAGCGGACCTCCACTTCATCTCGGCCCCGTGGCCTTTCTATAAGTGGGGTATGGACATACTAGGTCCATTCAAGACTGCTCCAGGGGCAGTGCGATGGCTGATCGTCGCCGTTGATTACTTCACCAAGTGGATCAAGGCCGAACCACTTACGACAATTTCTTCGGCTCGCGTACAACGATTCTTTGAGTTCAACATCATCACACGATTTGGGGCTCCAGCCGAGATAGTCACAGACAACGGAACTCAGTTCACCGGTAGCGGATTAGAGATCGGCATACGAATTTGGAATACAGCATCATTTTGCTTCTGTGGAGCACCCACAGTCTAACGGACAGGCCGAAGCTGCAAAGAATGTCATTTTAGACGGGCTAAGAAGCGCATGTTGGAAGCAAACACCGCACTGGTTGATCAACTACCCTATGTTCTTTGGGGGATCCAGACAACAGCCCAAACGTCAACTCAAGAAACTCCTTACAGAATGGCTTATAGGTGCGAATCTATGATTCTGGTCGAGATAGGATTACCTTCATGGCGTAGGAGAAACATTTTGTCACAAGGGGAAGCGGCCAACAACCAGGCGTTGGCTGTCGAGTTAGACCTTGCAGACGAGGCCCGAGTAACAGATCACTGCCGAGACATCGCCACAAAGCAACTCATCGCGGCTCGCTATAATAAGAAGGTCAGACCCCGGACATTTCAGCCAGGAACTCTCGTCCTTAGAAGGGCGGACGTCGGAACAAGAATGCCAAAGACGGCAAGCTAGCGGCAAATTGGGACGGCCCCTATCGCATTCGGAAGCACTTCAAAAGGAGCGTATATACTTGGAGACCCTAGACGGGAATCTAATCCGGCGAACATGGAATGCGGACAAGTTAAGGATTTATTACGAGTTAGACTTAGCTTTTCTGCTTTGATCATTTCTTCTTCTTTTCATTGTATTCAGCATTTGGATTCAAATGTCGGCCATGCGGCCCCTTTTCCCTTGTTAGCCTTGCACTTGTTAAATAAAAGTAAGACTCTCGTTCGAGAGCATTTTAAATTACAAACGTGGTTAATACACTACTCAGAAAAGCTATCGCGGCCCGAACACATACTCACTCAGGGGTATCAATAAAAAATGTCATGCGGACTCGATCGAGTCAAAATGCTCGGACGCTATCGGGACAAAACCGAACCGGGCGGTGGCAATTTTCATTTGCCTTTGGATGACCCGGTTAAAACACCGGATTTTTCTAAGACAGTGTAAACACTAGCACTTTAAAACGAAATGGTTTCGTCACCAAATGCGCGTTCGCGAAATCGCTTACTTTTGTATGACCTTGGCCCTGGTCGGCCACGATTACGCCAAAGAAAGGTTCTTATCCATGGTGATTACTAGGTTACCGACAACCAATAATTACGTGCAAAGGGGGCCAAATTGGCCAATATATTTAACGAGTTTAAGGCCGTAATGAAACCGGCGGAATATACAAGTTTAAACAAAAAATCAACCCACTGGCTTGGGGACAGTCGAGACTTCTTCACCCTGCTCAGCCTCCAGCACGGTAGCATCACCATCTACCCGGGTCTCGGAGGCAGCAGGAGGATCCACATAAGGGACAATTTGACCATCTTCAACGTAGGATCGAAAGTGATGCCCTGTGGTGTTGAGCTCGACCCCCGGGTTCAAAGCTTGGATCTGGGCCAAAGAGTTCCTAAACGCCTCTACCACGGATCCTAGCAGCAACTCTTGAAGCCGGGTTACCTCCTTTGCCAGATGCTTTGAGGACGCCTCCCCCTCAGCTCTAATTCTGTCCGTCTCCGCCACCATGGCCTTCAACTCTTCTTCGCTCTTAGCTTGGGCCGCTTTCAAACCCTCAATTATTACGTTGGAATCAGCCAAGATTCCACGGGTTTCTTTCGAGCAAATTCCACCTTCTCCACTGGACTTCACGAGCTTGGAATTCATTAGAAGCGATCTGCCATTGCTTTAAAGCGTCATCACGCTCCGTCTGGCACGCTTCGGTCGGCGGCTGCCTCCACATACTTGTGGTGAAGAGTAAGAAAAGTTTGGGTCGAGCCGGCACCTCTCGGAAAGCATGTCCAGCAGCTTGAACATCTCAGACATCTACCTCCAGCCGGGGTACGGGCTCTTGATAGCGGGGAGGAGGCAAGAGTGCGATGCTCAGTTCTTCTGTAATCCCCTTACTCCACAAAAGGGAGCGGGGAAGAACAGTGGGAGGACGAGGAATAGCCGAGGTAGTCAGCACTGATGAAGGCCCAGCCTCAACCGACTTGGGAGGCGGCATGGCAGCGGTGGGAGAGGATCGAATAGGAGAGGCTGGTGTGGCGTCAATCGAGGGGCCGACCTTGTGTTTCTTTGATTCGGCCGGCTTCGATGACTCTCCAACCTTCGATTTGCCCGCGTCACAGCCAACCTCTTTCTCCCTTTGGCAGTCGGTTCCGGGATCCCAGATAGGTATTGCGGCCCTTTCATCTTGAGATCTACACAAAACAAAGACATCATTTTAGTTACTAGTAAGGGAAATACAGTACTTGACTAAAACACGGAGCGACATCAGTATTAAGCAACAAAAATGTCATACTCGGCCGCGATACCAGCTCTTCCTGGTGCCTTCATGTGGTCGGTTATGGCGTCAATGGCTTTCTTCTCATGTTTCATCAGAGTGGACCGCTCCACCTTATAGGCGCTAAGGAAACGTCATGGTGATCTTTACACCAATACAGGTTAAATTCCCATTCGACTTTTGCGGAATCTGGTCCTTTGAGGAACCAAGGTCGTACGCCAGACTTAGCGACCACCTTAAAAAAGTTACGTTTGAAGAACTTGAAGGAGTCAGAGACGAGGGGTAAATAGACGCCGATGGGGTATACCGGATGGACGTCCGGCCTTTGAGCTCGGGTGGTTCCCTTCCCGGAGCGAGCGGTGTGGGGGTGAAGAAGTAGAAGAACATTGAGGTGGTGCAAGGCGGACCAGGGTCTTGCAAAACCATTCAAAAGCAATCACGTACCCCCATCCATTGGGATGTAACTGTGAGGGAGCTACGCCAAGGAATTGGAGGATTGCCGTCTGGAATTCGGAAAATGGAAAACGAATTCCGAGCATGGTGATATAATCAAGGTAGAAAAAGAAAAAGGAGTTGTGGCTCCCCTCCCTTATGGAGCACACGGGCTCTTCCTCTTAGGGAGGCAAAAGAGTAGGAGCTAGTTTCTCGAACGGAAGATTTTCCAAGTCGGTAGTGGTCAGCTTCGACCGATAGGACAGCACTTCGTGGGTAACCCAAGGGAATCATTCAACTAAATCCTGTGAGGGGCTAGCACGGTTCGCGTTTCCGGACCCTGACTCTACGGTATGCGAAGAAGAGGATGACGCCATTATACCTACCACAAATAACAAAAAAAAGAACAAAAAAAAAACGATCAGAATCTTCCTAGCATACCTGATGTCAAAAATTGAAGGCGGGATTCCACAGTCGAAGTAAGATTAAAGTCTAAGTCAGCAGGACTCGGCGATGCGGCTTGAGGAGCCGGGACAAGATTGTGTCGGTAGGAGCCCAAAAGGAAATCGGTGTGGAAGAATCCCCGACGAAAGAAGTCGCGAGCATTCATACGTACAATCATAGCAGGGGCCGATGTAGGAATCCACCTCGGCCCTGGGACATGAGCTTGCCACATCATCGTATGGGTCAGTTGGGAGGACCGGAGAAGCAGACACGTCAGATTTCTTGGAAGATACCCTCGGATTGGTACGGAGCGAGGGGGAAACGTTCGGACTTCCCCTTGCAGAGGAGATGCTTTCTCGAATCTTCGCCTGGCCGCCACCAGGAGTTACCCCCATGCTTCCACGGTGGTGATCGGCTAGCAGGGCGGGTTGTGCAGACTTATCGCCCCAAAGCCACCAACGGGCATCCCGTGACGGTTTTGCGCAGTTCTTCCAGTTCATCGGGGGTCATATCCTTTATGTCCTTCGACATTTAGAACCACTCTCCTAAGAATTTGGCAATCAATCCACCAACGGAAAAGGTTCACTCGAAGAACGGGGATTTGTGCAAAAAATGTGGGAATTATGGACAGGATCACGCAGAAATTTACTTAATGAAGAAATCTAACCACAGACGCAATTTAGTAGTAAGACAGAGATTATGGAGGCTTGAACGAATGGCCACAAACAAATTCAAGAAACCACAAATCAGAGCAGAACCAAAGAGAAAGGTACGGAAACAGTAATACCTGTGTAGGAAAAGGGAGGTTGCTCAAGAAAGTGCGAAATAGAAGCAGATTGCTCGCAAGATTGGACTTCCTCGCGAAAGCAGAAAATCAGCAGGAGAGGCAATCTTCAGAATAAGAGGAGTGAAAGTGAAATATGGAAAAGATTTGGCGGGTATAAAGCTTTCAAAAACCCAAACGCCGGGGGCAAAAACGCCTTTTCACTCTATAGTAAAGGTCACGCCTCCCGCACATTTAATGCGCGTCTGTCAGGCATTAAATACGCATAGGCTAGCTTCTCCTCGATTCGGCTTCACGACAGTCGAGGGATGCCAGCTGGTAGAAACTAATGATGACTTAGAGAAGAGGAATCGACGATAGAAAACGCCCGGGAACAAGGGGTGGACCACATGTCTGGGGCAATGCAATCAGAAGACAAGTAATTCCGATGTTCTTTGAAGCTCGGATAGACACGTTATCAAAGTCAAACGAACGGTGGCAACTCCGATACGAAATCCGGATTCAACAACTTATCAACCCCGGCTGACCAGAGACCTGGACAACCCGGCTTGGGGGGCAAGGATATCACGTTATTTCGCGATCAGATGTTATCAACAAAAACTCGGACGTCCGTACTTTAGTCAAACAAACAACTAAACTCGGCTGCTCAGAGACCTGAACAACCGAGCTTGGGGGTACGGACCTAGTCAAGGCCCACTATCTCATTAGCCAGTGCAGGGGGCAACCCACGTTGTGGTCACAACCCACTAACCGTGGGACCCAGCCACGACCAGGGCGGTTGGCACAATCTCAGCCACGACCAGGGTGATTTGCACGATCCTTGGACATGCACAAGATGGGAGCCAAGGAGCTAACCGACCAGGTATATTCTATATATACAGACGGAGGAGATAGGCGCCAGGTACACATCTCTAGCCTCAGACTTTACATACCGTTACACAGTGCACACACCCCACCCCTTAGGCGAAACGCCTGTTGTGTTCTGTGATCAGCATTCCTTCTGTTTGCTTGCACAATAAGCTCACAGGAGGGACATCCCGATCCTATATCAATCAACGGCTTACCATCAAGCCGGACATCTGAGTTCTACATCAGAACAGACACTATATGAAGTGAAAACGTAATCAAATTCTCTAGTAGTATTGAAGGGTAAAAGAGTAACATGGAGAATTTGTGCATCATAGAATTAACTAAATTAGAGCACCCATTTATGTACAAAATTTATAAAGTACCACCTCCTCCGGTCATAAATATAGAAAAAGTTTGTAGTATAAACTTTGTCATAAAGACTAACTCCGGTCTTAAAAATTATACTATAAACTTTATTCTATATTTAAAATCGGAAGAAGCACTACTAACTATCTTTTGGCTGAATGGCACCAACAAGAATGCCCCTATGCGGCACTATTATGCGGGTTTGATCTTGCCCCCAATGTATCCAAAAATTATAGAGGATTGTTATTTTGTGTACAAAAATTTTTGTATCACCAATAAAACTTTTAAAAGCGTAATTTTTCATAATTTTCCCTTTCTTTTTCTATTTTTAAATATTTATCAAAATATTCCCCCTTTTCTTGTCCATTAATCAAATAATGATTGGTGCTTTGAAGGGATGAGGTGGGGATAACAACACTCAAAAGCAAGATGGGGGCAGCCCATTTTTGGGGGTAGGTTTATTGAATTTGATGAAAGTGCCTCTGCTAAAGTGGGCCCCACGAATTTTGGAGCACTACCACAAACAACCAACATAATCAGCACGCGTCTCATATCTGGGCAAAGCGGAAAAGGGACGTGCGGAAAGGTACAAGTACGAATACCCCCATCACACCCTACACGTGTCATAATCGTGTGCCTCTAGGGTCCGTGATAAGGGAAAGGACTTTTTGCTCTGTACGGAACCCCACCACACCCTACATTTGTCATAATCCTGTGCCTCTACGGTCCGTGATAAGGGAAAGGAACTCTTCCTTTTGTACTATCATGTGTAAGGCTTGGTACGATCAGCGTGGTAATTTGTCTGGTGTGGCATTTTAAAAAGTGAATTAAAATTTAAAATGCCAAAACAATGATAAGTGGAGTTGAGAAAAAAAGCTGTCTTTGAGAAAGAGAAGAAAAGATGGCGGTGGGTTTTATCATTATTGGGAAAGGCGACAATTTTGCTTCACATGCTCAATTATCGATTCCCGTATCCAAATGCAATTGCTTGGCAGCTACTTATAACTTATATGATACCATACCACCAAACAACTCAGTTATCATGATTTTGTCATATATATATATATATATATATGTATGTATGTGTGTGTGATTGACCTGTTTGGGTTAGTGGTGGAAGTAATGACTTATTTTCTATCTAATTTTTTTAGAAACCCAATAGAAAAAAAAATCGGATTGTAAATATAATTTATGTTTGGATTGATGGTGGTAGAAGTGGTAGGGCCCACGTCAAAAAGCTGAAATCTTTTTGGAAAAAGCTACCCCGTGGACAATGGCGGATGGTCTTTATGGCCAGCTGGGGCCAAGGGCCCCAGCTGGCCTTCTAAAATCTTCTAAAATTTTTTAAAATATATGTATTAATTATATAATATTTTATTTTGGCCATTAATTTGAGCCCATCTAATCTTTTATCAAAGTCTCAATTTGCCTTCTAAAATATTTTAAAATATATGTATTTATTATATGATATTTTATTATGGCCAATAATTTAGCCTAATTAATCTCTTATATTCTCTATAATTTCACTATCTCCCTCTTTTCTTTTCTTTTCCCTGGCTTCCTCCACACGTTTGATGCTTCCATTCTTCCCCACGTCTCCTCTGCTCTGGCCTCTGACTCTGACTCTTCTCACAGCTCCCCACGACAGCACGACTCAAGCTCAACCGTCACCCTCAGTCTCCCTCTTCCTCCAAGTCAGCAAGTCTCTCACCGTCGTCGTCCGACCTCCCTCTTCAGTCTCCAATCTCCTTCTTCCTCCAATCCACGTCCAACCACTCGACCAAGTACCAACGTCCAGCCGACCACTTGACGTCTCGACCTGACCAACGAGTCAGCGACCACCGTGACGTGACCATCCGACCTGGTATTTGTTGCTCTGTGTTCATCACTTTGTTCCTTCATTTTTTGGTAGGAGTTACTGAGTTAGGTGACTCTGCTCTGTGTTCATCATATATTGTTGATTATTAGAGTTTGCCTGAATGATTTGGGTTTTGGTAGGAGTTAAATTATTTAACAAATGTTTGTTGGCAACTGGTAATGGGCTTGGGCGATTTGTTTTGTTTCAATCATTATCATCATATAAATAAAATTTACTGTTAGCATTATTTGGTCTCTATTTGTACAAGTTTTTTATCCTTCAAATTTGTTGTTTGATCCAACTGGTGGTCCGTGTTCAAAAAAATAAAATCCAACTGGTGGTCTTTTAATTAATTGTTTCTATATGTATTGGCGATTGAGGTTGTAAAACATCTGATTGCAAGTTGATTGTTTGTGTTTGTGATATATTTAGGACAATGTTTAATTCATTACTTATTGGACGATGAGAGGAAAGTAGAATTCATGTTTGAGATACCTAATGAAAAGGTTAGTATCATCTTGTTTTAATTTATAATTGTCGGTTATTATTTATTTGTATATTTTCAATATTAAGTCATACTATTTAGTAAATAATTCAATATGTTTATTTTTTGGCCCGGGTTAAGAAAATTTCCTAGTTCCCCCACTGCCCATGGAGTTTTTTCCTTAACTAACTTTTATTAGTTTTTTTTTAAAAAAAAAGTCCAATGAACTTAAAGCTCAACCCAAAACTTTCCTTTTGAAATTTCTTTTTTATTGCTACTTTTTTATGGCTTTAAAAGTTACTTAAAGCTTTCTCCAAACAAGCCCTATATAATTAAACGGTAAACAAGTCTCACTTTCCTTTTTTAAAAAAAAAAAGTTAAAGTACTTTGATCATACATTTTTTATTGTAATAGAGTATACTCCACTGGTGCTTAATATAGAATGTAATTAGGGAATTGATATTAGTCTTATTCAATCTATTCCTAATTTATCTTTATTGAAGCTTTTTCAACAATAATTAAGGAGAGAAAATGATGGAATCAACAAAGATAACTATGATATTTTAAAAAATATGTCATATTAATTAAATTAATTAATTTTTTGATATAATTAAATAATATAAACATATTTTATATTTAAAACCGGATGGGGTAATATTTTTCTCGACCTTAAAGATAATTTTTAAATGGGAGAATTTCAACAAAGTACCATTATGGATTTTGTTTCTCCTAATCTTAATTTTGTTTTTTTTAAAAATAAGGACCAACAGAATCAGACAATACAGCGCATGATTAAAGGATCAAATTGAAAAGTTGGTCATAAAAGACTTGTCACTAACTCGCTCAGAGCTAGAAGAGGTCTCACGAATGAAAATATTTGTCATTTTCACTGTAACAATGAAGAAAGTGTGATTTATGTTATCAGAGACTGCGAGAGGGCAAAAAACTTGTGGAAGCAATTGTTAATGCCTAACTACTTTTCTCAGTTTTTCACAGGTAATTTGCAGGTTTGGCTCAACTGGAATACCAATCATAATCCTGGTAAAGGACGATTTCAGAATTTCTCTTGGTCACGAATCTTTGGCTTGGCGTGCTAGATTCTTTGGACGACTAGATGCAAATTTCTTTTCCAAGGCGAAAACACGAATACCAGGGAGATGCTTCACACTTGTAATTATCTGCTTATGGAAAGTACAACTAATCAAACCTTAACCCACCAAATTTTTCAACTTGGCAGGAACGAGGAGAAGACATGGACTCCACCTCCTACAAACGCGGTACGTATTGATGTGGACGGCTTTGTGCGCTCCCATCACCAAGCAGCTTGCGGAGGAGTGATAAGGGACTCTCATGGTCATTGGTTGATGAGATTTCATAAATCCCTTGGCTTTCACACGGTGGAGGAAGCTGAGATTCAGGCTATCATGTTGGGTTTACAGATAGGTCGTCAGATGGGCTACCAGAAAATCGTTCTATATTCAGACTCTATGGATGCTGTCAACATCCTCATGAGGGACTCTCATATGGACCACCCTCTTAAAGACATTATTGGGGAAACTAGAGATCTTCTCTTCAGAGATTGGGATGTCGAGCTCCACTACACTTCAAGATGCAACATTTCATGTGCTGATTATATGGCCATGCTCGGTCATGACGCTCCCGTTGATGCTGACGTGATTCTAGTTCAATCCGTTCCCAGAGGATGTCTGGATACGTTTTTGAGGGACCAACTGATCTGTCTTTGTTAGCTTTCTTCCTAGTATGATGTATTAAGGGCTAGATTATTATGGTCTAGTCCCTGCCTCATCTTTTAAGTTTTTGCTTGTCTGTATTTCTCAAAAAAAAAAAAAAAAAAGAAGATCAAATTGAAAACATACCTTCATTGTAAATGACTAAAATATCATTCTTTAAGAAAATGAGAGAATAAGATGATTTTTTTTAAATTAAAAAAGTCCACTTGATGGGGGCTCTTGACTTTTTTTAAAAACAATGAAAGAAGGATATTTTGGTCATTTATCATTAGTACAATTTTAATTTCAATTTGGTACTTCTAATCATCCGGTTTTCTTGAATAATTTGTTAATCTTGATTTTAAATCAAGTCTTAAATTTTTTATTTCAATCAAAAACTTCATCTAATCTAATGAAAAATACTTCCTTCCCTTTTTTTTCCAAGAAAAACATTTCCTTTCAGTTGTTAGCAATAATTTATATTTAAAAAATTACTTTTCTTAATTACACGTATCGTGCAATTATTGATATGGCCCTTGAAGCCAATCAACACTAACTGACCATTCATATTGAACTTTTTTACTATTTTAACACAAAAGAATAAATTTATTTTCAACAAGAATTCTTAATCAATGATACAGTATTCAAGAAATATGATATAATTAGACAAAAACTGAATAATGTTAAATTCATACCCTATTTATCTATGACAATATGCACCGTACCAGTTTAATTTCCAGCTATATCTCATCGAAAAAAAGAAATTCCCAGCTATATATTATTGGCAAAAAAAAAAAAAAAGAAATCCACTTAAATATAACTTTTTGTCTTTTCTGTAAAATAGTATAATTTAATTTTAAGAAAACATTAATTCTCAAATTTTTATAATTTACCCCAATTAATTAAACCCCTATTTTTTTTAAAAAAATTGATCTCTTATTATTTGATAGGTCAATTTTAATTTATATACTCGTACTCTATCAAAATGCAAAGTAACTGTTGACTGATAACACAAACAAAATTTCAATGGAATTCCTACACACACAGTTGCGGCACCATGAAAGGTGCCTGATAAGTAAATGGAAATCACAAACTCCTCGTGAATCCGCAAACCACCACAACCATACCACGAAATTACAATAAAACCCTCGCTTCTAATTTTCCATCCACATGGAGGGAGAAATTTTCTGGCGCCAGAAAAACAGAAAAAAAAGGAAAATCCATTGATGCAGATTCAGTCAGAAATAATAAACAAGCGAATATGATCAAGAAACGTCAGATTCTGAGGCCTATCTTTGCGCTTCACATACCCTTTCGCCTCTTTCTCGGTGTAACATTCAAATCCTCTCTTCCCATTCTTCTTCCACAGCTCCACCGCGTAGCTTCTGTGCGCGAAGTACGCCTCCGCCGCGAACGTCATCGCCGATGATCCGTCTCCGTCACTTATAACGGCCTTTTCAATCAATCCGTAATCCACCTCACCGTCGCCGTCGTTCTCGACCGGATCCGGAAACAACGTTATAGGCAGTCGCTCGTAGTGGCCGCGCGTGGTGCCTTCGAGTTCGTCCATTTTGGCGAGTCCACGCGCCGTCACGGAGTAGAGCTCGCCTCGGACGTGGTGATCCGATCCGATAAAGTTCAGAAGGAAGGGGACGCGGTATGGCCCACAGACGAGCGGGTATTTTTGAGTGGTGCGGAAGACGCCGACGAAGGCGGCCTCGCCGGAGCGGATGAGATCTTGGAGGAGAACATGGTTGGAGAAGCCGCGCTTCAAGGTTCCGTAGGTGAATATGAGGGTTCGTTTATCGCCTCCGGCTTCTGCTACCATTTTCTCTGGTTGATGATAGAGTGGTTAGAGAGAGAAAGGAAGGAGACTGTGATTGTGCTGTGTGAGATGAGAGGGAGAGAGAGATCGGAAATTGAGAAGAGAACAGTGAAGGATCTTTGGGAGGTTCATGGAATCTTGAAGGAGCTAGAGTCCTTATATAAGGAAACGGAGAGATTAATTTTGATTTTTTTAAGTTTTTGTTTATGTAATTAATGGGAAAATTGGGGATAATTCCCTATTAGAAAATTAATTACTGATGTATACCTAAACCAGAGTATTAATGTTTTGTGGTTACAAAATTTGCAAATACTCAAAGTCCTATGGTCCTTAATTAATGCAGAATCTATTTAAGGAGTTTATATTAGTAATAAATATAAGACTTATTTTATATATTTATTAATATTCTATTGATGGCCCTTCAACAAGAATTAAAAAAGAGAGAGATAGAGAGAATTAAAGAAGATAAATAGAGTATTCTAAAAAAAATATCATATTAACTAATTTAACTAATATCATTTATCTAATCAAATTAGATAAATAAGTATTACATTAACTAAAGGAGAGATACGTTAATGAAATATAGGATAATGATTAATTAGAACTTATTTCTCAAGTGTTATAGAATTATTATTAAACAATTAAACAAAAAAGTTATAGAATTATTAAAGGGACAAAAATACCCATAAACTTTTCTTAAAAATATACCTAATACCATAAATTTTTGAGTAAATACTCTTTTTGGTTTTTGACAAAAAATGCGATCCCCATTTTAGTTTCTAACAAAAAAAAAATTAGTTTCGTAGTTTTTCACAAATTCAAAATACACTCAATTGGTTGATATTTTATTCCCTCACAAATTTCCAAAATGTCCTTTTTAGTCCATAAAAAAAGACGAATAAGGGTCAGTTTTTTTTGTAAAGGATCAAAATGGGGATCGCGTTTTTTGTCAAGGACAAAAATGGTATTTACTCTAAATTCTTTTAGGTACAAAAATACCTATAAACTTTTGTAAATTGAGAAAAAATGCTAACTCCTCCGTCAACTTATGCAAACTGCCGTTAATTTTAGAATTGGCGGACCCCACACTTTTTTTTTTTTTAAAGAAAAACTGCACATCCTCGCATCTCCCCACATTCTTCACTTCCGTCACCCTTCTGATCTCCTTCCAACTCCTTCACTTTCTTTCTCTCCTTCACAAAAACTTAAAAGCTTTCAAGACTCAATTCAACAATGTTATACTACTGTTTTTTTTTTTTTTGGTCAAACAATGTTATACTACTGTGAATGGAGAAAAAGATACATGAATTCTGAATGGGTCACAAAGCTTGACTTGGTCCAAAAAAAAACCCTTATTACCATTAATCGTTCCAAAGAAAAAGAAGAGTGATGAGTTAGAGAAGCACAAGAAGAATGATTAATGGAGTCCTTTTATAACAATCGTCCCTCGTCATTGTTGTTTCCTCCCGATCAATCTCCGAATGACTCTCACATATTCACTCCATCACACTTCCATTCGTGAAGCTTACTTTGTTTGAGGGCTAAGATATAAAAATACACATATGATTTTTTTTTTTTTAAAATGCTTGCATCCAATGTTAGGTATATTTTTAAAGTTTAAAAGTGACTACGTGATTATAAAAATAGAGTAAAAGTCACATATTTTGTTACTTTATATTAGTGGGGCCCATAACCATCACTTTAACAGAATATGTGACTTTTACTCTATTTTTAATTGCAGTCACTTTTGTAAAAAAAACAAAAACTTGGTGTTAGATGCATTTTAAAATAAACCATGTATTTATTTTTATCCCTCAAATACTTTTATTCAAAAAGTATAACTTCATTTGTGAAGCTTCCTTGACCCCACCACTGCCATTTATTTTCAAACCTTCTCTTCCTCACTCAATGATCAATTCATTCCTCCATTTGTTTCGAAAAGGTTATGTCGATTTATTTAATTGATTAGTAAATTAATGAATTCAGGTATAATTCTTATAGTCTCCCACAATGAAAAAATATCAAAGTAGCAATTTTTACAAAAAATTATACCTAATTAAAGTAGGTAAAAAACATTTTAGTAAAATAATACAATTAGTGGCGTCGCGTCAATGTACAAGGGATTGACGCCACTGACAAAAAGAAATGTCAATGGCGTCACAATTTGGGACGCCACTCATTGAGTGGCGTCTTAATTAAGGACGCCACTAACAATTGGAGACA
This sequence comes from Acacia pycnantha, assembly GCA_025563575.1. Classification (NCBI taxonomy): domain Eukaryota; kingdom Viridiplantae; phylum Streptophyta; class Magnoliopsida; order Fabales; family Fabaceae; genus Acacia; species Acacia pycnantha. The sequence continues at coordinate 162,780 of JAMWYP010000055.1, read as the reverse complement.
CCACTCATTTGCGTCCCCCACTCCCATTAAATAATAATAATAATGATGATGATGATGATGATAAAAAGGGAAATAATTTAAAACTCTACTTCATTTAATTTGGAGTTAAAAGAAAGAAAGTATGAAGTTAAAATAACTCACTAAGAATGCCTTTTAAAAGATTACGCTGTACAATTTGGTTATAACAACAAATCTCAAAACGAAAGGATCAATATATTTTCTATACACCAAATATTTGTATAAAAACACTAATGATTTTGGAATCTCTATACACCAATATTATTATTTTTTAATGGGAGTGGGGGGACGCCACTAAATGGCGTCCTTAATTAATGAGTGGCGTCCCAAATTGTGACGCCACTAACACTTTTTTGTTAGTGGCGTCAGTCCCCCGTATGTTATTTGTGGCGTCGTGTCAGAAGACACCATTAATTGCATTATTTTGGTAAAATGTTTTCCACCTACTTTAATTAAATACAATTTTTTGTAAAAGTTGTTACTTTGGTACTTTTCCTTCTCCAACAAACACTTAAACCTCTGCCTCCTTCACCTTCGATGCCTCCTTCATCCTTGGCACCACCAAATACATCAACAACGGAACAAATCCACAGAGAAATAAAGCAAAGGAGTTTGAAGGAGAGAAAAGGTCAGAGGGGTGACAGGACTGAAGATTGAAGTGTGAGGGGAGATTTTCACACCCAAAAAAAGTTTATGGTGACGGTTGCATTTTTGAAGAAAGTTTATGAGTATTTTTACTTTTTGTTGTTTTAGGATTAGAATTTGATTTAGGATTTAAATTTAAATTTAAGTTCAAATTTGAATTATTGTTGTTTTATTACTTTTATCGCTCTACAAAAATATGAGTCCATTTTGGAGAAGGCTTTTTAACACACCCCACCTAACCTGCAGCCCACAAATGGGTCGACCTGTTTGTGTTTTTTTTTTTTTTTTAACAAACTTTATTTTAATCTTAGGATTAAACTACATAAAACTCCATAAACTAACTTTGGGAAAAACCATTAATTTTAATGGTATGGGAGTTAATAGCCAAAACTCTAAACATAAAACATTAAGGTCGTTAATTTAAATTTTTAAATATCAGGGAGTTAAGGTAGAAATTATCTCATGTTCAAAAAGGTTTTTTGCACTTTAAACTAATTTTAATAGAAAAAAATTATTAGTTTATACTCAATTCCTGGTTTCACATTTTAAGAACTTGATTTCATATTTTTTTTTATTGATTTATCATACACATATTGATAAAATAATTATGTAAAATAGATTTATATACATATATTTTGTAAATTTTGAGATTCCGTTTGTCATATATATATTCCTTTGAAAATATACAAACCACTTGAATTGTAATTTAATTTAAAATTTAATAGAATTTAAAAAAGAGGGAGGGTATATTTATAAAGGTTATTATACTCACATCTGATCTATTTTTAATCAAATTTATAAATATTTAAAGTGCATAAAATGCAAAATATCCAAATTGATTAACAACCATGGTTATGTTATGCGCGTTTACATTTTTTTTTTTTTGATACAACAGATGGCATAAGCCAAGAAACAAAAAGAAAAAAATTACACAGGAAGGGAAATAAATCCCATACACTCTTGATCAATCAAACCTCTCAAGCTCAAGGGACATGCACTAAGAATCTCAGACCTGGAAAACCCCACATTTGCCAAAGCATCAACAACTTTGTCCGATTCTCTAGGCACATAACATATAGAAACACTCCAGCACCTATCTACCAAGCCCTTTATCGGACAGACAAGGAGACTATCAGAAACAGATGAGGCATCAGCCAGACAGCCAACAAGGTCCATTGCATCGAACTCCACCACCACTTTCCTGAATCCTAGATCCCATACCAGATTTAATCCTTCAAAAAACGCCCACTCCTCTGCTATATTAGCACTACAGATTCCAATAGATTTAGTAAACCCAACAATCCAAACTCCTTGACTATCTCTCAAAACACCACCACACACCGCCTTAGATGAGCGCAACATCATAGCTCCATCCACGTTTAATTTAACCCAACCATCATTTGGGGGCTGCCAACATCGAACAGACAAAGGGGCAAGATTGACCCTAGCATTCCCCAAGGGAATATCGTGACAGCAAACAAACCACCTCCAAATTTGTAAAATAGCAATTTCAGGGAACCTAGGCTTTAAGAAACCAAATTCAAAAACTACCGAATTCCTCCAATTCCACAATTTCCAGATAGAGACACTGAAAATAAGACTCCAAAAAGGAACCATACCAATACAGAACTTACCAGTTAAATTCATAGACATCCAGTCTCTAAGTCTTGCAAGGAAAAATTGGGAAACATACCTTGGGTTAATGAGCTTCAACCACATTCGCTTAGTCTAGGGACAATCCGTCAAGATATGGAGAGAATCCTCCAAACCTCCATTACAGTAGTTGCAAATAGCCGAACTCGTTGACCAGTAACTCATCCACACATTTGTAGGTAATTTATTTAACACCACCATCCACATAAAAACTCTAATACGCTCCGTACCACGCCTCTTCCAAATATGCTTAAACAAATTACATTTTAGATGTGGGGGATTTTCCTCAACAAGAAAATATGCACTTCGCATGGAAAACACCCCATTCCTCCCCGCACCCCAACTCATGAGGTCAGGACCAGCATTAGTAAACAGGGCCGGATGAGAGGTTAAACGCTACAACACATTCGGATGCATAATGCCAACCGGTCTACTAAGATCCTAAGAACCATTTAAGACCTAATCAACCACAAAGGAATTCTCCTCCTCCTCAGATAAATGTCTGATACAGGATTCCTCCATTTTCCCATCAAAAAGCCATCGTTCACCAAAGAAATTAACCGTCTTACCACTGCGAACTTGCCATTTAGTTCCCAACTCAATTAGGTCCTTTTGAGAAGTGATAAATCGCCACAGTTTTGAATCACCAGGGCGAAAAGACAGAAGGGAGTCCTCGTCACGCAACATATACCGTTCCTGCAAAATGTCAGCCCACAAACCTCTTGTACCCACAATCAGTCTCCAGGCCAATTTAGCACCACAAGCTCTATTAAAAGAGGAGAGACGCCTAAAACCAAGCCCCCCCAAACTCCTTATGAAGAGTAATTTGATCCCAACCCACCAGATGAAAAGACTTAGTGGACCCCTCATGACCCCATATAAAGTTCCTCTGAAGTTTCTCAGCCTCCTGACATACAGTCCTTGGAATCCTGGCCACTTGCATAGGATATACAGGAATCGAATTCAAGACAGACTTTGTGAGTGTGATACAACTCGCAATAGATAAAGATTTAGCTTTCCAAGATGAAAGTTTGGATTGAACCCTTTCAACAATATAACTAAAAGTTTGACTACTCCTACTACGAGTGAGAGGGAAGCCCAAGTATCTACCAATTTCACAAGAGATAGTCATTTGAGTCAAAATTTTTATAGCCATCCTAGATTGAGCCGAGACCTTTGGGGAAAAAAAGAGGGAAGACTTAGTAGGGTTAACCTTACCTCTCGAAGCACTACAAAATCTATCCAAGCAATTCAACATAAGCTCTACCTGAGTATTAGATGCAACACCAAATAGAAGGAGGTCATCTACAAACATAAGATGAGAAATCTTGGGCCCCAACTTTGAAGTAGCAATCGCTTCCAATTTCCATTCTCCACTTCATCACATATTAAGTGAGAAAATTTGTTCATACACAAGACAAAAAGCTAAGGTGAAATAGGATCCCCTTGCCGAAGGCCCCGACAGGGAAAGAAATATTCAGTATGAGATCCGTTCCATAACACATTATAAGAAACAGAAGAGACACACCAAATAATAAGGTTGATGAATTCAAGATCAAAGCCAACATCAATAAGAACATTTTTCAAAAAGTCCTACCTCACCCTATCATAAGCCTTCTCAAGATCAATTTTCATAGACATGAGACCCTTATTACTTCTAATTTTGCTCATGATATGAAGAAGCTCTTGACCGACAACTATATTGTCTTGAACATGTCTCCCTTTAACAAAACTAGCTTGATAAGGAGAAATGATTTCATTCATCACCGCCTTTAATCTTTGAGTAATTAATTTAGTGATACACTTATAGTGAATAGAACAAAGAGAAATAGGTCTGAAATGAGAGACCAATTCCGGGTGATCTCTCTTAGGAATCAGCGATATTAGAGTCTTATTCGCCTCCTCCAACTTAGAAGAGCCTTGAAAAACACCTTTAACAAAAGCACATAGAGAAGGACCTACCTTCAACCAGTTCCTCTTATAAAATATGGGGGGGGGGGGGAACCATCCGACCCCGGAGCTTTAAAGTTTCCCATGGAAAATACAACATTTTTAATTTCATCATCCATAGAGGTTCTAGAAAGGTCCTTGATAGATTCATCAGCAATCGGGAAAGTAGAAATAGTAGACAAGACAACAGAGGCAACGATATCAGCAAAATACAAATCTCTAAAGTACCTGACTACCAAGTTTCGCAACTCCACTTCATTGTCAATCCAAATACCCTTACTATTTTTTAGAGCAACACTTTTGTTTCGCCTACGTCTCATCTTAGTCTTCAGGTGATAAAAATGAGTGTTCCGATCACCTTCCGTAATCCACTGAGCTCTAGACTTCTGAAACCATTTGATTACCTCCAGTCTCATATGTTCTCTAAATCCTCCTGTAACTCCAATTCCAATCGACAGAGAAATTGAGAATACAGGTAGGCAGAAGATTTCTAAATACCATTAAGCCTAGACAAAATAAAATGTTTCTTTTTCTCCACATAACCAAAGACATCCTTATTCCAAGGCCCTAAAGCTTTCTGGAAATTATTTAGAGGCAAATCAATACCCACATCCGATAGCCACTGATCCGCAAGGAAATCCCCATAATTGGCATGGCTCATCCACATGGCCTCGAACTGAAATGGTTGAGACCCCAGACTCAAATCATTACCCCCACCGAAACACAGCAGAAGGGGGCTACGATCAGAAAATTTAACACGAGGAAGAACTCATTGAAAGTTATCAAAACCATGATCTTGACAGAGGGTGTTGTTAGTTGAAAAACTATACTTCTTTTTTGAAAAAATAAAATCATGAAATAATTTTTTTGGTCATCCTTTCACCTAACTAAAGGGATTCACACATTCACCACACCCATGAAAGCAGGGGCGGAACTAGGGGACTAGGGGTGACCTCTTAATTCTAGATGTTAAGAAAATTACATTTTAGCCTTATAAAAATTTCAATATTTTTTACTTTAGTCTCCACTAAAAGTTTCATGGAGGGACTAAAATGAAAATATTAAAATTTTATGGGGTTTAAATATAATTTCTTAAACATCTAGGTTGTATTCTATAATTTTCACCTTTTAATTACAATTCCTGACTCTACCTCTACACAAAAGGTCAAATAATACATAACACCTTGCCGAGTAAAATTTAAGAAGATGCTAATTACATATCATTTGAGCCAAATAGTTTCAACCATGAAATAATAACTTATACTAAAATCATGATTTTAATACCTTTTAATGCGGTCAATTTCTAGGTGAGCTTTTGTTTGCTTCAATAAACTCCACGCTTGTGAATCTCTATTAGGGGTGGAAATAGGCTAGACCTCCTATCAGAGGCCTACGACCTAACTTACTTTAAGCCTGGTCTGGCCTATTTAGTAAATAGGTCAGGCTCAGGCTTAGGCCTAATGTCAGGCCTATTTAGGTAAACAAGTCAGGCCTATTTTCATAAGGCCTAGCCTTCAGGCCTACAGGTCTGGCCTATTTAGTTTTTTTTAATGTTTTATCATTAATAGTTATATATAATTTAATATAAATTAATTTTTAGATTATTTATAAAATCAATAACTTATTCTTAACCTTAAATTTCACATTTCTCCATTTATCAATGAGCTTAACCTTTTCATTCATCAATTGATTACATATACTTCTCTTCTTTTTTATCGCTCGAGGTGGCAATGCTAGCTCACTCCTCCTCCATTGATTTACGTCATTTGATATAACATAAAAATTGCATTAAGTTTATTTTAGTGACGCCTAAATGAAAATTATCCAAATAGGTGGAGTTTGTCTCAATTTCTACAAGAAAAATAAGAGGTAAAATCTAGTTTTACATGCCACTTGTCGTGCTTGGTTGATTTTAAGAAATATATCTTCTTAGTCAATAAATGATTGATTTGTCTTATTCATACTTCCTCAAACAATTGATGCCACTAGGTGTTATTTTCTTCCACTTACTAATTCTTTTATTTTATATGAGAATGAATCCTTAAACTTTTTAGATATAACGTAGGCATTTAAATAGACTTGATGAATTATATATGAACTTAGATGCATATGCTTTAAGACTACATAAAGACCTACATTTTAAGTAGGCTTTTAAATAGGCTTCAGGCCTTGCCAGGCCTTTTGAAGGTTCAGACTCAGGCCTAAAAAAAAGCCTACATACAGGCTTAGGCCCAGGCTCAGGCTTTGGATTTTCGCCGTAGGCCCAGGCCTACTTAGGTAAAGTCTAACCTAGCCTAGCCTATTTCCACCTCTAATCTCTATGCATGCTAGCATTTTGTTATGAGATAAGTTATTATTTATTTATTTTTTGGCCAGCAAATGAGACAAATTGGTTTTATTGAAAATATAAATTACCTATCTTATAAACTAATTTTTTTTAATGGCCTTCAAAGTTATCTTATTCTTATCTCTTACACATTTTTTTTTTACATTAGTTGAAAGCACTAGTTTTTATTCATGATATTATATTATTATTCATCACTTCTTTTTCTCATGTTGTGTCTTGCCTAGCCCCCTTTCTTTCTTTTTTCTTTTTTTAAAAATAATCTTTTATAGTATAATATTTGCTGCCCGTACTCCTTCGGAACGATGTAAGTAGAGCTGTCAAAACGAGCCACCTCGGCCCGTTAGGCCCTAACCCATGCGGGCTAGGGCCAAAAAGCCCGCATGTTTAACAGCCCGCACGGGCCAAAAAATTATATAACCCTAAGGGTTAGGGCTAGCCCACGGGCCAAAAATCATTTTAGAATAATCAACTTAGGTTTGAATAATCAACTTCAGGGTACTTCCCGATACTGAAAAAATACATCATTATCTTGAAAAATTATTTTAGGATGTTGAAAAAATATTTCAGGGTATTGACTCGTACTGCAAAAAAATATTTCAAGATGCTGATCGAGATATCGGCAGATCGAAAAAAAATACTTAATGATCTTAAAAAATTATTTTAGATCTCAAATAATTTTTCAAGATCATTAAGTATTTTTTCAGCCTGAAATATTTTTTCAACATCATAAAATAATTTTTCAAGACCATTAAGTATATTTTCGCACTACCAAGATCCTCGCCGGTATCCTCAAGTATTTTTTAAGTACCGCCAAGACTCGAAATATTTTTTCAACATCCTAAAATAATTTTTCAAGTTCATTAAGTATATTTTCAGTACCATTCAGTATCCTCAGTCAGTATCCTGAAGTATTTTTTAAGTACCAGTCAGTACCTTGAAATATTTTTTCAACATCCTAAAATAATTTTTCAAGAACATGAAGTACCCGTTAGTATTTTTTTTTAGTACCGGTCAGTATCTTTAAATATCTAAAGTATCCTAAAATATGTGTTAAAAAAAATAATTGGGGTTGATTGATGGCCCACGGATTGGCCCCAACCTAACCCTAAAGAATGGGGCTTATTTTAGGTTAGGGCCAAAAATGGCCCCATCATATGGGGCTAAAATTATGGGGGCCAAATATGGGGCTTAATGGGCTGGCCTATAGGGTCCAGCCCATTTTGACAGCTCTACATGTAAGTATGTAACTCCTTATTTTATTAGAGAACTTTTTGAGAGGAAATATATTAATTATTACCTAAATTTTATAAAATGTGTTATAAACAAAATCTCAAAAAGAAAATAAACCTATTAATAAGTTGTCTTATAGTAAGATACAACCACGGGGAATCAAATTTTTTGATATGGTTAGGAGCTCCGTGACAACAAATTGTATGAATCCGAGCGAGCAGATATCTTGGCCCACACATGCACATGGTACAAAGTTTAGCAAAGTATTATATTGGTATGTTTCTTGCGTGTATCAATGTGATTAAACTTGGACCAGACCTACTGGTTTGGTCTGGAAACTGACAAATCGGTTGGTAAACTGGTTAGGTCTGGACGTTAACCTTGTTTAATTTTTTAATAAAAAAATATTTTTTTAAATTTTCTTTATAATTTTATATTAATTATCCTAAAAGCTTTATTTTTTCACTGGTTTGACACTTGGTTAGCTCCGTTTTGACACATTGACTCTTGACCCAGTAACCTGACTGGTTCAGTGACCAATCCAATTTTAATAGCCTTGGTGTGTATATCTTTTCCCCCCTCAAAATATGTATTATCTTATTGGAGGCAATCATATTAGAGACATTGTTGGATACTAATGTGACACCTCTCTCAGTAGAATTTCGAACCTTAGTTCACCACATGTTGTGAGGGACTAGCTCCTTCCACCCACTAGACGTAGCCCTGTTGGTTTGAGTGTATATCTTTTTTTGTTTTTTTGTTTTCCCTTAACTTGCATTATTTAAAATATTGAACCTGTAACATCCCATTTTTAAAAGCAGTATATTTTTTTTCATCCAAACATCATTTTAAATAATCAGAGTAGAGCATCGGAGCGATTGAGTAACTGATATGTATGTATAAAATGCCGTAAATCTGGCTGGATACAACAGCGGTACAAGAACCGTGTGGTTCAAAGGTATAATACAACAGAAAGAAATCTTCAACTGGATCTGGGGGCCTCACCGACTTTACGGCGACTATTTGGCTTACCCACATAGACTAGCATTGCCTTCGGCATCAAACTATTCACACAACATATCATCACATATATGCATTCAATAATTCATCAGAGCTAGTGTTACAGTACGCGAACGTACATACTTCCGTAAACCGAATGAATGGCTGTAAGTGTCTACCATGGGGCCTCACCGACTTATACGGCGACTTATGGCACACCCACGTAGACTAGCCTTGCCTTCGACACCAAACTGTTCTAACATATTTGTATTCAATAAACATACCATAACAATACACATAGCACATATATGCATACCATAAACATAAGAGTTAATGTTACAGTACGCGGTTCGATATCCTATAAGAGTAATATCACTTTCATTAGTGATTTGGCATTATAACTGGCATTTTAGGTAAAAATTACCATTTTGCCCCTATACCCCTAATCGGCGGAATTTCGCCAGCACTTCGTTACTTTGGCTCCGACTTTCCAAAATTTTACCAGAACTCCGACCCCACCATGATTTTCGAATTTAATACTTAAAATAAAACTAAAGATCTATCTAGCATTACTAATAAAACTACCAAAAGAATTAAAGACTAAAGACCGGAAAAATTACCCAGAGCTTCGCTGCAAAATTCCCCGGACTCCTTCCTCCTCCAGAGCTCTCTCTAACTTCTCTCTAGGATAGCTCAACTAGAGAAAATGGTTTTGGTGTGAAGAATGCAAAGGGAGAGCCTCCTATTTATAGGGAAAGTTGTGTGCACTATTCACACTTTGTCAGGCGGATTCTGGACCGTCGGATCGCACTTTGCCACATGTCAAGATCCTCACCATGCCACTTGTCGAAACCATCCTCTCCCCCTTAGTTGGTGGTTTGTCATATCAATTAATGTGATGTGATGCTTTTGCTTTATGAACTTGTACCGATAAAGTTCCCGATCGGTGTCCGAATCGCGTAATCTCGGAAAAATCTCAAAAATCCGGAATCACAACTATGAAGACATTTTCCTACTCATTAGAAATGTCTAAGTTATAATAATTTTTGATTCCATCCAGGGCTCCAAAAGTCAGTCTGAAGTTTACGGGAAAGCGTGACGATTCTGAGAATTGAAATCCGAATCATCAACCTCTGGACAAAAATTCACCGATTCCAAATATGTCCAGATAATTTCAAACTCATTCCTAGATGTTGAGTTAGAATTTATTTTCTTCGATCCAAAATGTGCCTATCTCGCATCTTTCCCTATTTCGTCTTATTAGGAAAATGCTCTACCGCCTCGGAATCAACTTAGGAAAAGTCTAACGAAGATAAAAATCCACCGATCTATATTTTACCTCGACTTGAAAACCTATTCCTGGTACTCTAGATAGGATCCGTTTCCTATTTATTATGTTACTATTCACTATATAATAAAATATTCATATGTCTTAATCAAAAATCTCAACAAAACCTTATCCCTTATCCTTTGAGATTTTTGGTCCTTTTATTATTTTTTTAAATAAATTTTCGTTTTAATTAATTAATTAATAATATATAAAATAATTATTTAATAATTATTTTATATAATTTTTTTACAAAATTTTCCTATTGGTCCATTCTTGTATTTAGGCTTAAAATTACTTAATCTCATCAATTTCTCTTGAAAATTTCCAATTAACTAACAAATATATTTATGCTAATTCTTAGCCATTTACCACCAATTTTGGAGCTTTACATAATTATCCTTGAATTTTCTTTAGAAAATAAGATAATATAACATACTCTTTGAGACCATATATTCACCTTTTTAAAAATAGCTATTTAATTTATCAGGGTATTACATTTCTCCCCTCCTTAAACAAAATTTTGTCCTCGAAATTTGTGCATATTCCCTCGGAGGAATAACTTAGACCTCTTGTCTAACCCTTGTCCGTGCATACTTACTTAGCACGCATCCCAACATTCCAACATCAGCTTTATCCAACTAGTATTTCGGTTTAATACAGGACTCACATGTCCATTCTTCGTACTATCTAGCCGTTGCACTAATCGGACTCAAACCGGATACTTATTCTATCGAACATTCTTAGATCATTTCTTTCGGTGACCGAGAATTCGTTTCAGCTTGATTATAAAGTTTTTATCATGTTCTAAATTGATATATAGTGTTTTCCGTGGCATCGAAACACCGCGTACTTTATATATATAGCTTCCGTGGCGCCCATAACACCGCGTACTTTAGTGTTTTAGCGTTTCCGTGGCGCCCATAACACCGCGTACATAAGTGTTTCCGTGGCACCCATAATACCGCGTACTACACATTCATCATATCGTATTTCGATATACTGTATCCCCGTGGTTCCCATACACCGCGGCAATACCATATATCTCGTACTCATGGATATTATGTCGTACTTCGATATATTATGTTCCCATGGTTCCCATACACCGTGGCAACATAAGATACCTAGTACTTAATAACACAATCGTGGTCTGTTTTATAATCACTAAGAAACATGACAATTACTACCTCTAGGTCATGTGTAGATTAGTTTTGACTTGAGAGGCTTGAGAGTGGTAAGTCATCACATTGTCATGCTGCAGCTAGACATATCCCGATCCATTCCTATTGGTACCATTATACAATCTACTTGGATTTGGGATACCCGATTTCTTGGTGTTGTGACCAACTTCTCTTTCAATTCATGAATTCTTGTCTTACAGTCTTTGTTCAACGTTAATGATTTGATTTCCTATTTGTAAACTTTGTTTAAGTTATGAAAAATTCTTCATGAATCTGCGGTACTATCCCGCTAAATCCAAAAACTACATCTCTATATTACCATTTCTGGCTATTTCTTCAAGTTTCCATCTCAGCACTTTAATTTCGTTTGACGTCGTTTGATATGGCGCTAATTTAACACAATCGAGATTGTCGTTGACGTTATGAAGTAGTAACAAGATTTATATTAGACTTGCAACTTGGTTCAAAACACGCTTTACAAGCTAAAAGCTCACACCTAATGGTGCAGCTACTATTACAACGTAAGGAAATATATAAGTATGCATCCCAAAAGGATCCGTACAAACATCAAAAGTGATTGATTGGTCTAGAACTCGGATCAGACTATAACGGCAATAGCTTTCTACGGGGCTCTAGTGTCGTGGACTACCCCTGAAGGTTCTCCGGCCTCTTCATTGGTTAGAGCAAACATCTGGCCTGGGTTTTGCTGCCTCATTCCGGTAGTTCTCTGTGGACAATCCCTGCTGATGTGTTCAGGCTTTTGACACTTGTAGCATATTGGCTTCCCATCGCAGTCAGTACCTTTATGGTACCTTATGCAATTTGGACATGGTCGAGGTCCTTGTGGTTCCTGAAAGTTTGGCTGGCTAGGTTGAAATGGCCTCTTATTACCATCACCGGGGTTGCTCCAGGGCGCTTTCTTCTTTTGTGAGAAATTCCCACTACTAATTCCACCACGTCCTGCATTGCTGCTGCTGTTGTTGGAGTTCCGGAATATCCTTAGGTCTTTTAAATTACGCTCAATCAGTCGGCAGGATTCAACTGCTTGAGCCAAATTAGGAAACCGATGTGATACTAGTCTTTCCTTGATTTCGTACTTTAACCCGTAGACCAGCCTATCAGCCTTCCACTCTCGTCGTCCTCACGCTTCAGATATGACGAATATCGGGACAGGTTGGTGAAACGAGCGAAGTAATCGTCAAATGACTCCTCCTGCCCTGCTGAATGTGCAAAAACTCGGACTCCTTTATCACCTGAGTTGACGGAGGGAAGTACTGGTCATTGAATTTCTCTATGAATTTTTCCCAGGTGACTTGGCAGTATCGGTTTTGCAGCGTCGTAGCAACACTCCTCCACCATCTATCAGCGTCTCCATCAAGCTTGAAAATTGCTAGCTGAGCTTTCTGATTCTCCGGGCATTCCATCACGTTAAAGACTTTCTCCAGGCTCATCAACCATTCTTCAGCTAATTCTTTCTTCCCGCGGAATGTAGGTGGCTTAAGTTTACAGAATTGATTGACCCAGCTTTGTGTGGTCTTCTCTACTCTCCTTCGTCGAGGTGGTGATCGGGATCTATCAGACCCCTCTGATTCCTCAGCATGTCCATCTCCTTGATCGTTCTCTTCTTCTTCTTCCTCTTCTGTATGTTCTTCCTCCTCAGCATTTCGTCTTTCTTCCTCAGCATTTCGTTCTGCTAATTGTCGTTCGCCTTGTTGCTCTTGTCTATTCTCGCCTCTCTTGGAGTTCATTTATAAGAGCCCTCTCGCTCTTGCGAGTCCTCCTCATTTCTTGTATTTCATTTTGGTCCTATTGGTTTGGTATTTGATTCATCCGAGGTTGTCTACCTCGCCCTACGCCTCGGCCCCGCCTCGACCTCTGGGAGCTCCGCTCCTCTCAAATTCGCCATGTCCCGTTCTTTTTCCTTCATTAGGAAAAACGTCCGATATACAAAGAAAACTTCAATTAGTATATCACGGATTTTATCGCGCTAATATCTACACCGCATATAGACTTATCATAATTAGTATTTGTACTACGAATAGGCACCCGAAATATTTCCCTCGTCCAGGGTTCCGTTGATTTGGTCCACTCAAATACGGGTATGGAATTTCGTATCAGAAGTTCCTCTACATGAGTCAAATACTACATGTACTTATCCTTATTGATCCCGGAGTTTCATCCGGCGTGACCCAGCTTCACATCTAAGCTCTGGTTTAGAGTGGTGCACCCACAGAAAGTGATACACTGATTCAGGATGGTACACCGCTCAATCTGGTATACCGAAATAGGGTAGTACATTGACTCGTGGCTATATCGTACTCATTTTCAAAACATGCTCAAAGTTTAAAAGGCTTTTGAACATAACTCCGTTATCCGAACAGAATGGCTGTGTAAGTGTCTACCATGGGAGCCTCACCGACTTATACGGCGACTCAATGGCATACCCACGTAGACTAGCCTTGCCTTCGGCACCAAACTGTCCGTAATAACATAGTTAAATTCATGCCAGGACTACTGCTTTGATACCATAAGTGTAACATCCCATTTTCAAAAGCAGTATATTTTTTTTTCATCCAAACATCATTTTAAATAATCAGAGTAGAGCATCGGAGCAATTGAGTAACTGATATGTATGTATAAAATGCCGTAAGTCTGGTTGGATACAATAGCGGTACAAGAACCGTGTGGTTCAAAGGTATAATACAACAGAAAGAAATCTTCAACTGGATCTTCTACGTGGTCTGCTTGCTTCTTTCCTCGGCCCTCGGTCCTCCGCACTCGAAGCTATAGCCGAGATCCAATTTACCACATTGGATCTCGTGTAACGGTTAACCTCATGCTTATAAACAACATATGCGTAACAAATATTTCTAGAATTTCAGCAACGATCCATATAGGAAAACAATACAAATTATCATAACAATAACTCAGTAAAACCGTAATAGTGATCCAAGTACGGTTCCTTGATCACAAACAGCATCTAAGTAAGGTTCCATAGACACGATGCATCTAAGTACGGTTCCATAGACACGGTGCATCTATGTACGATTCCATAGACACTGTGCATCTATGTACGATTCCATAGACACGGTGCATGTAGCACTGAATAGAATGACCATGTAAGTGTCTATCATGGGGGCCTCACCGACTTTACGGCGACTATTTGGCTTACCCACATAGACTAGCCTTGCCTTCGGCATCAAACTATTCACACAACATATCATCACATATATGCATTCAATAATTCATCAGAGCTAGTGTTACAGTACGCGAACGTACCTCCGTTGACGAACGTCGGCAATTCTGGCGGAAACGACACGTTTTATGGAAAACAGCGAAACGTCCAACAGTGGCACGTCGGGCAGCGTAACGTCAGCAAATCAGAGTTTCTGATATCCTATAAGAGTAATATCACTTTCATTAGTGATTTGACATTATAACTGACATTTTAGGTAAAAATTACCATTTTGCCCCTATACCCCTAATTGGCGGAATTTCGCCAGCACTTCGTTACTTTGGCTCCGACTTTCCAAAATTTTGCCAGAACTCCGACCCCACCATGATTTTCGAATTTAATACTTAAAATAAAACTAAAGATCTATCTAGCATTACTACTAAAACTACCGAAAGCATTAACGACTAAAGACCGGAAAAATTACCCGTAGCTTCACGCAGAATTCCCGACTCCTTCCTCCTCCGAGCTCCTCTCTCTAACTTCTCTCTAGGAAAGTTCAACTAGAGAAGTGATTTTTGGTGTGAAGAATGCAAAGGGAGGGCTTCCTATTTATAGGGAAATTCCAGGGGCAAATTCGCACTTTTCCTCCTTTAATCTCCACTGTCGGATCGCACCTCTGCTAGGTGTCACGATCCTCACCAGGCCACTTGTCCAAACCATCCTCTCCCCTTAGTTGGTGGTTTGTCACATCAATTAATGTGATGTGATGCTTTTGCTTTATGAACTTGTACCGATAAAGTTCCCGATCGGTCCGAATCGCGTAATCTCGGAAAAATCTCAAAAATCCTAATCACAACTTTGAAGACATTTTCCTACTCATTAGAAATGTCTAAGTTAAACTAATTTTGATTCCATCCAGGGCTCCAAAAGTCATCAAGTTTACGGAAAGCGTGACAAGCATGCACTGAAATCCGAATCATCAACCTCTGGACAAAAATTCACCGATTCCAAATATGTCCAGATAATTTCAAACTCATTCCTAGATGTTGAGTTAGAATTTATTTTCTTCGATCCAAAATGTGCCTATCTCGCATCTTTCCCTATTTCGTCTTATTAGGAAAATGCTCTACCGCCTCGGAATCAACTTCCTAAAAGTCTAATCAAGATAAAAATCCACCGATCTATATTTTACCTCGACTTCAAAAACCTATTCCCGGTACTCTAGATAGGATCCGTTTCCTATTTATTATGTTACTATTCACTATATAATAAAATATTCATATGTCTTAATCAAAAATCTCAACAAAACCTTATCCCTTATCCTTTGAGATTTTTGGTCCTTTTATTATTATTTTTAATAAATTTTCGTTTTAATTAATTAATTAATAATATATAAAATAATTATTTAATAATTATTTTATATAATTTTTTACAAAATTTTCCTATTGGTCCATTCTTGTATTTAGGCTTAAAATTACTTAATCTCATCAATTTCTCTTGAAAATTTCCAATTAACTAACAAATATATTTATGCTAATTCTTAACCATTTACCACCAATTTTGGAGCTTTACATAATTATCCTTGAATTTCCTTTAGAAAATAAGATAATATAACATACTCTTTGAGACCATATATTCACCTTCTTAATTCTAGTTAATCATGGAAGCTTCTGTTAATTTAGTTGGAGAATTAATATGGCATGTTTGATTATTTTGATGATTTATAATAGATAATAAATACTAGTCGTACTTATTGGGAATGTAGGAGCAGATTGTATTAGTTCGGCATCTATTCTATTCAGCTGATGAACAAATATTAAAAAATATATTTGGACATATATGATAATATATAAATAAAATATACCTAAGTTATTTGTTTTCTCATATTTATTTTTAAAAATATTATTTTAATTGACGTCGGCTGGATATATAATAGTTTGGCGAACAAGAATTTTGACGGATTTAATGCTAAAAAAAAAAAAAAATACTTCTATCAAGTTTCTTATGTATTTTTATTACCCATAATCACATGTCTTATTTTTAAAATATTATTCCTTCGGTTCTAATTATAGTACATATTTACATAACTTTGGAGATATTAATATAGTTATTAAATTAGTTAATTATATTTTTTACCCTAATTCTTTGTTCTTTGTTGGACCTCCACTACCTCACACATGACTTCTCCGAGGTCTCACACAGTGCGACATCGTCGATCTCCCCTAACAACTTTCAAGCTACTCTTGGAGGTTGGAAGTGTAATTTAATAATGATATTATCAAATATGAAAAAAGTTGCTCAAAATTATTTTATTAAAAAATAAAAAGCAGTAGAATTGAGGTGTATATGGTATTAATAAGTTGCAAGTATTACTCACTTTTTAAAATATATAGGTGCATTATTAAATTATTATTTTATTTAATTATTATTGAGAAAATATCAATAAAGTTATTTTGGGAATAAATTGACAAAAAATTAGAATTTTATCCTATAATTAGGACCAATATCAACTCTCAAATATTACTGGAGGGAGTACCATTTAATTATAAACTCACCTAAAAAAGAAACATGACTATATCAAAATAGATATATGAAATTTCAACTTGGTATTTTCATCTAATTAATTCTTTGTTGGGTTATGACAACATTGTCTATGCACCTACTCTAATATTTTAGGATGCAAACTGCCTCAATATTTTATTTTACATTCATATTCTGGAATTAATGAAGGTATTTTATATATATATATATATATATATATATATATATAGAGAGAGAGAGAGAGAGAGAGAGAGAGAGAGAGAGAGAGAGAGAGAGAGAGAGAGAGAGAGAGAGAGAGAGAGAGAGAGAGAGAGAGAGAGAGAGAGATTGTATTGAATTATTTGTTCCCTTGTCGAAGAAGTTAGATAGCAACCTTCTTTCACTTGGGTAGTTGGTATCTTACAGTCAACGATGACGATGGCAGAAATACAGCTTTGTATTCTTATGAAGATAAATATTTCATTATTTTATTATCTTATTTTATTATTTCAACCATATATTGAACTTAACATCAATTTTTTTTTTCCTAACATCAAATTTACTTGTTTTTTGCTATCATATTAAAACATTGATAATTATTAATTTTTATAACAAATAGTTAAAATTAAAGAAGAAAGTCTTGTGTACACATTTTAAGATTTGAATATTAAATATAATATATAATTTAATTTAATCACAAAAGTATTAATCGAATTTTTTTTTTTTTGCAAAAAATTAGTGCAATCTGTTTCATATCAAATGTTTACACATTCGAATATCATATGTTAAAATTGCTTCTTCTTTTTTTCCCCACACATATGTTAAAATATCAATGCTTAAGTTATTTAAAATATCCTTCGACCAAAAAAAAAAAGTTAGTTAAAATATATGGAACCAAATTTTAGAAAATGAAAAATAAAAAAGTGACAACACCATTTATAATTAAAAAATAAAAACAGGAGACGGATTACATAAAAAGCTTAAAATAAAAATCTGATGCTGGATGATCTTATTATTAAGTGATACCTAAGTACCTCAATTTGTTAAAACTGCAGGCCACTATGACCCTAGTGTCCCAACTCACATAAATTTTCATAAAAAAAAAAAAAATCCGATGCAATTTTTTCTTAAACTCTCTTTATTTTACAAATGATAGTGGATTTAAAATTTCTGCTAAATGTATTAATATTTAAAGTTTTTTTTTTTGGACTGGTGTGAATATTTAAAGTTTGAATTAATAAAATAGGGGAGATTAAGAACGCCCTTTTTCATTCTTTTGGACCATCAAGTGAATAACGTCCTTAAAAGTGGTCGAAGGGATGTGTTAATTTTTTTTTTTAAAAAAAAAAAGTTAAAAAAATATTATACACAGACAGTCAGACACACACATAGTCACTAAAAAAAACTCCTATTTAATTAGTGACTGAAAATATCTCAAATAAAATGATCTATAGTAGAAAGATAGAAGTATATATACTAGAAAAATAAGGCATTTATCACTTAAGATTTGATTGAGATCTTCATTTACAACTATGATTAAAAATAGCAGACTCTTAAAAAATATCGTTAAAATTAAATTTATAAATAATTAAAGATTTAAATTTTAATCTTTGCAGCAATCATTTTTTGGAGAGGTTTATCTTTATCCTTAACTCTCAATATTTCATAAAAATTAATATCGTTATATTGAATTTATTTTTCCATAACATAAAATTATATATATGTCGTTTATATTCAGGTAAAAGTATGTGTCTAGTCTTTTAACTTCACACAATGTTTTAATTTGGTCCCATAACTGTATAAGGTGGCTTTTTAGCCTTTCAATCCCAAAACCATGAACAAAAAATATTGATATTGAACTTTTAAATATTGATAAAATATTTTAAAATCTAACATTTTAAATTTAATTTTCAAAATAACAATGATCTTTACAAAAAAAATAAAAATAAATCATAATTTAAGACTAACGATATTAAAGTTAAATCTTATTCCAGTATTGTATTTTATAGCTAGTTGATGGCAAAAATTCCAGTAGAACGTAACTTCCCTACTAAACAAAATGGAATCTAAATTTTCAGAATTTTATATAAGACAAATTACTTCAACATTTTAAAGATATCGCTTTTAAATTTAAAAAGAATTGCTACTATTTTTTTTCCATCTAAAAAACATGCATTATTAATATTATTAAACTAATCAATTAACATAGAATTGTTCTAGTACTGTAAAACTATACTAAACCCTTTAGATCTTTAGCTAGTTCGAATTCGAACTGGATACCAAATGATAAAAAAAAAAATATTAAACTAATATTTTATACAACTTAAAATAACTTTAATTTAGTTAATCCGCCTAAGTTGGAATATAATTATGAGTAGCAAAAGTTTTTATTTTTTTGAGTAAGTAGTTGGAGATTGAATTCTCAATATTTATACACTTAAGTCTGCCAAAGACACCCTAGCGTCTCAAATATAATTACACTTTTTAATATATCTAAATTTATACACTTTTTAAATTTAGATCCTCAAATATAATTTCCCTCAAGGCCTCTAAAAAAAAAATATTTTTAAAACAAATTCCCTTACATCCAAAAATTACTAGAGATTTCTTCACTGATAATAACCAACAGATACATTATTTTCGGTTACTTAAATATAAAATAAACTACTAAGAAGCTAAAGATTCCTTATTATATACTCCATCCGATCCTAATTATAAGACCTAGTTGACTTTTTTTGGAGAGATTAAGGAAGTTAAATAAGTTATTTAATCATTTTATTTGTTGTGTTTTCTTAGATTATATATTAATTTATTAGTCAAATTATTTAGTTTGAAGAAAAAAATAAAAAAAAAATACTCTAAGCTAATTTTATTAGCTTCCTTAATCTTTTTAAAAAAGTCAACTAGGTCTTATAATTAGAATTAGAGGTAGTAGTAGAGTATTTCTTAGGGTCCTCATTCCATAAATCTAACTAATTAAATTAATAAACATTCCCTTTTCTTTTTTGTCTTAGCGTACAATGCTGAAAATGCATATTATATTATATTATAATATTCCATGGGCATGCTCAAACACTCTTCAATTCCATTTATTATTTCAACTACGTACCCATCAACACTTCTGTAAAATATAAAATACTTGAGCATGGCATAATCCTCAAATTATTGACCAATATTTTATGTTGATGAATAATCAATTTTTTTGCCAGGTCATCTCTTGAATTTTTATTATTACATACAGAATCTCATCTGACAGATTCATATTCAAGCTAACTATATATATAATATACTTGATACAGTATCTCCTCTCTCTCTCTCTCTATGTGTGTGTGGTACATAGGACCATCTAAGAATCGGCCACCGAATTTGAATATACAAGTCAATTTTGCTACCTAAGATCAGAAGTTACTTTGTCTTCGTTTTAGTATCTTGAATGTTAAAAAAACAGTTCAGAACATTAAAAAACAAGGATTCGATTTTGAAAATTTTTAACCTTAATGATTTGCAAATGTATATTTTGTTTTGACAACTTTCAATAATCTCACCAAAATATGTTGATTATTATGAGAACCCCCAAAATCCATTAATGATGAAGTTATATGAGTGACGTTGAAAAAAATATAATAATTATAGAACTCAAACTACAGCATGACGGAGAGAGAACATGTTTACACATTATTGCAAACAATAAAGAAATGAAGACATCAAATAACACAGAAAGCTTTAAAAATAAAAGTAATGAAGGTTGATGTTGAATTGGAATAATACAAGACATAGCACTTAATTTTGGGGGTTCAAATCTGTACCATTTTCCTCATTCTTGGTCCTTCGATACTCCACGGGACGAGTGGCCTTGCGTCTAGGGGCAGGAATCGGCAAAATGCTAGACAATGCGGGACCAAGAAATGTGGGAAGCTGTGTGACAACGAAAAGTATGATCCCAGATGACAAAAAAGTATAAGCTGGAAGAGCATTGTTCAATTTTTCACTGTCTTCATCAAGTGTGAAGAAATCAGCAGCACAAAAAGAGATCCACAGACCAACAATGGAGACAAACATGAAGTACATACCAAAGTAAAGTTTGGAAGGAACGTATCTCCAAGAGTTAACAGATTGGGAACGAGAAGCAACTATGGACAAAAAGCAGATGCTGGAAATGAGGGAGGAGAAGAGGGCCATTAATGAAGAGACTTCAAAGATTTTGAATACTGGTTGCTTGTTTCTGAGGATTGCATATCCCTTGGGATCATAACCGCCCGGCACGCCCGTGCGTGTGGCGAAGGCCACTGACACAACGAGGGTCGACACCACAGAACATGATTGAGAGGTTTTAACTGCCCACTTTCCTTCACTTTTCATGAGTTCCTTGTGGCTCTCTCTGAAGACGTCGTCCGGTGTCTCCATTTTCTTATTGTAACTCTCCAACAAACCATGGGGCGTTGAATTCTTCACAAACTGTGTTATTATACACGCTCATACATCTACTTACCATGTTTAATTTAAACATTTCAACATCAAATAAAGGGTTAATATTATGGTTGGTCATTATAGTTGGATATAATTTTAGTTTTGGTCCTGTAATTTTAAATTGTTGTTGGTGTTGGTCCCTATAGTTTCATATAATTTGATATGAGTTTAACGACATATCACTGTAATTTTAACAAATTTTGGTTTTTGTCCTACTACTTTAACTCACACAATATAATGTCCCTTTAAAACTATACAAAATGGGCTAGGGGTGTTAGCTGCTCCCAATTGCGCCCCTTGCTGCTCCTTGATTTTCTTCTAAACTACACAAACTATGATTTTTCAAAGAACAATGTGGTTTTTCAATTTCTTATGATTTTTTAAAGATTTAATACTATAAGTTACAACAAACTACATAATTTAGAGTATTAAATCTTTGAAAAATAATAAAAAAATTTAAAAAAGGCACCATCATTTGGCCTGGTCCATTAGATATCAAAATGTTGTCACTCATTTTATGTAGAATCTAATGATCAAAAGAAATACAAAAGCATTTGGAAGTGGGGGAAAATTAAGGGACGTCAGGGGGCACAGCTGGTTGGTAGCTGACACCCAAATTCAATCAAACGGTAAGAATCAACAATGATATTAACCCTTGTCATTAGTAGTAAATGGATAGATACACACCTCAAACCAATTGATTTCCCTTAACATGGTGAGTGCTTCGCCAGGATTGAGCCAATCAGGCTCCACTCCAAGCCTTGCTGCCAAGTGCAATGCATTGTTTCCCTCTTTATCCACTTCTCCAAACAGACTGGCAGTTAGCCATTCCTGTTTGCAAAAACACCTGTACACCTCCGTTTGTCTATATTCTGCTGCTAGTGGACCTATGTTCTTTCCCTCAACATTCACATCTTTAATCCTTGATGGAAATAATTCCAGAATTTTCTCCACCATTTCTATCACACCATTCTTCGTAGCAACCATCAGGGGTGTCTCAATTGTTATTGTACTTGACTCTGACCCTATCCACAGTCCAAACCACAACATTAGTTTATAATTGCAAGCTAGATTTTCTTGGCACAAATATATACTCATTGTATTTACCTAATATTTTATCTTTTGATGATAGAAAATTCACAAAATATATGCCATAAATTTGTGGTAAACAAGTTTGTCACAATCATTAATTGCTAGTGAAGATTTGATTTATGGTCCAAAAATGTCAAGTTCTATATAGAAAATTCACAAAATATATACCGTTATCCTCTTGTGTTTGTAGGGAAAGTGAAAGTTGCTCAGAGGCGCTTCTTGATATGATTTGTGACATATCTTCAATGGAAGTATGCTTAAGAAGTTCGTTCATTATTTGAAGTGACCATGTGTGAGCCTCCTTCATTTTTTGTATATGATAGAACCATCTCCCTGTAGTTTGAACAATGTGTCGGCAGATTATGCAAAATCCTGTTCGGACAAAAGGGAAGGAATTTACAAGCTGATGGAAGAAGAAGAAGAAGCAATCCAAAAGAAGATGATGAACAGATAATGAGAGAGATGAGCGCTTGCAACAATTGAATATCCTTGATCCATATATTTCTTATCCATTTCATCATTTGATGATACATAGGGAAATCAAACCTCACTTGATGGAAGAGAAGGGTTAAGTATGGAAGAAGGCAAGATAAAGGCACAAGAGGAGTGATGAACACGTAAATAAAGGGACAAGTGTATTATAAACCGCACAAATTTGAGCCACTGAGTTGCATCAAATTTAAATTTGACACTAAATTAAAATTCTACTACATGCTTTTTAAAACTTCTGAAATGATATTGAATCTAAAATAATTTTTAGGACAACCTTGTATCTAAGTAAAAACTGTTGGAACAAATTTACATCTTATGCATGTTTGTCATGCATGGAAAAAAAATGGGTTAAGAGGCAATATTATCTTGGAAGTTGTCACTAAAGCAATTTTAGCCTGACTGTTATCCCAGTTAATTTTAACCGTTAGTTGATTAAATATTCAGAGTTAGAAGTTCATATGTGTCCTTTACGTCATTTTTGTTAAGTTGGAAATCTGCTTCGAAAGCCTATGTTTAATTTACTTCATGTTTTTTAAAGTTAGATTTAAAACTTTTAGGATAAATTTGCATTTTAACAAAAATGACATGGATGACTTATAGGTTTTCAGCTCAGTATATTTCGTCAACTAACAATCAAAATTAACTGGGATAATGACTAGAGCAAAATTGCTTCCTTTTTTTACACTTTTGCCTCTCAATGACAACTTCCAGATAGAATTGCCCCTTAACCCAAAAAAATAATAATTTAAAACGCTTGGGATGAGTATAACATGTAAAGCGTACCTACTTTTTTGAATAAGCGCTACCTTTGCTTCCATGTGGACCCTAAGCCGTTGTTGCAATCCTTCAAGCGTTGTAGCTTGATTATTCTCCTCAACTTTCACAAGCCCTTCAAAGTTCCAAACAAAACAAGCCACATCCGTATTACTGTATATACATACACACAAAGTAGAAAGTACCCTATACTCCCTCATGTATATAATTAGACTCAATCTAGAAATTTTGTTTTCTCTTTAATATAAGAAACTTTATAAAATTTAGTCAAGTCTTTGGGTTATTTCCAAAACTGTTTGTAAATCTAATTGTTTTGTTTGTGTGGCGTGTTTGACTATATGTACACATTTTTACTCTTGACAAGCGTGTTTTAATTTTGAAAAGAGTCCCTTGAAAGGAGAAATATCAATCATCATCAACATAATGAAAATATGAAATGATATTACCTTCAGTGACCTAGTTAGTAGTGCGCACTACAAGTTTAAATTAATTTAAGACCGGATGAGTACGTATTTTCAAGCTTCCACCAGTGGAAAAAAGGCTTTTAAGACCGGACAAAAAAGGTACATTAGGACCGGACCCGCGAGCAGTCTTGTTCCAGGCGGTATTAAAAGTCGACCTTTAAGACCGGACTTTTACACGGTCTTAAAGATTTTCTTTAAGACCGGACATTTTAAACCTTCGGTCTTAAAAGTCGTACTAAATAAATATCGACCGCTCTTAAAAGATCCAAATATTAAGACCGGACAAATATCAATCCGGTCCTAAAGATAGAGGACTCTAAGACCGACTTTTTTCAATTACCCGGTCTTAAAAGACTGACTTTCAAGACCGACTTTTTCAATGGACCGGTCTTAAAAGACCAACTTTTAAGACCGGCTTAACACCTTTAAGAGCGGTGTTATATATACATCCGGTCTTAATATTTGAACATTTAAGAGCGTATTTTTTATTTGCGGTCTAAATTTTCCCGTATTTTTTCCCTGTTCTGCAAGCTATGAACATGAATAAATTGAATTGGGAAAAAGAATACAAATATTATCCACCATGAGTTATATGGCCTCTTAATTAAGTCTAAAACAACTAAAGTAATTTATACAATAAGCTAACATATAATAACTAATTACAAAGGCAATGAGTTACAATACATGCAGCACGTAATTCAACATACAAATGTAGTCCAATATATTATTCACCATGCCTTCATTTGATTCCCACCCAACAACGTAACATGCATCCTCTTTTATCAATATCAATGACCCTCTTTCCTTGGAGAGTTACAGACCACATTTTATTTTCTTGATCGGTGATATAGAACACTTGTTTTGCATGATCTGCCATAATAAAAGGTTCATCTCTAAAACTTCTACTATTGACATCGACTAAAGTGAATCCTAGTCGATCGATCTGAACACCATTATTGACATTAACCCACTTGCATTTGAAGATGGGAAATCTAACTTTGACATAGTCCACCTCCCAAATCTCTTCAATAACCCCATAATATGGCATGACCGCCAATTTAGGCCTCTTGTCTTTCGAACGGAGAAGTGCATAGATTCACCTCTAACATAACACCACCGCTTCGACTGTGCTCCTATCATCTAGGGACTTCGTGTAAAATGTATAACCATTGATCACATACGAATTCCAACTTATGACATCAAACTCGGGACCACGTGCTAACCATTTCATTGTCTCATAAACACATTCGATCCCTCGACCTTTTGTTTGAACCGGTTTGCAAAAGTTCTCGTTATGCTCCCTAATCAACCTTTGTTCGGTCATTCGATGGTTCTCTTTCCTTGACCTCTTTATGTGCGATATGCCGGCTTGAACTTCATCAACATTATTCAAGATGTATAAGTGGACTTGTGACAATTCATCACGATCCACACTCTTTACCGAAGCCCCACGTCTACCCCCTTCAGCATGCTGACGTTTTGGAAGCCCAATATGTCTTACTTTGGCCAAATAATTTTGACAAAATTCCATGGCCTCTTCGAAACATATTTCGAACAATTGATGCTTCGGCCGGTCGCGTTCTTCACATACCCTTTTAGGAATTTCATAGATCTTTCAATAGGGTACATCCACCGTAAATGGATAGGGCCGCACAACTTTATCTCCTCACTAGATGAACAATGAGATGAACCATGATGTCAAAAATGAAGGAACAAAAAGCTTTTCAAGGTGGCACAAGATAATATATCCTTCATTCTCCAATTCATCCAACTTTTCAATCTTGAAAACTTCACTACAAACCGCATTGAAGAAGAAACAAAGTCTAGTCAAAACGACCCGAAGATCATATTCGGCGATCCCTCGAATAGCTACTGGGAGTAGCTGTTGCATCAAGACATGACAGTCATGAGACTTTTGGCCTACTAATTTCAAGTCCTTCATCGAGACAAGCCTCTTAAAATTTGAAGAATACCCCGAGGGAACTTTTGTGCCATGTAAACACTCACAAAAGCTTCGTTTCTCATCCTTAAACAAAGTATGAGAAGCCGGGGGACAATAAGTTCTCTTCCCATATGGCCTTTGATGCAAGTCTTCGCGTATTCCCATTGCTTGCAAATCCAATCTTGCCTTCACACCATCCTTCGAACTACCTTGTATGTTGAGAAGCGTGCCCACAATACTATCACATACGTTCTTCTCCACATGCATGACATCAATACAATGTCTCACATCAAGATTGCGCCAATAGGGAAGATCAAAGAATACAGATCTCTTCTTCCATATATTTGTTTCTTTTCTACTCTTTCCGAGCTTACCGAAGATGACACTCGATATTTTTAACCTTTTCATACACTTGCTCCCCATCAATGCCACCGGAGCTTCTTCATACTCTTGGCCACCAAAAAAGGCCTTCTTTAATCGACGATATGGGTGGCCCGTCTAAGAAATCTCCTATGTCCAAGATACACCGTCTTTCTTCCATGTTGAAGTTGATGGTAGCATGTGCCTTCTTCACAAACCGGACATGCTTTATGGCCTTTTACACTATACTCGACAAGTTCCCATATGTTTGGGAAGTCGTTTATAGTACAAAATATCATGGCTCTCATTCTAAAGACCTCCTTCTTGAAAGAGTCAAAAACATCGACACCTTCTTCCCACAACTCCTTCAAGTCTTCGATCAAGGGCTCTAGGTAAACATCTATGTCATTTCCGGGTTGTTTTGGTCCCGAAATCAACATAGACAAGATGATGTACTTTCGTTTCATGCATAACATAGGAGATAAGTTGTAAACAATCGGGACTACGGGCCATGAGCTATGTATGCTGCTAAGGCTTCCATAGGGATTCATTCCATCCGTGCTAAGGGCAAGCCTGAGGTTCCTAGGTTCTTCGCCGAAGTTCGGAAATAATTGATCGATCTTCTTCCATTGAGAAGAATCGGCCGGATGTCGAAGCTGTCCATCCGAAATCCTCTCATCTGCATGCCACCTCAGATTTTTTGGATCATTTTCATTCGCAAACAACCGCTTGAACCTTGGTATGATTGGAAGATACCACAACACTTTTGCAGGCCCCTTATCGACTTGTACCGTGGGGTTTCACACATCGGACAACTCGCTTCTCTTCAAACTCTTTTCTATATAATACACAATCATTCGGGCATGCATGGATCTTTTTGTACTCCATCCCCAAGTGGACAAAGTATCTTCTTAGCATCATAGTAGCGATGCGGCAACACGTTATCATCCGGAAGCATGTCCTTCAAAGCCTCAAGCAATTCTGAAAAACTCTTGTCGCTCCATCCATGACGTGCCTTCAAGCTTACCAATTTCAATACAGTGTTCAACAATTGGTATTTTTTACACCCACGGTATAGCGGTGTCTCGCATCACTGCACATATTACCATATGCATGTGATCGCTCAAAAGCCTCTTCTCCTACATCACGGATAATGTCCTCTATGCGATCATCCATATCCGTGTCATTATCATCAAAGGCCACTTCCCCATGTTGTTTCCCACTTGATGGCACTTGTTCACCATGCCATACCCATACCGTAAGTCTTACAAAATCCGTGACAAATTAAATGTGTGCGTATAACTTCGTGACATAGTCGACACTCATTCAAACATTTTACACAAGGGCAATAATACTTCCCCATCATCATGGGCATTTTTTTAGCAAATTCTATAAATTCCCTAACCCCATTCTCGATATTCAATACTCGTTCGTAAAGCATCTATCCAATCGTGATCCATAGTAGAATTCCTATATATTATTTAGACGAATTAAGAATTACTTTTGGTCATAAATGCATCACAGTGAATCGAAGAACCAAAATAAATGCAAGACGAGGAAATTAAATGCAGGGATGAAGGTCTTGTGGACTAACTTTTGTAGCATATGCGTTTGCTGAGTCGTCTTACTTCTCCGCTCACGAACGTTGATGTTGCGAGACAAGACAGCAAGAGTAACCTAAAAACACTTGTTGGTCAGTTGGGTAGGTCTAAAGTGCAAATATAATCTTCAAAAAACAATATTCGTTAACAACGAGAGAATACCCATAACAACATTACACCGATTTCGTTAAACCCATGAAAAACCAAGAACGATAAGTGGAAAGTAATAAAGTTTTAACCGAAACATCTCTTACAGCTTCGTCTATAGACGTTTAGCTAAGGAACCAGAGAGTGATTGTCGAGAAAGGTACGCGAAGCGCCGACGAAGCCGAGAGGGAAATTTCGAGTCGGAACTCCGAGTATTCACTTTCGGCGCGACAAGAGTTCGAGAGAGGGAAATTTAATTTTTCCGCGCGACAAAGATACCTTATTTAGCTTTTTGGATTTTATTAATACCGGTTATTAATTAAATGTCCGGTCCTAAAGATACAACTAACATTTTAAGACCGGAGTATTAAAATTATCCTGGTCCTAAAATTTTATTAGATTTTTAAGTTTTAAGACCGGAGGTTTATAAAACATCCGGTCCTAAAATTCAAATTATCTTTAGATCCGTTACTTATAAAATAAAATGTCCGGTCTTAATGGCCTTCGTGATTGGTATATTAAATCAATAAAATAAATGATATTTTTTGGACAAAAAATAAAGCAAAATTGGAGAATAAGTTTCTTTAATGAATTACTGGAGAAGAGCCAAAAATTTCATACAGTGTTCTTAATGTTTCTTACATTACTTCAGAATATATACACAACAACAAAAACACAAATGAAAAACAAGCTGAATATTATCATCCACAAGAATCTGTCAACAACCTCGGCGATTTCGGCGTGAAGAGCATTAATTTCCCGCCGGAGATCAGCAAGTTGTTGTCTTATTCTCTCCACCCGCAATATGAATGGATCATTACAGGAGAGCGAAGAGGGGTCAGAGATAGGCGCGCTGGGGCCAACAGGTTGGAGAGGGGATTACGAACATCTGCATGGCCGGCTTCAAGATGACGGTTGAACTCGGCAAGAAAAGGATCGGCAGAAGGATCGAGGGGGGTGCGACATGAGCAATCTCTTCATCATCCGAAGAAATAACAATGGGTCCAACGACCCGAGAGTCTTCGGAAACAATACGACCCCTTGTCGCGGGAGGAGGCGCACCATATAATGATCTAGCCATGGCACGAGAGCGAGGCGTGTATGCACCCTACGAGCGCTTTGCTTGTATCTAACCATGGTTTGAGGATTTTGAGAAGTTGGGGCAGAGCTAGGAAGTGAGGAGTTAACAAGGACAAAGAGGAGGTAGTGTGTGGAGTATATAAAGACAGATGGCGGGAGAGATAAACGTCGATGATGAATTCGTCAATTTACTTTTATACAAACTTTTAAGACCGGACTTTTATCTTATATCCGGTCCTAATTTTAATTCAATTACTTTTAAGACCGTCCTTTTATCAAATATCCGGTCCTAAAACTCATTTAAGACCGATATATTACTTGGTATCCGGTCCTAAAACTAATTTTTAATTCAATTACTTTTAAGACCGTCCTTTTATCAAATATCCGGTCCTAAAACTCATTGTTGAAATGAAAGTTCATTCTTTTCAAGAGTCCTTCCCCATTGTTGAAATGAATTCGTAGTCTCTTCGGCTTCCACATAAACTTCCCAACTAGGCGTCTCCTCGTATTCGAGCAAATATTCGTCTCCTCGTTAATGTTTCCGGCGTTTCACATTCTTCACGATGGGTTCTCTATTTAAACCCGTTGTTACTTTACTTTCTTCACATTCATCTCCATCTCCTCCTACAACCTCCACCGTAATGGCTCCTCCACCACGACGAGGTCCTCGTGGCCGGGCGAGAGGCACCTCCATATCCTCCTCCGTTGCCTCCGAACCCGAACTTCCAACAAATGCCGCAAAGACTGATAGCCCGCGTCGCTCATATAGACCGACGCTTGGGCCAACTTTTCAGGTCTATCACGCCGTCAACAGCAAGCTAGACGCGGTACTCGACGCCAATGACATTGAGTACCATATCTCTGATGACGACGTCTCCGACCCTTCCTCCTCCGACAACGATGGGGAGGATTAGAAATTTTTAAGTTTTTTTTTTTTTGTACTCGTTTCGCTCACGAGGCAAAGAAAAAAAAATTATTAAATAAAATTTTTATTTCCCAATCGGCTTCCTTGTTTGTCTTTAACTTTATGTTCTTTTTCTCCGACAACAAGAACAAACAAAACATTGTCCTATTCGTGGTGATCAATCTTAAAAATTTGCGAATAAAGTTAACAGTTGCGACCATACAAAACAAAACAAAAAAACAGAGTGACGACTATTCTCAAGTTTGGACCATCGTTGTCTTCCCCTATACTTTTCCTGATGTGATGAAATTTTTCATTGTCGTTTTCGTTATCTTCTTTCTTTTTCCGACAAAAAGAAAAGGGACACCGATGACGTTCTTCACATCCGTAAAAGTAGAAACGAGAACAACGAAGCACAAAACTTGAGAAGAACGCCAGAAACATGGTTGCCTTGAACCCTAACGATATGTCTGAAAATCGAGTAACCAACTCTATTTAAATGAAGAATATTAGGACCGGACGTATAAAATTCCTCGGTCCTAAAAATTAAGCCTTATTTTCAAATTTAAAGTTAGGAGCGGACAATTAACAAATATATGGTCCTAAAGGTTTCGGCAATCTATTAAATAAAATGAAGACTTTTAAGACCTGACTACTAACAAATAAACGGTCCTAATAATTTAGCCGTATATTTTCTATACTTTTAGGACCGTATTTTAACAAATATACGGTCCTAAAAGTCTCTACCCAAATTTTTTAGAATTAGACGAAGACTTTTAGGACCGGATATTTGTTAAATATACGGTCTTAAAATGGACGAAGACCTTTAGGACCGTACTTTTAACAAATATACGGTCCTAAAAGTCTCTACCCAAATTTTTTAGAATAGACGAAGACTTTTAGGACCGGATATTTGTTAAATATACGGTCTTAAAATGGACGAAGACCTTTAGGACCGCACTTTTAAAAAATATACGGTCCTAAAAGTCGCGAATACTTTTCAAATTTAGGACATTAATTATTGTCTTGACTTGGATTTTCTAAGACTAGTTTATACAGATATTCACAAAAAACCTCGCGTATGTGCTCGATTTCATCATCATCAAATGGCTCTTCACAGCAAACCTCGTAACATCAAAGACAAACAGAATTAACATATTATGTGCATATTTCATATGTAACATTAAGCCATCGATGATCGAATTCAACCATAACATCTTACCCTTAAAGTGACTTTAGTGTTTCCTCCGTCACAATATCATATAAGTGTTTCATGACGTACGGCCACATAAGTTCGATCGTTCCTGTTGCCGACGGGTCTAAAAATAACAATAAATATATATAAGAGCATATATAGCTTATCGACCAACTTCGAAGGCAATTATGTCATGTCCAATTATGTACTAACCTTAATTTTGTGCCATTTAGGATCCGTGAGCCGAGCACCACGCTTTTTTACCTCAACACGGAAGGTCTTCATGGCACTATCATCAAAATCGAAATTTATCGCAATGTTCACCGAAAATTCACAACAGAGATTTCGAGACAAGACAATCAAAATGACATTCTTACTTGGTGATCATCGCCTTCAACGTAGTCGATGGATCGCCGTGAGTGGAGCATAAGAAGATAACATAATGGAACTCCATGTTCATGACGACCAACCGCCGGTGGTTGCTGAAAATTCACAAAGAAGAAAGTACTCGGTGATATATATATATGTAGCATAATTATATTAAGTGAATTGCGCACAAGTATATATGTATACCCGAGCCAGTGTGGAAACAAGTACACCTTTCTTTGCACTTTACACAACCTATTTGATATGTACTCCTGTCTCAATTCCAGAGGTAGTGTTGTGCTTGCATACACTGGGCACAAGAATCCAAAATCCGAAATTCGCCCTCTTGAACCGAGTTTCTCGTGCATGCACCTACAAGAATGACATCGATGAGGGAATTAGTATATATGTATATATGTGTGTCTAAACGGTGCATTTCAATTATGTAATCAAGGAAGAAGATACTTACTTCATAAATAGTTGAACACATGCACTAGTAACCTCGGCTCCGTGAAGCAAAGCATGGACTCTACATCTTCATTATCAACTAAAAGCGGTTGAGGATGAGGGAGGCCTACTACTTCATTGACAGGCCACGATTTATCTTTAAACCATTTTTTGGCTACCAAATCTTTTATTTTTCCTTGGCCGTCAAGTTAGCAGTAGGGGATGGAACTTGAGGAGGGGGTGGAGCTTGAGGAGGGGGTGGAGCTTGAGGAGGGGGTGGAGCTTGATGAGGGGGTGAAGCTTGATGAGGAGTAGAGACATCTACAAGCTTCACTGGCCAAGAGATGAAGGTTCCCTTGACATCACTCACAACCTTCAGCTCATCAGTTGGGAGAGGGACAGGAAAGATCACCTCTTCAACCGACACTCGACTTCATCATCGCCCATTTGTTCGTGGTGTACAGCTGATCCCAAGTTGTGGACAGTCCCTTTAGCAACCAATTGTCTATGACCATCACGATCCTCCACATACGATGGCAAGGTTGCTCGACTCGATCGTCCAACAATGCAGCTCCTCTAGTGCTCTGCGCTGCTGCATAGGTTCACCAAGGTGTCAAGGATCCACACTGGTCTCGGCCGAGAGCTCGGGAGGAACTTCATTTTCTCCATCTCCTCCTTCATCTTGCTCATCTCGATTGAAACATCCTCAATGTAGCATCTTTCGCCGCCGATTCCTCACTTAATTTGGCGGCGTCGATCCATCTCCTCCCGGTAACCATACTTTGTCTCGTGGCGTTTGGATTTACCAAAGTATTGCTTTAGGCCTACCCGTCCTCCAATCCCCTTACACGCCCGCGTGATCTGGTTTTCCGGCCGCAGCGGTCGAACATCATTCCTCCCGTCCGACGCAAAAGATCCTCTCGCCTCTTTCTTTTTAAGATCTTCCCGTAAGATACGATAACGAGAAGCTTAGTGATGAAACATGTTTAGTAAGTAAAAATAACAATATCGATACTTACAATTCGTTCAGCAACTACACGAGTTTTTCACTGTGTAGGCGCGCTTGGCTTTTGCCGAATATACAACCGAGCTCCTCGCGACGTATTGGAGATGGCGGCCGGTCAACTACCGTAGAAGGATTGGATTCAGCTTCATTTTCTAATCTCTTCCGTTTGGTCGCCATCAAATCTTTTCGGCCTTTTCATATCCGCCGCGAGAAGCCCCGTGTGGGCAATCATTCTTTCTCCCAATCTCCCGATATTTTTCCCTTATTTTCGTGAATCGTGATTGAAAACAACTATATATCAATTATGAATTCCAGCCATGTCACTAATGTAAATTAGAGAACTTCGCTTGATATGAACGTCAAACATTAGTCAAATTCACTTCATCAAGTTTCAACATTTTACTTAAGGAAGATGTAGCATTGTAGAAGAAATTGGGAAAACCAAAGGAAAGGGAGTTGCGTAAATGCCGCCAACTCACCAATTCATTCATTCATCATAAATGGTTCCTACACATATTAGAATAACTAACTAACTAACAAAGAACGTCTAACCATGGCCATTACACGCTTTACATATCAAACTTGCATGGAACTAGGACATGCTCCTCTCATGCAGACAAAGACAAAGAAATGTATACTTCTATTCACACACCAAACCATTTAACTAACAGGATTAGATGTACACAATAACATTCACATATCCTCACAAAGTTAATAAGCAAACAAAAGTGCAAACAAAACTAAATATAACTCACCGAGCTTCAGAGTGGTCCGCTTCGAACAAATTGTTGCCAAGTTTGTTCATCAATAAATTTGTACTTGTCCTGTGGTTGATGGTCGCTTCTTCCTCGGCAAAAATATAAGTGTTAGCCGTAAAGGTCTTAAACTTCCGAACCGCTCAAAGACAATAAGACAATGTTGAGTCTTTGAACTTCTCGTGACTGGGGACGGTGAATGTAAGCGGATAGTGTCCCACATAGGATCCTTTATTGTTTTTGGTCCACATTTTTCCACTCATCACCAAAATGCTAACCTTGCTGCGTACTAGAGCGCCGACAAAACTAGTATATGTGCTTTTATTAGGACCGAAAGGTTGCAAATTTTCATCAAAATGAATCTCGAGCTTCGTCCCAGAATTCCGACTAAGGGATACTTCTATCATTCGTGTGCCGCTTCTACCACGGCGTGCACGGCGCCGAGGAGGCTCAATGTGAGATGAAGAGGGTTCGCTTTGTCCGACCCTCCCGGTCAAACCAAGATCCGGAGTTTCAAGAACACGAGTGGAATCGTTTTCACCGTTCATTTTCAAGACAAGAAGAGAGGAATGCCCGAGAAAATGAGGGAGTAACAGAGGCTAACAGTGACGCGGGCGAGGAAGAGAGGTAATGGAACAGAAGGGTTTCGCAACGTGAACAGGGGTTCTTCAAAGGAGAGTGTGAGAGTGACAAAAGCGTCCGCGCGAAGTTAACGTTTGGCGCTTCATTTTTAAGACCGGACAAATACACATATACGGTCTTAAAAGATAACCTTTAAGACCGATCTCTATATATGTCTGGTCTTAAAATTAATTAATTTTTTATTCGAACTTTAGTACCGGCCAAATTTTTTGTCCGGTCTTAAAAGTCTTACTTTTAAGACCTGGCCATTCTCAGAACAATGGTCTTAACATTTATTACTTTTTTATTTAAACTTTAGTACCGGACAAATTTTAAGTTCGGTCTTAAAAATCAAAGTTTTAAGACCGGCTTTTATATATGTTCGGTCTTAAAACTTTAATACCTTTATATTTATATTTTTCCGTATTATTTTGGAGTGTAGAAAATATAAGTCTGCCTTGATGAGATTTCTACATAAAAGTATTTGATATTTCAATTTTTTTATTAACATTTTTAAGGCCGGTTGTTATTTTAACAGGTCTCGGATAAGATCTATGAAAAATTGATCGAATAAGAAGTTCTTTATATTTACAAATATGCCACCGGTCACATATTTAGGACCTGGTCGATAATTAGTCCTATTTTAATGAGGCGTCCTTCATTGTGTAAGAAGTTCTTTTTATTTACAAAACTGCCACCGGCCACACCATTAAGACCAGGTGCTTCGATTATCCGCTCTAAATGAGGCGGTCTTATAGCCCTTCATTGTTTAAGAAGTTCTTTTTATTTACAAAACTGCCACCGGTCACACCTTTAAGACCGGTGCGTCGATTATCCGCTCCAAATGAGGCAGTCTTAAAGCCCTTTTTTGCACTAGTGTTCAAACGTTGTTCACAGGAAGCTCGAAATGCATTAGAAGAAAGCCAACATGAAATAACATACAACCATATATATGCACCCGTTGCACTTCCTTCACAGAGAACAGAACTTACAATAAATTGGATGACCAAGAATTGATAGTTCAAGGAGGCCAGTACTTTTGAAAGCTGGACGCTTTGATGCTAGGAGATGAAGTGGAGACTGTTGGGTTAATATGCTCTTTAGTCACTTAAGCCCAATAAGGCTTTAGTGAGACTACAAACCCAAGAACCCTATGGCCCATGTGGATTAGGGTTAGGTCTTGGATGTAGTAGTATATAAACCTACTTTCTCCTCCTTGTGAAGGACAGACGTAACAAGGAGGCTTTCATCAGAAATAAACCCTAGAGGCAGACGTCCATCATCTGAACGGTTGCCCACACAACCATCCTATCCCCCTCGAGAGATAGTCTGGAAGATCGATCATAGAGCGAGCTTGGACTGTTCGTGGAGAGGCTTTCAGATCGCTGCATCTTTCCAGGTAATCAAAAGATGAAGGTTAAACTTTTCCTTTATCGTGTCGGTAAGATTCGCTTCCGCGTTTCTGGTGAATTTCCTACAAGTGGCATCAGAGTCGAGTCGCGATGAGGAAAAGAACCAGTTTTGATTTTCTTTTCATGTGATTAATTTTTCAAAATTGTTTTTGAAAAATATGGCATCTCTTTCTATATTTGTTATTTATCCCATGGCAACTATTCGTTTATAATTCACATTTTGATATTAGCTAATAATCGGTTAATCGCTTTAATCCATGGTTAGACTCTCTCGTGTATTTCTTGATTTGTAACAAGGAGGCTAATCCCATATGATTAGGTTTCCTCCTTGCTGTTTTTTATTTTCTTTTGGAATTTCTATGTATTTTTCGAATTTCTGTAAAATTTGGAGATCAAGAAACTGCAAGAAGATGAGCATTCAACACTGTCGGACACTTTTCGTGGACCTATTGACCTCCGATTTGGACGAACCATATGTCGTTGGAAATAGGACGGAAATATGAACAAAATGGTAGGTGTACCGACTCCAGAACATCCCCCACGCACCTCCACGCGCCTCCACAAGCGTCTGAGAGTGGGCGTCACGCTCCGGCAAAGAAGACGCGCGTTAGGGCGCGTGGAACACCCTTTCTGGGTGGTTCCGGCGGCCGTGTGGTCGTCTCTCCGTGGTGGTCCTTCCCCTGGAGTTTCGAGTTGAGATGACTTCGGCTGTCAACGTGGCAGAAGTGAAGGCTAGGGTTCCTCTTTTGTGTTCTAGGGTTTCTACCCAAGGAGTGGGGTTTTTTTTTTGGGCTTTTGGGCCCATGAATACCCTAAAGAGGCTTGAGACAGATACTAAGGGCTGGACGAAAGAGGAATTCCAAAGTTGTAATTTTTATTTTTATTTTAGATAGGAAAGCCATGGATTAAAGTGATTAAAGTTATTTATTTATTTATTTTTAATCATTAATGATTTTCTGTATTGAATTGTGTGAATTATATGAGCGATTAACATGATGTTTGAAATAACATGCCATATAGAATAGGAAGATGCCATATTGTTGCATAATCACATGCCATAACAGCATAGTACCTATTATGTCTTGAATCGACTAGGATGATAGTTATTATGCGAGATTATTTAGGTTATCCACTAAACTAATTATCAATTATTATGATTTTAAATTAAAATCTAGAATAATAATTGGATTAATTAATTGTGGAATTAAAATTTAGACAAATAATTTAGAAATTTCCTAAGAGAATTGTAATTTTGAGAGTAATTTGTGGGTTATATAAATTGGTCATGAGAAGCACACTCTGCCAATCATGACTAGATTTTAGAAACCTAATAATTTATGGGTTGATATCACTCAATTATAATTATTACTCAAAATTGAACAAATTCTTGGAAATTGAAAAATTCTAAAGTTTAAAATATTGAATGGGTGAAGGTTTTAAATTAATTATTTAATTTTAAAACCTACGGGCCCCAATTGTGGGTTTATTAGTGAAATGGTTATCGTTGAAGCCCCATCGGATAAGGATGATCGGATTTCGCTAGATTAAACCCCAATACTTTCACAATTTTAATAAAGTTTTGCACGGCCCATCGTCGGCAACACTTAGACACTAAAGATAATTTTGAAAGTAAACAATGGTTAATTACATTCAACTTTGGTAAAATTGTTAACCCTCCCATCGAGGCTCTGGCAATGGAACTGAAGGCCCAAATTAATAATATTAGTTTTACAAGAATCTTGCCCATCGTAAGTCTTGTAAAGATAACTAATGGATTGTTAAACAATAAACGAATAGTAGTTATTAGAATCTACTAGTGCTATATTTGTTTGTTGTTAATTAATAGTTTGTAATTAGTGTGGTCTTTTTCCATATTTTCAGAAAAATGTCTTCATTCAATCCTTTAGCTAGAATCTTAAGCCAAAAACCTATGGATGGTACAAACTACAAACAATGGAAAACTAATTTGGATATTGTTCTTCAATATGAAAAACTCAACTTTGTTCTAACTACCCCTATGCCAGCGCAGCCTGCTGCAGATGCGTCTGATGCAATTCGGACTCAATTTCAGCAGGAGAAGGAAAGATGGGAGAAGGCGAATGTGGAAGTTCGCTGCTATATTTTGGCCAGTCTCGCAAGTCACCTTCAGGAGCAAGTAAGCATGATTGAGAGTGGAGCAACAATGCTCCAGACTCTTGATGGCATGTTTGCTACGTCTAGCAGCTCTGCTAGGCAAAATGCGTTGAATTCAGTCACCATGTCTGGAGGAAGTGTGCGGGATCATTGTCTAACAATGATAGCAAACTTCAAGAAGGCTGATGACCATGGGGTCAAGTTTGACCAAGAAGTAAAAGTTGACCTTCTCTTACAATTACTGCCTGAATACTTCAATCAATTCAAGATGAATTATAATATGAATAAGATGCATCTTGACCTCACTCAATTGATGCACGAGCTTGAGAGTGCTTTACAGTCTCTAGTCAAGCAGGGAAGTGCATTATTTGCTGGTGAAAGTTCTATGAAACCTAAGGGGAAACCCAAGGGAAAGAACAAGAACAAGAAAAAGAAGAAATCAGGTATTCCAGTTGCCAAAACAGTTGCAATGAAGCAGCCGAAAGGCAAGTGCTTCAAGTGCGGACAGACAGGGCATTGGAAGAAAAATTGCCCACGTTTGAATAAACCATGTATGGGTAATTTACATGTGATTGAGGCTTGTTTAGTGGAGAATCACGATGATAAATGGATCGTTGATTCAGGAGCCACTAACTATGTTTGTTACTCTTTGCAGTGGTTCAAACATAGCTTGCCTGTGAGTAAAGGACAAAGAGATTTCAAGCTTGGAACTGGGGAGCTTGTCTCTGCAACAGCAGTGGGACAAGTTGTTTTATCTTTTGATAATTGCAGAACTTTGGTTTTAGAAGACTGTTTATTTATTCCAGATTTTAAGAGGAATTTAATTTCTCGTTAGTTGTTTGTATAAACATGGTTTGACAGTTCAGTTTGATTCCTCAGTTTCAATAAGAAGTTCATCTTCTTTTATTTGATCTGGTGTAAAATTTAATGGTCTTTATTTCCTTAATCCTGTTCCCTGTGAAGTTAATCATGTTGAATTAAGAGATGTTGAGCATATTAATTCATCAAAGAAAAGAAAAGTTTCCAATGAAACTTATCTTTGGCATTTGAGATTGGGTCATATTAACTCTAACAGGATACAAGTTTTGGCAAAAAGTGGGATTTTAAAATCCCTGAACTTTGAAGCAATACTGGTATGTGAATCTTGTTTAGAGGGTAAAATGACCAAGAGATCTTTCAAGGCCAAGGGAAAACGTGCCACACTTTAGCTGGAATTGGTACATACTGATGTATATGGACCAATAAATGTCCAAGCCAGAGGCGGGTATCAGTATTTCATCACATTTACTGATGATTAATCTAGATTTGGACATGTGTACTTGATGCGTCACAAGTCTGAAGCTTTTGGAAAATTCCAAGAGTTCAAGGCTGAGGCAGAAAATCATCTTGGTATTCAAATTAAGACTCTTCGATCTGATCGAGGGGGTGAATACCTATCTGGAGAGTTCAGGTCTTACATGACCAAAGAGGGGATAGTTTCACAATTATCTTCTCCAAGGACACCCCAAACAGAATGGAGTTCTTTGAAAGGAGAAATAGAACCCTTTTAGAAATGACAAGATCTATGCTCGATTATTCATCTCTTTCTAACTCATTCGGGGATATGCCTTAGAAACTGCTATGTATCTATTGAACTTAGCTCCGTCCAAGTCGGTTTCAAAGACACCAATAGAATTGTGGAAAGGGTGTAAGCCCACCATGAATCATATTCGGATTTGGGGTGCTCCGGCACATGTCTTGCAACGAAACCGAGATAAGATGGACTCGCGTCTTGAAGTATGCATGTTTATAGGCTATCCTAAAGGAACCAGAGGTTGGTTGTTTTTATAGTCCAAAAGAAAAGAAGGTCATAGTGAGCACTCACGCGACTTTCTTAGAGGAGGACTATATGGCAAATTATAAGCCAAGCAGTAAGGTTGTTCTTGATGAGCTAGTCTCAGATCAATTTTCACCACAACCTCAGGCGGTTCCAGCTTTTATTCCTGTGTTTGTTCAAAGAGGGGAAAATATACCTGAACATACACAGGAACCAGAGGTAGTACCGAAGTTCTGTACCGGGAGTTCAAGATGATGATGAAGTTCATGCTGAAGTTCAGCATAATGATGAACTTATCGAAGAACAAAATCATGAATTAGTTAATCCACTTAATGATGGTCCTCATCTAGAAATTGTTAACCCATATAATATGGACCCCCTGTAGATGCACAACATCAAGTGCGACAAAGTCGTAGTGGGAGATTACAACATCAAGTGCGACAAAGTCATAGTGGGAGATTGATTCGTAAACCTGCAAGATATCTCTTATTGGGTGAGTCAAATCAGGATGTCATCATTGATGAAGATGATGATCCCACGAGTTATGACGAAGCACTAGGAGATGTTGATACTCAGGAATGGCTTGAGGCTATGAATCGTGAAATGGATTCTATGAATTCCAACTCAGTTTGGTCTCTTGTAGATGTACCTAAAGGGGTAAGACCCATTGGGTGTAAGTGGATTTACAAGAGAAAGAGAGGATCGAGACGGGAAGGTTGAAACCTTCAAAGCTAGATTGGTGGCGAAAGGGTACTCCAACAAATCTTGATTATGAGATTTGGCAAATAGATGTCAAAACTGCTTTTCTAAATGGAAATTTGGAAGAGGAAATTTATATGCAGCAACCAAAAGGGTTTATAGCCAAAGGGCAAGAAGAAATGGTATGTAAGTTGCAAAGGTTCATTTATGGACTTAAGCAAGCATCCAGATCATGGAACATCAGATTTGATCAAGCCATTGAGTCTTATGGTTTTGAGAAAAGTCCTGATGAGCCGTGTGTGTATAAAAGGATCCAAGGTAATGCGGTATCTTTTCGGTACTTTATGTGGATGATATACTCCTTATCGGAAATGATACGAGGTATTGTTGGGCATAAAAACACAGGTGAGCAAGCATTTTGATATGAAGGACCTAGGGGAAGCCAATTATATTCTTGGTATTAAACTCTTGCGAGACCGGAAGAATAGGGTTTTGGCATTATCCCGGAGCTAAATACATCGACAAAATACTTGCCGAGTTTAGCATGGAGAATTCCAAGAGGGGAATTATACCCTTCGGGCATGGGATTCATCTCTCTAAGGAGCAATCTCCTAAAACTCCTGAGAAGAGAGAACGTATGAGTAGGATACCTTATGCTTCAGCAGTAGGTAGTCTCATGTATGCTATGCTTTGTACTGCACCGGATATATGCTATGCGGTGGGAGTAGTAAGCCGGTACCAATCTGATCCAGAGAGGAACACTGGTAGCGGTTAAACATATACTCAAGTACCTACGGAGAACGAGAGATTATATGTTGGTCTATTCTAGTGGGAGTCTTGAAACCATTGGTTATACGGACTCAGATTTCCAAGGAGATATTGACTCAAGTAAGTCCACCTCGGGATATGTGTACACCCTTAATGGCGGTGCCATTTGTTGGAGAAGTGTAGAACAATCATGTGTGGCTGACTCTGCCACAGAGGCTGAGTATGTAGCTGCTTCTGTGGTAGCAAAGATAGCATCAGACGAGAACCTTGCTGACCCTTTTACTAAGAGTTTGCCTGAACGTGCGTTCGAGAGGCATGTTTCATCTATAGGTCTTAGGAGGATTCCAGATTTGCTATAGCTTTAGGTAGTTGTTATTTGATTTGTTATTTTGTGCCTATTGAGCAAGACATTATGACATTGAAATTTTTTTTTTCTGAATCTTAATAAATGAGGTATGTTTTCATTTATTTCGCACACTATTTACAAACTATAAGGTCCGGATCAATTGTGGAGTATATGATCATATGGATACGTTCATAGAGGACATGGTCATAGGTTCTCACAATTGATGAATAGGTTCACACTATTAAATTAAGTTGGGCACTTTATTTAGGCCGCAATATTTTATGAAATGGTTTTGTCCGAATCATTATAAAATATTGGTGTAAGTTAATACTTACATTGAATGGATCAAGGAGAGATTTGATTAAGGTTGTTCTTTCTGTCATAAGGAATCAAATCTCCATTAACTATAGTCATGTAGTTGCTCTTAATCCTGAGTTTATTTTAAATAGGTAGTCGAATAGTTTTCATTCTTTGATTTACCAAAGGGTGAGGTTTGATCTATATGACAGCCAATAACTCGGTATTTTGGGATTGAGACTATCTGGTTATCGGTGTTTATGAGATAAACAACATGGAATTTATAGGAAATGTCCCCTTGATATGTTTCGGTACTTGGATATTGAAGACACTGTTCAGTGCATGTAATCCATTAGAGAAACTATCACAGTCAAGGGAATAAATAATTGATTGGGTTACAGAAAACTGGTCAATCAAATTATAGACATTCTATAAAGGGGTAATGCATATTCGTGTTATAAGTGTCATTATTCTTGGAGTTCACATTCTGGCTTTTAGTGGAGTAGCACCGAACTAGATGATATTCTGTAGATTATCATGAGCCTTGATAAATGACAAATGGTAGATCCCAGCTAGCTCGAGATAAGGGATGGGGTATATTATCAGATGATGATGGCTTATGGGCTACATGGTCTTGGGTTTACGAACTCAAGTTTGTACCTTAAAGAGCAAGTGGGAGATTTGTTGGGTTAAAGTGCTCTTTAGTCACTTAAGCCCAATCCCAAGCTTGTACCTTAAAGAGCAAGTGGGAGATTGTTGGGTTAATATGCTCTTTAGTCACTTAAGCCCAATAAGGCTTTAGTGAGACTACAAGCCCAAGAACCCTATGGCCCATGTGGATTAGGGTTAGGTCTTGGATGTAATAGTATATAAACCTACTTTCTCCTCCTTGTGAAGGACAGACGTAACAAGGAGGCTTTCATCAGAAATAAACCCTAGAGGCAGACGTTCATCATCTGAACGGTTGCCCACACAACCATCCTATCCCCCTCGAGAGATAGTCTGGAAGATCGATCATAGAGCGAGCTTGGACTGTTCGTGGAGAGGCTTTCAGATCGCTGCATCTTTCCAGGTAATCAAAAGATGAAGGTTAAACTTTTCCTTTATCGTGTCGGTAAGATTCGCTTCCGCGTTTCTGGTGAATTTCCTACAGAGACAACCCTTCCTTGTTGCGGCTCATCCCTCTCACAAGATCTTTATAAAGGTGAACTATTTCGATTGCCACATCTGCACGTACTTAGTATTGCTTAATCATAAGCACATCAATTGAATATAAAAGAATGAATCTTAGTTTAGATTTACCAAAATGCTCTCGTGCAATTGTACAATGAAGAATGGTATCTCCGTTGTCCCTTATACAGTGAGCAGAGTCGTTTGAAGAGACTCCAGGGTGAGACATATATTGATAATGAAGCCAAAGAAAAACTTGTTTCCTACCATTGAGAACTGCTAGGAAAAGGGGTGTCTCGCCAGCGACGTTACGTCTAGCAATTAGGGAGGGGTCTGTGTCACCGATCTTCCTGCACATTTCAACATTCCCCATTGATGCTGCTAAGTGCAAAGGAGTGTTCTTTCTGTCATTCTCTGCCCCAAGGACAATGTTCACGTTCCAGCTCTCCTCGCCGTCTCCATCCACCGTAACCACCACGTTATTCTGACCGAGCTTCTTTTCTTCAAGAACCAACAGGTTTACCATATTTGACACCACCTTGTCTTGCTCATTAGACACAGCCATGTGTAACACTGTGTTTCCTGTCCCGGTTATCTTGGCTGTGCGAAGTGCCCTTTCTTGCACGTAGTTTCAAATACTTTTGGCCACTTGCCTCTCCGGACATCGCTTCGTAGTTTCGCCAGTTTTTCTTCCTGGTTGCCATCTGACGAGTTCATTCTCTTGCAAATGAAATTCAAATGGTGTAAATTATATATATACAGGTTATAGTTATATATGAAAGTGTGAGCATACCAAGCAAGAAACACATAAAGGAGTTGGAAATATACATCAGGAAGTAGAATGCTCTAATTAATTCAGGTATATTTTTAATCTCACCGTAATTGTTAATCTAATATACTTTTCAAACCTGCATCTTTTAAGTGACTGCCAAATTTAAACTCTTCCCAAATGACGTAAATGTGAAGTGTATAGTTATGGAAGACCAGACCAAACAAGAACCCCAAAAAGAATATATAACCATAAAATACACCCCAAAAAAATCTTGAAGAAATAAAGAGAAGATGAGTGAGGAGGAGGAGGAAAAAAAGTAAGTTACAAGAACCAAGAAGAAGAAGAATTGAATGATGTGAAAGAAGCAGAGTCTTACTAAAGTAACAGGAGAATGAGATTGTTGTAGCTTCACCCAAAAGCCAAATGTTAAAGAAGTAGAGAGATGAGTATGGAGAAGAGAGAAAAACGGAGAGGCATTATATAGAAAACAAGTAGACCAAGACGGTGAAATCCCAAACGAAAAATCAAAGGCAATTTTTTTAATTTCAACAATCAGGTTGGACAATTGTGTCCAATATTTGAGCATGACGCGGTTCTATTAGGCAGCGTAAGAAGTGGAAGCAAAAGA
Organism: Acacia pycnantha; assembly: GCA_025563575.1. Classification (NCBI taxonomy): domain Eukaryota; kingdom Viridiplantae; phylum Streptophyta; class Magnoliopsida; order Fabales; family Fabaceae; genus Acacia; species Acacia pycnantha. Next base: position 117,981 of record JAMWYP010000055.1, on the reverse strand, counting down.
GAAGACTTACTTTTGAGTCAATAGACATTGCTCATTAAACCCAAAATAGACGAAATCTGGCACCGGCCCTGCTTATGATCTCCAGCTAGCAAATGATATATAGAGGTTCATATTTCTTTAATTAATGCGACTTGAAAGTTGAGTGAAGGGAAGAAAATTACTCGCCGAGAATCAAGATAATACCACTCTACTCGTTGAGATTATTGATAATTATTCTTCAATTTTATCCTTATTTAATTCTTGTTGGAAAAACAGAGAAAGGAGGGAGAGGTGATGATATTTTGTAAATGTAAAAAGATTTTTAAAAAAAAAAAATCATTTTAAGCATATTTAATGATTTAGCTCTCATTTCTTAGTACGTGATAATTAATTAAAATGAACTTAAAATAAAGATGAGAGTGGTAATTATATTTATCATATATGATCTCCTACTCTCTCCCCATAATTTTCTTTCTTCTCTCTAGAAGTTTCAATGTGTTTCCTATATATTTCCTCCCTCTCTTTAAAGTAATATGTATGAAGAAAAATCTACACTATATTTATTCATAATTATAGAAGCAAACATATGTGTAGCCTATCTTAACAAGTACCCTCTATTTCTTTTTAAAAGTAACAACTACCCAAATCACATATAACGAATTGTTGATTAATAGTAGTTAAAAGTATTAAATGTGTAAAAGATGTAATTAATTTTTCTCCAAATATACCATTTTTTATGAAGATAAGAGTGAGTGAGAGAATAAGTGTAAAAAAGATGAGATAATGAGTGGAATAAAGATATGAGAGAAATATATAATTAATTATAGAAAAAATGAATTAAATTATGGGCAAAGTCAAATTGTTGCTTGTATGTATAATATAGGACTAACCCCACGATAGAGAATGTTGCTTATAAATAGGATCGGAGAGTTAGATGTGTACAAATTATATATTGCTAGGCATGATTGATTTTCACTATTATAGTTTTGTCTATATTTGACGGTTCATACTTAATGATTTTAATGAAATCGTTAAATATGTACAGGTAGAGTTTTGGGAATGACGTATATAACAGTTTTTTTAAAAAGCCGTTAAGTATGTGAGTCAATATTTTTGATGGTTTTATGGTCTAACCATTTTATATTAGTTGGTTTTAATGAAACCCTTAAATATGTAGAGGTGGAGTTTTGGGAATGATGTATACAACAGTTTTTTTAAAAAGCCGTTAAGTATGTGAGACAATATTTTTGATGGTTTTATGGTCTAACCATTTTATATTAGTTTGATTTTTTTGGGAAAAATGGTATCTTTTATTTAACAATTGTTTGTGAAAAACCATCAAATATAGGTGATGTATATTTGACGGTTGTTCAAAAAGAGCCTCAAATAAAATATAAACGCCTCTCAGACCCATTTTTGTTTGACATTTGAAATTTACAAATTTATAGAGAGCTCATTTCTATACCTCCGGTGACTCCACCACCCTTTCATTCTCCTCCATCGCTCCTTTAGTGGTTTTGTTCCCTTCTCCTTCGTTGTAACTCTTCTTTGACATTCATCATTCATGAGTTTCGTGGGTTCTGGAATTTTTCTGGGTTCATGGGTGCTCTTACAAGTGGCATCTAGGTTGGTTTCTTCTTCTAGGGTTCATGGGATCAGCGTTTGAGCTCTTCTCTTCTTGTCAAATATAAGTTTAGTTGAGTTTCTCCTAATACTAATGGGTTTTTATCTCATTTTTTTAACACCGATTTGGGTAAAGAGTATGTAAAGCTTGTTTTTGAGTTATTTTGTATATGTATAGAGTTTTGCCACTGATTTTAAGTGTTCCTTGTTACTAAAGTTGTTATTTGTTAGTATTAATTTGAATAAATAGTATGTAAAGTTTGTTTTTTTTGAGTGATTTTGTATGTGCATAGGGTTTTGCCTATGATTTTAATTTTTTGTTGCTACTAAAGTTGTTATTTGTTAATATTAATTTGGGTAAAGAGTATGTAAAGATTTTTTTGTTGTTGTTTTTTTGTGTGTATATGCTCTAGATGGAGAGTACAAATAAATAATGGATGTATGTCAATCGTCTATCAAAAGAGTACTGGGATGGGGTGGGGATTTCATAAGGTTTGCGATTCGTAATAATGCTGACGATTGCAGTTTCATTATTTGTTTTAATGTCAAGAATGTGGTGTTGTGAAGCATGTTGATCCAGAAAATTGTGAGTGGCATTTAGTGATGCATGTAATTTAACAGACTTATACCTATTGGACAAAACATAGGGAGAAGGATGTGAACAACAATGCTAGTAGGTTGAATTTGGAAAGGTGTGAATCACCTAACTTCGACATAAGTACATTTGAGGCTTATTGTCTTCAAGATATGACCTATGCAATTGAAGCGGAATTCAGTGAATGCTCATAAAAGTTTGAGAGGATGAAGAATAATGCAAAGAAGTCTTTGTATGATAATTGTACTGAGTTCACATTATTATATGTAATGTTGAACTTGTATAACTAGAAAGCAAAATATGAGTTGAGTGACTCAGGCTTCACAAAATTGTTTGTGCTTTTGAGAAGAATGCTACCACAGGGAAACAATATGCCAACCTAGACTTATGATGCAAAACAAGTGATGCACACCACTAGCTTGAGTTATCAAAAGATGCATGCTTATCCTAACGATTGTGTTCTGTTTAGAAAAGAATATGAATTGTTAATTGATTGTCCTTTGTGTTCTGCCTCACTCTACCAAGCGAATGGGAAGAGTTCAAAGAAGGTGTTATGGTATTTTCCAATTATACCTAGATTTTGGATGATTGTATAGCAATGCAATTTATGCAAAAAATTTAAGGCAACATGCGGATGAAAGGATTCAATACGGCATGCTTTGGCATCCTACAGACTCTGTGGAATGGAGTAAGTTTGACTTTGAGTATCCTGAGTTCGTTGAAGAAACAAGAAATCTCCGCTTAACATTGGCTACTGATGGGATAAACCCATTTGGGATGCAGAGCAATACCCACAATACATGGCAATTTATGTTGTTTACATATAACCTCCATCCATGGCTCTCGATAAAACAAAAGTACATGATGTTGTCAATTCTAATCTTAGGTTACTAATTGAAAACTTGAAGAAGTTGTGAGACAAAGGGGAGTAATATTCCAAAATGACTCTCACACACAGTTTTCTCAATGTACATGACATCAAGAAAATGTCTGACATAAAGGGAACTCCGTTATGGTATATCAAAGAAAATAGACCTTTTCTTCGATATGTCATATTGGACTTCCCTTAATGTTAGACATTTTCTTGATATCATGCATCTTGAGAAAAATATGTGTGAGAGTCATTTTGGAACGTTACTCCATATTCTTGGGAAGATGAACGACGGCATAAATGCAAGGCTTGACATGGTTGAGATGGGAATAAGGGAGGAATTAGCATCGAAGGAGAGGAGATCTTGTACATTCCTTCGCCCAGCGGCTTTCACACTATCTAAACAAGAAAAAAGAAGCTTTTGTGAGTTTCTTGCTTATGTGAAAGTGAAAGAGGTTTACTCATCAAATATTAGCAACTTTGTGTCAATGAAGGACTTGAAGTTAAAGGGTCTGAAATCACACAATCGCCGTGTGTTGATAGAAAACTTTATTCTAGTAGCAATACGAGGCATTTTACCTAATAAGGTGCAAGCTACGATCATGTAGCTTTGTTTCTTCTTCAAGTCACTATGCATTATGGTGATTGACTCTAAGAAATTGCTGATGTTACTGACCTGAATCGTGACTACTATGTTGTATGAGTTGGAGATGTTTTCCTCTCCATCTTTCTTTAACATAATGATGCACCTAACTATTCACTTGGTTAAAGAGGTACAACTGTGTGGCCCAGTCTATATGAGATGGATGTACCTAGTCGAGCGCAAGATGAAGGATCTGAAACGGTTTGTGAAAAACTGGAGCCAGCCAAAGGATTGCATTGGTGAAGGGTATATTTGCGAAGAGGCGGCTGAATTCTGGACAGATTACTTGAAGATGCATGTGATATTGGCCTTTTGTTGTCTCGGCATGAAGGAAGGACATATGGACAAGGGTTGATGAGAAAGAAAGTTATCGCTATCTCAAACCAACAGTGGAAGCAAGTACACCTATATGTACTTTACAACTTTGAAGAGATTCACGAGTATGTAGGTATTCATATGGATGAGTTTAGGAGAGAAAACCTCAATAGAATATAGAGTTGGTATGCCAAAAAACATAATAAACAATTCACATCATGATTGAAGAGCACGTGGATGACAAATACAATGTTTATAACAATTCAATTTCGGAGAAAGCAATGTTCTTGGCACATGATCTGAACATACACGTGCTTTCTTTCTCAAGCTACATCATCAATGGGAGCAAGTGGATGACGACTATGTAGGTATTCATATGGATGAGCTTAGGATGAAAAAACCTCAATAGAATATAGAGTTGGTATGCCAAAGAACATAATAAATAATTCACAGCATGATTGAAGCAGCACGTGGATAACAAATACAATGTTCATTATAATTTAGTTCAAGAGAAAGTAAGGTTTTTGGCACATGGTCCAATCATACATGTGCTTTCTTTCTCAAGCTACGTCATCAATCGATGTAGTTGCTGAACTAAAGAGCAGGACACCTGAAGCAAAATGCAAAATAATGGGGAAATTGTTATTGCTAACACCATTCATGTATCATAACTCTCATAATGCAACATATTTTGAATTGGTTCTTGTTTCATTGGAAAGTAGACTTAAATAGAGTTTTGGGGATAGGTCATTTGTTAGATAGAGAGTTAAAATGGGAATTAGATCACTCAAGTGTTGAAGTTATGCAACATCACTTTCACAGCACTAAAGTAATTTATGAAGTAATCAGTATTTTCTTGACTAGATCACTTGAGTAAGCACTCACATGATGAACCAAATTGATATCACTTTCACATCACTGAAGTGATACACTGTTGACTTCGAAAATTCTAAGAGATCACTCGAGTGATGAGTCTTGATAATTTTAATCACCGTCTCAGATTTCATGATTCCCTTCCAAACTCATATAAATATTGATTATGTTGTTCCTAATCATTCCTATATATTACTAATAAAGTTTATATGAAAATTAAAGGTGATTAAACTTAGATTAGAGCTCAACGGTCAAAAAACAATTTTTGTCAGAACTTTCAATGGCTACTCCAATAGTCATATTTTGCAAGCCTCAACAAAAAGAAGAAAAGATCAACGATCATCAAAATACAACAATTATAAATAGAAGAATATTTCAAAACTGAAGTGGGAGAGAACCTAAGCATACATCATCAAAATGCAGAAACTTTGGCTTCAACATTCCATCTCACATACTCTCTGCTTCTAAGTTCTTACATAATATACTTTAGAGAGAGATTATTTGTTTGTGTTTCAGTGATTATTAGTATTCACTTCTGAGAGAGAATATTGATTATAATCATTTATCATCAAATTTGTATCTTTACGGTGTAAAAAGGGGAGCAACTCAGTGAGAGAATTGTAGTGGCTTCACAAGTGTCAGGATTGAACTTGTGGCTTTGTAGTGGTTCTCAAATACTATTTAAACTTGATGGAGATAGTTGATTGAAAATCTCAAGAGGAGCCTGAGGATTGGACGCATGTCATTGTGGATTGGACTAAATTAGTATGAATCGCAGTTTGCATATTCTCTTCCCTTATTTCTTACATTTCCACCATGAACAATTTAAATATTTTATTATGCAATTTTGGATTATTATCTTTATACAAATTATTACCTATTGCCTTACACTAACATGCAAACAGATTTTTTAAGTTTCTATTGTACATTCAAGTCACCCAAGTCACCCCTTCTTGGGTATCAACCGATTCTAACATATATTTATCAATGTTTTGAAAACCGGACCGGACCAGCCGGTTCAGACTGGAAACCGGCGAACCAGACGGACAACCGGTCCAGTTTAAGGGTTGACCCCGGGTTCCAAGTTGAACCGGGGTCAACTCGGCCTAACCCGGCCGAGTTGGCCAAGTCAAGGAGTTTTTTTTTTTTTTTTAAAAAGAAAAAAATCGTGGTGGCTCTGCACCGATGCTCGATAACTCGCCGGTGAGACAACATAAAAGGAGAAGGAGAGGGGGGGAGAGAGAGAGATGTGAACCAGAGTCGCCGGTGCAAAGCCGCCGCGAGTTTAACAGATCCAAGAACAAGAAGAAGAAGAAGCAGATCAAGCAAGAAGAAGAACCAAATCAAGCATTTGGTAAAATTTCTTTGGGTTATGGTGGAGGAGGGAAGGACGGCAGGGAGAGAGAGAGAGACTGAAGAAGAAGAAAGAATCGTCATCTAGCTTAGTTACTCAACGTTGGAAACCCCTCAGCAGTCAAGGTCTCCCTTCAATTGCAATCTCTTTCAAACCCTCTCCATCTTTCTACTCAGTACGTTTCTTGAAGGCACTTCCCACGATGGATTCTTGGCTCCTGCCCAAAGATTTGATTCCGAGGAGAGATATGATTTTAAAACGTTATTGGAGAGGAGTTCACCCAATTAATGAGATGTGATAGTATCACTTGTACGATTACTGAACCTTGTGACCCGTGAAGGCAATATTGAATAAAGTTTTGACCAAAAAAAAATTGAACAAAGTAAACTCAATAAAACTAAATGTTTTTGCAAGCCAAGATGAACGGTGATCTCCATTTTTTTTTAAAAAAAAATATAATTTTAAACATCCTTTCAAATTTATATAAAATATTTTTTTTACTAGAATATATAAATATTTTTACCTATTATAATGAAATTATATTTTTTAATTAATATCGGTCTGACCCACTGACTCTTAACCCAGTACCTCCACCGGTTCAGTGACCGGTCTGGTTTTCAGAACCTTAATATTTATGCATAAAATAGATGATATTTTCTCATAATTAAGGATATATCACATACAACTAAAAAAGAGTTACATCCGTTCAAGGATCTAGATCATTATATACATTTGGGCAATGAATTTTGTAAGCAGAATTTTTTTTAGTAATTTCCCTTTGTTTTAACATAATTTAATAATGTTACTTCCTTTGTGCTTAATATAAAACATATTTATCTAATTAGATTTGATAAGAAAGTAAGTTAAGTTAGTTAATATGATATGCATTTTTTAAAATATCCTAGTTATTTTATTTAATTCCCTCATTCCCTTTTCTCATTATTGTTAAGAGATCATTAATAGGGATAAATTAGAAAAACATTGATAGATATGAAAAATATGTCTTATATTCTAATTTACCTCTATGAATACTCCGGTCCTTAGTATGAGAAATATGAGAAGCTGATCTTAATTCTAAATATAAGACACAATTTACAAACATTTTTAATCTTTTTCTAATTTACCTCTATGAATACTCCCTTAATAATAATCAAGGAGGAGAGAGGTGGGGAATTAACGGAAGTGACTAAAATGTTTTAGAAAATATATATCATATTAATCAATTTAACTAACTTCCTTAATCTAATTAAATTAGATAAATATATCTTATATTAAAAAGAGTATGTTTTATATTGGGGAATAAATTAAAGGGTTAAGGAGCAATTTTACACATGAGCTTTTCCCCCAGGAGCGCCCAGCACCACGTGCTTTTTTCTGGAGCAAAAGTACACACGTGGTTACGTTTTGGGAGCGACCAGCACCACGTCATTTAAAACCAAGGGTAAAAAGGTAATTTTCATTTAAAACTAAGGGGCAAATGGTAATTTTCTTTTTTTCCTACCATCAGCGTCCACGTCAGCATCCACGTCAGCGTCCATGTCAGCGTGTCAGTCCAAATAAGCGCCACGTCACGCCACGTCAGCGTTCCATCCAAGTTAACGGTTGACTAACGGTCAACTAACTGCCGTGGTGCTGGGCGCTCCTAAAACGTAACCACGTATGTACTTTTGCTCCAGAAAAAAGCACGTGGTGCTGGGCGCTCATGGGGAAAAGCTCATGTGTAAAATTGCTCCTTAACCCTAAATTAAAAGGAAGAGAGCTGCAGGCGATACGTGACAAGACCTACCTATTACTGATTCAAAGCCAACGGCGAAGCTTGCGGAACTTTCGGTATACGGAATATCGGGGATAAGGCTGGAGCTTGAGGTATAAACCCTCCAACTTGAAATTCGACTTTCTTCCCCAATAACCTTGTGACTTAAATGACATATAAGCTCTTGTGAAAGTAAAAGGTTGCGAGTTTAGATTTCACCACTAATTTCTGGTTGTTAGTGTTTGATCCTCTCATTAAAAAGGAAAAAAAGGGGGGGAAAAGAAAAAAGAAACTCGACTTTCGTCCGCTTTTTTATCTGCAATTGGTACGCAGCTGCACCTTATGTCACTATTGTAAAGTCTTCAGCTGTACAGTCATGAGCCAACAAAGGAACTACACACTACGTTGGGTTTCATTCATAAGGCTCCAGATAGTCTACCTTTCAACTATAAGTATTTAATGAGCATTTCTGTCTGACAGATTTACATACCAGAAAGCACTAAGCCATGTGTGTTCCCCTTGTTATAGGGTTTTCCATCAGGTATTTGTTTCACAACATTTTGATCTTCCCATGAATAAATCACCAAAGCAGCACGCTAATCTTGCATTTTGGTGATTGGTGATACAAAACAAGTATTGATGTGTTCCTCAATTGTTAAACAATACTCCTCTGGTCCTAAATGTTAGGACCTAGGTAGTATAATGCAATCAGATCAAATTTTCTGGGTATCCTGACTCGTAACTCTGCTGAGATTGGTATCCCTGTCAAATATGTTCCTCAGAATCGTACGCAGAAACACCCACAAGCTGGTTCAGAAGTCTAAACCAAGGAACTTGGAATAAGACAAGACAGAGTTGAAGCCGAACCTCATTCATCGAGGGATTCAACGGTTTCAGTCAATTGTTGTGACCTGCATTGTTTTACTGGAATCAGAAATCAAAGACAAATCTTTGTGATTCAAGTCACCGCCAACCAAAGAGAAAAAAGTCGTAGAAGGATCATTTGAAATTTTCTCTCTAATCGATTGGTGCCATTGAAATATCTCTAGTGATATTTTGATATTACATTATTACCCCAATATCCGGGCAGTTTCAATGTCCCAACTGATAGGAAAATACTAAAATAATTGAATTGGATACAGTGAAACAAAATGGATGGTAAGCACCTAAAATTTTAGTAAAGAAGACTTAGACAAGTGTGTTCCCACTTTCATATAGCGTACCGATCTCACACACATATAATGGAGCACATAAATGTCATGTATCGAGCACTATCATTACAGCAAGGCCCACACTAGCACATAAATAATTACCATATTTGACTGTGGTTGATGCCAAGTCCATTGCAGGTAAGTATCATCCCTTTGAATCTGGCAAGATATTCCTGTGTGGCAATGAGATGCTTCTACCAATGGTTAGCTAATAGGGGTAGCGGCAATGAGACAATCATAAAAAATATATTTAAATAATTTGTATTTTGAATGAAATATAAATTCTATACCTGCAGGCTATACTTGTCAATCTCGTAGATTCCAGTTGAATCATACTCATTTCGTTTGGCACGATCACTCAGCACTAGGAAATGTCATGAGAACTATACTGTCACTCACAAACAATGGCTTGCAATTTTTGAACCATAAGCAAGGGAAAAGAAACAGAATAAAAAAAAAAAAAAAAGTCCAACCTTTTATGGCTACAGTATAAAGTTACTTCATGATTGGCAGATCTGTACATCAGTTTTTAATTTTGCAAGAAGATCGTACTTGAATTCTCTAGCCAACAGTGGCAAGATCGTGATTATGCAGCCCTCTTTTAACCCATAAACACACTATAGCCAAAACCAAATTTTGGATACGATATTAAGGGATCCATTGAGCTCTGTTTTTTGGGCTCAAAAGACTAATAGCATGTTTGTTCAACTATAATATATCCATCATTAATCTACATGCATTGGTTTCCCTTTAATCTGTGGATAAATGGAAGGTTTGAGAAGGTAAGAGCACTCCTTCACAGTGCCACAAACCAAAAATCTTCCATTTGCCTGCAAATCAAAGAGTCCCAACTTGCATAGAGGCTTAACGAATGATATTCTAGTAAACAATGTCATGTTGGGTCTTTCACCACCAAAAAAAGGACTGACAGATAACTCAAATCTAGAATTTTTTTCATGTGTGGCATGTTTATACGGTTTTAAGAGAGACATGTGCTAAGATGGATTTCTCTCAATTATAGTTGTTGAATTAGAGTTGACTTATCATAATGTCTGAAATTACCTTCACTTGCACTAAATTCCTCCTAGGAAAATAAAAAGTTAGATTTATACACTCCTGAAACTAGTTTAGGGCAAAAGGCGATCAGAGAGAAATAATAAAAAACAATGGACCCGCAAGAGTAAGAACACCAAACCACACTAAGAAAGTCTACATTTCAAATCCACAGGAATGAAGGACTACAATTGTTGGGTTTACAATCACTTGTCCTTCACAATTGAACATTGACAGAGACATAGGGAATATAATATTTTATTGTTAATAAATGAGTTTTATAGTTACCACTGTAAGCTTCATTAATTTCTTGGAATTTTGCAGTAACAGCACTGTCACCTGTGTGCTTGTCAGGATGCCATTTCTGCAAAAATCCAAGCACAATCAAGGATGAGCGAGAACTAACACTTCTCGAAAAAAGAAACTTCAGAATGAAAAAGCATAGAGAGAACCACTCCAGGAGCTATTAGGATAGGAAACAAACCAGTGCAAGCCTTCGGTAATTGAATTTGATATTTTCATCAGTTGCATCATAATCAACCTCCAACACTTTGTAAAAATCCTTGAAACAACGTAAAGATCCACATCAAGAAATCATCAATCAAGAAAAAACTTCAAACGATATTGAGGCATGAAAAACATGGAATTTGAACTTTAAGGCAAAAAATTATGTAACTCAAGATTAAAATTAAAGTTTTGAGATAGGTAATTATTACTTTACAAGATAGTTTCAGCTAAAGATATAATTTATGATGATAATAATTCAAGCTGTCAAGGTATAATATGAATCCAAAAAATTAATTATCTAAAGCAGAGATGATGCGCTCCAAAGTTCAATACACATTGGCTAGAATTTCGACCCTGGCATTGCATAGGTGCATTTTGGACCACTAGGTTGTGCATGGCATGAATCTGGACGCTTACTTGTGTGATGCCAAGAGCATGGGAACCATAGACACAACAAAGAATTTAAAATGATCCCCAGTTTCACATTTACTAAAACACAGGATATGAGTAAAGATATGCAAATGAGAAAAGACAGCAAATTTATTCTCTGCTGCAAAAAAGGTTCTATGATGTTTTGTCTTAAAAAATATTTGATGGACAAAGTTTCATGTTGGCACGTTTACATGAGTAATATGAAATTGCTGCTGTTTGTGATATGGACTGGCTTGTAGGAAAGCGCTGAATTCCACAGGATGACATTTTAAGCAATGAAAGAAAGCCATATTTTTAAGTATTACAGGAGGAATAATAGCAAAAAGAAAGGTACATCTACTACTATTTCCTCCAAAATATTTCAGTCCATTTTTCCTGAAATAAAAGTTTAGTACTAGAATATCATAAGAGATAATGCAAGATGCAGCCAAATATTCAAATGCAGTGTAGTTAAAGCTGGCACTGAAGCAAGGTGCTGAAGATGCCAGTGCCTCTCACCCTCACACCAGGAGAGGTGCTGGCTTCAACAGGGCACCTTGCTGATGGCACATTTGGCGATTTTTCTTAGTTTAGAATAATATTCATGCTATTTCTTTTTTAAGGGTTTGCAAAATTACAATAAAATGAGGCCACCCTATGGGATCACATCCATAGAAACATGATTATTATGCTTAAATAGTGATATTAGCGAATGCATTTGATGATTATTATGTTTGGATAGATAATTTATATCAAATGCTGTTTCAAATTTATATCTATCTTTGTTTGTATAGCATACTTCTAACATTTTTCTTACCCTAGCCCCATGCTTCTCTAGACATGTAAATTTTGAGCATCTCTTTCCTAAAGCCTTTTAGAGATCTAGTGCTACTAGGACACCTTTCACCTTTGACTACCTTGGTCATATAAGAGGTTCTACAGTCCAAAATCATATTAAGTAAAGGAGAATAATCAAACGAAGATCGTGACAATATCCAGGTATGTAAACTCATAAAGGATGAAACCTTAAAAGAAACACATGGTTGGAGGAAGGCCAGTGAATTACAATGAGCAGCTTTTGACATATACGTAACAAACATTTTAAGTAAATTAAACTCCTGCAAATTGAAGTAATGATGACATTGTCGGAGTATATTGTAGTTACAAACTCCAAAGTGGGAGCTAGACATTGTTTTGAATCACCAACCAAGTTGTATCTGCACAAGTCAACTAAATGGAAAACCAAAAGGGGAAAAACTATGAACTAGAAAAAAGTCGAGAATCAGTAAATTACAGATGTCTGATTTTAGGGGCTATTTTCAAATTTCTTCTCCCACTAATAAATTAACGCAATAGAAATGGAGGGCAAAAGGAGTAACTCCAACCAATACTAAAGCACACTTTCTCACTAAGACAATCAAAGAATAAGGCAGAAATGAAAAGGAAATCGCAAAGCGAGGTTGCAATAGACGCAATACCTTTGATTTGGTATCGTCACCTCTTTCCATCTGCTAATAATACGGGTTCAACAAGCGTAGCTTCATTGAAATAATTCATCGGATAGAAAACGTAGAACGCTAAATTTGGTAGTACTGTTCAAATACAATGCCTCAACCACCAAAAGACATAATAGTGGCTTGATATGGAAGAGAGGACTCCAAACAAAAACGAGAAAGAGACAGAGACAGAGATAATGGTGATGATGACGACGATGACGACGATGAAGAAGAAGAATCAGAAATTGTGTGGTGCAATGTTTGGTTCGGAGAAGCGATGCCGCGTACGCCACAATTTGGCTTTGGGGATTGAATTTCACGCGATTTTTGTCTGCGAATATGTTTGTATTTATCCGTTGTACCGCCATTGCAATTTTCTAACCGCAGTTGGGGGTAAAAATGTTTCTTTTTTTTTTAACTGCCACCGAATCACAGTCCCTTCGCTGGGAGCAGATTATCTCAGAAGCGGAAGCCTCCTCTTTCATCAATATCTCAATCTCGACCGTCCAATATTTGATCTAAGGTCTAGATTTTTTTTTTAAAAACCGCGAGCGGTTTTTTTTTAAAAAAATCTGAACCCTTGATCAAATATTGGACGGCCGAGATTGAGAGATACTGAGAAATACTGAGGGATCGGATACTGAGGAAATCTGGATCCCCCTTCGCTCCAATCTCTGGTCCTCTCCTTATCTCCCCTTCTTTCTCTTTCTCTTCTTAACTCCTCGCTCAGTTCTCCATCAAAGTCTTGCTTTTTTAAAAAATAAATTGGAGAAGAGTCTTTTATTGACAATTTATTAATAGAAGGAATTGCAATTTCACCGCTAAGATATAACTAGGGTTTTGAAACTTGGACCGGGTCCGCAGATTCGGCTTAGAAACCGATGAATAGATCGGTAAACCAATCTAGTCCAAACATCAACCCAGTTCACTATTTATAAAAAAATTGATTTTTTTAAAAAATTTTCTTCAGATTTTTATATTAATAATAATGAAATCTTTAATTGTTCACTAATTTTGCTCTGGTTAGCTCCGATTTGATTATGGTATGATCCATTGACCCTTGACTTAATATCCCGGCCGGTTTAATGGCAATCCGGATTTAAGAACTTGATTATAACTGCTTCAATGTGATTATTATATATAAATGGAACTGTGCAATAAGGGAATCCGAAATAGGATCATAAAGACATGTGGGTGGATCAAGCAATTTGGCAGACAAATGGGCCTAAACTTGGACCTTCATTCCATGTTATTTGAGCCCATTGGCATATATTTGAACTACATGCATGGCCCATAAATATCTGAAAGTTGAAATAATGAAATCACACTGTTACATGTTTATTTTGGGATTCCGCTGGGAGACGCTCCCACTATAGCCAGGTGCGCGATGCGGGTTGGATCCGAATTAGTCAGAGCGAAGCTCTGGTAAACTGGGTGGGCAACCAAAAAAAAAAGTTTATTATGGGATTATATAGATGATTTTATAAAACATTATATTATTAGGACAAATTAAAAATTAAGATAAACCATCTTATGAAAATGAGTATAAGTTATAAGAACTAAAAACATTAACTTGACAGGACCAGAATTTAATATTGGGTAAAGGAGTAAAAACACCAATAATCTTTTTCAAAAAGAGGTATTGGCACCATAAATATATTTTAGGTGTAATGTGCTCATTTCGATTATTTTTTAAGAATAGTTTTTAGAATTTATGAGATAGTGTGAAAAGAAAAATGTCTCAGATTAAAAAAATAAAATTGATTCTAAAACCAAAGTTTTAAGTAAAAGTATGGACATTGATATTCCTTGAACGTTAAATTCTGAAACCCCTCTTTTAGTTGTTAATATCTACTAATATAGTTGTTAACAAGTACTAATTTAGTTGTTAATGATACTGATTTAATTGTTAGGATATTACTGTTAATGCTACTGATTTAGTTATTAACTGGTATTGATTTAATTGTTAATGAGATTGATTTAGTTATTAACGTTTATGAAATAATACTAGAAAAAATCCGTATTACTGTTAATGCTACTGATTTAGTTGTTAACTGGTACTGATTTAATTGTTAATGAGATTGATTTAGTTACTAACGTTTATGAAATAATACTAGAAAAAATCAGGATTTTTTTTTGACATGTGACTTTTTTTTTGAATTTTTTTAACATTTTTTTTTAATTAATTTGGCCCGGAGGTAGATTTTCCCAAACAAATATTCTGAAAACACGTGATCTCCCTCTCACCAACTTTTTCTTTTGCCAATTCTCTCTCACCAACTATCGTCACTCTTCTTCATCCTCTGCTTCTTCTTCAGCCAAACCCACCATCTTCATCATGCGTCGGGTTCCTCCATGGCAGCATCCTGTTGTTCCCTTATGAGACAAGTTCCTCCTCCTCATGGGGTCTTGATTGTGTCGCTTCTCACTTCTCACTCCTCTTCCTTCGTCATACCCATCACTTTCTCCTCTCTCTACCTCTTCCCCCATTCCTCCTTTGAGCAAAGTGAGAATCAGAACTATGAACCGTACATGAAATTAGTGCTAACCCTGTCGGCAACAACTAAAGCACCCACAAAATTGGAAATTCGACACCCTCCATTGCTCCAAACACTACCGTCATCGCTAAGTATTTCAAGCGTCGCCTTGCCACTTAAGGTAGATCTGCTGAATCCCTTGCTTTTGCTTATCTTTACCCCCAAATTTGCTTCTAAAGAGAACTGCAATTCTTGAGTTTGAATAGGTGGTGTACTTGGAATTTCATTATGTTATCATTTTGATCCTGGTTTCTTTAGGTTGGTATTCGCCTATTCGGAATGTTTGGTTTTCTGGGTTTAGTTAGGGGGTTCCATGGTTTGGGTCTCCAATCTCATGTTCTGTCAAAAGCTTCGCCGAAAGCATTAGTTGTTTTGGGAAACAAAATTCATCTTTGAAATATGTAGTTTTTTCAATCTGGAAATTGTGAACAAGGTGATTGGAGCGGAGCGTAGTTGATGGCGAAGGTACAATATAAGAATGGTTGGACCAATGAAGAAATGGTTGAAGAAGAGCAATGGCTGAAGTATGGAGGGCTGGAGAACGATGAGACAAAGCGGAGGTTTACAACTTTCCATGTTGGACTCAAAAAGTAAAGGACATTTTACAGCTATAGCATTTTAGGACATTTTTGAATGATGGTAGGTATTTTCGTACCCAAAATTTGTTTAGGGAAAATCTATCTTAGGGTCTATATATGTAAAAAAAAATGTCAAAAAAGATCCAATGAAAAGTCATATGTCGAAAAAGGTCTTAAGATCTTTTCTGGTATTATTTCATAAAACGTTAGTTGTTAATGAGAATGATATAGTTATTAATGAGTACTGATTTAGTTGTTAATGAGACTGATTAAGTTATTAGGATATTGTTGTTAATGCTATTGATTTAGTTGTTAACAGATATTGATTTAGTTGTTAATGATACTGATTAAATTATTAGAATATTGTTGTTAATGCTACTGATTTAGTTGTTATAACGGATATTGATTTAGTTGTTAATGAGACTGATTTAATTATTAATGTTTTATGAAATAATACCAGAAAATGTCCTGAGGCCTTTTTTGACATGTGACTTTTTCTTAGGCATTTTTTAACTTTTTTTGCCAATATGGGCCCTCAGATGGATTTTCCCATTTATTTATGGTACAGCAGCTAGTTATTTTTGAAAATGATTATTTGTATTTTTGCCGTCAACCCTTTAATATTAAAGCGGAATAGGTCTAGTGAAGTAATGGATCTTATTGTTAGGTTTCTTATTATGGAAAGCCCAAGATATAAATTATACTCAGATATATCTAGGTTTAAATTTCAGATTTAAACTTCGTTCAATTGTCAGCTCTATACATCATGATTAGAGCCGGGAAATCGGGCCAAGCCCATCGGGCCGGCCCGTTTAAGCCCTGACCCTGTAGGGCTCGGGCTTGAAAAATAGGTCAGAATTTTGAAATTGACCCTGCAGGGCCTCGGGCTTAATCGGGCGGCAGTTAGACCCGTTTTACTGTAGCATTTTCTTTAAAAAAAATTTAATTACCTAGACTTCCACTTAATGAATGTATTTATTTGTAATTACTTAGATTTTTTTAGTTTAAACTATAACATTTTTTTTATGTTTATTATTATTCTGTATTAAAACATATAATTAGTTATTATAAATTTTAAAGAAGTGATGCTTTCATATTAAATAAACACATATTTGGTATTACAATATTATATAAGTAATAAATTATAAATATATTTTGTGTAAAATAAGTATAATTATTTTTACCTGTCAGTAAAATCATGCAGAATCGAAGGAATTTGCGACACACACAAAATTACGAGAGGAAAGACATTTTTCGTGGGCATACACAAAGGAATTCCTTTGTTTAATATTTTTGAAAAAAAGGAAAAACATATTTTTGGTGTTTATTTGTTTTTTATTACAAATTAATAAATGCGTTTATTTGTTGAATGATTTATATTGCTTAGATATTAATGTTGATAAACATTTATTTGATAGATTAGAACTTTAATGGTTGCAATTTACTAATTATATTTCTTTGAAAAAAATCGAAGGAAAAATAGTTAAAATTTGGAATAGTAATTTTCATGCCTCAGGGCCGGCCACAGCCCACAGGTATTATCGGGCCGGGCTTTGAAAAACAGATGTTTTCCTTACTCCAGGCCCTGTTGGGCCCAGGCCCTGTCGGGCCGGGCCGGCCCTGATTCCCAGCTCTAATCATGATTACTTAGTGGAATCATTCAATTAAACCAAAAGGTAAATTTCACTGCCACAATTTCACTTTCCTATAAAAGACCATGTCAATAATGTAAAAGATAAGAAATCAAATCGTAATTATTCAAAAAACACAAAAACAAAGAGGTACATCAATTGCAAAATCCATCTCATGGCCACGACTTCACATTCCTGTCAAAGAGATTCCCATAGGTAGAAACATAAGTGTGAATAAGAAGAGGGAATTGTGAAGCACAAAGAGGAAGATCGGAACACTTGCAAGGATCACAATAGGAAGGAGACCCCATGAGTAGTTTGTATGGTTCAACATGAGATAGGTGGTAGAAAGAAAGGTTGTTATCATGCTTACAATGGATATGAAAAGAAAAGAAAGACCCAAAATCAATTTTGTTGGTAAAGACTTGAGAAACTTTCCTTCTAAGTATTGAGAGGTAATGATTGCTAGAAACATTAAAACAAATGTTGAACAAGAGAGGAATGATATTAAGGTTGAGAATATGAAAATCTTAAAGAGGTATCCAAGATTTTGATCATTTCCTCCTCACAATTAGAGTACCAACAACTGAGCATGAGGATGCCGTGTCCTTTATCCATTTTTCTCCTTCCTTCATTAACTCTCTATGAGTCTCTCTAAATAATTCTTTAGCTGTCAAACCATTATTGTTTCGAGATGCACTTAAGCTCAGAGGCATTAAACTTTCCACCTCCTGCATTTGTTTCAAAAAGTATAGCATATCATATTCTTATCAATGCCAGGCTATTAGTATATAACCAGTTTGGGAGAAGACAGTGATCAACAAAGAAATGGGAACTTTGATTCAAAGCCAAGCCCCATGAGATTTACTCTCTTTGTAATGCCTTTGAATGATTCTAGACAACTCAATGTGCTTCACAGAAAGTGAAACTCATAGGGAAACGTTTCAAATACTTGCAGAACCAACTGTATTTAGTTGATTAATTTATGCAATACTTAATTAAAGTTGATTATGACTCAAAAATTTAATACATGTCTTTCTCTAACTTTGAATCATTGCAATTCTCTTTGCATTTGTAACGTAGGTGCATAGATTTGATCAAGAATGTGATCAGGAGCCTTCCTAGCTGCCTTATGTATGAAGGTATTTTTACCATCATCAATCACACTTGTCACCATGCCATGCTTAGAGCGAAGCCCGTGAATAAGGTTGAAAACCCTAGCTTGTCGATAGGCAAGAGCTTCAGTGAAACAGTAAACATTGATTGATTGAGTAAAATCTCTGGGATTGCTTTTGATACTTGTAACACAAACTCGACATTCCCTTCTTTAGATGCAAGACGTAAAGGCTCTTCTATAACTGGACTTTCGTTAAATGCTTTCCTTGCATTCTTACAAACTAGAAGAAGAAGGTTATCTACTTGTGCATGCAGCAGCTTTAGCTCTTGTATTTTCTTCACTCCTACATTGATACGTATCACACATAATTAAGTGTAAGCTTGAACAAATATCCAATTCTTTGAAGAGATATGAAAGTTAGTATCCATACCTACAAAATTATCGATGGAGGAGATGAACCTTAGTAGTAAACCATGCCCTGTTAATTTATGAAAGTTAGTCTTATACGTGATTAACAATGAGACTTTAGGAAAAAAAATATAAATTTAGGAGGTAAAGTGAATTGGGGTCGTCTTTCATTTATAACTAAAGCAAACTCCTTTATTAGCTTTTAAGAAATAATATTGTTCTGTTTTAGAACATAAGTGTCTAGCCCTAGGTGGGCTGATATATTGATGTAGGATCAAATAGCTCTCTCCCAAGGTATCCATGGATGAGATACCTGAGAGGATGAGTGATCTTCGCTCACACATGAAGGCTTTCACCAAAGGGGGTGGGGTGTGTGCTCTGTGTGGCTGAATTGTAAAGGAGAGAGCTTAAGAGATGCCTACCTCTTTAGGTTAACCAACTATATATAGAGGCTACCTTAGGGTTAGGGTTTGGACTTGTTGGGCCTCTTGTGCCTCCAAGCCCAAGTGTATTAGATGTCTCCTGTTGGGCCACACCTTGGATGAGCCTAGTATTTTATTCCGTAACAGTTGCCCCCAAGCTCGGTAGTTCAGGTCTCTGAGCTGCCGAGATTAATTAACTGCTTTCCGAGATCCCCTGAATCCGACTTTGCTTTCGTAGCAATTTTCCCGGGCTAATTATCCGGTTTATATTCCTGCATTTAATAACATGTAAGCAAATCACAATAAAAGCAAAATACTTCTTGTTTGTGCAAATCGTTCAACGTGCTCATTTCGGATACTTGTCTGAGCTTGCATTAAACTTTCTGGTTTGCATCAATGCCGGTTATTGATAACACGCTTTTCCACTTAACATATCGTTGTCCACTTTGTTGCCCCCAGCCTGGTAGTTCAGGTTTCTGAGCTGCCAGGATGTGTTACTTTCCAAACCCGGACCAGGTGTTCGCGACTGTTGGGATTCCATGCGTGTTGACCCAAGATTCCGGGTTTATATATTCTAACACCGAGATTCCGGTTTAGATACTTTAACTCCGAGATTCCGGGTTATATATTCTAATACCGAGATTCCGGATTGATATACTTTAATACCGAGATTCCGGGTTATTTACTTTATCACCGAGATTCCGGATTGATATACTTTAACACCGAGATTCCTGATTGATATACTTTAATACCGAGATTCCGGGTTATTTACTTTATCACCGAGATTTCGGATTGATATACTTTATCACCGAGATTCGGATTGATATACTTTAACAGAGATTCGGATTGATATACTTTAATACCGAGATTCCGGGTTATTTACTTTATCACCGAGATTCGGATTGATATACTTTATCACCGAGATTTCGGATTGATATACTTTAACACCGAGATTCCGTATTGATATACTTTAATACCGAGATTCCGGGTTATTTACTTTATCACCGAGATTCCGGATTGATATACTTTATCACCGAGATTCCGAATTGATATACTTTATCACCGAGATTCCGGATTGATATACTTTAACACCGAGATTCCGGGTTATTTACTTTATCACCGGTTGTTGTTACCATGCTTTTCCACTAACAACTCGTAATCCACTCTGTTGCCCCCCAGCCTGGTAGTTCAGGCCTCTGAGCTGTCAGGATGTACGTTTTAACCGTTATTTCTGCGGAGCCCGGATTTCAACCAGCACTAGTGCAAAAAAGGGCTTTAAGACCGTCTCATTTAGACCGGATTATAGAGAATCAGGTCTTAAAAGTATGACCGGTGGCAGTTTCGTAAATATAATGAACTTTTTGGACCGGATTATAAAAGATCCGGTCTTAAAAATATGACCGGTGACACTTTCGTAAATATATAGAACACTTTTAAGACTGGACTATAAAAGATCCGGTCTTAAAAGTATGACCGATGGCAATTTTGTAAATATATAGAACACTTTTAAGACCTAAGGGCTAACAAATATCCGGTCTTAAAAGTATGACCGGTGGCAATTTCGTAAATATTGTGAGAAGACGCCGATCAAGTCAGAGAATGCGATGATTTATTCCTTCGCTTAATTGAAATTATATACGGATGCTAATAAGTAAATAAACCTAGGCGGTTCCTATAATTTAGGGATTACAATCGGGAATATAATTACGAAATCCATAAAACCATGATCTGCTAACTTAATTCCTAAAATCTCTCTAACATCTTAATTAAGATGATTACAATCAAGAATTTAACTACGAAATTAAAAAATCATGATCTGCTAACTTAATTCCTAAAATCTCTATAACAACTTAATTAAGATGATTACAATCAGAATTTAATTACGAAATTCAAAAACATTGATCTCGCTAACTTAATTCCTAAAATCTCTCTAACAACTTAATTAAGATAATTGCACAATATAATCGTATACGCTAACTAATTAAATAAATAGAACACTTTTAAGACCATTTGTTTCAAATAGACGGTCTTAAAAATACTTTAAGACCGTCTGTTTGAAACAGACGGTCTTAAAAGTGAAAAAAAAAAATATGGAACACTTTTAAGACCAAATTTGTTTCAAACAGACGGTCTTAAAAGTGAAAAAAAAAAAATTATATAGAACACTTTTAAGACCGTGTAAAAAAAAAAAAAATTATATAGAACACTTTTAAGACCGGTTGTTTCAAACAGACGGTCTTAAAAGTGTTCTATATATTTGAAATTGCCACCGGTCAATTTTTTTTTTTAATTTTTTTACACTTTTAAGACCTAGGTTGTTTCAAAAACCGGTCTTAAAAGTGTTAAAAAAAAACTACATTCGCTAAACCTGTTAAGTCCGTGAGTTTGCTTTGTCTTCTTGGTGATATAACATTTTCTTAGTTATAGATTCAACGAGTGTCCCAAGAGCCTCACGGGCAAATCTCAGCAAGAATGTCATCCTCATCCTCTAACCTACTCGCAATCTTCGTAAGTCATCATAAGAGTCGCACAATCAAATCCTTGGCAACATTGGCAGTGAGATGCTTCGAGGGTTTTGCGATGGCGTCGACTCCAATCCTCAGCAACAACGAAAGCGTACTACTTTGAGGATTCTGGATGACGGCGGCTCCTTCCTCTTCGATCTATGGGTCCTTCCACGCCGCCTTCGTATAGATCCGGTTTGAAATCAAACCCAGATATCTTCTTGCTTAAGTTTGTTTATTTCCTACATTGGCCGCTCCTGCTCGGATCCGGATTTCGATTTTGGTTGCTTGAAGCTTTGCTAGCACCGACAAGAGGATCTGCTTTCAGTTGGTTGCTTTAAGCTTGTAACTTTTTTGTAGATCTGGACTTCAAATTCGATTTTCATGGTGAATGATTTCTGTTTCTTGTTATTTTTGCTTATTTCTGGACTTTGTAATCATCTTTTTGTTTTTCTTCTTGTTGTTGTTGCTTCCAATCTTCTCTTGGTTCTCCGTCGTTGATGACAGAGGGACATTCAAAATGTTGCCAGATCTGGTGATTTGGGACCGATTGTTTCATTTGAGTTTTTTTTTTAATTATTTTGAAACACTTTTAAGACCGGATGTTTAAAATGTCCGGTCTTAAAGAAACTCTTTAAGACCGTGTAAAAGTCCGGTCTTAAAGGTCGACTTTTAATACCGCCTGGAACAAGACTGGTCGCGGGTCTGGTCCTAATGTACCTGTTTCGTCCGGTCTTAAAAGCCTTTTTTGCACTAGTGCAGATTCAGTGAAGCCGGGGTCCGCCTTCATTCCTTTCGTAAGGACGGACTCCACAATCTATCCGGGATCCAATTAAGGAGCGCGGATTTAATCGTATAAAATAGACTTTGACATGATTCATGAAAGCGGGTTTGTGCACCTCGGATTCACGCATGTTTAAATTAGACATGATTTTCGAAGACGGGTTTGTTTACCCTGAATGCATACACGTTTTCCTTTGAGATGATTTTTGGAAGCGGGTTTATGTATCTCAGATTCCTACATGTTTGGCTTTGTCATGATTTTCGAAAACAAGTTTCTTTACTCAGAATTCATACATGTTTGGACTTGTCATGATTTTCGAAAACGAGTTTCTTTATTCAGAATTCATACATATTTGGACTGGACATGATTTTCAGAAACGGGTTTATGTACCTCGGATTCCTACATGTTTTTCCTTTGACATGATTTTCGGAACCGGGTTTATGTACCTCGGATTCCTACATGTTTTATTTGTACATGATTTTCGAAAATGGGTTTCTTTACCCTGAATTCTACATGTTTAATTTGAACATGATTTTCGAGACCGGGTTTATGTACCTCGGATTCCTACATGTTTTATTTGTACATGATTTTCGAAAACGAGTTTGTTTACTCAGAATTCATACCTGTTTAATTCGTACATGATTTTCGAAAACGAGTTTCTTTACCCTGAATTCTACATGTTTAAAATGGACATGATTTTCGAAAACGAGTTTGTTTACTCAGAATTCATACATGTTTTAAACTGGACACACAAATAATATGTTTTTTTTTTCCTTTTTTTTCTAAAAATATTAAACAAAGATATTGCTTTATGTATGCCCACGACAAAATGTCTTTCCCTCTTGTAATTTTGTGTGTCTGTAGATTCCTTCGGTCATGTATGATTTTACTGACAGGTAAAAATAATTATACTTATTTTACACAAAATATATTTATAATTTATTACGTATATAATATTGTAATACCAAAATATGTGTTTATTTAATATGAAAACATTCCTTCTTTAAAATTTATAATAACTAATTATGTGTTTTAATACAGAATAATAATAAACATAAAAAATGGTTATATTTTAAACTAAAAAAATCTAAATAATTACAGATAAACACATTTATTAAGTGAAAGTCTAGGTAATTATTATTATTATTTTAAAATAGCTACAGTTAAACGGGCCTAACGGGCCGGCCCGATTAAGCCCGAGGCCCTATAGGGCCAATTTCAAATTCCTGGCCTATTTTTCAAGCCCGAGCCTTGCAGGGCCAGGGCTTAAACGGGCTAGCCCGACGGGTTTGGCCCGATTTCCCGGCTCTACACACTAGGTTCACAACACACACATACTCACAACTCTCTCTCTCTCTCACACACACACACACACTCACAACTCTCTCACACACACTCTCAATTCGTCCCCCTCCCCTTTTTTCCTATTCTTTTTGTTTTCTAATTTATCTAATATTATTTAGAAGAAAATCTCTCATTGGTTAATTAGGATTTTACTTTATGGAATTTAATTATGGCCTTAGGATTAACTTAATAAATTCTAATCCAAGCCTTTGATTTGTGTTTGACTTTTCAAAGTTTATTAATAAGCTTAATTAGTGTCTTAATCTTATGCTTAGTAGCCTTTAACACATCCTTTGATGAACGACTAGGCTTATTTGTTAGGGATAATTTTACTTCTTCATCATGCCCTTAAAATTTGCTATTTAATTAGCCATGAAAGTTTTTGGAAAAACAATTTAATAAATGAAGATTTAATTATCTACTAATTGTTGACAATTTTTTTTAATTGGATTAATTATTTTCTCACAACTTTTGGGTTTACTTCGGTCATTTATGCATCATGCATTATTTTAAAAATCATAGGGCAACTTATGTTCCCTAAAATAAAATTGGGTTTTTGGCCTCTTTAAATTCCAAGGAAAATAAACAAATAAATTACTAAAATTAGAGACAACATACTTTCCTATTTTAAATAAGTATTAATTGCCAAAATATGAATTTTGGGTATCACATTATAAGATTTAACCCTTGGCTTTATTTAATTTCAAAGGGAAGTTTTTTAAAATAATAGTTAGTGAGTTTCCAAAGTTTGAGACCACATATTCACCTATTTCCAATAGGTATTATTTATCACAATATAATATTTAAGATAAATAATTATCCGGGTATTACACACACAGTCTCTCCCTCTATCTGTGTGTGTGTTTTTGTAAGAGCAAGTATTTGTTCCATATATGCCATATATTTATATTCTTTGTTACTTTGTTTTTTTTCCTATATATATTGCTGCTAGTCTGGCCAATGTCGAGTCATATAGCTTGTTGAATCCAAGTCTCAAGGTCGACTGGTAAGTACATTTTGATCATTCATGTTTTTATTTGAACACGTATTGATTATGGTGTTGTTACACACTGTTCTGAAGTAGAACATAAGTGTCTAGCCCTAGGTGGGCTGACATATTGATGTAGGATCAAATAGCTCTCTCCCAAGGTATCCATGGATGAGATACCTGAGAGGATCGGTGATCTCTGCTCACACATGAAGGCTTTCACCAAAGGAGGTGGGGTGTGTGCTCTGTGTGGCTGAATCGTAAAGGAGAGAGCTTGAGAGATGTGTACCTTTTAAGTTAACCTACTATATATAGAGGCTACTTTAGGGTTAGGGTTTGGACTTGTTGGGCCTCTTGTGCCTTCAAGCCCAAATGTATTAGATGTCTCCTGTTGGGCCACACTTATGACGAGCGTAATATTTGATTCCATAACAGTTGCCCCCAAGCTCGGTAGTTCAGGTCTCTGAGCTGCCAAGATTAATTGACTGCTTTCCGAGATCCCCTGAATCCGACTTTGCCTTCGTAGCAATTTTTCCGGGCTAATTGTCTGGTTTATATTCCTACATTTAATAACATGTAAGCAAATCACAATAAAAGGAAAATACTTACTGTTTGTGCAAATCGTTCAACGTGCTCATTTTGGATACTTGTCCGAGCTTGCATTAAACTTTCTGACTAGCATTAATGCTGGTTATTGATAACACGCGACCAGCATTAATGCTGGTTATTGATAACACGCTTTTCCACTTAACATATCGTTGTCTACTCTGTTGCCCCCAGCCTGGTAGTTCAGGTTCCTGAGCTGCCAGGATGTGTTACTTTCCAAACCCGGACTAGGTGTAAGCGACTGTTGGGATTCCGTGCGTGTTGACCTAAGATTCCGGGTTTATATACTTTGAACCGAGATTCCAGGTTTACATACTTTAAACCGAGATTCCAGGTTTATAAATTGTAACCCCGAGATTCCGGGTTAATATACTTTGAACCGAGACTTCAGGTTTATATACTTTAACTTCGAGATTCCGAGTTACATATTCTAGCACCGAGATTCCGGTTCAGATACCTTTTTCACCGAGATTCCGGGTTATTTATTTTAACACCGAGATTTCGGTTTATATACTTTAACTCCGAGATTCCGAGTTAACATGCTCTATCACCGGGATTCCGGATTGATATACTTTAACACCGAGATTCTGGGTTAATAAACTGCGACCCCGAGATTCCGGGTTATTTACTTTAACACCGATATTCCGGGTTAATTAATTTAAAACCGAGATTCCGGGTTCATAAATTGCGACCCCGAGATTCCGGGTTCATAAACTTTAACACCGAGATTCCGGGTTATTTACTTTAACACCGATATTCCGGGTTAATTACTTTAAAACTGAGATTTCGGGTTATTGTCACCAGGCTTTTCCACTAACAATTCGTTGTCCACTCTGTTGCCCCCCCAGCCTGGTAGTTCAGGCTCCTGAGCTACCGGGATGTTTGATTTCCCAACCCAAACCAGATGTTCGTCATTGTTGGGATTCCTTGCATGCTTACCCAAGATTCCGGGTTTATGATTTCTGAAAACGGGTTTGCTTACCCAGATTCATTCAAATAAACTTGGCGGTGTTGCCGTCGCAGAATGATTCCAATAAAGGAATCTAAAATAGACTAGCCGCCTCAACGAGGGCCCCAGATTTTAACTAGATTAGTTAAAAGCGGGGCCACCTTCTTAACTTTACACGGATCCCTGATTTTAAACTAGATTCAATTCAAATCAGGTCCATCTTCACAATTTTATCGGGATCCCTGATTTTAAACTAGATTCAGTTAAAATCGGGTCCGCCTTCCATCTTTGTTTCCTGCAAAACTTTAAACAGAACTTACCTTGGCTTTACCATGTTCCAAAGGGTGCACGTTTTAACCGTTATTTCTGCGAAGCCCGGATTTTAACTAGATTCAGTTAAGCCGGGGTCCGCCTTCATCCCTTTCGTAGGGACGGACTCCACAATTTATATGGGATCCAGTTAAGGAGCGCGGATTTAATTGTATAAAACAGACTTGACATGATTCATGAAAGCGGGTTTGTGTACCCCGGATTCACGCATGTTTAATTGGACATGATTTTCGAAGACGGGCTGGTGTACCTCGGATTCCTACATGCTTAGCTTTTACATGATTTTCAGAAGCGGGTTTATGTACCTCGAATTCCTATATGTTTTCCTTCAACATGATTTTCGAAAGCGAGTTTCTTTACTCAGAATTCATACATGTTTAGACTGGACATGATTTTCAAAAACGAGTTTCTTTACTCAGAATTCGTACATGTTTAGGCTGGACATGATATTTGAAAACGAGTTTCTTTACTCAGAATTCGTACATGTTTAGGCTGGACATGATTTTGGAAGACGGTTTCATTACCCTGCCTTCTACATGTCTAACTTGAACATGATTTTGGAAGACGGTTTCATTACCTTGCCTTCTACCTGTTAACTTGGACATGATATTCGAAAACGAGTTTCTTTACTCAGAATTCGTACATGTTTAGGCTGGACATTATTTTGGAAGATGGTTTCATTACCCTGCCTTCTACATGTCTAACTTGAACATGATTTTGGAAGACGGTTTCATTACCTTGCCTTCTACCTGTTAACTTGGACATGATTTTCGAAAACGAGTTTCTTTACTCATAATTCATACATGTTTATGCTGGACATGATTTTGGAAGACGGTTTCATTACCCTGCCTTCTACATGTGTAACTTGAACATGATTTTGGAAGACAGTTTCATTACCTTGCCTTCTACCAGTTAACTTGGACATGATTTTCGAAAACGAGTTTCTTTACTCAGAATTCATACATGTTTATACTGGACATGATTTTGGAAGACGGTTTCATTACCCTGCCTTCTACATGTTTAACTTGAACATGATTTTGGAAGACGGTTTCATTACCTTGCCTTCTACCTGTTAACTTGGACATGATTTTCGAAAACGAGTTTCTTTACTCATAATTCATACATGTTTATAAACACACGGATCCTGTATTTTAACTAGATTCAGTTAACCGGGTCCGCCTTCAGAAAACGATCCCAACAAAAGGAATATGAAATAGATTCACGACATTGTCGCCTTTACACGGATCTCAGGTTTAAACTAGATTCAGTTTAAATCGGGTTCCTCCTTCTTTTATTTTTGGAGGTGGGCTCCTCCTCAACTTAAAACGGAACCCGGATTTTACCCGAGGTCCGCCTTCTTTCCTTTCGTTTGTTTGGCATCATGCTATGCCTTAACAGATAGCAACTGGATATCAAACCATGCTTTGATGATTCAACTTTTTGAAATCGGATCTACTACATACAGGGAGGTTTACGCAGGGAAAATGTCATGAGTTTGACATTTACATCCTCGTGATTTGGGCCTTCATAATTGAACCTCTCAGGCATACAATCAAGAGCAGCCTCTTTCAAATTCAAATTCGCATTCAAAGTTGATGACTCCATAACAATCTCTTTCCTTGGTTGTATCTGCTCATTAGATTTAACTCCCGAGGTAAAATTGCAAGAGTAGCAACTTGGTGGTAGTCAAGATCATTAACTGTATCATTAAACATTAATTCAGTAACAAGAAGTTTGTTGCCTGTGTCAACCAAACAGGGACCACATGCATTTCACCTTTCTCCCCAGGACTGAGTGGGCAAGAAATTAATGTAATACGAATGCTATGAGTTGCTTCATATTTCTCCCAAAAAAATTATCAATTGCAAGAACATAAATTGGAAGAATATCATATTCTTTCTGCTGCTTTGCTTTTTGAAGTCGAAGTAAAAAAGGTATCATCAACCTGAGAATCTTGAATAGTAATGCAAGTTAACAGATTGCATTACTACTTGAATATTCGTTTCAATGAATTTACTGGGTCCCTTATATTCTGCTACTTGAAGGAAAATGGGTGAAAGACCATCCAACATAGCTACAAGAGTCGATGCAGAAGCTATCCGTGCCATTGTGTATAGGAGGAGTTAAAATCAGCTTGACAAAAATCTTGTATGGAAATTATGGCTGCTACTCTGACCCTAGGATTGTTCACAATGCCACTATCCTTAGCTAGTCCATCATCATCACTAAAAACAGAATCTGAAGATGCAATGTAAGAAATGGTACATCCATCATCTTTGAATCTATCTGGAGAATGAGGATGCCAAGGCCTATTATGCTCCAAATTTGAACCCTCCTTCAAACAGTACATACCGCCTCTCTCATTCAGGTTTGCTATAAGTTTTTTGATCTGTCTTTTCAGTACTAAGTAATGTATGATTGGGTCAAAACTACAACAGCCCACATAGCAGAACTATGCATAAATTAGGCATCAACAGCACACACACATAGATCAGATCAGCCACACATCTGAAGACTAGGAGGGAAATATTCAACTGTATTTAAGTTTGAGTGGGACTATATGGCCATATCAGTTCAGAATTTGCAGAGACTTAAAAACTTATACATGATATCCGTGTTGAAGTGATCTCAAAAAGTAATTATGCATTCGTGGGATTAGGAAGCATCGATACAACAATATATATATATAATCCAGAAAATCAGCATTTGGTCTAGCCAACTACCCCCAAGACAGAGAATACCTTGTTGTTGTTGCATTGCATATTCATTGATCATATGGTAGTGATTCAATTTGGACTCACTTAATAAACCAACATATAGCCAGTAGTTCTACAACTCCAGAGGTCCTCGACTGCACAACACCAACAGGAATAAGCTTTTCTGGGAAATGCGGGAGAGGTGGAAGCGTATTGAGATCAATCTCGGTCTCTTGTTTCTAACCCTCTTGTCCATCAATGCCTCCGCGAGCTAATCAAATAAAACCCACCAGAATATGTGTTGAGGCGATGATTTGTATGAGAATCCACCAAAATTAGTATTATTCAAATTGTTTCATCGGTGTCAACGTAGCAGGGCATCCTAACATTGAATCTTCGCTTCGAAGGAGGACCTGGCTTAATATCTTCACAGCGCAATAACTCGGTCATCCCTTCAGTGAGAAGCATATGAATTTCTAATATCAGATACCGAAGCACTACTCTCCTGCCAATTGCATTCAAGGTTCCCGCGAGAAAACGACGTCTCGGGCATCTACGACCCCGGCAACTACTACCTCGGCCATTTGAAGAGGATCTCGGCCTATGGGTATGTCGGATGCTCCAATAACAATTGAACTCAGTTTCTTCCTTTCAAAACCTTGACCTCGGCATCAATACCCTGCAAACTGACTTCAGGCACTCAAAGCATCTCGGCATTACCCTTCTCTGAACTTTACTTGTCGGCATCCCGGCAACTCGGTTTGAATCTCAGAGTCTCATATCCCTCAGCATCTTGGACCTCGGCTACCGCGATGAGTCAAGACGCCATGGGAAAAGATGTATCTTGGCTTACCACCGACCTCGGTTATACTTGCCCGCTTAGAAGAATATAGCATTTTATCCCTCAGCTTTAATCACGACTTAAAAAGGGGAAGAAAACGTTGCAAGCATGGAAAAACAGCAGCAAAAACCATGTAACCCGATCAGAGAAGTCGGCCACAACGGCAGTTTAATTTCCGATGACCTTCAAGCTTTAATCACGAAACACATCTGACCTAATCTCGACGTCCAGGACTCACGACGGCAGAAGATTTGGTGGATGCAAGTCTGATGACGAATTGGAGCATGGAGGGGAGACGATTCACTTGCGTGGTGAGTTCTGCACGATCAGGCCTCCAGGATTTGGCCTCTTTTTCGGTACTCCTGATTCTGTCTCCCGGTCAAATTGAAAAACAGAGTTCTTCTTGGATAGAGAAACTCGAATCCTGCCTTGCTTCTCCAAATACTAATCACAACTAGAATTATTGACCATCTTTGGTCATGGGAATCAAAAATTTATCGAAGAGTAAATACCCTTTTTGGTCCCTGGAAAAAACACGGATGCCCTTTTTAGCCCTTGAAAAAAAATAAGTCACTTTTAGTCCCTAAAATGGAAAAATAAGGTCCCTTTTAGTCCTTTTGATCATTTTTTTTGCACATTTTAATCCCTCAGAAATTCCCAAAAAGGTCCTTTTTAGTCCCTAAAAAGGACCAAAATGACATTTCTTTTACTCAGGGACGAAAAAGGGTCAAATGTGTTTTTTCAGGGACCAAAAAGGGTATTTACTCTTTATCGAATCCCCACGGACGGCGCCAATGTTCTGAAGTAAAACATAAGTGTCTAGCCCTAGGTGGGCTGATATATTGATGTAGGATCAAATAGCTCTCTCCCAAGGTATCCATGGATGAGATACCAAAGAGGATCGGTGATCTCTGCTCACACATGAAGGCTTTCACCAAAGGGGGTGGGGTGTGTGCTCTGTGTGGCTGAATCGTAAAGGATAGTGCTTGAGAGATGTGTACCTTTTAGGTTAACCTACTATATATAGAGGCTACCTTAGGGTTAGGGTTTGGACTTGTTGGGCCTCTTGTGCCTTCAAGCCCAAATGTATTAGATGTCTTCTGTTGGGCCACACTTATGACGAGCGTAATATTTGATTCCATAACACACACAAATACTAAATTTGTAAAATAATATTCTTAAAGCAGATTGATCAGTGCATTATACAGATCCCCAAAATGTCAACTTTGCGAGGTGACTTGAAACAAAACTCACCCATCGACTTGGACCCTTTTGTGGGGATCCACTATAAAAAAAAAAGTCATTTTTTGCAACACAAAAAATCCGTTGCAAAAAAGGCATTAAAAATCGTTTGCGACGGAATTTGTGACGGAATTCATTCGTCGCAAAAAATAGCATTGCAATTGCAACGAAAAACATGAATTCTGTCGCAAATTTCAAAATTTGAGACGGAAAATAAATTCCGTCGCAAATTTTCGGAATTTGTGACATAAAATTATTCCGTTGCAAATTTCAAAATTTGCAATGGAATTTAATTCTGTCGCAAATTTCGAAATTTTGCGATGAAATTTATTTTTCGTCGCAAAATATTTTTTTAAAAAATTTAAAAATTGCATAAAATATTTTGAAATAAAAAAAAATTTTGTATATAATAAAAATATATAGTAACAATCATAAAGAGTTTACATAGGTTGATTACAATCATTGGGTTTACATGTATCCTAAATAATTTTCAATCATAAATCCTTCCTAATGTCCTCAAATACTAAATATCCTTTATAATATACCATTATTTATATCATTTCACCATTCAAGAGACGCCAGCATCCAATATCCAGACTTGCAAATTTTTAGGTATTATAGTTACTCTCATTAATTAATGATCATCAAGAAAATAAAATAATAAATTACAGTATTACAACAGCCTTAACACTCACTTTCAATTTTCCATCGTAGCCTCCTATTGCCAACAAGAAATGATCATCCTTTGAGAAAGAAATAGAGAAGACAGGTCCCTAACAAAACCTAGAGAGAATGTTTTTAGCCATAAAGCACCACTATTAATTTAAATAATGCATCCATATCCTGATCCATACGTATCAAACACTCCACACATAACATACATCACAACACTTGAATTGCACTAAAATAGTCATTTCTTGCTCAATTAAGTTATTTAAACCAAGTAACTTACTATCTTAGGATCATAGAATGCTACATGAGATGGTTGTTGGTTTGACGTACAAATCCCAAAGTCTTACTGGCGAAATAAAATAAGCAGTCACTACAATAAAGTTCAATTATATAAGATACAGATGCAGGATAATAATAAAATGACTTCAGAATTATCGTCTTATCCATTGATGCAGTGGCAAGAAGTTGCAAGAAGACATGTTAAGATATGGATGAGAGGGGAGGAGGCCGACGCCAGTGGTGAGACGAGAGGAGGCCGGAAAAAGGAGGAGGAGGACGGAACTGAAGGGAGAGGAGGCCGGAAGGAGGTTGCACGGCGGTCTGAAGGCTGGCTAGACGAAGGGACGAAGAAAGTAGGACGGAGGGAGAGGAAACTGGAAAAAATGGGGAAGGGGAGGAATCTAAGCCTAATTTCAGACTTAAGTTTTGTGACGGAACAAAGATCCGTCGCAAAACCACCCATTTTGCGATGGATCCCAATATCTGTCGCAAATCCCCTTGGGCATTTGCGACAGAACCTGGAATCCGTCGCAAATTGGCAGCAAAGGCCGCCAGTTTGCGACGGAACCAGGTTCCATCGCAAATCTAAG
The DNA here is from genome assembly GCA_025563575.1 of Acacia pycnantha. NCBI lineage: Eukaryota > Viridiplantae > Streptophyta > Magnoliopsida > Fabales > Fabaceae > Acacia > Acacia pycnantha. Next base: position 84,779 of record JAMWYP010000055.1, on the reverse strand, counting down.
ATGCTAGTTTGCGACGGATGCATTTTTCCGTCGCAAACCAGCCTTTTTTGAGACAGATTTTAAAAATCCATCGCAATTTTTTTTTTTAATTTGCGACGGAATTTTTTTCATCACAAAATCCGTCGCATTTTTACTCTTTTCTAGTAGTGATCCAGCACTCTCCACCTAGTGGCTCCGACCGGGGTGGTACAGCTGCAAGGCCAAAATCTGGAGAACAATTAGGTGAAACAAAACAATCCTCACCAACACTACATGAAGAATCGGGTGAATAAGTACAAAAGCACTTCTTATTTCTGGCTCTTTTGGATGGACTGGGTGTCAGTTGTGCCCTCAGCTACCCCTCAATTTTGAACCCTTTTCAATTTTTATTTTAACTTTTTGTGTAGTTTTTTTTTTAATCATTAGAATTTACATGAAATGAATGACCCTTTGATAGCTCCATTTAGAGTCCAAAATTGTGTAGTTTCTTTTTAATTTAGCGTCTTAAATCTCTAAAAAAATCAAATAGCTCCATTTTTTCTTATATGATGTCAAAATGCCACGTATTTCATGTGAAATCTAGTGATCAAAAGAACCACAAAAAGAATTTTAAGAAAGGCCCCAAAATTGAGGGCAGTTGACAAGGTGCAGCGAACACCCCCAGCCCGTTCCAGATCAATAGTGTTTTAAAAAATTATCGTCGGATTGTGTTAATAAAGGTTTGGTCTGAGAAGAAAAGGACTCTATATTACAGGTGAGGAAGAAGGATGGAAGCGGGATTTGTGCCATGCTATATGTGTTAACAGCTGGAACGATGCAAAAGCAATTCAGGATCAAAACCCTACAGCCTTGATCGCTGTAATTAATGATAAAGGCAGAACAGCACTTCTTGTGGCTGCAATGTTGGGGCATGCATGTAACCATAGTGGAGGAGTTGCTCAAATTATTGCCTCCAGAATTCCTTACAACTCTTGATTCTGAAGGATTACAGCACTTGGATTGGCCACTTGGTATGGTGGAAGCATTCAAGTCGCAAAATGCCTCGTAAACAAGAATAGCCACATACTTGGCATTCGAAACAAGAATGATGATCTTCCTGTTCTACAGGCCTTTGGAAATAATTATATATAAATGGGACTTTATCTTTATTCTGTCACTTCCTTGGAATGCCTCACAGGCTGTTGGGGTTCTATGCTTCTTCATTTTTGCTTTAACGGACAATGTTTATGTGTGTTATGCTATATCTATTACTTCTTTTAATTTGTTTTTGTTGCTATATTCAACTCATGGCGTGATCGTGTGTGTGTGGGGTGTATATATATATATATATGCAGATATTGCACTGGATTTGCTTCAACGATGCGAGGAATTGCTTTTAGTGCCCAAGGATGAAGAAGGGTGCTGGACGCCAATTCACGACATCACATCCTTGAACACAGCTATTCTTAGCCGAAGCAAACTTGTTTTCTGGAAACGATGGATCTATAACTGTGAGAATCAACTATTCTTTCCTTTCTTTTCCATTATCGCATGTTGATTTTGTTTATGTTATTTTCTTGCTATTCTTTAGATTGTTGTACGCAGCATTACAGTAGACTATATTAAGAACGAAAATTTGAATCAAAATACATTTGATTAACATAGAGAACGTGTTTTTTCATGTTTTTTTTATAATATTATCATCATTTTTATTTAAATATTTTTAAACTACACGAAACTGTTACTTTTATCACACACACACACACACACATATATATATATATATATATATATATATATATATATATATATATATATATATATATATATATATATCAGAATGTACAAGCTAGCTGCGTAATAGGCAAGCTTAGTTGACAGCTGTATACACTAACTCAAGACTAATTACAATCATAGACATAATAAACAGAACTCTATCTAACTAATTAGATGAATCAGATGGGTTATGGGCTATGTTATTAGGCCCGAGCTCATATATACATTATCATCCCCCTTCAAACGAGGCGGGGATACAACAAGACCGAGTTTCTCTCTTAAACGAATGAACTGAGAAGTTCCAAGTGGCTTGGTAAGACAATCAACAAGTTGTTCTTCAGAGGGAACATATTGAATGGTGAGTTGCTGAGATAAAACTTTGTCATGCACGAAGTGAGCATCAATCTCGATATGCTTTGTTCGAGCATGAAAGACTGGATTGGAAGCCAAGGCAGCAGCACTAACATTGTCACACCATATTACAGAAGCACAAGGAAGCGAAAAACAGAGTTCAAGAAGCAGAGAGTAGAGCCAGGTAAGCTCGGCAGCGGTATTGGACAAACCCCTGTATTCAGACTCAGCAGAGGAGCGAGACACAACTGGTTGTTTCTTTGAAGACCTAGCAATGAGGGAGTCCCCAAGAAACACAAAGTACCCACTGGTTGAGCAACGATCATCGGGACAAGACGCCCAATCAGCATCAGATTAAGCGGAAAGTTGTAAAGGAAGCAGTGGTTTTAATAAGAGGCCATAAGAGATTGTGCCTTTGAGATATCTGAGGAGGCGTTTCACAACAACCCAATGAAGGACAGTAGGAGAATGAAGAAACTGACTTAGCTTGCTGACAGAATAGCTAATGTCAGGTCTGGAATTAACCAAATATTGCAGAGATCCAACAACACTGCGATACTGTTGAGGGTTCTCATAAGGAACACTGTCATGAAGAGCCAAAGTCCGACCAGTGACCATTGGCGTAGGACATGGAGTGCGTTGTAGCATACCATACTTAGAGAGTAGATCAATAACATATTTAGACTGAGAAAGAGTGAAGCCCCGAGAGTCTCGAGTAATTTCAAAACCAACAAAGTAATGGACAACACCAAGATCTTTCAAAGCAAACAAGGCATTTAATTTGGAAGTAAATCAAACAATACTTACATAATTGCTTCCAGTGACAAGTATGTCATCAACATAAATCAGTACAAGCAGAATCTGAGTCTTATCTTGATAGAAAAATAGTGATGAGTCAGACTTACAGTGATGAAATTTCCAGGACAAGAGAGTAGACCGAAGACAATCATACCAGGCACGTGGGGCCTGTTTGAGACCATACAAGGCCTTAGTCAACTTACACACATATTGAGGAAAACGCTTGTCAATAAAGCCATCTGGTTGCTTCATAAACACTGTCTCAGAAAGAAAGCCATTAAGGAAGGCATTGTTGATATCAACTTGCCTAACTTCCCAGTTAAAACAAGAAGCAAGAGTGAGAAGAGGTCTTACTGTTGTCATCTTAGCAACTGGACTAAATGTGTCCCCAAGATCAACACCCGGTTCTTGAAGATAGCCTTTAGCAACAAGGCGAGCTTTAAATTTGTCAAGAGACCCATCAGGTTTAAATTTCTTCTTAAAAATCCATTTATTGCCAACAACATGTTGAGAGGAATTAGGAGGGACTAGGACCCAAGTATTGTTGCGGATAAGGGCATTATATTCAGCTAACATAGCTGAACGCCACTCAGCAACGGCAAGAGCTGCTGCAGCTGTTTTTGGTACCTGATGAGCATCAGAAGTCACAATACCAACAAAGGGATGCTTATGTTTAAAAACACCAGTCTTAGAGCGGGTCACCATGGGGTGATGATTTGCAGGAATGGGAGATTCAGTAGACTGTACAGTAGGAACAGTAGACCCAGTAGATGCACCAAGACCACGGAGAGCCAGTCACAGCATGAGATGGGGAAATATGGTAGGAAGCAGAATGAGACAGTTTATGGCATGGAGTAGAGGATGAAACCGAGGATAAAGAGGCAATGCCATCAAGTTTACAGGTTGGATCAAGTATCACTGACTCAGAAGAGGGACATGAAGTTGCAAATGGAAAATCTAATTCATTAAAGACTACATGCCTGGAGATGTAGGTACGACCAGTAGGACTGAGGCATTTGAAACCTTTGTGTTGGCCACTAAACCCCAGAAAAGTGCATCTTTCAGATCTGAACTGCAATTTGTGTTTGTTGTAGGGGCGAAGACATGGAAAACAGGCACACCCAAATACCTTTAAAGCTGAATAGTCTGGTAATCTATTAAACAGAGCTTCATATGGAGATTTATGAAGAATAGGTGTAGGTAAACGATTTATAATATGGGTAGCCATAGCAAAGGCCTCCCACCAATATGAAACAAGCATACTAGCAGTAGCTAACATACTAAGTCCCATTTCCACAATGTGACGATGCTTGCGCTCGACACGACCATTTTGAGCTTAGGTATGGGGGCAGGAATGGCGAAAAATAATCCCTGAATCAGTAAGAAACTGAGAGAATGGTCTGAATTCCCCTCCCCAGTCACTTTGAAGGACTTTAATCTTTTGATCAAATTGATTTTCTGCCATGAGTTTAAAATTTTTGAAAGCACCAAATGCATCACTCTTATTATGAAGTGGATAAATCCAAGAAAAACGAGTACAATCATCAAGAAAACATATGTAGTATTTATGCCCATGTAGTGAAGGTACAGGCACAGGACCCCAAAGGTCAGTGTGTATAAGACCTAAGGCAACAGTAGAATGTGAACTAGAATGTTGGAAAGGTAACAAATGAGACTTGCCATATTGGCATGAATTACAAAAAGTAAGTTTCTCAGCAGCAGGAACAGACATATTACAGCATTTAAGAACCTGTTTCACAGTGTTACAGGAAGCATGACCAAGTTTTTGGTGCCATGTATCTAAAACTGAAAGGAAAACATAAGCATCAGAATCGTTTGTGAACTTGGGTGCATGATCTAGCTTGTATAAGCCTTTACTCTTTCTGCCAGTCAGGAGTACTTTGTGTGTGACTTTGTCCTTCACAACACAATTAGCATAATCAAATGCAACAATTACATCATTGTCAGCAGTTAGTTCAGTTACACTAACCAAATTCTTCTTCATAGCAGGAACAACCAACACATGAGGCATTGAAAGACTAGATGCAGTAGGACCTAATTGTGCAGATGCAGAAGATAGACACCAAGTCTAGTGCCATTACCAACCAGAATGTTACCTGATTCAGTGTTGTTCTTAGGAGCCTGATGAGTAGACTCCTGATGAGTAATATGATTTGTTGCTCCACTATCCATATACCAGTCTGGATCCTCAACTAGTTGTGGTGTTGCAACATAGGCTGAGGGTTCAGAGGCTTTATCTGGACCAGAAAATGAGTGGTCAAAATGATAAAAATACTTTAATACACTATGACCAACTTTACCACATAGTTGACACTTTGGTTTGTTGTGAGAATATCCACGACCACGACCACCACGGCCTCGTCCACCTCTGTTAAATCGTTGACCATTATTGTGCCAAGGAGGCCGAGAAGGTTGTTGTTGTGAGCCAGAGGAACCAGAAGCAGAGTGAGGTTTAATCGCAACATTGGCAAAAGAATTACTTACAGAGTTGACATTATTCAGATGTTCAAGATGCCTCTCAAATGTCAGAAGGCGAGAGTGAACATCAATCCAGGAATGTGCTCCTTATCAGAGAGATAAAGAACAATGGGAGTGTATTCTGCATCTAGGCCCGCAAGCGTCTGAGTCACGAGATCAGGCTCTGAAATTGGACTTCCAGCCATTGCAAGATCATCAGCAAGTCTTTTCATCTTAGCCAAATACTCCTCAATCGTACTAGAGCCTTTGCGAGTTTGTTGAAGGTTATATTTACACATAGTGATGCGTGACCGTGAGTGTGCACTCATAAGATCTGTCACAGCTTTCCAGAGTTGTGATGAGCTTGTGCAATGAAGAAGTTGAGAAGCTATACCAGCCGTCATGGTTCTCAATAGCCAGCTGAAGATGATTTGATCAGTGGCGAGCCAGTCTTCAAAATCAGGGTTGACGGCGACATCAGTGGTTGACGCATCCGGAACATACTCGGATGGATCGATCTTCGTGCCAAGAACAAAGCCTTCTAAGCGATGGCCACGAAGAGCTAGAAGAACAAGAGAGCGCCATAAAAGGAAATTGGATCTGTCCAACTTGATAGATCCTAATTGATTTAGACTGTTCAGAAGAGGGACTGATTTGGTGTGAACAGTCGACGGTGAGCTTCCAGATAGAACCGCTGATAGAGAAGAGGTGGTGTTCACCGAAGAAGAGGATGCACCCGGCGGAGAGATCGAAGTTTCCATTTCTGACTGAAAGGGCTCTGATACCAAGTTAGAAATCAGAGAGTGAGAAGGAACTGGAGAATATGATCAGTGTGTTAATTAACACTGAGATTGCAGTATCATATATATATCAAAATGTACAAGCTAGCTGCGTAATAGGCAAGCTTAGTTGACAGTTGTATACACTAACTCAAGACTAATTACAATCATAGACATAATAAACAGAACTCTATCTAACTAATTAGATGAATCAGATGGGCTATGTTATTGGGCCTGAACTCATATATACATTATCATTCAGCCATAGCTATCAATCAAGTTTGATTGGACATCCAACAAGAGGACAGAAGTCAAGAAGATAAAGCAAAATTTACTCAGCCAGGTAACTTTTACAATGCTTTTTTAAAAGTAATGATAATATATATCTTATACTAGTTCTAATTATAGGCTACAAATTTTGTCCTATAATTAGAATTGGATGTAGTAGCTAAGTTGTATCAAGGCATGTGACAATTTTGCATTATATATGATAGATCACAATCATGGTAGGGAATTGTACTCAACAATAAGTGGAAACTATTCCCTTTGATTAACTGTAGCTTATCTCTTCAATACAATATTTCTATTTTAACATTGCTTTAAAAGAGGGATAAAATATTTGGTCTTAATTAACGGGGCACTGTTTACTACCAAGGCTCATCACATCCGCCTAGGTATGGATTTTAATTATCATATCTCATCAAAGAATTGGGCACTTGTTCAAGCTTACTCTTAGTTCTCATAAATTGAATTAAACTAACTAAAAGATCAATGTGTGACGCGTAACAGTCTAGGAGTTAAGCAAAACAAGAGCTAAAGCTGCAGCATGCACAAGCAGATGTCCTTCTTGGCCTTGTTTGTAAGAATGCAAGGAGAGCTTACCAAAAGGGAGTTATGATGGTTTACAAACTGCAGCTGAAAAAGGGAATGCCGAGTTTGTGCTTCAAGTATCAAACGTAATCCCAGAGATTTTCACCAGTCAAACGTTTCTTTTATGTTTCAGTGAAGCTCTTGATAATCGACAAGCTGAGGTTTTCAACCTTATCCATGGGCTTCGGTTCAAGAATGTCGTGATAAACTCTATACTTGGTGACAGTGAAGATACCATGTTACATAGGGCAGCTAAAAAGGCTCCTGATCATATTCTTAAGCGCATCGATGCACCTACATTGCAAATGCAAAAAGAACCGCAATGGTATAAGGTTAGAGAAACACTTGGGTTAATTTTTTAGTCATAATTTTTTATAAGATTGAACCTATGATAATTAAGTATTGGATAAATTAGTTGTAATGAGTCCCACAAGCTCTTCGAGTAAGGTTTATAAGTTCATTGGGTTCTCTCTTCCCATAGGTTAGCTTTTGGGGATTGGGCTCTCCCTTTGGGCTTGTGCTCATCACATTAAATGTGATATTGCATTGAATTAGCTTTCGGGGATTGGGCTCTCCCTTTGGGCTTGTGCTCATCACATTAAATGCATGTATGTGTAGATATTGCATTGAATTTGCTTCAACAACGCGAAGAATTGCTTTTTGTGCCCAATGATATTCCAATGAAGAATACGCCAATCCATCAAATCGCAACCTTGAACACTGTTATTCTTAGCTCAAGTGAACTTATCTTCTAGAAACGATGGATCTATGACTGTTAGTATCTATTTCAGCTTTCCTTTCTTTTTGATTATGACATCTAGATTTTGTGTTATTTTCTCTCCATTCTTTAGATTGTACTATGCAGCATTACGGTGGTGAATGTAGAGAAACACTATTAGTAAAAGGTTCTTTTTTTTTCTTTTTTCTTTTAATTGTGGCCTGCAGAGAAACACTACAGAATATAATTTTTTTTAAATATAATAAATGAGATTATTACAGTTTAATTGGTTAAAGATCAACCTATAAATAAAAAATCATTAAGAAAACTTGATAAAAAAATACATTAAATTAACATAGATAACTAGTTTTTCATAAGTTGTTCCATCTTATTTACTTATTGTCATCAGTATCATTTATGTATTTCTATGAACGACATGATCTTTAATTTGGTTGTTTCTTTGCCCATGTAAGATATAAATATACCTTCAACCACAACGATCAATCATGTTTCGGTGGACATCCAACAAGATAGAAGTCAAGGAGATCAAGAAAAACTTACTGAACCAGGTATGTCATTACAAAAAATATTGTTGGGAGAATATGAATAATATATAAATTTGTAGGCATTAAAACATGCATGTAACTTTTAGATATTGCTTTTTTAATGTATTATTAAAATCCTATATTTGTTACGGAATAAAATAGTAGGCTCATCCAAGGTGTGGCCCAACAGGAGATATCTAATACACTTGGGCTTGGAGGCACAAGAGGCCCAACAAGTCCAAACCCTAACCCTAAGGTAGCCTCTATATATAGTTGGTTAACCTAGAGAGGTAGATATCTCTTAAGCTCTCTCCTTTACAATTCAGCCACACAGAGCACACACCCCACCCCCTTTGGTGAAAGCCTTCATGTGTGAGCGAAGATCACTCATCCTCTCAGGTATCTCATCCATGGATACCTTGGGAGAGAGCTATTTGATCCTACATCGATATACTAGCCCCCTAGGGTTAGACACTTATGTTCTACAACAGAACATTGGCGCCGTCTGTGGGGAATCAATAAATTTCTGATTCCTGCGACCAAAGATGGTCAAAGCCAGGGCTCAACGGTTGAGGTTAGAAAGACACGAGATTAAGCCATAGTCTCTGTTAGCAAAAAATGTGGGGGATCTTGAGTCATGGAGGTTATGATGAGTCTGCGAATTGGGAAGCGGTTTTTCTTTTTCTGCTCTCGTGGAGTTTTATTGTTAAAAACCTAAGAGACATGTTCGTGATACGGAGCACCCATCTCTGATTTATACAAAACTTCACCAAATCTCCAAAATCACGCCTTCTGCTCCAGCCTGTGCAAGCTTCCGGAAAGAGGCATCCATGATTTTTTATCTCATGGCTCGCCCATCCGCGTCTACGGAATCTAAAGGAGGTGTGAGGTGTACCGGCAATCTCTTTCTCTAACGCTAGGATGGAAAAGTTTATTTGTTTTTTATTACGAATTAATGAATGTGTTTATTTGTTGAATGATTTATATTGTTTAGATATTAATGTTAATAACATTTATTTGATAGATTAGAACTTTAATGGTTGCAATTTGCCAATTATATTTCTTTAAAAAAATCGAAGGAAAAATAGTTAAAATTTAGAATAGTAATTTTCAGACCCTGTAGGGCCGGCCCTGGCCCTGGTACTATCGAGCCGGGCTTTAAAAAATAGATGTTTTCCTTACTTCAGGCCCTGTAGGGCCGGCCCTGGCCCTGGTACTATCGGGCCGAGCTTTAAAAAACAGATGTTTTCCTTACTTCAGGCCCTGTAGGGCCAAGCCCTGTCGGGCCGGCCCGGCCCTGATTCCCAGCTCTACTAGTGTGTGAGTGTGTAGTGTGAAGTGTGGTTCATTTTGAGCCATGGGTTTGGAGAGAGAGAGAGGGGTGATGTGGAAGAATGAGGGCCTAGCAGTTGGTGGAGATATTTTGAGTTCCAAAAACTGTTAGGATTAATTCAAGACTCAGGTAAATGAGAACCGATAGAAAATAAATTGTGTACTGAAATATGTTAACTATAGATTAAATATAATGACTTATTATGACAAGTGTATTTTTATCGCGAAGTAGGTTAGCTTCGAAGTCATTTCCGTAACTTTCGGGATTAATCCTAAAATGACTAAAGGGCTAGTAAAAACCCCAAATTGAACCATAATTCTTGTTATTTCAAGTTTTTCTCAAGAGACTACATAAACTTCAAAATGAACCTCTAAAAATATTAGACTACGGATTTCATCTAAGAAACTAAAGCACCTAAAGTAACTAATTCTTGGAGCATCTAGTTGTAGAAACAAAGGGTGAGGGGGACGAAATTGGTGGCTTGAGGAAGAAGATGGTGAATTTTTTATAGTATATTAAACACACACATGGGATAATAGGCACATGGTAAGGGATTTGCCACCAATGCAAAAGCTAGCATGTGGAGATAGAATTGGCCACCAAGGCTTTCAAAAAAATGGAAGAGATAAGGAAGAGAGAGGGAGAGGACGGTTGGAGGGAGTAGACGGTGAGGATGAGAGCTCAATGTTTACCCTAGATCCAAGGGTCAAAAAATTGGGTAGAGAAAGTTCAAAGGAATTACCAACCATGCCATACATTTTTTCTATAAATAGCCTCTCATTTCATTTGGAATTCTCACACCAAAATTGCAAAGAGAAATTCGAAAGTCTAGAGAGAAGTGAGAGCTAGAGAGAAGTAGGAAGAAGGAGCAAAGTTCTGGGTAAGTTCTTCGGTCCTTAGCTTTTAAGTTCTAGTCGTTTGTTTAGTAATTCTTAGTATAAATGTTAGTTTGATCTAGGAAGTAGGAAGTAGGATTCTTATTCTTGTTTTTATGCCTCATTGCATTGAAAGATACCGACGTCGTAAAAACATGATAGGAATATAGTTTTTGAAAGTTGAGAGTCAGAGTAGCGAAGCTCTGGCGAAATTTTATCGGTTAGCGATTTTCTGAGGTCAGGGGTAAAATAATCATTTGTGACTAAAATATCTGTTAGGATATGGATTATGAATTAATAAATGCGATATTATCCTTATAGGATATCTGTGATCACGTTCCGACCGTTAGACGTACTGGATTCATCAACGAAGGTACGGACGCGTACTGTAACACTGATTCTAATGCTTATAGTATACTTTTATATGATGGATACTTTCATAAAGTCATGGACGGGACTCTGTCTTGGACATGCATCGTGACTAAGTTTATGGGGCTTAGATCACTACATACAGCTTTACACGGGTTATGTCATGATAACACCAATAAGTTTTTCTAGTGCTGAGGGCACGACATGCTATCGTGGCACAGGTGGTGCAGACTAATTAACTTTACATCCAATTGTATTGTTATTGCCTTACATATTCGATTATGTATTTCCTACATCTGTTATGGGCTTTTGTAGGGATTAATGTTGTAATATCATGAATATCTGTCATACATATATTGTTTACATAAGCATGAGGTTAACCATTACCTGAGGTCCGATGGGCATTGGACCTCAGCTCTTATAGCTTCAGGGTCCGGAGAACCAAGGACCGAAGACAAGAGCAAGCAGCATGGGCGAGACCCGACTAAAGTTATCTATTTACGATATAGTACCGTTGTAATACTCAGATGTATGTAACGTTCTTTATGAACAAATAGATACGCTATAGTTAATGGTTATCAGTTACTCAATCTTTTACTTGCTTCGATGCTCTACTCTGATGAAAAAAAAAAAAAAATTATTTCGCTTTTGAAAATTGAGATGTCACAGTGTGTCTAAAATAACAATGCTTACCCGCCTCTTTACCATTCTTTTGATATTCCTTATCTTCATTTAGGTTGAACCCTTTATTATTGGGATTTATTATATTTATCATGGTAGATTTGTTTTCTATATATTTAACGTTATAATAATATGTTTTTTATAATATTAAATTTCAACCATTGAAACTTGATCTAATGATGAGGATATTAAATGGAGAAGGGAAAAAAAAAAGAAATTAATGGAGACTTTCCTCTCCCCCAAATATGGGGAATTTGAGTCGTACATGTCGGTAATAAAGAGTTGGTTAGTCAAAGAGTAAAAAATGTAGGGTGCCATCATATCGAAATTGTCTGCATCATGACAATATTGTTAAACTCTTGTTTGTAGGGTGCTATCATATCGAAATTTATAAAACCAATTGTAATTTTGTTTGAATAGCAGAATTATCATGAAACAGAGAATTTAAAAAGAAAAAGGAAATCATAAAATCCATTCACTGCTTGTTCCTTTAATTTGCTTTTTTCAATTGTTTATGCTTTTTTAAATTAAATCTTTGCACTTTCTGGGGATGACTTTCCTTTTCCTCTGTAATTTGATAAATAGTGAAAATATATATAGATTCCAAACATCCTTTTTTTTAAAAAGAAAAATATATCTTTTTAACAACTTAAAATCCCCTTCCCTATAGGGGGAGGTGTCGCACACACACACCCGTTTTATGGTCATTATGAAATATGGAACCCGCAACCTCCTCTATGACAAGGAGTCCATGGTACTGTTCACAAGAAAAAATAATAAGAATCATAAATATTAATTAAAAGTATAACAATTTAGTCATTTTAATTTTCAGATTATCCTTCCACTCAAATATCACATTGACACTTAATCATGTCCAAAATTCTCAATTAAATCCTACAAAAGCCTAAAATTAATCACTGAAAGATATGTAAATTTTTAACTATGTCATGTACCATTGAGAACCTATTGGTTCTTGGACTCTACATCTTGAAGACGAGCCAGAAATTTGAATTGTTCGTATTTGATGGGGGAAAAAAAAAAACTCTAAGTCTTCCCGTGAAATTCTTAAAACTGTATACTTTGCCCCCTCTAAGCAATTTCTTTGCTTCTATCAGAATTGTTTGGAAAGAAGCTTAATTACTTGGAAAGCATTTAGCCAAAGTGTTTGTTTTATTTATTTATTTTTAAGAACAGTTCAAATCAAGCTTTAATGCATGTAACAAGAAGATACTTGAGGAAATGTAAAATAGCCAATCAACTTTTCATTCATGTTGTCTACGCATTAAAAGTAGAAATAGACATAAGAAAATCATACTCGTAAGGAGATATCAATATAGTTGTAGAGGAATGTCATGCATTATAGTGTAAGGAGATCGGAAAAATTAGGGAATTTCAAAAATTAATTGTAGAATGGGATCTAGAAAAAGGTAAAGACATGAGGTGATTGAGGACCATAGTATACTCATCCAATTATTGAGACATTCAAAATTTAAATGAATGTGTGATGTTGGTACTTGTCAAAGTTTTGGAGTTAAATTAACTTGAACACGATGTTTCATTCATCACTTTTTTTTTTTTGGTATTAAACGGGGCATTAGCCCATATTCATTCCTGTATCAAAATGTCTCTTGGGTATGACATACCCATATAGTCCCTGTACAGCAGCGTATTAACTATCAAAGGAGGAGTTTCAAAAACAACATAATCAACCTCCCGAACAAAACTTAAACCAAGAATTACATCAAGACAATTATTGCCTTCCCTATACAAATGGGAAAACATAAGTCCGGAAAATTTCGCATAATGACTTGATTTCCACCAAGAGCCTTGATCCAGCTTCCTCACCAAGTCAGAAGTTCCGCAAAGATCTGCACTGTTGAGCTTGAGTCACTCTCCAACACAATGCCATCCAATCGTCTGCGCCATGCTAGCTCCAACCCAGATAGTACAGCCCATAGTTCAGCATTAAGGGCTGAACAAATTCCCAGTTTTCTTGAGAAGCCTCCAAGCCAGCTTCCATCACACCCTCTCATCAGTCCTCCACACCCAGCCAGTGAATCCTTCCCTCTAGAGGCCCCATCCACATTTATTTTAATCCATCCCTCCAATGGTGGCACCCATCGAATGTTGATTTCCTCTCTTCCCCCACACGCTTTCCCGAACTCAGACTTTGCTCTTTTAATTTCTCGGACATGCCATGCCATTACCAATCCTTTGCTAATGATATTTCAAACCCATCTTCAAAACAGGATTTATTTCTCCAGGTCCACAAGAGCCAACAAGCCACCCCAAAGATCAGTCTCCATTCCTTCCTTGGGGAAGCCAAATTCCAGCCAAACCAGTCTAACCCCTGTTTGTTTACAAAATCAGCTTCAATTCTGCCATCCCATAATTCCAGCCACAAGTCCCGCGCCACAACACAATCCCTCATAACATGCATTAAATTTTCACACATTTCTGGGCACTTGTAACAGCTAGACATACCTCCCATTAATCTGCATATTCTTTCTCTAGTGAGGAGTCTACCATGCATTGCTAGCCAGAGAAATACTTGTATACGCTTCGGCCCAAGCCACTTCCACAATACATTCCACTCACACTCTCCTTTATTCATCTCCTCTCTCATATTATGGTACATTTCAGACACCACATAAGTGTTTCTCAATTTATTTCCCCACCTTATACTATCCTCCCCACTCTGATCAGAGGGAGGCAAGGCAGCCATCAGAAATTTCCTTCCTTCATCATTCAGTTTACTACCAATTTTTTCTAAATTCCAGCCACCACCAGGTCCTACCATCTCCTTCACCTTAAACAATTCTTCATCCTCCGTTAAAGCTGCAGAGCACATGTCCCTCAGCCTTCTTCCCCCCTCTATCCATTTATCATTCCAGAAATTAATTTTTTCCCCACTACCGACTTCCCAGCCGATGTTCGCTAGCATCTTTGGCCATACCCTACTCACACTTTTCCAAATTTCAGAATCAGAGTTCAGCGCTCTGCACTCTCTGTTCAGCACACACTGTCTACCATACTTCCCAATCAGCACACTAGAACATAAGCTTTGTGGTCTGGATAAAATATTCCAGGCTACTCTACCAAGTAAGGCCTCATTCATTGTCCCCAAATCTCTCATCCCTAAACCACCATTCCTTTTTTCCTTGCAAATCGATCCCACCACAAAGATGTATTGCTCTTTTCCCCTCTTCCCTTTGCCAAATAAAATTTCTTTGCATTTGTACCATTTTCTGTTGAACTCCAGTAGGGATCCGAGAATGTTGCATGGAGAAGACAGCTAGCTGGTTAGTGACTGACTGAACCAACGTTAACTTCCCAGCTAAGGATAGAGTCTGTCTCTTCCAGCTACTCAGTTTATTTTGCATTTTATCAAGTAAATGCTGATAATGACTCTGATTACTTCTCCCCTTAAGCATATAGGCTCCAAGGTATCTCCCCAAATCATCTAGCTTCTTAAAGCCTGAATAATCACATATCTCAATCTGCAACCTTCTCTCAACATTTGGTGAGAAAAATATACTAGTTTTATGGGCATTTGTAATACCCCGAAATTTGAATTAGGGAATTTAAGGGCCAAAGTGCCAAAATGACCAAAATACCCCTGGGAGGAGTAAATAACTTAGGAAAATTGTGAAAAATCCTAAAGGGCAAGGAAATAAGTGTTAAATTTGAGAGAGATTATATCTCTAATTTTGGTAATTTAATAAATTACAAACTTGGAGAAATTGAAGAAGAATGCTCAAAAGTATGGTAATGACCATAATGCCCTCACAAATTCTAAAATAAAGCGTAACACATGGAAACGAAATGTTAATGCAAGAGTATAAAGGAAATAAGGTGTTCTAAGTAAGAAAATTATCAACAAGTGATAATAAAGTAATTAAGTAATATTGAGCTAATTACTTAAGCCTGAGCAAAGAAAATTATGAAATAATTATGTAAAGCTCAAAAATTAGTGGAAAATGGTTTGAAATTAGTAAAAATATGTTTACTAATTAATTGGAAATTTTGGAGAAAAATAGTTGAGTTTAGGTATTTTTGAGCCTAAATACAAGTTTGGACCAATAGGAAAATTTTGTAAAAAATTATGTGAAAATAATTATTTAATTAATTAATTAATTAATTAAATAATTAAAAAAAAAAGAAAAAAAAAGAAAAAAAAAAGAAAAAAAAAACGAAATAAAGGAAAAAAATATGCAGAAAAAAAAAATGAAAATAAAAATAGAATAGAAACAAGTTGTGCAAGTGGTTAATAAAATAATCATATAATTTAATTAAAGTAAAATATGTGAATAGTAAATTAAAAATTAGGAAACGGATCCTATCTAGAGATCTAGGAATAGGAATCCCAAGGTCAAGGTAAAATATTGATCAGTGAGTTTTTACCTTTAAGTGACCTCTTCCTAAGTTAATTCCGAGGCCGTTTGTGCATTTTCCTAATAAAACAAAATAGGGAAAAATGCATATAGGCATAATTTTGGAAAAGAGGAAAATAAATTCTAACTCAACATTTAGGAATGGGTTTGAATTTGTTTAGACATATTTGGAATCAGTGAATTATTTCGAAGAGATTGGTATCTCCGAAAACGAATTCCGACACCGTACGCGTTCGGACACGTTTTTCGAGGAAACTTCAACTGGATCGTTGGAGGCCTATATGGAACCAAAATTTAGGTTAACTTGGACATTTCTACTAAGTGAGAACATGTCTTCAGAGTTGTAAATCCAGAATTTTGAGATTTCTCCGAAATCACGCGAATCGGGTACCGATCGGGGAAAACGGTTGGGCTAGGGCATAAAGCAGGCCTAGTCACCATTTTGGACCAACCAAGGGCTGCCACATCAGCATGGAGGTCGGTCAAGAGGGGGAAAAGCAAGGGCAAAAATCCTTTGGAAAAATTGGACATGAATAGTGCAAACAACTTTGAAAATTCCAACCTTGTCCCTCCAAAATCTCTATAAATAGATGCCATGCTCCTTCAAAATTCTGCACATCTTCTTTGAGCTCCTTTGGCCGAAAATCCTAGGGAGAGAAAGAAGAGAGAGAAGTTCTGGGCGGAAGCTCGCCAAGTCTTCAACGGTAAGTCTTTCGGGCTTTGGTCTTTAGTTTTTAGTCTTTAGTTCAATAGTTAGTAAGGCTAGAGTAGTCTTTATTTTTATGATTTGGGTATCATATGGGAGGGCTATTTTAGTCTTTATTTTCAAGAATCATAAATGCGTCGAAGTTCTGGCGAAATTTTGGGAAGAAAATAGCCTATGTAGCGAAGCGCCGCGAAATTCCGCCAAGTAGGGGTATAGGGGCAAAATGGTAATTTTTACCTAAAATGCCGCTTATAATGTCAAATTACTAATGGAAGTGACATTATCCTCATAGGATATCTGAAACGTTGATTCTGCCGCCGTTACATACGCCCGACGTGCCGCTGTTTCACGATTTTCGTAAAAGTACAGTTTTCCGTAAAACGTGCTAGAAATACCGTAATCCGTCAACGAAGGTACGTTCGCGTACTGGTAACCTTAACTCTGATGTTTATTGTATGCATGTGTGTATATTGTCTGTATTCGACCGTATCGTTGTTCTCGTCATGCCCGTACTACGATCGTATCGTTGTTCTGTCATGCCAATTGTCTGTCATGCCTGTACTTTGATTGTACTATTTTCTGTACATCCGACTGTATTATTCTCTGTCATGTCTTACATCTGACTGTATGACTATCCGTTGTGCCTTAACCTTACATCCGACTGTATTGTTATGGCCGTGCATATCTGATTATGTACATTTCTCGTTGTGCTTTAACCTTACATCCGACTGTATTGTTATTGCCATACGTATCCGATTATGTATACCCTATGTCTGACCATAGTAAGTGTTGCCAAAATTCTATAAATGTCTGTCGTACATATATGGTGTATATAAACATGAGGTTAACCGTTACCTGGGGTTCGATGCATGGACTCCAGCTCTTAACTTAGCTTCAGGGTCGGGTGGACCAAGGATCGAGGAGAAGGACAAGCAGCACGCCTAGGAGTCCCAGCTGAAGACTCCTTTCTGTCATTTCTTTTGAAACACTTCTGTATCGCTGTTTAAACAGCAAAACATGTTACCATGGGTATTTTAATATACATATCAGTTACTCAATCGCTCCGGTGCACTACTGAAGTGACATTATCCTCATAGGATATCTGAAACGTTGATTCTGCTGCCGTTACGCTTCCCGACGTGCCGCTGTTTCACGATTTTCCGTAAAAGTACAGTTTTCCGTAAAACGTGCTAGAAATACCGTAATCCGTCAACGAAGGTACGTTCGCGTACTGGTAACCTTAACTCTGATGTTTATTGTATGCATGTGTGTATATTGTCTGTACTCCGACTGTACTGTTGTTCTGTCATGCCAATTGTCTGTCATGCCTGTACTCACCGTATCTTGTTGTTCGTCATGCCAATTGTCTGTCATGCCTCGTACTTTGATTGTACTATTTTCTGTACATCCGATCATTATTCTCTGTCATGTCTTACATCTCGACCGTATGACTATCCGTTGTGCCTTAACCTTACATCCGACCGTATTGTTATGGCCGTGCATATCTCGATTATGTACATTTCTCGTTGTGCTTTAACCTTACATCCGACTGTATTGTTATTGCCATACGTATCCGATTATGTATACCCTATGTCTGACCATAGTAAGTGTTGCCAAAATTCTATAAATGTCTGTCGTACATATATGGTGTATATAAACATGAGGTTAACCGTTACCTGGGGTTCGATGCTTGGACTCCGGCTCTTAACTTAGCTTCTGTGGTCGGGTGGACCAAGGATCGAGGAGAAGGACAAGCAAAGACGCCTAGGAGTCGCGGCTGAAGACTTCTTTCTTTATTAGTTTTGAAACACCCTTGTACCGCTGTGTAAACAGCAAGACATGCTACCATGGGTATTTTAATATATATATCAGTTACTCAATCGCTCTGGTGCACTACTCTGATCATTTTGAAATGATGTTTGATAAAAAAAAAATTATACTGCTTGTGAAAACGGGATGTTACATTTGGTATCAGAGCAGTTGTCCTGGCATAGATCTAACTATGTTATATACAAACCATTGGTGCCGAAGGCAAGGCTAGTCTATGTGGGTAAGCCAATCAGTCGCCGTGAACTCGGTGAGGCTCCCATGATAGACACTTACCTGGCCAATTGGTTTGAGTAACGGAGTTAGGCTCTACGCCTTTTTAAAGAGCATATTTTGAAAATGAGTACTGATATAGCCCAAGGTCGGTGTACCACCTCATTTCGGTGTACCAATTTGAACCGGTATACCATTCTGAACCGGTGTACCACTTTCTCGCTGTACATCAATTTTGATAATCCCGATATCAGCCTCGATAATTCGATAATCCCGATATCGGTTTCGATAACCCCGATATCGCTCGATAATTCTGATATCGGTTTCGATAGCTCGATATCGCTTCAATAGCTTCGATAGCTCGATATCGGTGTCCGATAGCTCGATATCGCCTCCGATAGCTCGATAGCTCGATATCGCTTTCGATAGCTCGATATCGCTTTCGATAGCTTTGATGGCTCTGATATCAGTCTCTGATAGCTCTGATATCAGTCTCTGATGACTCTGATAACTCTGATGTCTCCGATAACTCTGAACTCTGATATTTCTGATAACTCTAATATCAGTCTCTGATCACTCTGATAACCGCCAGTTTGTGCTGGACGGTGATTCTTTCCTAGCATCGAGCTTACATGCGATGATAGGCCACGCCGGATGAAACCCCGAGACCAATAAAGATAAGTACATGCAGTATTTGACTCATGTAGAGGAACTTCCGATACGTTTCCCCATACCCGTTTCTAAGAAGAACGAACCAACGAAATTCTGAACGAGGGACATGTTGCTGGTGTCTATTTGTTAGTAGTATAGATATGATCATCGTTGTACTCCGAGTATAACTAGTGTTTTCCCTAATGAAGGAAAAGAAAAAAAAAACAAGACATGACAAATCCAAGAGGAGCCGGAGCTCCCAGAGGCCGAGGCAGAGGCCGTGGTGGAGGACGAGGTAGACAACCTCGGGTAAATCCGGTCCACGACGAGGGAGAGCTGCGGCACCACACAACAATGGGTCACACAGTTTGCAAGCTCAAGCCACCTACTTTTCATGGAAAGAACGAGTTGGCAGAAGATTGGCTGATGAGCTTAGATAAAATCTTTGAAGTAATGGAATGTCCGGGGAACCGGAAAGCTCAGCTGGCAATTTACAAACTCGATGGTGACGCACACAGATGGTGGAAGAGTGTTTCCACAACTTTACAGAGCCCTGTTACTTGGGAGATGTTCTTGGAGCAATTCAATGAACAATACTTTCCTTCCTCGATACAGGTAATCAAGGAAGAAGAGTTTTTGCAGATTCAGCAGGGAAATGAAGAGTCATTCGACGACTACTTCGCCCGTTTTACCAACCTGTCGCGGTATTCATCATACCTGAAAATCTACAAGAATGAAAGCTGGAAGGCTAACCGACTGGTAACCGGCTGAAATATGACATAAGGGCAAGGCTGGTATCTCAGAAATTTTCTAAAATGGCCAAAGCAGTGGAATCCTGCAGAAGGACTGAGCGCAACCTGAAGGAATTACGTATATTACGGAATCAAAATAGTAGCCATACCAATCGTAGCGAGGGCAACCGTGAAAATTCCTCACGGAAGAGAGAAGCACCCTGGAGTGACTCTCAAGGAGAAAGCAAGAGGCCAGCCCGATTTAGGCAGCAGTATAACCCAGGAACATCAGGACCCGACCATGTCCAAAATGCAGGAAGTATCATCCACAAAGTACGGGCTGCGATGGGAAGCTGATATGTTTCAAGTGTCAAAAGCCGGGCACATCGGTGTGTACTGTCCGAGAAAGCTGCAGCGTCAAGACCGCAGAACCCGGGCCGAATGTACGCGCTAACCGATACCATGGACAAAGAACTTCCAGAGAGAGTCCAAGGTACCATCTCTTAAGGAATTTTTCCTCTGTACGTTAACTATGTGTTAGTTATGCAACTAAATCGTATGATACGTGAACCATCTTCGTGACGTATTCCATGTTTCCTCGTTACTATATTTCGACCGTGATCATGTCATTGAGTAGGAGGTATCTTATTTTGTCATGGTGTATGGGCGCCATGGTGACATGTATGATATCTTGTGTTGTCATGGTGTATGGGCGCCATGGAGACATTTTGGTATTTGTGGTGTTGACCACGGTGTATGGGCGCCTCGGGAGACACTATATATCAAAGTACAATATGACAAGATCTTTATGGTCAAACCAAAGCGAATTCTCGATCACCAGGAGGAGCAGCTGACAGACAAATTGAAGATCCGACGCGTATAGCCCAGTCCGAGTAGGACGGAATCTAGTTAGTACAAAGTATAGTGGGATGGGTACAAATTTCGAGGGCGAAATTTTGTTTAACGGGGGGAGAAATGTAATACCCCGAAATTTGAATTAGGGAATTTAAGGGCCAAAGTGCCAAAATGACCAAAATACCCCTAGGAGGAGTAAATAACTTAGGAAAATTGTGAAAAATCCTAAAGGGCAAGGAAATAAGTGTTAAATTTGAGAGAGAGTATATCTCTAATTTTGGTAATTTAATAAATTACAAACTTGGAGAAATTGAAGAAGAATGCTCAAAAAGTATGGTAATGACCATAATGCCCTCACAAATTCTAAAATAAAGCGTAACACATGGAAACAGAAATGTTAATGCAAGAGTATAAAGGAAATAAGGTGTTCTAAGTAAGAAAATTATCAACAAGTGATAATAAAGTAATTAAGTAATATTGAGCTAATTACTTAAGCCTCGAGCAAAGAAAATTATGAAATAATTATGTAAAGCTCAAAAATTAGTGGAAAATGGTTTGAAATTAGTAAAAATATGTTTACTAATTAATTGGAAATTTTGGAGAAAAATAGTTGAGTTTAGGTATTTTTGAGCCTAAATACAAGTTTGGACCAATAGGAAAATTTTGTAAAAAATTATGTGAAAATAATTATTTAATTAATTAAATAATTAATTAAATGATTAAAAAAAAAAAAAGAAATAAAAAACGAAATAAAGGAAAAAAATATGCAGAAAAAAAAATGAAAATAAAAATAGAATAGAAACAAGTTGTGCAAGTGGTTAATAAAATAATCATATAATTTAATTAAAGTAAAATATGTGAATAGTAAATTAAAAATTAGGAAACGGATCCTATCTAGAGATCTAGGAATAGGAATCCCAAGGTCAAGGTAAAATATTGATCAGTGAGTTTTTACCTTTAAGTGACCTCTTCCGGAAGTTAATCCGAGGCCGTTTGTGCATTTTCCTAATAAAACAAAATAGGGAAAAATGCATATAGGCATAATTTTGGAAAAGAGGAAAATAAATTCTAACTCAACATTTAGGAATGGGTTTGAATTTGTTTAGACATATTTGGAATCAGTGAATTATTTCGAATAGATTGCTATCTCCGAAAACGAATTCCGACACCGGACGCGTTCGGACACGTTTTTCGAGGAAACTTCAACTGGACTGTTGGAGGCCTATATGGAACCAAAATTTAGGTTAACTTGGACATTTCTACTAAGTGAGAACATGTCTTCAGAGTTGTAAATCCAGAATTTTGAGATTTCTCCGAAATCACGCGAATCGGGTACCGATCGGGGAAAACGGTTGGGCTAGGGCATAAAGCAGGCCTAGTCACCATTTTGGACCAACCAAGGGCTGCCACATCAGCATGGAGGTCGGTCAAGAGGGGAAAAGCAAGGGCAAAAATCCTTTGGAAAAATTGGACATGAATAGTGCAAACAACTTTGAAAATTCCAACCTTGTCCCTCCAAAATCTCTATAAATAGATGCCATGCTCCTTCAAAATTCTGCACATCTTCTTTGAGCTCCTTTGGCCGAAAATCCTAGGGAGAGAAAGATGAGAGAGAAGTTCTGGGCGGAAGCTCTGCCGAAGTCTTCAACGGGTAAGTCTTTCGGGCTTTGGTCTTTAGTTTTTAGTCTTTAGTTCAATAGTTAGTAAGGCTAGAGTAGTCTTTATTTTTATGATTTGGGTATCATATGGGAGGGCTATTTTAGTCTTTATTTTCAAGAATCATAAATGCGTCGAAGTTCTGGCGAAATTTTGGGAAGAAAATAGCCTATGTAGCGGAAGCGCTGGCGAAATTCCGCCAAGTAGGGGTATAGGGGCAAAATGGTAATTTTTACCTAAAATGCCAGTTATAATGTCAAATTACTAATGGAAGTGACATTATCCTCATAGGATATCTGAAACGTTGATTCTGCTGCCGTTACGCTGCCCGACGTGCCGCTGTTTCACGATTTTCCGTAAAAGTACAGTTTTCCGTAAAACGTGCTAGAAATACCGTAATCCGTCAACGAAGGTACGTTCGCGTACTGGTAACCTTAACTCTGATGTTTATTGTATGCATGTGTGTATATTGTCTGTTGATTGTACTATTTTCTGTACATCCGACTGTATTATTCTCTGTCATGTCTTACATCTGACTGTATGACTATCCGTTGTGCCTTAACCTTACATCCGACTGTATTGTTATGGCCGTGCATATCTGATTATGTACATTTCTCGTTGTGCTTTAACCTTACATCCGACTGTATTGTTATTGCCATACGTATCCGATTATGTATACCCTATGTCTGACCATAGTAAGTGTTGCCAAAATTCTATAAATGTCTCGTACATATATGGTGTATATAAACATGAGGTTAACCGTTACCTGGGGTTCGATGCATGGACTCCAGCTCTTAACTTAGCTTCAGGGTCGGGTGGACCAAGGATCGAGGAGAAGGACAAGCAGCACGCCTAGGAGTCGCGGCTGAAGACTTCTTTCTGTATTAGTTTTGAAACACCCTTGTACCGCTGTGTAAACAGCAAGACATGCTACCATGGGTATTTTAATATATATATCAGTTACTCAATCGCTCTGGTGCACTACTCTGATCATTTTGAAATGATGTTTGATAAAAAAAAAATTATACTGCTTGTGAAAACGGGATGTTACAGCATTTACTTTTTGACCAGAGGCACCACCAAACTTGTCTAAGATCTCCGCAACAGAACATATTTGATCCATATTAGCTTCACAAATCAACAATAAGTCATCAGCAAATAGAAGATGGGATACCTCAGCCCCATTTCTTCCTAGTTTCAGCGGTTTCCATTGCCCACTACTAACACAATCAGAAATAAGGTGGGATAGTTTCTCCATACCCAACACAAACAAATATGGGGAGAGAGGGTCTCCTTGTCTCAAACCCCTAGACGGCACAAAACCCTCTCTTTTACATCCATTCCATAAAATAGACATACTAGCTGATCGCATACATCCCATTACAACATTTTTTAATTGTTCAGCAAACCCAATCTCATCTAGCACCTTCCCAATGAATTCCCAAGACATCCTATCATAGGCTTTTTCCAAATCAATTTTTACAACCATATAGCCTTTTTTACTTTTCAACTTGTTCATAGAGTGCACCACTTCTTTAGCTATTATAATATTGTCATGAATACTTCTCCTAGGCACAAAGCTAGATTGATATGGGGACACCAATCTATCCATTAGGGGTTTTAATCTATTAACAAGTAGCTTAGATAACCCTTTATATATGACATTACATAAGGCTATGGGTCTGAATTGGCTTACCAGTTCCGGCTGATCTACCTTGGGGATAAGCACCACCAGCGTGTCATTAACTTCCCCAATCCTCTTTGGGTGCCGCCACAACTCCTTTATAAATTTGGTTACCTCTGGTCCCACAACCTTCCAATTCTGTTGATAAAAGATTGCAGGGAAGCCATCCCCTCCAGGTGCCTTAAATCCACCCATTTGAAAGAAAGCTCTCCTCACCTCTTCATCATATACATCTCTGCCTACTCTCCTCCGCGTTTCAGCATTGACAGCCCCCCATTGCTGATTCGTAAGAAACCACTCTCTGTTTTCTCTTTCTTCACTAAACAGATTGTAATAAAAATTCTGAAACAAATTTGCAATAGCTTCTTCATCTTCAACCCAAACACCATTGTTGTTTCGTAACATCTTGACTTTATTTCTCCTTCTTCTAACCAAGGTTTTTGTATGATAGAAACGTGTGTTTCGGTCTCCCTCCTCCAACCATCTTCCCCTTGATTTTTGGAACCATAAGATCTCTTCCTGCCTTAGAGTTTGCATTAATTCCTCCTCTAATTCAGCTTCCAGCTTTATTAAAAAAGGGTTGCTTCTGCGCTGAATAGAACATTGAATTCCATTCAGCCGGTTCAATAACCTTCGTTTCCTATCTTCCACATGGCCGAAGACCTCCTTATTCCAAGCTGTAAGGTCCTGCTGCAACGTGATTAGTTTGACATGTGCTTCCGCATTTCCCCTCCAACTCTGCTTCATCACTTCCTCAAATCTCTCATGCATTTGCCACATGGCTTCATACCGAAAGTTCCTCCTCCTAAACCCCTGATTTTCAACATTCAGCTTGATAAGTAGGGGATGATGATCAGAGCAAACTCTTGGACTGACTCTAACTTCAGCATTTTCAAACTTTTCAAGCCACTGTATGTTACATAAACACCTATCAAGGCGCTTATATACTCTATCCAACCCTTCCCATTTTGGCCCCTTCCATGTAAAGAAAGGGCACTTTGCATCCACATCAATGAACCCACAGTCTTGGATCCAATCATTAAATCTCCTACACCTTGTGTCATTCACTCTCCCTCCTCCTTTTTGCTCCAGAGGCGTTTTAATTTCGTTAAAATCCCCAGCAACAAGCCACGGTTCAGTAACATTTATTGCTATTTCTTGAAAAACCTCCCACAGTCTTCTTCTTTTTTGTTCACAAGGGCTGGCGTAGACAGCAGAAAACAACATTTCCTCTCCATCCAGGCCAATCTTACAGTGAATAAATTGCTCATCCTTAGTAATTACAGCCATATTTAAATCATCTCTTTGCCAAACTATCCATATTCCCCCTGAGAAACCCTCAGCTTCCATTCTAACAGAATGCCTAAACCCCCAGTTTTTAATAATTCTGCTCGCTTGAATCCCACTGACTCTAGGTTCCAGAATTACAACTAGATCCAGCTTATGTCTTGATTTCATATCCTTTACAACAGCTGCAAATCCCTTGCTAGCTGCTCCTCTACTATTCCATACTAATAGCTTTAACATGATTAAACTATTGGTAGAAAAGAACAACAAACCTCAATCTGCAAGAGTAGGCGTACGACACACCCCCTCCATGTTGACCCCCAATTTCTCAACCAGCACCTCTGGATTCTTTGTATTTTGGATCTCTCCTGTATCCATACTTTCCAGTGTTGACATCGCTGCTCCATTTTCACCCGGGTGAATATTCTCTTTATCAACCATACTCAACCTCAGCCCTTGCTGCATGTTCATTATGCTCTCAGTGGCATACTCAGGATTCCCATCCCCTACCTGTTTCTCCCAACGATTATTACATACCAACCCACTTTGAGTCTTAACTGGACCTTTTTTAACCTTCTCAGCTCTCTCCTTCTGCTCTTCTTTTACACTTTTTTCCACACCACTAGGTCCAGCATTTTCCATCCCCTTGTTCCCACCACCCCCATTAACACTCCTCTCTGGTTTCTTTTTCTGCTTAAACGACACCTCCTTCTTGGCCCCTTTTATGCTTCCTTCACACACCATTTCTTGCTGTATATTCTCCTCCCCCATTGCTTGATTCTCATTCTCTGTCTCACCATTAAGAACAGAAAATCGTGATCCACCCGACATTCCTTGGGCTCCAGGTATACTCTTCCTCTGGCGTCTCCCTCGCTGCACACTCTTCCATTTTCCTCCTTCATCTCCATTATCATTTTCTTTTACCATTTGCTCACCCTTCTCTTCTATGTCCATTCCACTCTCATTACATTTTTTGTGGAAGTCCTCACAACCATGATGATTATGCCCAACCCGTCCACATCTGCTACATAGTGGTCCCAAGCTTTCATACTCCACACTCAACATCTGCCCTTCCACATTGAATTCAGGGACCAAAGGTTTAGTGAGATCTAGCTCCACACACATACGTGCAAATTTCCCCCTAGCCCTTTTTGCAGTATGAACATCTAAACGAATAGCTTTACCTATGGAATTCCCAAGGTTCAGTAAGAATTTCTTGTCAAATAAAGGAGCAGGCAAGTCTGGTAGTCTTACCCAGGCCACAACAGATTCAATTCTTTCATTTTTCGGATTAAAATCAGGCCTCCAGCGAGCCACATTCAGATAGGCATCTGCTATCACCCAAGGGCCACCAACTAGAGCCTCCATGTAATCATCCATGTGCTGAAAGTTAACCAAATAGAAGTGATTTTCGCAATCGAATACCTCAATGCTTCCTTTTCGCTCCCAGAGTTGTCTCAGCTTCTTTAGCATGAATCCATAAGAGAGTTGTCTCCCTAACAGCTTCACCACTAACGTCCTGCGGAATGGTTTCATCAGCCGTTCTCGTTCCTTCTCTTCAAATGCAAATCTCGGGCATAGCGGATCTGAGAAGTCCACTCGTATACCATCAGCCGGATTAAGCACTCTGGCAAAATCAGTGTCAGCTCCATAATCCTCCAGTTCATCATCTTCGTCAGTTTTTACCCATTCCCACCAGCAAGTTTTCACACTTACATTTTTCAACAGCGATTCTCGATAGGATCGAATCGGCACTTCCTTATCCTCTGCGTTCATCCAGCTTTCCTCTCGAGGAGGCAGAGACTCACTTCCAGTAAAGCTATCCCCTACACCACTCACTTTCCTTTTCCTTCGATTCCCTGCATCACGATCATTCACCAGTAAACTCTCACTTTCCCCTCCTCGCATTACACGAGGCAAAGGGACGCTCATATTACTCCGTCGCAGTGGGCGACGAAGCCTTCCCCTCCGATTTTAGTTCCAACTTCAGCCTCCAACACCTCCGTCGCAGTGGGCGACAGGCCCTGGTTTTCCCCTTTCCGAGCCCTAGCGGACCCAAATTAGGTGTTATTAAAGATCTGCAGTGATAATCTTTCGTTTCATTTCATTCATCACTTTATTATTTATTTAATATGGCCAGTGCACTTTATTCATAGCTTTATTTTCTTAACCAGATTTACAATCACTTTTGGGGGATGACTTTCCTTTTCTTCTGTAATTTGATAAATAGTGAAAATATATATAGATTCCAATTTTTTTTTTTTTTTGGTTTAAAAAAATATTTTTAACAACTTAAGATCCCCTCCCCGATAGGAGGAGGTGACCCACACACACCCACCCCTTTTTTTGTCATTTTGAAATATGGAACCCACAACCTACTCTATGACAGAGAGTCCAAGGTTAATTTTCAGATTATCCGTGCACTCAAATCTCCCATTGAAGTGGAATGTGACGCTGAATTCTTTTAAGAGGTTTAGGGTTCGAGCTGCGGTAAAACTACTCGTAATCCACCTTGTATGAAGCTACCACGGTTGGGAGGATCGTCATTGCCACTGCAAAACCCGGAGTGGTTGCACACTTACTACCATTTTACTTATCAAAAAAAAAAAAAAAAACTCCCATTGACATTTAATCATGTCCAAAATTCTCAATAAATCCTACAAAGGCCTAAGATCAATCACTAAAATAAATATTTATTTTAATTTTGTCGTTTTCATTTTTCACTAAATGGAAAATAGCCAATCAACATTTCATTCATGTTGTCTACTCATTAAAATTAGAAATAGAAATACGGAAACCAAACACATTTTTCTTTTGCAGTCATTCATCACTAAATATTTATTTCATTTTACTTAGGGCCCAGTTCGTTAGTTCTAAGGACTCAGAAAAATTAGGGATAAATCCCCATTTAAAAATTAATTGTAGAATGGAATCTAGAAAAAGGTAAAGCCATGAGGAGATTAAGGACCATAGTATACTCATCCAATTATTGAGATATTCAAAATTTAAATGAATGATGTTTAATTAACATGGAACATGATGTTTAATTCATCACTTTATTATTTATTTAATATGGTCGGTGCACTTTATTCATAGCTTTATATATTTTCTTAATCAGATTTAACTTCAGCTGTTTTTATTGTCCAATTGTTTTCTTCATTATTAAGATTAAACTTTGGGCCTCTGGAATCCTCTTTCGGTTACTTTTGGGTATCTAAATCTCTACTGTGGGCCACACATGGCTCATTTTGCCAAAATAATAGGCTTAACTTGATTGTTTCATACTATAAACTGAATAACACCATCATTAACTTATTTAGAATAACCCCTCGTCCTTGGGTTCAACTGGCGAAGGAGTCGGACTTCCTCACCTCAAAGGAGGGGGTTCGATCCCTACATTGGTCAAGGCGCTGGGGGAGGCATCCTAGGGGTCTAGGAAGCAGTGAAAACGCTGGTAGAGGTGGAGGCATGTGTACTCTCTAGCCAGTATGCCCTGTGGACTGGGCTCCAAGCGCCTTGCCATTGGACTGTGGGTGAGCCCAACCCCTTTCCTAAAATTTTTCTATAAAAAAAAAAACTTATTTAGAATAATGATTGAAGTATTTAAAACTAATTTTTCAATTATAATTTACGTTATACAAAATAAATATATATATGAGAAGAGTTTTATCTTGACTTCTATAAATATGACTGTGATAACAAGCTCCAAACAAGCATGTTGGGTTTCTCTACTAATCATTTTCTCATTATCTCTCATCATCTCTAAATCAATACCGTCCAATCAATTATAATATTAATTTAACATCTCTCTCATTTTCCCAATCAACGGTTCAGATGAGCTAATGAGAGAAAAGGGAAAAAAAAAAAAAGGATGAGGAGAAGATCCTCTTCTTCAAAGAAGCACCCAAGTGGTTTTTGAACAAAAGTACAGAGAAATTTGGTGGCATATATCAATTTGGGAAAATCAGAATGAATGACCTGGAGGAAAAGATATTTATTGAGAATGATTATAAAAATTGTAATTACTTAGAAGGACCATACATTATAATATAAATTGAAAATTAATAAATTGTCCCTAATCAAACTTCCTACCTTATCTCTTGTATTCATAATTAAAAATAATTAAAAGAAAAAGAAAAACCACCTATCATACACATGTAATATGATGGTATCTTTTTTTTTTTTTAAAAAATATTATTATTTTCCACCAAGTTTCATACTCATGTAAAATTAATATGTTATTAAATTAACTACAATTCAAACTCTTTTTTTTTTCTATAGTCAATAGATCATTTAATTAACAAATATATCATTAATTTGTTGGATTTATATTATTAAGTATCAGAGTTGATATCAATTAAACTCTTTTAATAAAAATTAAAACTAAACTCATTTCATATTTTGTCAGCATATAATATATTAGTTTGATTCTTAAAAATTTTATTATTAAATGAATTTTTTAATCAACATAAATTTCTTTTAATTTAAAAATAAATCATATAAAATTTTTTGGTTTAACAAATAAAATAAAAAAAATAAAAGACCAGAGTTTTATTGAAATTATATAATTAAATTTTTTGGTGATTTTAAAAAATTTTAATTTTGACAAAATTGAAGAATGGATAATTATTTTCTATAGATATCTATGTAAGTTGTGAAAAACGAAAATTTATAAAAATTTTATTTAATTTAATAAAATATAGAATTTTTTATTAGTTGGTAATTAAAATATAATAAGTTTTTATTAGTTTGAAAAATAAGAATGTGGGATAGAATGTAGGAAAGAATACAGAAGATTTCTTTAGGGGTATTTTAGTATTTTTAATTTTATATTCTTATATTTTGTCCTTTTAAATAATTACAATTTTTATGGTTATTTTCAATAAATATCTTTTTCTTTCGGTCCTTCATTCTAATTTTATCTATCAATTTACTTGAACCGATATAAATTTAGGATGAAGTATGCTTTAATGTACGACCATCTACAAACCAAAGTGAAAATCTCCTCACCTGACATAAGAAGTCCCATGTACAATAGTAATTGTAACATCATAAATTTTGAATATTGGTTAGCTATGTTAAGTTAGCAAAATATTGAATGTACGAGGAGTTTAGGAGCAAAATAATAATTTTAAAAAAAATGCCTCGAAATTAGATAGTTTCAAAAAGTAGAAAGAGGTTTCTCATGCATATTTGAAGCCTAGGGATATTACTATTTAAAATTTAAATGGCTCAAAAATGAATTTTCCCATGGGTCCCATCTCTGTTGGTGTTTGCCTTATCCAATAAGAAGGCTTAACCGCTCTTTTCTCCAGCGTTTCCGCCACTGTTCTACGCAGTGGCCTCATATTTTAACTTAATTGTGGTATTTTTTTTAATAGTTATTTGGTGTGTTTCTTTTTCACTTTTTAATTGTTGATTGTAAATTTTGGTCCTCTCAATTGTTATTTGTGTTAGACGTTCATTGGATAATAGTTGGTTGGCAAATCTACACATTGACCCTTGTTATTTTGGTATTTATCCGTTGTACCGCCATTGCAATTTTCTAACCGCGGGTAAAGATGTCTTTTTAACTGCCACCTAATTACAGTCCCTTCGCGATAATTACAGTCCTGTCGCTCCAATCTCTGGTCCTCTCCTTATCCATTCTCCTTTATCTTCTTAGTTCTTAACTCCTCAGTCCTCCCTCAGTTCTCCATCAAAGTCTTGATTTTTTCTGTTAAGAAAAAAATTGGAGAGCAGCCTTTTATTGACAATTTATTAGTAGAAGGAATTGCACTTTTACCTCGTGATTATTATATATAAATGGAACTTTTGTCCAATAAGGGAATTTTTTTTTTTTTTTTGCTCGACAATAAGGGAATCAAAAATAGGATCATAAAGACATGTGGGTGGATCTAGCGATTTGGCAGACAAATGGGCCTAAACTTGGACCTTAATTCTATGCTATTCGAGCCCATTGGCTTATATTTAAAGCACATGCATGGCCCATAAAAATATCTAAAAGTTGAAATAATGAAATCACGTTGTTACTGGGTTATTTTGGGATTATCTAGATGCTTTTATAAAACATTAAATTATTAGAACAAATACACATAAGAACTAAAAACATTAAGTTGACAGGACGAGAATTTAATATTAGGTAAACACGTTCAATTGTCAGATTTGAACGTCATGATTACTCAAAGTAATTATTTAATCAAGCCAAAAAAATAAATTTACTGCCACAATTTCACTTTCCTATTCCTATTGAAGACCACGTCAATAATGTTAAAGATAAGAAATCATATCGGAATTATTCAAAGAATACAAGAACAAAGAGGTACATCGATTGCAAATCCATCTCATGGCCATGGCTTCACGTTCCTGTCAAAGAGATTCCCATACGTAGAAACATAAGTGTGAAGAAGTAGAGGGAATTGTGACAGCACAAAAAGGAAGATCGGAACACTTGCAAGTATCATAATAGGAAGAAGACCCCATGAGTAGTTTGTATGGTTCAACATGAGATAGGTGGTAGAAAGAAAAGCTGTTATCATGCTTACAATGGATATAAAAAGAAAAGAAAGACCCAAAATCAATTTTGTTGGTAAAGACTTGAGAAACTTTTCTTTTGAATATTGAGAGGTAATGATTGCTAGAAACATTAGAATAGAGGTTGAAGAAGAGAGGAATGATATTATGGTTGAGAATATAAAAACGTTAAAAAATGGTTGTTTGATGAATAATGGGTATCCAAGATTTTGATCATTTCCTCCTGGAATAGTAAAAGCTGCTGCAAACATAATGGTCACAATTAGAGTACCAACAACTGAGCATGAAGATGCTGTGTCCTTTATCCATTTTTCTCCTTCCTTCATTAATTCTCTATGACTTTCTCTGAATAGTTCTTTAGCTGTCAAACCATCCTTGTTTCGAAGTCCCCTATAGCTCGGAGGCATTAAACTCTCCACCTCCTGCATTTGTTTCAAAAAAGTATAGCAGATCACATTCTTATCAATGCCAGGCTATATAGTATATAACTAGTTTGGGAGAAGATGGTGATCAACAAAGAAATTGGAACTTTGATTCAAAGCCAAGCCCCATGAGATTTACTTTCTTTGTAATGCCTTTGAATGATTCTAGACAACTCAATGTGTCTCCAAAGAAAGTGAAACTCATAGGGAAACGTTTCAAATACTTGCAGAACCAACTGTATTTAGTTGATTAATTTATGCAATACTTAATTATAATAGATTATGACTTAAAAATTTAATACATGTCTTTCTCTAACCTTAAACCATTGTAATTCTCTTTGCATTTGCAGTATAGGTGCATAGATGTGATTAAGAATGTGATCAGGAGCCTTCATAGCTGCCTTATGTATCAAGTACGGATTTTTATCATCAACATCAACTACACTTGTCATGTGGCCTTGCTTAAAGCGAAGCCCGTGAATAAGGTTGAAAACCCTAGCTTGTCGATATTCAAGAGCTTCAGTGAAACAGTCAACCATTGATTGTTGGAGTAAAATCTCCGGGATTGCTTTTGATACTTGTAACACAAATTCGACATTCCCTTCTTTAGCTGCAAGACGTAAAGGCTCTTGTATAACTGTAGCTTCGTTTAATGCTTTCCTTGCATTCTTACAAACTAGAAGAAGAAGGTCATCTACTTGTGCATGCAGCAGCTTTAGCTCTTGTATTTCCTTCACTCCTACATTGATACGTATCACACATAATTAAGTGTAAGCTTGAACAAATATCCAATTCTTTGAAGAGATATGAAAGTTAGTATCCATACCTACAAAATTATCGATGGAGGAGATGAAACTTAGTAGTAAACCATGCCCTGTTAATTTATGAAAGTTAGCTTTATACGTGATTAACGATGAGAGTTTAGGAAAAAAATATAAATTTGAAAGGTAAAATGAATTGGGGTCTTACATTTATAACTCAAGCAAACCCCTTTATTAGCTCTTACATTTAAGACAAGAAAGAATATATGATTTTAATATTACTTTAAAAATGCATTATCTAAAAGTAACATGTTTTAATGCCTACAAATTTATATATTATTCATATTCTCCCAACAATATTTTTGTAATAATTAACATACCTGGCTCAATAAGTTTTGCTTGATCTCCTTGACTTCTATCTTGTTGGATGTCCACCGAAACATGACTGATAGCTGTGCTTGAAGGTATATTTATATCTTACATTGGCAAAGAAACAACCAAATTAAAGATCATGTCGTTAATAGAAATACATAAATAATAATGATGACAATAAATAAATAAGATGGAACAACGTATGAAAAACTTGTTATCTATGTTAATAAATGTATTTTAATCAAGTTTTCTTAATTAATTTTTATTTATAGGTTGATCTTTAACCAATTAAATTATAATAATCTCATTTATTAAATTTTAATTTCAAAAAAAATTATATTCTATAGTGTTTCTCTGCAGGCTACAATTAAAACCAAAAAACAAAAAGAACCTTTTACTAATAGTGTTTCTCTACATTCACCACCGTAATGCTGCATAGTACAATCTAAAGAATGGAGAGAAAATAACATAAAATCTACATGTCACAATCAAAAAGAAAGGAAAGCTGAAATAGATACTAACAGTCATAGATCCATCGTTTCCAGAAGATAAGTTCACTTGAGCTAAGAATAACAGTGTTCAAGGTTGCGATTTGATGAATTGGCGTATTGTTCGCTGCAATATCATTGGGTACGAAAAGCAATTCTTCGCGTTGTTGAAGCAAATTCAGTGCAATATCTGCACATACATACATATATATATAAGCACGCCATGAATTGACAATAACAACATCAAAAGCAAATAAAGAAGTAATTTATTACATAATATACCAAAACATTGTGCTTGAAAACAATAACGAAGAAGCATAGAACCCGGACGACCTGTGAAGCATTCCAAGGGAGTGACAGAATAAAGATATCGTCCCATTTCTTTGAAATCATTTTTAAAAGCAAGTGTAACAGGAAGAATATCTTCTTTGTCTGGAATGGTAACTATGTCACTATTCTTGTTTATTAGGCATTTGCAATTTGAGTGTCTCCACTATTTCCAACAAGCCATTGCAAGTGCTGTATCACCATGAGAATCAACCGTTAGAAGGAATTCTCGACGGAGTAATTCGAGCAACTTCTTCACTATGGTGGTATTCCCAAACATTGCAGCCACATGAAGTGCTGTTCTATCTGGATCAAGTATTTCAGCAGTCATAGCATTAAGGTGTTGTTCCAGAATTGCTTTTGTATCACTCCAGTTGTTAACACATATAGCATGGCATAAATCCTCCTTCCATCCTGTAATAATCAAATGAAGTAGTTTTTGAAGCAAATTACTACTTCCGATCTTAAATATAAGACTCAATTGATTTTTTCTAAGAGAGATTAAGGAAATTAAATAAATTACTTTAGAATAATTATGTACTACAAAAAAGGGCAGTTATGATGCTTTTATTTACAATAACTATGGTGCTTAGGAAATGTCACATATCCTATCGCTACTAAATGAAGTTGTGGCGCTTCCCTAAGCGCCATAGGGTGTCTGTATTATATTAAAAACATTTTCTGTGGTGCTTCCTTGAGAATGTGCCACAGGAAGTTTAGCGCCACAAAAAATGTATATATTCTTTTATCAAATTTTTGCTTCCTATGACACTTTTTTAAGAAAGCGCCACATTTAGAATTTATATTTTTTTTTTTTTTGTAGTTTTACGGTCGACAACACACTTTAAAAACAAATTTACAGAAATTTTTTTTATTTTTCTATCTACAACATTAAAATGAACTCTAAATTTTACAAATAAAAATATCGAGTATTTTTTCTCTGACCAAATTAAACCTTTGTTAACACAATGCTGTGATATTTTCTAACAGCTATTGATCCAAAAGAGACAGAAATAAGAAGAGCTTTTGCACTCATTCACCTGATTCCTCATTTTCACTTTCTGAGGATTGTTCTATTTCACCCAGTTGTTCTCCAGATTTTGGCCTTGAAGCTGTACCGCCTTGGCAAGGTGGAGGGCGGTGGAGCCCCACAAGAGGGTCGAAGTCGATGCGTGAGTATTGTTCCAAGTCACCTCGCGAAGTTGACATTTTGGGGATCTGTATAATGCACTGATCAATCTGCTTTATGAATATTATTTTGCAAATTAGTATTTATGTGTAACAACAGCATAATCAATACGTGTTCAAATAAAAACATGAATGATCGAAATGTACTTACCTGTCGACCTTGAGCCTCGGATTCAACAAGCTATATGACTGGACATTGGCCAGATTAGCAGCAATATATAGGTAAACAAAAGCAACAATAAATATAAATATATAGAACAAATACTTGCTTTTAAAAAAACACAAACACAAACACAGATAGAGAGAGACACTGTGTCTAAAATAGCAATGCTTACCCGCCTCTTTACTTTTCTTTTGATATTCCTTATCTTCATTTAGGTTGAGCACTTTATTATTGGGATCTATTCTATTTAGTATATATTTTTATATTTAATATTATAATAATATTTTTTATATAGTATTAAATTTCAACCATTAAAATTTGATTTAACGATGAAGATATTAAATGGAGAAAAAATGGAAAGAGAGATTAATGAAAACATTCCTCTTGTTTGTAGGATGCCATCATATGGAAATTTATAAAACCTATTTTTGTTGGAATAACAGAATTATATATCATGAAACAAGGAATTCCAAGATCTGGTCGTCGAGCTTAAAAAGAAAAAGGAATTCATAAAATGAAGTCACTGCTTGGTCCTTTAATTTTCCTTTATGGTCCCCACAAAAGCTATATGCCATGCCAAGAATTTTGTTCCCCTTGTTGTCTGCCAGCTCGCCAATAATTGACTGCACCTCACCAGCAAGATATGTTTTTCATTGAATCATCCATTCCTTTATTATTTATATTTTAACGAGCATGGGTTTTCTTATCTCTAGTTGTACGCTGTTTCAAAATTTTGTATATTAAATTTATTTATTTTCAAAATTTTGTCGTTTTCCTTTTTGTAGGTTTTTCAATTGTTTATGCTTTTTTAAATTAAATCTTTACACTTTTTGGGGATGACTTTACTTTTCCTCTGTAATTTGAGAAATAGAGAAAATATATATAGATTCCAAACATTTTTTTTTTAAACAACTTAAAATCCCCTTCCCTATAGGAGGAGGGGACCCACACCCACCCACCCACCCGTCTATTTGGTCATTTTGAAATATAGAACCCTCAACCTACTCTATGACAGGGAATCCAGGTACTGTTCACAACTAAAATTTAACAGGAATTAAAAATATAATAATTTAGCCATTTAAATTCTCATATTATCCTTGCACTCAAATCTCACGTTGACACTTAATCATTGAGAACCATTGGAGACAAGCAAGAAATTTAAATTGTTCGTATTTATTTAATATGCAATGATTTGTATGAGAATGCAAAAATCTCCGAGTCCTCCCGTGAGATTCTTAAAACTTTATACTTTGCCCCCTCTATAAGCAATTTCTTTGCTTCTACCAGAATTCTTTCATTTGGAAAGAAGCTTAATTACTTGGAAAGCCTTTAGCCAAAGCGTTTGATTTTTTTTTTTTTTTTTTTAAAACAGTTTAAATCAAGCTTTAATGCGTATACCAAGAAGATACTTGAGAAAATGGAAAATAGCCAATCAACTTTTCATTCATGTTGTCTACGCATTAAAAATAGAAATAAAAATAAGAAAATCAGACACATTTTTCTATTGCAGTTATTCATAACTAAATATCTTTTTCTTTTTACTTAGGGCTTAGTCCGTTAGTTCTAAGGACTAAGGAGATATCAATATAGTTGTAGATGAATGTAATGCATTATATCGAAAAAATTAGAGATAAATCCCCATTTAAAAATTAATTGTAGAATGGGACCTAGAAAAAGGTGAAGCCATGAGGAGATTGAGGACCATAATATACTCATCCAATTATTGAGATATTCAAAATTTAAATGAATGTGTGATGTTGTTACTTGTCAAAGTTTTGGAGTTAAGTTAACATGTGGAACATGATGTTTCATTCATCACTTTATTATTTATTTAATATGGCCAGTGCACTTTATTCATAGCTTTATTTTCTTAATCAGATTTAACTTCAGCAGTTTTCATTGTCCAATTGTTTTCTTTATTCTGAAAATTACACTTTGGGCCACAACTGGGTCTAGATTATAAACTGAACGAAGTTATCAATTGTTTGGAACGATAATTGAAGCCTTCAAAATTAATTTTTAAATCATGATTTATGTTATACAAAAAAAATATGTGTGAGAGAAGTTTTATCTTAACACGTATGAATGTGATTGTGATAATAAGCTCCAAACAAGTACCCATTATTGAGGTGATTTTTGAACAAAAACTATAGAGAAATTTGGTGGCCTATTTCAATTTACTTAGTGTAGCTGAGACCATATATAAATTTAGGATGAACTCACTACTAGAAAAATCAATATTTACGACGGAATTTACGGGGGACATTTTTTCCCTCGCAAAATGGTGATTTTTGCGAGGGAAACATAGTTCCCTTGCAAAATGGGGCCAATTTGCGAGGGAAAAACTGTTCTCTCGCAAAATGGGAGGAAGTTTTCCACCCTTTTCCCCATTTTGCGAGGGAAAATTTTTTCCCCTCACAAAAAAAGGTAGATTTTGCGATGGAATCCTTGTTCCCTCGCAAAATTACTTATTTTTGCGAGGGATATGAGTATTCCCTCGCAAAAATTAGGATTAAAATTTAAACCCTTGGCATAGTTACGTTTGAGCTTCATTTCATTTCAGATCCGTCGTTCTCGCGAGTTTTCTCTCCGGTGGTCCACCTTAGTTCCGCCGTCGGCTGTACTCTTCTTCTCCCTTGGTTCCACCGCGAGTCCGGTCACCAGAACCACCTTCCTCCCCCTCAATCCGCCCCTTCTCCGGCGCTTGAATTTAATGTGACTCGTCATCAATTTACCGAATCGAGCAGCAAAACCACGCGACGCCGCTTGTAAGGTTCATTGCCTCGCCTCGTTTCTTCAGCTCCTTCCTTCTATTCTGCCTTCGAAATAACTCTTTTCCTATGGTGTTCATTGGTAAGTTCCATTTTTTTGCCCCCAATTTCTTCTACCTTTTGAACTCGATTTGATGTGCGTTTTGTGTTTCCAATTGTTGTATTCAAAAATCCGAAATTCAATCTTGCACTCTGTTACGGACTCGCTCAAGGCCCATAGGTGACAAGGCCCAACCAAGGATGGCATATACCAGATACGCCAACTAATCTGGAGGATCTTAACCACCCCGGCAAGATAGCTGCAGATCTGCGGGACGGTAGAGAGAATCCAGGCCAGGTGGGTATGATCTTATCCGGATACCCAGCTAGATCACCCCCCAGGTACGCTTATAAATACTAAGGCAATGATCCAAGGTACACACGCTCTAACCTAGACTATTTACCTACTGTCACACTGAGCACACACCCCACGCCCTCGGCTAAGAGCCTGGTTGTGTTTAGTGATCTCATCTCTGTCTGTGTGCATCCACATTGGCACCCAGGCCGAGATCCTAGATCCAATATCAACTCACCAGCCCATACACGCGGCTGGACATCTGTGTTCTACACCAGAACAATGGCGCCGACAGTGGGGATCGATAAATTTCGATTCCCGTGACCAATGAGGGTTAATACCCGTAGCTCAAGCCTGAAGCAGTCCGAGATGGCTCGAACAGGAGACCATCGTCAACCACCTCCACCTCGGCAACCACCGCTTACTGAGCCACCAAACATACCCGTCGGTAACGACGGACATCACGATGAAGACCGGTTATCACAACCGGAAGAACGACTAGAGGAACACGACATCCCTAATGATAAGGGGCGTCCGGAGGACAACCCATCCGACACGGAGTCCTCGGCCCCGCAAAATCATGACCGCCAACCTCCAAATCAGAACCAGGAGGTTCGCGCAGAAATCCTGCCTCCAACTCCTGATATGCTCCTTGTCCAAAATGCATTGGCCGAGATGATAAGGCGGATGGAAAACATGGACAAACGGCACACCCTCCACTTCGAGCGAATGGAAGAGCGGTCCAAGACAAAGGATTCGGCCTCCTCACATGGAGACAAGCATGATAGGACCTGGAGGGAGGACGAAAACACCGATAGTTCCCGACGTCCGAGAAGCACGCAGGAGACGGAGATCAGCCGAAGCAGGAGGGCGGCCTCTTCCACCAAGGAGTCAAGAAGGGAGAAGTCAGCCCGGTCTGAAAGACCACCCAGGCCTCCACCTATCGGATTTCAGCGGAAAAGATATGTCGGCAATGTCGACAACAACCCTTTCTCAGACGAGATCCTCAACGCTCGTTTCCCGGGAAAGCTAAACCTTACCGAATTCAACAAGTACGACGGCTCTCAAGATCCGACGACCCACCTTGAAGACTTTGAGATGATCGTGGTGTGTAGAGGTATCGGAGAACCCATAATGTCCCAGATTTTTGCTACAACTCTTAAAGGGCCGGCGTTAAAGTGGCTCCACACCCTGCCTGCGGGGTCGATTCACAAGTTTGATGACCTCTCCGAGGCCTTCGAACTCCAGTTTGCAACTAGTAAGCGACAGCCGAAGTCTCAATATACCTTGTCCAAAATCAGGCAGCGACCCGGCGAATTACTCCAAAGCTATTTGGATCGCTTCAATCATGCGGCCCTGCAAGTCCAGCGATTAAAGGAGGAAGTGCACGTTCACCTCTTGGCCGATGGCCTAGATAGTTCGACCCGACTAGCTGAATCATTTTTCAAAGAACCGGCAAAGAACATAAACGACTTCATGACTCGGTCAAAGAAGTACCTTGAGGTGGAACAAATGCGACAAGCAAATGCTAGAAAAGACCCAGACAAGAGCACCCCGCCAAGGGACAAAAGCCAGTCCGAGGGTCGTAAGCAAGATCGCCGTGGGAAAGGTCCGGACAATAAGCCCTCTAGCAAAAAGACGGACTCAAAGAATAAATATGACTATTATACCCCCTTAAACGTGCCCCGGTCCCAGCTTTGGAAGGAAGTAGCATCGACCGAGATGCGGAAGATCGAGAACCCTCGGCCTATCAGGAAACGATCCAATACGGATCAGTCCCGTTACTGCTCTTTCCATGATAGACAGGGGCATACCACGGATCAATGCTATGAACTCCGGGACGCCATCGAAAAGTTCATCAGAGAGGGAAATTGCGTCAATATGTGATCAAAACCCAAGGACGAACAAAGGAAAAGCGAAAACAGGATGACCGATCGGACAGCCCAGTCCCCGAAAGAAAAAAGGGTGGTAAAAGACAGAAGCCGGCTTCTGAGGAAAGTGGTTTTTCCGAGGCCGAATTCGAATGCAACGTGATCAGTGGAGCGTTCGGAGGAGGAGGCGACACGACAAGTCAACGGAAAAAATACCTAAAGGAGGTCCTCTCAGTAAGGGACCGACCAAAATTCAAGGAGGACCTCGACATGATCGGCAAAGTTGATCGACCCCAGCTCATGTTCACGAAAGAAGATATGACCGACGTATTGCCCGGCCACCAAGATGGTCTGGTAATCACTGGAACCCTGGTCAACTGCCGAGTTAAAAGGATATTCATAGACTCGGGAAGTTCGGCGGATATCATCAGTTGGGACGCCTTTAAAAGGATGAACCTCGATCAAGAAGACCTGAAGCCTTGCAAAACCACCCTCGTGGGGTTTAATGGCGAGTTGTCCCCCCCAAAGGGTTATATTGACATCCGACTCACCCTTGGGACAAAGGAAGGCTTTAAATCTGAGCGAGTTAGATTTATTGTGGCCGACTTCCCATCCCCTTACAACATCATACTAGGGAGACCAACGATTCACGAATGAGACATGCTCGCATATACCAAGCATCAGAAGATAAAAATGATAGGCAATGCCAACCGGGTCATTACCATCAAGGGCGACCAAAAAGAGTCCCGGCAATGCTATGTCGAGACGATCAACGTAAAGGAAAAGGCAATGACGCCTCAATCTCGGCCCCAGAATGACAAATCCGAGCCAACGAACCTCGGGCACGAAAAGACAAGTGACCCGGTCTATATGGTCGAGTTAGACTTACGAGAGGAAAATGAGCAGCCCCGGCCCGAACCAGAAGGAGAGTTAGAGAACCTCATCCTCGGAAACAATCCAGAGCATAATACAAAAA
Organism: Acacia pycnantha; assembly: GCA_025563575.1. Taxonomy (NCBI): domain Eukaryota; kingdom Viridiplantae; phylum Streptophyta; class Magnoliopsida; order Fabales; family Fabaceae; genus Acacia; species Acacia pycnantha. Next base: position 43,037 of record JAMWYP010000055.1, on the reverse strand, counting down.
TAGGCAGAACATTGACCCCCGATCTGCGATTGAGAATTGAAGAATTTTTTGCTTTAAATCGAGATGTCTTCGCATGGAGTGCGGCTGAAGTGCCCGGGATCGATCCTGGTTTCTGTTGTCACAGGTTGGCCATCCGGCCTGGGTACACCCCGATAGCCCAGAAGAAGAGAAAAAGGGCCCCGGACAAGCAAGTCGCACTAAATCAACACGTAGACGAGCTGCTGGAGGCCGGCTTCGTCAGGGAAATACAATATACCACATGGCTTTCCAACGTAGTAATGGTCTTGAAACCAAGTGGCAAGTAGAGAATATGCACGGATTACACAAACCTGAACAAAGCATGCCCAAAAGACGCATATCCGATGCCGAACATCGACCAACTTGTAGATAACTCCTCCGGCTATCAACTGCTTTCATTTATGGACGCCTATTCCGGATACAACCAGATCGCCATGCACCCCGATGACCAGGAGGCTACTTCCTTCATCACAGAAAAGGGAAATTACTGCTATAACGTTATGCCATTCGGCTTACAAAATGCCGGGGCAACGTACCAAAGGATGATGAATAAGGTCTTCGAGGATCAGATCGGCCACAACGTTGAGGTATACATTGACGACATGATCGTCAAATCCTACGATCCAAATAACCACATCCGAGACCTAGAGCAAACATTCACAATGTTTGGCAACTCCACCGGTCCTATCGAGACCACAACCCGGTGAGACCCTCTTCCTCTATCTATCGGTCGGGGAGGAGGCAATAAGCTCGGTATTAGTCCGAGAATGAAAGAATGGTGACGGACTTGGCTGGCAGAATAATCAGGTGGGCCATTGAATTATCCGAGTTCGACATGGCATACGAAGCCCGACATGCCATTAAGTCACAAGCTTTGGCCGATTTCCTCCAGGAACTAACCCCAACCAATCATGACCCCGGCAACGCTGATCTTTGGAAGGCATATGTCGACGGTTCGTCGAACTTCAAAGGGAGTGGCGCCGGAATAATCATAGAAAGTCTAGAAGGAGTCACGATCGAACACTCCTTACAGCTGGACTTCGCGACATCAAACAATCAGGCCGAATACGAGGCCCTCCTGGCCGGACTCCAGCAGGTTATGGACCTCGAGGCCCAAAGAGTCTCGGTCTTCACCGACTCGCAACTCGTGGCCGCCCAGGTAGACGGAGCATATCAAGCTAAAGGCCCTCTCATGGCGAAATACCTCAACAGAGTCAAGGAAATCCAGGCTGAGTTTGATGAGATGACGGTCACGCATATCCCGAGAGGGGAAAACGTCATAGCGGACATCCTCTCTAAGCTCGCTAGTACTAAAGGCTCGTCCAACCACAGGACTGTCGTACAACAAAAAGTTGACGAGCCAACATGTGTAATGGCCATATCCGATGCGGCCGACTGGAGGAAGCCACTCGAAGATTACCTTGAGCGAGGAATTATCCCCCTCGAGAAAACCGACGCCAAAAAAATCATTCGGGAGGCCGCCGTATACACAATGGTAGATGATCAACTCTACCGAAAAGGCCTGCATACCCCCATGCTAAGATGTTTGGGCACTAAGGAAAGTAGATGCGTTCTTGCTGAGATCCATGGAGGAATCAACGGACAACACATGGGTACAAAGGCGTTAGCAAGAAAGGCACTGCGGGCTGGATACTACTGGCCGACCATGCATGCGGACGCCAGGAAGTTCGTAAAGACATGCGACAGTTGCCAAAAACATGCCAAAATCATTTGGTCCCCTCCATCAAACATGGAATATATATCGGCCCCATGGCCCTTCTTTAAATGGGGAATGGATTTACTCGGACCGTTTAAGCCAGCCCCCGGACAACTTGGATGGCTAATTGTGGCGGTAGACTACTTTACTAAGTGGATTGAAGCCGAGCCCCTCGCCACCATTACATCTGCCAGGGTCCGGCGTTTCATCCAACAGAGCATCTTTTCCCGGTTTGGGGTTCCAGCTGAGATGGTAACTGACAATGGCACCCAATTCACCGACAGAAAATTTCGGGACATGATGGTCGACCTCGAAATCACACATCACTTCGCCTCGGTCGAACACCCTCAGTCAAACGGGCAAGCGGAGGCAGCAAATAAGGTAATCTTGGACGGGCTTCGGAAAAAGATGCAAGAGGCCGGCACCTGCTGGGTCGAGCAGCATTATAATGTTTTATGGGGAATTCGCACAACCATACAGTCGGCTACTCAAGAAACACCTTTCCGCATGACATACGGATGCGAACCCATGATCCCAGTAGAGATAGGTCAGCCATCCTGGAGGAGGCTCAGAACCCTGGAAGAAGGAGAAGAATCGAACTCCAGGGCCTTGGCGACCGAGATGGAGCTGGTGGATGAAGTCAGAACCACGGCTCATTTTCGAGACATGGCGGCCAAACAACTCATCACGGCCAAATACAACAGAAAGGTCAAACCCAGGGCGTTCGTCCGGGGCGACCTGGTCCTAAGAAGGGCCGACATCGATAACAAGAACGAGCAAGACGGAAAGCTGGCCGCAAATTGGGAGGGACCATACCGAGTCAAAGAGAAATTAGAAAAAGGAGCCTACGTTCTCGAAACCTTGGCGAGGAAACCTATTAAAAGGACCTGGAACGGCGACAAGCTAAGGATCTATTATAGCTAGACCTAGTTGCAGCCGAAATGCCACAACGGACACTTCGTGTCCGAGTCAAGTTTTGCTCTTGTTATTTCAAGTTTATTTTGGTTTCAGTCATTTCCCTTCTGCAAGTTTTCCTTTCAAATTGTCAGCTTTATAAAGCTAATCATTTCTTGAATTAATAAAGGGTTTATTAACCGAATGTTCAATTCTAAGAGTGCTAAAATGATTCGCTAAATAAGCAGACCGACACCGAGGTCCATAAGCCCAGAATGCACACCGAGGCCCATGCACCCGGTATATATTTTGATGCATCGAAATTGACACCTAAGTAAGAAGGCGAATAGTCATACGGACCCGATCGAGTCCACATGGTCAAAGTGTGTCCTGACGACGACCACGGCTGAGCATGTGACAATTTGCCCTTACCCTGGTTAAAATCCCGGATAACGACTCCGAACCCCGTAGCGCGGTATATTTAGACACCCCTATTCATACACCTGGTTTCTGACACCAGGAGAGTACTAAGCGGACTCTAACTATTAAAAGGCCCTGGCCCGGCCTAAAACTCTACTTTGTGTATTATATGCATAAAAGTTAAAAGTACATAATGGACCAATTACTTGAATTTTCATTCATAAGGTTAATTGTTCAAAAGTACACATAAAGCCAGCATCCTACGCCGGAACAAAAAGAAACAGCAAAGTAAGATAACAAGTTTAGCTTGGAGGGGCCGCCTCATCATCAGCCGACCCGTCGACGTCCGGCTCGACCCCCGAAGTATTCTCCTCACCGGCTTGCTCTTGGTGGCCAGCCTCCACAGCCGAAATTGGCCCCACCTCAGGAGAAGAAGGCGGAGGAACGAGAACACCATCCTTGATGAAAGAACGGCAGTCATAACCCTCAGTATTCAGCTTGACCCCCGGGTTCAGAAAATGGATCTGGGCCAGAGCCGCCCAGAAACATTGCTCGGCAGCCTTCTTCACCATAGCCGCGGCTTTCTCGTAGGCGATCCTCATCTCGTCCAGATCACTTCGGGTATCTTCGAGCTCTTGAGCCAGGACGGCATGCTGCTGTGTCAAGTTCTTAGCTGATTCTAACTCTAGCAAGTGAGCCGACTTCAAACCGGACACCTCAGAATGGCTTCGCTCCAGCTCGCTCTTGGTACGCTGCAACTCTTCGTCAGCCCGACACGAAGCCTCTTCCAACTGCCGCCTCTCCTCAGCCAGCCTCTTAGTTTTTGAATTTGATTCTTGTAGCATTTTCGTCTCTATTCCCTGACGGCTTTAAAAATTGGATGGGCTGATTGTACTCTGAATGCCCATGCTTGTTCCTATGCCGAAATTTCTTGATTTCTACTGCAGAGACCAACGTAAAATAGATTCTAGTGTACGGTTTCTGTGTTGATTGTAACGCGAAGCGAACCAATGAAAAAACAGAGTATTGCTCACTTGTATTGATTACTCTTTGACGCCTAAGCAATTTATAACTTGATTATTCTGGATAAAACGGAAAAGAGCATGCGGTGGCACGCAATGACGCAGCGAAACAATGGTCTGTGTAGGGATACATAGCAGAGTTCCGTGCCTTTTCTTTTTTACTTATTTTTTTATTTCTCGATTTTCCATTAAATCTTGCATTTTGACTATTTAGCTTGCTCGAGATTTTTTGTTTGACCTTCACTTTAAATTCAAAGGGAAAAAAGATATTTAGGCTCAAGCTACATGTATATTAGTTTTAACATGCTCCCGCTTCTCTTTGCTCTTAAGTCTCTTTTGTTTTATTCAGCTGTCTGTCTGTGGACTAAATATATTAGCCATGCATAATCTATTAGTACATCGGGAGTGGATATTTGTTGTCTTTGCTAACTACTCAAACTGTCCTAATACTCTTGTTAGGTGAGTTCAAATCCCACTATTGTAAGTATGGATTAAAATCGTGGCCAAACTTCTGGTTTGTTAACATTCCCTACAAACTGTCCTAATATGTTGTGTATGCTTTTGAAGATAGGAATATGTTTCTAAATCACTGCATCTGCATACAGAAAGTGATATTATTTTTACATTGATATTCTACATTTGAATGTTGTTAGTCTTTTGGAGTGGATTATTTTTTAAACATATCCACAAATGTAAACTTCTATAATATTTCATATGTTCAATTTGATGAGTAGTTTCATTGTAAATCCATTTGTTGTAGTTGCTGTAGGTTGTAATGGTTGGTTGGGTCTTCTATAATCTCTACATGTTGTGTTTACTTTATCATTTTACGAAATGTTATTTTACTTTGCTGTGTTTGTTTCTCATATTTTCATGTCATGAATGAAGGGTATATATTCTTTATTATTAGACCCTTGTCAGTAGCCAAAGTTCATTCCTTTCAATATTTAGGAGGGTACATTTGGCAATGTTAATAGTTTATGAGTTAGTGTTACTGAAATCAATTAGTGGTACTCATTATATGTATTGTTTGCAGGATGAATTTTTGAGACGAAAGGCATCAATCACTTCTGAGGGAGGCAGTGTCCAATCTAATGAAGATGAACTCAATTTATGGTTAGAAGTTACTAGTGGTAAGAACAAGAAAGGCCGAATCTATGGCCTTGGATCTGAAACTCAACATATTGTCTCTTCTGCCTCACCTCTTTCCATCAATTCTTCGGGGAATTTTAACGCTGAAGGAATGCAAACGAAGATGACAGAAATGTCAGAAAATTATGAACAGCTGAAACAAGAGAATGCAGAACTTAAGCAAGCAACCAACTTCATTATGTCAGCATTGCAAGGAATGGGGATTCAATTACCCACTTTCTCTAACCTTCCCAATGAAGGCGCTCCCTCTAACAATGCAAATGAAGATGCTGAGAATGAACATTGACAATTTTAAATGTTTATGATACTTGTGAATGAGAACATATATTTTCCCTTTTTAAAGTATTTTAGTACTTTGAACTTGTGTGACATTTACCTCTGTTTAATATATTAGTTGGACTTTGTTAATTTCTCTAGCTATATATGTACAAGCTAATTTTCTAATTCAAGGGCTGCAAAATTGTTAACAAAAATCGTTAAAATCGATCGAAGGGTGAACAGAAAGAAGAAAACTGAATCTGTACAAATTACCCACGGAATTTTCCCACGGAAAATCCGTGGGAAATTTCAAACCAAACTTACCACAGAATTTTCCGTGTGAAATTTCCCTCGAATTTCCCACGGAATATTCCGTGGGAGATTTTCCCACGGACATTGCCGTGGGAAGGTTCCGTGTGAAATTTCCCTCGAAATTTCCCACGGAACATTCCGTGGGAAATTTTCCCACAGACATTGTCGTGGGAAGGTTCCGTGTGATTTTTCCCACGGAATTTTCCGTGGGAAATATCAAACGGAAAGTTCCGTGGGAAATTTCCCACGGAATATTTCCGTCTACAATTCCATGGGCAATTTTCTCACGGAAATAAATTCCGTCGGTAATTGGATTTGTCACGGTTTTTTTGGGGACGGATTATATTCCATGGGAATTCTGTGGCAAATTTCATTAGCCACAGAATTCCGTGGGAAATTCCGTGGCAAAGTGAAATTACCCACGGGATTCCGTGGGAAAATTCCGTGGGTAATGCGGTGTTTTTTTGTAGTGCCTTCCTTAAGTATTTTTCTGGATCCGCCCCTGGACATAGGTAATGACCAAAATTGATAGTAAAAATATCCTATCCCATATATTTTCCACGTTACAAAATCCAATATCAACTACAAATGTCAAAACAACAATGTAATGATATACAATAGAATGATAGAAAACTACCCTATCAAACCCATTAAGCTCAAGTATACATCTCCATCATCACCAAGCAACAATGGAATCAGACTCTCATCATTGCCATGAAATAATCACACAAGAAAGTCGAATGGTAGAACGTCGCTGCTGTCCGATTGAAGAAAGAGAGTAGTCCCTTTCCAATTTCAGCTCTGGTCATCCTCTCTTTCAGCTCTGGTGCAGATCCGATGGCATCCTTGTGGCAGCAACCTCTCCCTGGTTCAGTTGCACTCTCGGTCTCCATTAGTTCCAGGTATAAGACAATGGCTGCCTCTCACGGTGTAGGTGGGTCGAAGAAGGAAGAGGTGATGGTGGTTGAGGGACGATGAATGACGGGGAACCATGGACTGAGTAAGGATGTTGCCAGCGGTGAAGTTGGTGAAGAAGTTAATGATGAGAGTGAAAGTAGAGGAAGAAGAAGCCGATGGTCCTCAAGGCTCAATCTGATCTCTAGAACTCCAGTGGCGACATCGACGGTGGCTTGATGGTGGCTCGGTGGAAGAGAGTGATGAAGTTGGTGATGGCGTCGACGATGGAAGCAAGGAAGGTGAAGACGATGGTTCTGGTCCCAGAGTGTTTGCGGCTATCTCTCGTTTCTCTAAACCCGATGATGATGAAGAAGATGATGGTGGATTTGAGAGTAATGGAAGGTGGAAGGCGATGGTGGATTTGAGACTGAAGGAGAGGTCGAGCTTCCTCTGTTTTTGTTCGCAGCAACTCGGATTCTCAAAATTTCTCTCGCGGCGCTGCACTCTCTTCCCCGCCCCCTCCCGGGTCCGGTTTCTCTCACCTCAAATTTTCTGCCCATCCCTCATTGTCGCAATCTGGACCGTCCATTTTTTGATCCAACGATCAAGAAGAATTTCCCAAAAACCGCGCGCGGTTTTTCAGAAATCCCAAAACTGCGCGCGGTTTTTTGGAAATTCTTCTGGATTGTTGGATCAAAAAATGGACGGTCCAGATTGCGACAATGAGGGATAATGAGAGGGAGGATAATGAGAGAATCCTCTTCCCCCCCTCCCCGGGCGCCCCGGTCTGAGTGTAGAAAATCTGACCTATTTTCAGAGGGACAAAACGCTGCAGTTTTGGCCAATTGGTCCTTACTGGACATTTCTCAATTTGAGGTAATTTTCTGACATTAATTCTGATTCTTAATTGGCATTTTTCAAATTTCTTTCAAAATTTTTGCAATGCAAAATTAAGCATAAGGTAGCATCAAAAGTCTAAGGAATCAATTGCATGAATAAATTAACAAATGATGATCATTTTACCTCTAATTACAATTAATTCAATACAAATGTATCCAACTTAAATTAATGTTTAATCATGCAATGATGTCCCAAAAAATGTATTAAGAATCCAATTTAATTATGAAAAATAATATAATAATATGGTTCAATCAAAACAATATCAAGGGATCCGTTAATCTTTGTTTTTGGTGCTCAAGAGACTAATAAAATGTTTGTTATCCTTCATTAATCTATCCCTTTAATTTGTGGATAAATGGAAGGTTTGAGATGCTTAGAGCACTCCTTCACATTGCCACGGCCACAAATTTTCCATTTGCCTGCAAATCAGAGACCGAACTTGTGTAGACGGTAGAGGTTTAATGAATGATATTTTAGTAACCAATGTCACATTGGGTCTTTTACCACCAAAAAACAGGGCTGAGCAGATGACTCAAATTTAGAATTTTAAAAGCCAACTTATTCCCCTTGGAATCCAGCTATCAATTTTTTTTAAAAAAAAAAATTTGTTGATTTTATTTAAACGTAGGATGTTGATTTTTTTTTTCTTTTATAAATACTATAAAATTTTATTTTTAATGTTTGTTTTATTTATTTATTTCCCGGCCATACCGGGCATTCAATTTAAGTAATTAAAAATTAAAAATTAATTTGGCATCTCCAATAATAAAATATGTCTCTATACTTTTAAAATTTTCTATAAATTTTAAGATCTAATCTTGGAATATAACTCAAGTTTTGGAATATAAAATCAATTAAATTTGATGCTAAACATAAGTGTGTAAAATTATAATCTTATTGTTAACATGAAAAACAATTAAATATTTATTGAACGAAATTACAATTTAGCTCATTAACCTAGTAAGCAGCGACAAATGTGTCCCCCCTCCACACTTTCATATAATTTTTGAAAATGGGTTATTTCTTACTAGTAAAAAAATTTAAGCATTTTTTAGGCCCCCCAACACAATTTTCCCCCAATTATTGCCCCCCATGCATCCAACCTGGATTTGTCGTTAATACCTTCCAAGTGAAAGAGACTTAATATTACTTCTTCTTTTTTTCTCAAAACTTAATATTAATTTAACACAACTTGAAAATCGAACAAAAGTAATTTAACATAAACGTGAAAATTGAGAGGAGAGAAGAATATATATTAGAATAAAATACTCTAAGCACCCCTTGGTTTTGCTTTAATTACATATACCTCCCATCTATTTTGAAAACCCCATATAGATATCCCGTAAAATTAAAATGTACGTTACATAAATTTTCCTTATATTTTGAAATTTTATTTCCATCCACCCAAACCATTAGTTGACTATTAAGTTTAATTTAAAATTTTTGTTTTACCAAAATGCCCTTCATTAACATTAGAATTATTTAGACAAATATATATGTATGTGGGGCAAAAAAAACTGTACCATCAAATTTTTATCCTAATAGATTTTTTTAAAAAAATTCTAATATGTTAAAAATTTATGATTTTTGAGATTATAAAATATATAATTTTAAATTTTCTTACCATATCAATTTAAATGTATTTATTTATTTTTAGTTTCATAAATAACTAAAAATATATATCAAGCACATTTGTTTTCTATCAATAAACTATATATGTTTGAGAGATTGCATTAAGTTATTTAAATTTAAATTTTGATATTTTTTCCTAGAAACATTTTAAAAAACTTACTCCAATTTTTAAAACCTTGTGATATTTACAAGTTGCCAATTAAAATTTAGAATTTAGTATTAAGGGTAAATTAGTTAATAGATTTTATTTTTATATAATTTTTAATTAAAATTCTCAAGATTCCTTATTCTTTGTTAGTGGATTTGAAGACGCAGGAATCTATTTGTGTTCGAGAAGAAATGTACCTCAAATGATCATATCCTCACTAGTACGTACTTTCACAATGATGGATTGCATGATTTCAACTAATGACCGATTAGCCAGGTTAAAGGTCTAAGGTGTTACTTTGACTCCTACTCGAGAGGACAAGTGGGTGAAGGTAAATGTAGATGGTGCATATTGTAGATCTACCAGTAAGTGTACTTGTAGGGGAATAATAATTTGCAAAGCATTTGGAGGCTTTCTTAAAGGATTCATACATCCCATTGATAATGGAGATGATTTTTCTACATAAATCAGGGCATGTCATTTGGGGTTGAAAATTGCATGGGCGATTGGGTTTCGAAAAGTGTGGCTGGAAACAAATTCTACTAAGTGTCTAGAGTTACTTCTCCATGCATAGGGCAACAAGCTTTGAGACTCAAGCATCATCAACAAAGTTCAACAGTTATTTCGAATGGACTAGATAACAAAGACAACCTATGTGCCTCGGGGGTGTAATTTCGTGGCAGACTATCTAGCAAAGAGGGGCATTGAGGCTAGACTGGAATTTCATGAGATTTTTCATTTGTCTAAGGAACTGGATGTGATTTTATGTCAGAATTTGAATGGGTATAATAATCATATAGGTGTTAGTTGAGACGTCCTAAATTTATTTAAAAAAAATAAAAAGACTTGTTTATATTGATTAGTGTTACAGACCTGTATAAGACCCAATAGCAAAAAGGCTTAATAGTAGAGATAATGCATGTCAGAATCTATCTAATACAAAGGAGGATCCTAACTCACCCATAATGAAGGAGTATCTTTACATATGATATAGCAGCAAAGGTGACAGTGCTGTTACTGCAAAATTCCAAGAAATCAAGGAAGCTTACAGTGGTAAAGATAAACTCATTTTATTAGCAATAAAATATTATATTCCCTATGTTTCTGTCAATTTTCAATTGTGAAGGACAAGTGATTGTAAACCCAAGAATCATAGTCATTCTCCTTCAGTCAGCTTGTCAGGATGCTATTTCTACAAAAATCCAAGCACAATCACGGATGAGTGAGAACTAAAACTTCTCGTAAAAAGAAACTTCAGAATGAAAAGCAAAGAGAGAACCGCTCGAGGAGCTCTTAAGATAGCCAACCAACCAGTGCAAGCCTTCGGTAATTGAATTTAATATTTTCATCAGTTGCATCATAATCAACCTCCAACACTTAGTAAAAATCCTTGAAACAATGTAAAGATCCACATCAAGAAATCATCAATCAAGAAAACACTTCAAACAATATTGAGGCATGAGAAACATGGAATTTGAACTTTATGGCACAAAAACTATGTAACCCAAAAGATTAAAAATAAAGTTTTGAGATAGGTAATTATTATTTCACAACATAGTTTCAGCTAAAGATATAATTTATGATGATAATAATTCAAGCTGTCAAGGCATGACACGAATCCAAAAAATTATTTATGTAATGTAGAGATGATGTGCTCAAAAGTTCAATATACATTGACTAGAATGTTGATCCGTGCATCACATAGGCGCAGTTTAGACCACTAGCTTGTGTATTGCACGAACATTTCCTGAATGCTGACTTGTGTGATGCCACAAACATGGGAATCATAGACTCAACAAATTACAGTTACTGATAAATTAAAAATTTTAAAAACCTAAAGTAAACAAATAAAGTACACAGTTCAAAACAAGTCATTCTACATATTCATGTTGATTTTACCAGAAAAACTGATCTTTTTCATGAGAAGATTTAGTTTAGATCCTAACATTTTGGTATAAGATCATCATTCCTGACTTATTTCTTTGCTATCAGTTAGGCTGTTTTAGCCAACAAAATTTACCTAATGCTTAAGAACTCAATCCATATTGATCAATCTTGGCACTTTGTTCGAATTAGCAGTGAAATATAAAACGGAAAATTTATTCTTGGTTGGAAAAAAATTTCTATGATGTTTTCTCTTAAAAAATATTTGACCGACACAATTCCATGCTGGCACGTTTACATGAGTAATATCAAAGGGCTGATGTTTGTGACATGGCCTGGCTTGTGGGAAAGCACTGAATTCCACAGGATGACATTTAAAGAATTGAAGCAATGCAAGAAAACCATATTTTTAACTATTACAGGAGGAATAGTAACAAAACAAAGGTACACCTACTATCATTTCCTCCACTATGTTTCAGTCTATTTTTCCTGAAATAAAAATTTTCTACGAGAATATCATGAGATAACGCGAGATGCAGTCGAATGCAGTGTAGTTAGCGGTGGCATTGAGGCAAGGTGCCAAAAAAGCCCAGGGCATCTCACCCTCACACCAGGAGAGGTGGTGGCTTCAACAGGGCACCCTGCTGATGGCACATTTGGCATTTTTTATTTAGTTTAGAATAATATTCAAGCCATTTTTTTTAAGGTTTTGCAAAATTACAGTAAAATGAGGCCACCCTAAGGGATCACATCCATAGAAATATGATTATTATGCTTAAATAGTGATATTAGCGAATGCATTTGATGATTATTATGTTTGGATTGATAATTTATACGTCAAATGCTGTTTGAAATTTATATCTATCTTTGTTTGTATAGCATACTTCTAACATTTTTCTTACCCTAGCCCCATGCTTCACTAGACATGTAAATTTTGAGCATCTCTTTCCTAAAGCCTCTTAGAGATCTAGTGCTACCAGGACACCTTTCACCTTTGACTACCTTGGTCATATAAGAGTTTCTACAGTCCAAAATCATACTAAGTAAAGGAGAATATTCAAATGAAGACCATGACAATCTCCAGGTATGTAAACTCATAAAGAATGAAACCTTAAAAGAAACACATAGTTGGAGGAAGGCCAGTGAATTACAATGAGCAGCTTTTGACATATACGTAAAAAACATTTTAAGTAAATTAAACTCCTGCAAATTGAAGTAATGATGACATTGTCGGAGTATATTGTAGTTACAAACTCGAAAGTGGGAATTGGACATTGTTTTGAATCACCAACCAAGTTGTATCTGCACAAGTCAACTAAATGGAACACCAAAAGGGGAAAAACGATGAACTAGAAAAATGTCGAGAATCAGTAAATTACAGATGTCTGATTTTCGGGGCTATTTTCAAATTTCTTCTCCCAATAATAAATCAACGCAATAGAAATGGAGGGGAAAAGGAGTAACTCCAACCAATACTAAAGTACACTTTCTCACTAAGACAATAAAAGAATAAGGCAGAAATGAAAAGGAAATCGCAAAGCGAGGTTGCAATAGACCCAATACCTTTGATTTGGTATCGTCACCGCTTTCCATCTGCTAATAATACGGGTTCGACAAGCGCAGCTTCATTGAAATAATTCATCGGATAGAAAACGCAGAACGCTAAATTGGGTACTACTGTTCAAATAAAATGCCTCAACCACCGAAAGACATAATAGTGGCTTGAAATGGAAGAGCGAATCCCAAACAAAAACGAGAAAGAGACAGAGATGATGGTGATGAAGAAGAAGAATCAGAAATTCTGTGGTGCTATGTTTGGTTCGGAGAAGAGAAGTGAAGAGATGCCGCGTCCGCCACAATTTGGTTTTGGGGATTGAATTTCACGCTATTTTTTTCTGCGGATGTGTTTGGCTGTTTGTATTTATACGTTGTACCGATATTGCAATTTTCTAACTGCAGTTTGGGGGAAAAATGTTTTTTTAACTGCCACCTAATTACAGTCCCTTCGCAATAATTTCAGTACCTTCGCTCCAATCTCTGGTCCTCTCCTTACCTCTTCTCTTTTCTCTTAACTCCTAGTCCTCCATCAAAGTCTTGATTTATTTATTTTTTCAAAAAATCAAGACCAGTCTTTTATTGGCAATTTATTTTTAGAAGGAATTGCAATTTTACCGCTAAGTTATAACGATGAAACTTTTTTTGGTTGCCCATCCGGTTTATTAAAACTTTAGTTCTGACTAATCTGGATTTATCTCGAGTTGGGCCCACAGTTGTGGGGAAGAATTCCCAACATCATTTTCTTCATTCACATATCTCAAACTGAGGATGTAGTTAAGGGAAAGTAAGGTCATTTCAACTTGTTCCCAATAATTATTGGTAACCATGGAACTTTTGTCATCAAGGAAGGAATCAGAAATAGGATCATAAAGACATGTGGGTGGATCAAGCAATTTGGCAGAAAAATGGTCTAAAACTTGGACCTTAATTCCATGCTGTTTGAATTTTGAGCCCATTGGCTTATATTTAAACTACATGCATGGCCCATAAATATTTGAAAGTTGAAATAATGAAATCACGCTGTTACAAGGTTATTTTGGGATTATATAAATGATTTTGTTACGAATTTATATAAGGCCCATTAGTGATGCGGCTCAATAACAGGTATATCTATCATGATCGCCAACAGATCAGATAAGATCATAACTAACCTACAATCAATGAGATAATCAAGGGAAATCTCTACACCAGATCAGGACCCCTAACCCTAAGGTAACCTCTATATATAGTTGGTTAACCTAAAAGGTACACATCTTAGATCCTCTACCCTCTCTCAATTGTATATACTGCACACAGAGCACACACCCCACTCCTTTTGGCTAAACGCCTCCTTTAATCCTCGAACTACGTGGACTTTGATCACTCTTCAGGGTACATAGGCCCCTAGGAATCGCTCCTAGGTCAAGTCTCAATCAACACCAACATCCTAGCCCCTTAGGGCTAGACAATCTGTGTTCTACACCAGAACAGATTTCATAAAACATTAAATTATTAGAACAAATTAAAAATTAAGATAAACCAGTTTGTGAAAATGATTAGAATTTATAAGAACTAAAACATTAAGTTGACAGGACGAGAATTTAATATTGGATAAAGGAGTAAAAACACCCATAATCTTTTTCAAAAGGAAGCGCTGGCACTAAAAAAAAAAATTTGGATGCAAAAATGAATCTGATTATTATAGGCAACCGTTAAATTGTTATACGTTGTTGACCGGGACTTTTTTTTAGCCAATGCGACAACATGGACACTGAGTTGGTGAAATTCATATCCTAAAATTAGTGAGAATTAGAACTATGAACCATACATGAAATTAGTGCTAACCTTGTCAGCAACAACTAAAGCACTGCACCCACAAAATTGGGAATCCGATACCCTCCATTGCTCCAAACACTACCGTCATCGCTAATTATTTCAAGCGTCGCCTTGCCACTGAAGGTAGATTTGCTTAAGCCCTTGCTTTTGCTTATCTTTACTTCAAATTTGCTTCTAAAGAGAACTGCAATTCTTGAGTTTGAATAGGTGCTATACTTGGAATTTCATAATGTTATCATTTTGATCCTGGTTTCTTTAGGTTGGTATTTGAAATGTTTGGTTTTTTGGGTTTAGTTAAGGGATTCCATGGTTTGGGTCTCCAATCTCATGTTCTGTCAAATTAAAGCTTCGCCGAAAGCATTAGCTGTTTTGAGAACAAAATTCATCTTTGAAATATGTAAAATATGGAAATTGTGAACAAGGTGATTGGAGCGGAGCATAGTTGATGGCGAGGGTACAATATAAGAATGGTTGGACCAATGGAGGAATGGTTGAAAAAGAGCCATGGCTGAAGTATGGAGGGCTGGAGAACGATGAGACAAAGCGGAGGTTTACAACTTTCCACGTTGGACTCAAAAAGTAACGGACATGAGCATTTTAGGACACTTTTTGAATTATTGTGGGTATGTTTTCATCCAAAATTTGTTTCACACCAGCAGCTCTTTTTAAAAAAGATAATTTGTATTTTTTTCTCCTTCACCATTTAATATTAAAGTGGAATAGATATAGTGAGATAATTGATAGGGCAAAACTTTAAAGCCTATAACTCCGCAAGTATACGGGCCGTATCAAGTAATAAAGTGATAAGAAAAGTATCGTTCCCACGAGGACTTAGTATCACAAACTTTAGTTAGGCATTAATTTCACAATTTCGTTTAAGTTGAGAAAACTAGATTGAATTTGATTAAAAGAAAAGAAAATCAATAGAGAAAACGCAGCTAGGGCATAGAAATCCCCTATGTTCCTTCGAGTATTTGAATTAAATCCTTAATTGACTATTATTCCCATGATTGACGATCAATTCTCTCAAATTAGACTAAGTCCCAATGTCTTGACGCTACCTTAGTCCGTTATCTTTGAAAACAACCTAATGTCTTAGTATTGTTTGGAAAGATCAATGTATTAAACCACCGAGATTTAGAGAGCATAAGGATGTTTCTTCTTTCTTTTGTGCTTTTGTTATTTCTGCTTCTTTCTCCGGTGGTGTCCAGTATGTCTCTCCCTCTTTCTTTATATAGAAATTCCCTTAGGCTGTCTTGGGTTGTGTGTGATCCTTTCCTTAAATAAAAGATATGCAATATCTTTTTGAGATTTCCAATCGCCTTTCAACATTTTGTAATCCACTCTCTCATATGGCGCAATTAATTCAAATTGATTTCATTTTTCTGCTCTTTCTCAATCAGCTAATAACTCCTGCAAGATATATAAATAGTAATAAATTTAATCCAATATATCTCAGAATTGATACTCATTTAATCATAAAATATGCACTTATCAAACTCTCCCACACTTAAACATTTGCTTGTCCTCAAGCAAAAGAAAGAGAATTCATCATCTAAAAAGAACATTGCCTATGAAATTCCTAAACAGAGAGCAATAAACCACCACACTTAGATCATATCATCAAATCTTATTTAAGTTAATGTCTCGCTAAGCCAATAGAGTTGTAACAATCTCTTAACGTCTCATGATCTAAAGATCGGCAAGCAATAAGTGCAACAATAAGATTAGAAGAGGGATATTATGCTACTTAATTTCTCCGAGAAAAATTCAAATGCCCCCACCAAACCAAGCTTTTATTTAATTCATTAAGAATTCTCGTAGGAAATAACTCATTTTTCTTCTTTCTTTTTTTAATTTTAATTTTAATTTTTTTTTTGTTTCTTGAGCCGTTGTAGGTCCCCTTTTTACGCGACCTTGCATATGGGTGATGCAAAGACCGGTTACTCGGTTACCCCAACAGCACCTCAAGAGGCTTTTAGCCCAACTCATAACCCTCTTTGACTTTACCGTTTGACGCGAGTGCCAACATTGGTGATGAAGTGCCCCCGGTTACTAAGTGAGGCCTAGAGAAGTCATTGGAGTTTTTTTTTTTTCTTTTTGAGATTTTTTTTTTTCTCTTGAGTCATTTCCCTACACAAAAGTTTTACTTAGCTGGCAAATGTCATCATCTAATTTCCTAAAGAAATCATGTAACAAAATATCCATGAACTAATAATTTGTTGCTCACATTACAAACTAATCCCTATTCTCATAGTCCATCTCAAGATTGCAAAAAAAAAAAAACTCAAGGCTTAGAGACTTGGTTGAGACATTTTTTTTTCTATTTTAATTTTTGACTTGATAATATTCTCTAAGATGAGGAAAGCTCAAAATTAAGGTCAATCATCAACAATGCAAAAATCTCAAAGAATATAAAGAGGGAAAGAAACTAGTACTCCCCTAGTTTAGGCCTCTAACTCTAATGTGGAGTGTTTTCTCTGGTACCATCCATGATATTTCAAACTGTGAGGGAAAAGAAAGTGCTCAAGCAAGACCTTGCAGGGAGTGATCATCTTCAAACCTGAAAAAAAACGGAAAGAAATTAAAGAAAGAAAAGAAAAAAGAAGAAAAAATAATAATAATAAAATATGCAAACAAAACCCTTGGGTTGCCTCCCAATAAGCGCTAAATTTATAGTCTTCAGCCAGACTTCTCAAAAGAAACCACTAATCATAAGTATCAAACACCATAATTACATTGTTTTTTTCTTTTCAAACAACAAGGTATCACACACAAGAATTGATCATTCAAGTTAATTACTTGTACTTCCTTAATCATAGACAATCTTGGATTACAAGCAATAACTGAATTTAAATGAAGCACAACATGTATATCCTTGAAAATAAATATAGGCACTTCCAAGAATTTAGAGCATCCAATAAAATCCACTTGACTCTCATCGCAAGAGTCAACACTTCAAGAGGAGAGTCATGAACAACAACAATTGGGACATCTACATCAATTTGATCACCAAAATCATAATCATTAGGCTCCACAATGGAACCTCTTCCGGAACCTCTTCTAGATATTCACTATTCTCATCTAAATCAATTTCAAACCCACAATCATTTTCTACATTATCCATAGTCTCATGTGATTCCAAACCTTCAACTTCCTCACAATAATCATTATCAGCATAAGAGGTGGTCATCAGGCTTAAAGAATTATTTTGCACCATAGTCTCAACGGTTGAAACCATTTGATTCAAACTTACCTCAATATTTTGGAAACTTGATTTAATGCTAGTGGCAAACTCCTTTTGCTCTCTAATACCTCTCTACTACTTCCACATACTCCTCAACTAATCTTTCTAAATTAGATTTTTCCTTATACTCAATGGTGTGTTCTTCAACATATGGATACGAGTAAAAAGGGGGGTATTTTCATGAGAACAATAGACATATGGATCCTCAAACTTTTGTTGCTCAAAACTTTCAATAGGACAAAATGAATGATCAAAATAAGCTTGGTTCCTAGCAAAATCATCCCTCACAAAATGACTAGTTGTACTATATGGACAATATTCATACAAATGATTCCCTCCACAATAAACACAAGACATGCAAACATATTGAGAAGAATCAACATATGGAATACAACCATCATTTATGCTCCTTTACGTTGCCTAATTTCATTCAAAATATTTAAAACAGCAATCAATCCTTCTTGTGTAGAAGACAAAGAATTCATCTCCTTCTCAACATTAAGACCAGTTGGTTGCCAATTGAAATCCATTTTTTTTTTAATTTTTCTGAAAAAATAAAATAAAATATTTACAAACTCAAACTTAAACTACTAATGCTCAATCAATTCTAACCAAGATAGTTGTGGCACACAAGTCCCTGCAACGGCGCCAAAAACTTGATAGGGCAAAACTTTAAAGCCTATAACTCCGCAAGTATACGGGCCGTATCAAGTAATAAAGTGATAAGAAAAGTATCGTTCCCACGAGGACTTAGTATCACAAACTTTAGTTAGGCATTAATTTCACAATTTCGTTTAAGTTGAGAAAACTAGATTGAATTTGATTAAAAGAAAAGAAAATCAATAGAGAAAACGCAGCTAGGGCATAGAAATCCCCTATGTTCCTTCGAGTATTTGAATTAAATCCTTAATTGACTATTATTCCCATGATTGACGATCAATTCTCTCAAATTAGACTAAGTCCCAATGTCTTGACGCTACCTTAGTCCGTTATCTTTGAAAACAACCTAATGTCTTAGTATTGTTTGGAAAGATCAATTTATTAAACCGAATTATGAGATCGCATAAACTCGTAAGCCTATGTCTAGGTCATGCAACTCTATGATGAATTAACGGTTCCAGTTAAATGCACCAACATCTCTATTGTCATACAACAACCTATGAACAATCTAAAAGGTGATCAATCTTTAAGAAAGCTTTAAGCAAAGATAATTCAATCAATCATGGTAAATAACGTTCAATCAAGAATTCAAACAAATACTCAAATTCACATAGGGTTCATCCTCGCCCTAACTACTAAATAAAATTAGTCAAGCATGGCTAGGTTAACAAAATAGAAGAAAAGAGATGAAAATTGGAATTGTTCTTGCATCCTCTTTCTTCCTTCAGTTTAATCCAATATATCTCAGAATTGATACTCATTTAATCATAAAATATGCACTTATCAATAATGAATCTTATTGTCAGGTTTATTATTATGAAAAGCCCAAGATATACATTATACTAAGATATATCTATGTTTAAACTTTGTTCAATTTTTAGGTTTAAAAATCATGATTACTCGATGAAATTATTTAATTAAGCCAAAAAATAAATTTCATTGCCACAATTTCACTTTCCTATTAAAGGCCATGTCAATAATGTAAAATATAACAAATCAAATCGTAATTATTCAAATAATACAAGAACAAAGAGGTACGTAAATCGCAAATCCATCTCATGGCCACGGCTTCACGTTCCTGTCAAAGAGATTCCCATACGTAGAAACATAAGTGTGAAGAAGAAGAGGGAATTGTGATAGCACAAAGAGGACGATCGGAACACTTGCAAGTATCATAATAGGAAGGAGACCCCATGAGTAGTTTGTATGGTTCAACATGAGATAGGTGGTAGAAAGAAAGGCCGTTATCATGCTTACAATGGATATGAAAAGAAAAGAAAGACCCAAAATCAATTTTGTTGGTAAAGACCTGAGAAACTTCTCTTCTGAGTATTGAGAAGTAATAATTGCTAGAAATATTAGAAGAGATGTTGAAGAAGAAAGGAAGGATATTATGGTTGAGAATATGAAAACCTTGAAAAATGGTTGTTTGATGAATAATGGATATCCAAGATTTTGATCATTTCCTCCCGGAACCGTAAAAACTGCCGCAAACATAATGGTCACAATTAGAGTACCAACAACTGAGCATGAAGATGCTGTGTCCTTTATCCATTTTTCTCCTTCCTTCATTAACTCTTTATGACTTTCTCTGAATAATTCTTTAGCAGTCAAACCATTCTTGTTTCGAGATGCCCTAAATCTTGGAGGCACTAAACTCTCCACCTCCTGCATTTGTTTGAAAAAGTAGAGCATATCACATTCTTATCAATGCCAGGCTATTAGTATATAACCAGTTTGGGAGAAGACAGTGATCAACAAAGAATTTGGAACTTTGATTCAAAGCCAAGCCCGAGAATCACTTTCGTTGTAACTACAAAAAAACATCGTATTACCCATGAAAAAAATTCCGTGGGAAAATTCCGTGGGTAAAAATTACACACGGAAATTACCCACGGATTCTGTGGGTAATTTCAGTTACCCACGGAATTCCGTGGGTAATGAAAATTATCCAGGGAAAATTTCCGTCCCAAAAAAAGGTGTGGCAGATTACCCACGGAATTCCGTGGTTAACTGAAATTACCCAGGGAATCTGTGCATAATTTTTACCCACGGAAATTTCCCACAGAATTCCGTGGGTAATTTTCCATGGAATTTTTTCCATGGGTAATACGATGTTTTTTTGTAGTGTCATTATATATATATATATATAGAAACTCATAGGGAAACGTTTCCAATACTTGCAGAACCAACTGTATTTGATTGATTGATTTTTGCAATACTTAATTATAGTAGATTATGACTCAAAAATTTAATATATGTCTTTCTCTAACCTTGAACCATTGCAATTCTCTTTGCATTTGCAGTGTGGGTGCATAGATGCGATCAAGAATGTGATCAGGAGCCTTCATAGCTGCCTTATGTATCAAGTTATTAAGATCATCAATCACACTTGTCACCAGGCTATGCTTAAAGCGAAGCCCGTGAATAAGGTTGAAAACCCTAGCTTGTCGATAGTGAATAGCATCAGTGAAACAGTAAACCATTACTTGTTTGAGTAAAATCTCTGGGATTACTTTTGATACTTGTAACACAAACTCGACATTCCCTTCTTTAGCTGCAAGATGTAAAGCCTCATGTATAACTGTACCTTCGTTAAATGCTTTCCTTGCATTCTTACAAACTAGAAGAAGAAGTTCATCTACTTGTGCATGCAACAGCTTTAGCTCTTGTATTTTCTTCACTCCTACATTGATACGTATCACACATAATTAAGTGTAACCTTGAACAAGTACCCAATTCTTTGAAGAGATGTGAAAGTTAGTATCCATACCTACAAAATTATCGATGAAGGGGATGAACCTTAGTAGTAAACCATGCCCTGTTAATTTATGAAAGTTAGCCTTACACGTGATTAACAATGAGAGTTTAGGAAAAAAATTATAAAGTTTTGAGAGGTAAAGTGAATTGGGGATGATCAGGTGACTGTGGAAGCTAGCGCAAGGGATAAAGATAGGAAGAAGGTGGAGGAGACCTTAGGGGATGACAGTGACAAACATGTACCGACTAACGGTGGCGCCTCCACAACCACTGGTGGCGTTGATCCCGAGGCGTCCCCGTTTGGGAAAATCCGGATTCTCAAGAGGGATTTCATGGGGCTTTCAACACAGGTTGACTTTAGGAAAGAAAATAGGAGAATCCTTGCCAAGGTCCAATTAAGGTCCAAAATTGCAAAAGCGCCCTAACAACTTTCACATACCAAAAAGGCCCTGCGCCTTTTCTCAGATAAACGTTAACAACTAAAACAGCAAATTGACAACAAAATAAATACCCATTAACAACTAAATCATTCGTATTAACAACAATATTTTAACAACTAAATCACTCACTTTAACAACAATATCAGCCCTGTTAACAACTAAATCACCAAATTAACAACACAATTTTAATGAAAATCTCAGAAAATGCCCTGGGCCATTTTTGGTATGTGAAAGTTGTTGGGGCCCTTTTTACAATTTTGGACCTTAATTGGGCATTGACAATGATTCTCCCAAGAAAATACTCCACATAAGGTTCAAATTCCGAATCAGACAGAGTGTGAGGACAAGCGTGAATCTCGGCGGATTAATGTGAAGCAGGATGATAAGTTAATAATGAAGGAGAAGAAAGGGGAGTAGTTTAAAAATAATGCTTTACAAAAGCATGAGTGGGTCCAGGTAGGTGTCAAAAGAAAAAAGTGAGAATAAAGGCAAAGTTAAAGGGAAGGAAAATAAACCTCCCGCAAGAAACCGTGCAAGTCGTCCAGTGGGGCATGCTGTAGGGCCCATGATTACTAACTCTTTTGTCCTCTTAAAGACAAAGGAGGCCCAACGAATTGATGGGGCGTCTGGCCTTTGTGGTAAAGCCGAAACATGCCATGACGTGGGGACACCTAATAGCGAAGAGAATTTTTCAATGTGTGCCCCTGTGAGTGCTAGTCCGCCAACTGATGAGAGAATGGCTGCTTTGGATAATGGCACGATAATTCAAAGACATGGGAATGAGTTGGGTCAATGCCAACCGGTTGATGAACTCATGTGCGACCAGGAAAAAGCCGAGGAGGAGGTTGCCTTACCCCAACACGCCCATTCTGTTTCCCAATGAATTATCTGATACGAAATTCTAGGGGAACTGGAGCGCGCAGTTTTCCTTCCCTTGTTCGTGACCTTAAAGCGCACTATAAGTTGGATTTTATTGCCCTTCTGGAAACTAGATGCACCAAGGAGATGTCTATAGGCAAAGCCAGCCAGTTGGGGTTTCCAAACATGGAGTTAGTAGATTGTGAGGGTTATAGTGGCGGTATTTGGTGTCTTTGGGACCATACCATTTCCTCTGTCTCCCTGATTGAACGTCATCACCAGTTTGTGCACTTTCAGATTGTGGGTGTAGATGGCGAAACTTGGTCCCTTACGGTTGTTTATGCTAGTCCATCAAGTGCCTCTCGTCGGGTCCTATTGGATAATCTGTCTCATCTTGCACCATTGGTTCAGGGCTCCTGGGCCATCGGAGGTGATTTCAATGGTACCTTGCTTCTGTGTGAAAGGCGCTCGTCTACCATATTCCGAAGGTCTGTTGACAGAGATTTCCTTCGTTGGGTTGATACAAATGAGATGAGGGATTTGGGGTTTGTTGGCCCCAAATTTACTTGGAAGCGTGGTACATCAGAGGCAAGAATTGATCGTGTCCTTGGAAATGAACAAAGGGCTCACTTGTTCCCTAATGCCTCGGTTGTACATTTTCCTTTTTCAAATCGGACCACAGTGCCTTGGATATTTCCATGGGTATCCCGAACCGTCCATTCAGATTCATTGCCGCTTGGGTCCTCCATGAGAATTTTGAGACCTTTGTTCGACAATGTGGCTTTCTAACACTCCATGGTTGCAAAATATTTCGCCATCGATGCATGTTCTAAATGGAACAAAGAATTTTTCAAGCATACAGAAGGAAGGAAGAAAACTCTTATGCAATGCCTTGATGGAATTGATAGGGCGATTTCCCGATACGGCTTGCTGCCGAAGTATGAGGACCTGCAATTGAGTATTTGGAAGGAACTTGAGGATGTACTGCTTCAGAAGTCCCTTATTTGGGCACAGAAAGCTAGAGCAGACTAGTCAGTCTTTGGGGATCGTAATACTAGATACTTTCATGCTCGAGCAAACCGTCGGCGAAGATCCCAACTTATTGAGGCTATTAAAGATTCTGAGGGGTCATGGGTATATGATCCTTCACTAATTAAAGATATGGCCATCGCCCTCTTCTCTAACCTCCTTACAAAGGACATTCCCAACCTGGCCGCTGCTCGCTTGTAGCATGTCTTTCCCCGTATTGAGGCAAGTTTGCTCACTGGTGTAATAGGGAGATTGCAACAATGAAATTAAAGATGCCCTCTTTAGTATGGACGCTCTTAAGTCCCCTGGGCCTGATGGGTTTAATGCCATTTTCTACCAAAATCAGTGGAGTACGGTAGCTACATTTGTTTTAAAGTATGTCAAATATTTGTTTGCTAACCCACATGCTATTTCTGAGATTAATGGCACCTTGATTGTTCTCATACCAAAGAAGGACCATCCAAAATCTATGGGGACTTGAGACCGATTAGCCTGTGCAATGTCATTTACAAAGTTATCTCAAAGGTTATTGTGAATCGCTTAAAACCTATCCTCCCCGTGTGATTGCCCCTAACCAATGTACCTTTGTTCCGTGGTGACATAGTAGTGACAACATTATTGTTGCCCAAGAGGTTATTCACACTATGCAGAATTTGAAAAAGAAGAAGGGTTTCTTGGCAATTAAAATTGACTTGGAGAAAGCTTATGACCGTGTTAACTGGAGTTTCTTGATGAGTCGTCTCCAAGAACTTAATCTTCCTTCCTGTCTTACGGATGTCATTGTTCAGTGTGTATCTAGTTCTAATATGCAACATTATGGAATGGGGATAAAGCCGACTCTTTCTTTCCATCTAGGAGAGTAAGGCAAGGTGACCCGCTCTCGCCATATTTATTTGTTATATGCATGGAGAAATTGGCTCACCTGATTCAAGCGGCCATTCAGGAGGACATTGGAAGCCCATTCGCCTCACCAAAACTGGACCACCTATCTCACACTTGTTTTTCGCTGATGATATCATACTTTTTGCAAAAGCTTCAATGGATCAAGTATATATGATCAATAGATGCCTTAAGGATTTATGTGATAGTTCAGGTCTAAAAATCAATCACCAGAAGACCCGAGTGTTCTTTTCAACGAACGTCAACCACGTTCGTCGTAGTGAGATGTGGGCGGCTCTCGGGTTCTCAATTACTAGTGATTTGGGAAAGTATTTAGGGTTCCTCTTCATCACAAGCGAGTCACTAAGGAATCATCCCATTATATTGTTGATAAGGTGAAGACAAGGTTATCAAACCGGAAAGTCAAATCATTATCATCTCGCAAGAAGATCTACTCTCATATCATCGGTCACCACAGCCATTCTAGGATATATAATGCAAAAATCTCTTCTTCCAGCAACCACGTGTGCATCTCTGGACCAATGTAATCGACAGTTCCTTTGGGGTAGTACTGATGAACAAAGGAAAATTCCACTGGTCGCCTGGGACACTATTTGTAAACCAAAAGCCGAAGGTGGTCTGGGGATCCATCACTCCAACTATTACAACCAAGCCTACCTCATGAAGATTGGTTGGAACCTTTCAGCTAGAAAGGATGATTTTTGGGTGAAAGTTATAAGGAATAAGTATAATTGCGGAATGGATAAAATACCAAAGATTGCTATGGGTAAACCTGGCTCAAATCTATAGAGTGGGATCAAGCGTATGTGGAACAAAGTCCTTGAAGGAATCGAAGAAATGGCGAGTGGGGAGTTAAGGTGGAGATGGAATAAAAGTAGTACCTTCTTTGTCAAATCAACATATCGTGTTTCTAGCCTAGGAAGTTTCACATCCCGATCCGATATGGGAAAACTCGTGGAAACTCAAGACACCGAGAGGTGTAAATTGTTCTTATGGTCGGTATTTCATAAAAGGCTATTAACTAATGTATCCAGGGCCAAACGAGGGTTGAGTGTTGATGTCCACTGCCCAATATGTCATTCGGAACTAGAAACCATCTTACATGTACTTAGAGATTGTCCTGAAATGCTGGAATTGTGGCGACAGGTTGTCTCTCCTCGGTCATGGTGCCATTTCAGCTCCTTGCCTATTGATCTTTGGCTTAGGTGGAACCTTAACGATAGAGGAGGGGCCAAAGGGAAGGAGGAATGGAGAGTTCGAATGAAGCGCGGTCACGGCTTGCCACAGACGATAGCAGCTATTTGTTGCATAGGGGAACAAAGGAGCATTGGCGACCACCCCCACATGGGTGGGTGAAGATTAACACTGATGGTGCATTCTCATCATTGACGCCTGGCGTTGCTAGTGGTGGCCTCCTGCGAGATGACCAATCTGCTTTCTTGAAAGCTTTTATGTTTAAGGGGGAGGAAGGGGATAGCCTGACAGTCGAACTCTGGGGATGCCTCCACGGTTTCAAGCTCGCGTGGGACATGGGCTTTCGGAAAGTAATTCTAGAAATGGATTCAGCAAATGCGGTAGAACTAATCAACAACCCTGTAATTGCCACTCATGAAGACCGTCATCTGGTGGCGGAAATCAAGAATATGGTTGATCGTGATTGGGTTGTGGAGATTCAACTTATTAGTAGGTGGACGAATGCAAGAATGATCGCTTAGCTAAGGCAAGCCTCGCATCCATGCCAAGCTTCTGTGTGATTTCACATGCTGACCCGAAGCTACAAAGGATACTTATTCAAGATAATGGTTAGATATTTGATGGGCTACACAAGTGTATCAAAAAAAAAGTGAATTGGGGTCTTACATTTATAACTTAAGCAAACCCCTTTAATAGCTCTTACATTTAGAACAAGAAAGAATATATGATTTTAATATTACTTTAACATTTAGGATAAGAAATAATATCTGATTTTAATATTGCTTTAAAAAAGAAATATCTAAAAGTTACATGTTTTAATGCCTACAAATTTATATATTATTCATATTTGTAGTAGTCATGGAGAGAAAAGATAGAGAAAATATATTCTGCAATGAATGTGTTTATTCATATGCTCAATAGAATATTTATAAACAAGAGAAAAGACAAGAGAATAATGACTCATTATGATGATTGATTCCCTAATCACTCATAATTCCTGTAATCTCTAATTATGTGCGATACTAATTAATTATAATATATTTGCACTAGTATATTTCCTAACAATATTCTCCCAACAATATTTTTGTAATAACATACCTGGCTCAGTAAGTTTTGCTTGATCTCCTTGACTTCTATCTTGTTGGATGTCCACCGAAACATGATTGAGAGCTGTGGTTGAAGGTATATTTATATCTTACATGGGCAAAGAAATGATTAAATTAGAGATAATGTCGTTCATAGAAATACATATATAATGATGATGACAATAAGTAAATAAGATAAAACAACATATGAAAAACTTGTTATCTATGTTAATTAAATTTATTTTTAATCAATTTTTCTTAATTATTTTTTATTTATAGGTTGATCTTAACCTATTTGTAATAATTAATCTCATTTATTATATTTTCAAAAAAAATATATTCTGTAGTGTTTTTCTCTACAGGCCACAATTTAAAAAAAAAAAAAAAAAAACCTTTTACTAACAGTGTTTCTCTACATTCACCACCGTAATGCTGCATAGTACAATCTAAAGAATGAAGAGAAAATAACATAAATTCTACATGTGATAATCAAAAAGAAAGGAAAGCTGAAACAGATACTTAAATACATTGATACTAACAGTCATAGATCCATCGTTTCCAGAAGATAAGTTCACTTGGGCTAATAACAGTGTTCAAGGTTGCGATTTGATGAATTGGCATATTCTTCTTTGCAATATAATTGGGCACGAAAAGCAATTCATCACGTTGATGAAGCAAATTTAGTGCAATATCTGGACATGCATACATACATATATAAGCACGCCATGAATTGACAATAACAACATCAAAAGCAAATAATGAAGTAATTTATTACATAACATACCAAAATATTGTGCTTGAAGGCAAAAATGAAGAAGCTCAGAACCCGGACGACCTGTGAAGCATTCCAAGGGAGTGACAGAATAAAGATATCGTCCCATTTCTTTGAAATCATTTGCAAAAGCCAGTGTAACAGGAAGAAAACCCTCTTTGCTTGGAATGACAACTATGTCACTATTCTTGTTTACTAGGCATTCTGCAATTTGAGTGTTGACAGTATACCCACAAGCCAATACAAGTGCTGTATTACCATTAGAATCAACCGTTAGAAGGAATTCTCGAGGGAGTAATTCGAGTAATTAACTCCTTCACTATGGTGATATTCCCAAACTGTGCAGCCACATGAAGTGCTGTTCTGTCTGGAGCAGATATTCCAGTAGTCAAAGCATTAGGGTGTTGATCCAGAATTGCTTTTGTATCACTCCAGTTGTTAACACATATAGCATGGCACAAATCCTCCTTCCATCCTGTAATAATCAAATGAAGTAGTTTTCGAAGAAAATTACTAACTTTGGTCCTAAATATAAGATTTAGTTTATTTTTTTAGAAGGGATTGAAGAAGACTAAATAAATTACTTTAGAGTATTCATATCTCTATCTTTTCTGTACTAAACTAATTTGTCTAACTTATAAACTGATATAAAATCAAATGATGAACAATATATGTTATGATTAACGAACCTATTTAGCTTTCTTAACCTCCTTAAAAAATGTCAATTAGGTATTATATTAAAAGCTGGAGAGAATATAAATTATGTCCAGAATGTAGAAACACACATGGTTTATAAATTAGCGTGTCCCCGAAAATGTGTATGTGTGTGTGTGTGTTTTTTTTTTTTAAAAAAAGATGTCTAATTAGTTTAATGAGGACTAACATAGAACCTTTATTTTGTTACTGGTACCATCTTGAATTATTGTTAAATGCATCTTGAGTATGAAGAGATTTTCATGTGTATAATGTATTGATTAGAACAATGAAAAGCAATTAACCCAAGTGAAAACTTCATTATGATGCTCTGCTAGTTAAAAAAAATAGGGCAAATTTCTAATAAATACATATTTGGAGAATTACTTGCTCAATTGTATACCTGAATATTCAAGTACCGATACTTTTATATATGAAATCCTTCATAGCAATAGTACTTTCTATGTAAAAAAACATATTAGTTATCATTGTGCAATTAATTCTCCCAAACAAGGTATATATATATTGGCACTTTTCCCGGCCTTCGTGAAATTTTAAGAAGCAAAGATCCGTTTTTTTTTATGGCCAACAAGAAGCAAAGCTCCCTTTGAAGAATCTCAAGTTTTATTTTGATATTAAGTAAAAAAATATGCGTATTAATTATTATACCTAACAAAAATATAGGAAATACCTTCCCTAGCTACGAGATTTCATATATATATTTTTTTTAACAAAAACGGCAATAGTATCATTTCCCGAACAGTTTTGTTTTTTCTATTTACAACATTAAAAATGAAGTCAAGTTTTATTTACAAAAAACCATGGTTATCAGACCCGGACAGGACCGGCCTGTTTAGACTGAAACCGCCAACCGCCGCCAAGCCGGTCCGGAAAAGGGTAGAAACCGGGTCGAGTTAGGTTGTTGTTTTTTTCCCCAAAGGGTGAAGGCGTTTAGTTTACGTAAAGAGATGGGAAGATGAGGACCTTTGTCGAGACACTTTCTTTTTCGACGACGATGGTGTCGAAGACTCTGAGTTCGAAGATGGTTTTCAGAGACATGGAGAGAATGGAGGAGGAGGTCAGTTGCATGGCGGAGATGAAGCTTACTTCGTCCTCTTGCACTTACCCTACATGTGGTGCTTGAGCTGTATGATTTTCCATCGGTGAGGTTAGAGATGAACTTCAAAGGATGGAGCCGTTGGAAAGGATAAGAGAGAGAGGGTTAGTATTCTAGATCTGTAAGTGTTTTTGGGGTAGATGATGATGAGGATGGGGCATCCTTCTCGTGCCTCTTCTCATCAAGTCTCATAAAAGGACGTGACAGCTCATAAATAAAGTAGCTGCTTTTTTGACTTTTGAGTACCTTATTTCCATTAAATTAAACATGTCAAGTCTATGAGAAACAAATAAATATTATATGATAAATTTTGAAAACTTAGTTACCTCTGTTTGATTTCAGTTTGACTCTATTCGACCTACTAACCCTTAACCCAATACTTAAACCGGTTTAGTGATCAGTTTGATTTTAATAACTTGCAAACAACATTGTATCTTTTTTCTTTGACCAAACCTTTGTTAACACAATGAGAAGAGACATTTTTTTACAGCTATTGATCCCATAGGGTTAATGTGCAAAAATAGACATGTGCTTTTTTTCCGAGGAGCGCCCAGTAGCAAATGCTTTTTTTAGGTGCAAAAGTAACTATGTGGTTACAAATTAGGTGCAAAAATAGCGTTTGACCGTTAAGTTTGACTTTTGACCGTTAAGTTTGACTTTTTGAATGACGTGGCATTTCAAAGGTGCAAAAATAATTTTAGGATCTTGAAAAAATATTTCAAGTATTGATCGGTACTAAAAGGATACTGAAAAAAATATTTCAGGGTACTGACTGGTACTAAAAAGTATTTCCAGGATACAGATTGGTACAAAAAAAAAAATATTTCATAATTTTGAAAAATTATTTTAGGATCTTGAAAAAATATTTCAGGTATTGACCTACTAAAAGGATACTTGAAAAATATTTGAAATGTCACGTCATCGTCCGGTCAAAGAAAAAGTCAAACTTAACGATCAAAAGTCAAACTTAACGGTCAAACGCTATTTTTGCACCTAATTTGTAACCATATAGTTACTTTTGCACCGAAAAGCATTTGAGACTCAAGCCTCCTGAGAAAAGCATATGTCTATTTTTGCACCTTAACCCGATCCAATATTACAAAAGAGTTTATTCTCACACGGGGCAGCTATGGTCCATTGCATTGGACTGTTCACCGCTCCAAGGTAGTGAACCATCGTTTTTTTTTTTTTAACAAAAAAGGATACTACTAAAAAGATATTTCAAGATACTGATCAATACTAAAAAAATAATTCAGGGTACTGATTTT
Source organism: Acacia pycnantha (assembly GCA_025563575.1). NCBI lineage: Eukaryota > Viridiplantae > Streptophyta > Magnoliopsida > Fabales > Fabaceae > Acacia > Acacia pycnantha. The sequence continues at coordinate 12,388 of JAMWYP010000055.1, read as the reverse complement.
CACTAAAAATATTTTTGAAGATACTAACTGGTACTGACTGCTACTAAAAATATTTTTAAAAATACTAATTGGTATTAAGATCTTAAAGTATTTTTTTAGTAATATTCTGAAATATCCGTTTAGTAGTATTCTAAAATATATTTCAAAAAAAAAAAAAAAGGCAGATCGCTTGGGGTTTTGAAGGGTTTAGCCGCCTGCTCTCACACCCGGTTTCTGCTTCGTGTCACTGGTTCCTCGGTTTCGTGTCACCGGTTCCTCGATTTTGTGTCACCGGTTGTTTTGAATTGCCAAAGATGAGCCAGGTGAAGGACGGTCCACTTCGCGAGAGGATCCAAATCCAAGTTAGCTTGCAATATTGACATTTTGGGGATCTCGTATGATTCACTGATCAAATTAAACCCGCTTTATTTTTTTTTTTTTTGCATAGAAAGGCAAGCCGAAGCTTGAAAAGAGTTGGGGGCTATATCATAAGACACAGCCCAAAATACAAGAAGAAGAAAAAAGCTAGTAGTGACAGGAACGTTGATCCTTCAAAACCATCTCTAGGCATCCTATGGGATAGTTGGAAGCATAACCACCCCGGCATCCAAGGCAACACTATGACCCTCCTTGGCCATGTAATCAAGACAAGAGATATTTTCTCTTGGAGTATGATGCAGTTCCACATTCCAATCGCGGAACAGAAGGTCTCTGGTCTCCCCAATAATGTTCTTAAGGGGGTGATCGGTAGAGCAGTCTCGCATGAGGATATTGACGGCATCCAAAGAATCGGAGTAGATGACGATTTTTTGTAATTTCATCTGGAGACTAATCTGTAATCCGAGCATGATAGCATAGATTTCGGCCTCAATGGTAGAAAGGAGGCCGAGGGATTTATAAAAACCCATAAGCCATTTTCCCTGAGAATTCCTTAGCACTCCCCCACAGGCTGCCTGGTTGTGTTGGCGCACCGAACCATCCACATCAATGCGGACCGTGTTAGCAGGAGGCGGACTCCAAGATGTCTCGTCGAACTTGTCCAGTTGGAAGATCTGATGGTTTAGCCTATGATTCGCTCCAGTTTCCATAAGAAGATAGTTGCATTGGTGAAGCATCTCCCTGGTGTCATGCGTGCTCCTCAAAAGAAATTTGCATCTGGATGTCCAAAGGATCCAACACCCTAGGCTAAAGATTCTTACCCATGGGAAGTTCTGGAATCTCCCTTTTCCCAGCTTGTGTTTGATGTTCCAATGAAGCCAAACCTGCAAGCTACCAGAAAAAAACTTGGAGAAATAGTTAGGTTTTAAAATTGACTTCCACAAGAGTCTAGCTCGCTCACAATCACGAATTATGTGAATTACACTTTCCTCGCAATTACACAGGAATGGACAGCCATTATCATTGGTAAGACCTCTTCTGGCACGAAAGGAATTAGTGACAAGTCTTTCGTGACCAACTTGCCACATGAAATGTTTAACTTTTTCCGGAATTTGCCATCTCCACAATTGGGAGAAGAAGTCATTGGTGCTAGTGTCGTCACAAGAAGAGAGATACTGATAGGCAGATTTAACCGAGAAACTCCCGTCTTTTGCTGCTCTCCAGGTAAAACAATTTGGGGAGTCATTGGAGGGAGGAGTCATTTTTAAGATGATGTTTATAATACTCGGGGGTAGGATTCCCAGCCATCGTGAAAGTCCCAATGTCCACTAGACAATGAGATGGTCTCTAACCGTCTCATCTTTGTTAATAGAAGAGGGGCATTGAAGAAAAGAGATGAGAGGCTGATCGAGGGGAGCCGATGTCACCCGTAATTTGGTATCGCTCCATTGTTGATCTTCCTACCAACACCACGAGAAATTTATCCCAAACTTCAACAATCGCTTTCCAAGCGGGGATGAGCTTCTCTTCCTGGATATATTAGGTATGAGCAGGTCTCCACAATTGTATTTAGACCATAGACATTGAACCCGGAGGAATCTTTCCTTGTTAAGAGACTCCAAGATAATTTCATAATGAAGGCTTTATTCTGACGACGAAGATTTTTGAAACCTAGACCTCCTTGCTTCTTGGCTTGAGTAATTTTATCCCAAGCAATAAGATGCATTTTCCGCACATCTTCTTCCTGAGACCATAAGAAGTTTCTGGAAATCCGCTCAATTTCTCTAATAGTGCATATTGGAAGAAGAGTAGATTGCATGCAATGACTGGGAAGAGAAGAGAGGACAGACTTGATAAGCACCGAACGACCTGCAATAGTCAAAAATTTACTCTTCCATGTGGATAGCTTTTTCCTGGCTTTTTGCACAAGAGGGCTATAAGTGGCCTGGGAAACTCTTTTATGAATGATTGGCACTCCCAAATATTTTCCAAGGTCAGCAGTCATTCCAATCCCAAGAAGTTGACTCAGCTCAAGAGCCTTACTGAAGTGGACTCTTTTGGAGCAGAACATTCTGGATTTATCAAGATTGATTCTATGCCCCGAGACTTCACAGAAACTTTGCATGACTTCCCGGACTTCAACCATTTGGCTGTGCGAAGCTTCTGTGAACAAAATGAGATCATCAGCAAAGAAAAGGTGAGATATATGGGACTACCTCGCTTAAAGAAAAACGGTTTCCAACGCCTGTCTTCACATTCAGCCTTGATTAATTGGCCTAGGCGCTCCATACAGAGAACAAAGATATAAGGGCTCAATGGGTCTCCTTGTCTGACTCCTCTAGTCGGGATGAAGCTAGAGCTTTCGTCACCGTTCCATAAAATAGACATCGAGGTAGTAGAAATACAAGCCATAATGAGATCAATGAGCTTGTTATCCAAGTTAAGACATTGTAGGGTATTTTTGATAAAACCCCAATCAAGCCTGTCAAAAGCTTTCTCCATATCAATTTTGATTGCCACAAAACCTTTCTTTCTCCCATTCATTCTCATGGAATGGATGATTTCTTGGGCAATAAGGATATTATCACAGCTTGACCTGTTAGCAATAAAGCTACACTGCTCCTGGCTGATAAGATAAGGCATGATCCCCTTAAGCCTGTTAGCAAGGAGCTTTGTAATGATTTTGAAGCTCACATTGCATAGAGATATAGGACGAAATTCCTTAAGCGAGACCGGATTATCCACTTTGGGAATAAGAACAACCTTGGATTGATTTATGCAAGACAACATTGAGGGGTTGTTGATGCATTCTCCAATGAAGTCGCAAATTTTATCACCAACAACATCCCACTGAGTTTGAAAAAAGTGAGGCTGAAGACCATCAGGGCCTGGCGCTTTGAAAGCCCCCATGGCAAAAGCAGCATTTTTTATCTCAATCCTGCAGACATTTCTGGACAAAAGGCGAGTCATATTGTCATCAATAGAAGGGAAATTGGAGAACCACCCTTCGGGGTCTCTCACAGATGTGTCTGAAGTGTAGAGAGTTTTAAAGAAGTCGAGGGCCATCAATTTCAAAGTATTATGATCCTCAATCCAATCCCCGTCGTCATTTTTTAAGGCTCCAATTACGCTTCTTCCTTTTAATCTTGGTAGAGGCATGGAAAAATCTTGTATTTCTATCGCCTCCTTGAAGCCATTTACTTCTGGATTTTTGGAACCAGACAATTTCTTCCCTGAGTAGCCACTTTGTGATATTCTTCCCAGAGCTTTCTTTCAAGACGAAATAGACCTGATTGGATATTCATTTTACGGCTCTTATCTATGCCCTCCAAGCGCCTTAACAACTCCTTTTTCTTCTTGGTGAAGTTTCCCACCCGATTTTTATTCCACTCCCAGCAGATTCTCTAAAGTTATGGAGACCATCAAGCCAATTTTTCTCCCTCCATGCTTCGTGAGGTAATATATTTAAAGTCGTTCTCAAGGGACCAAGCAACTCGATAAGAAAAGGATCTCTGAAAACCATGACAATGGGGCGAGGGGCAAGAATTCACAACCACGACCCTATGGTCAGATTTAAACTTTAACTCATGGCGAACAGTGAAGTTTGGAAGATAGTTGAGCCAAGTAAAGTTGGTAAAAACCCAATCCAATCTCTCTTTCAGGCCCTGCCGCTCCCAAGTGAATTTTTCCCCTTGGACTCTAGCTTCAAGAAGCCCCGAATCGTCAATACAATCCTTAAATTGATGCATCGAGGTCCATGAAGGATCAGATCCTCCAATTTTGTCTGATGGGGAAAGATAAGCATTGAAGTCTCCCAAGACTAACCAAGGAAGAGTGGAACAGATGGCTAACTGACGAAGGGAGGCCCATAAGTTGTTCCTGCCAATTAAGTTAGTTTCGCCATAAATTACAAGAATAAGGGTCGAAGAATTATTTACCTGACTGAAGACATGACAATGTAGCAATTGGGTGGTAGAAGATAAATAGGTAATATCAAAATTATCTTTATTCCACAAGAGCCAGATGCCTCCAGAAAATCCACTAGATTCCACCCTGATCCAGTGACTAAAGCCAAGCTTACGACAAACATTGTCCGCTCTAATACCGCTAATCCGGGGATCATTAAAATTAATAATATTTAAAGTGTAGAGGAGAGTATACTTACCTGGCATGCTCGTCCTCCTCGCTTGGTCTCAACTCAAACTGAGTTTCAGCAACCATGGAATCATGTCCCTCCATTAAATCATCATCGTCAGCAATGTGTTCAATGTCCTCGGCTGGTTGATTTGATTTTTGTAAATGAGATCCCTCTTGAGCAAGAGAATTAGCCGAGGTATTTTGGGTTTGCACCTGAGGGTTATTTATTGGAGGATCAGGCGCCTTTAAGTTTGTTGAAAGAATATTACCATAGACCACATTGTGTGTTCGGTGTCCTTTAATAGGCTTGGCATGAGATTTATCAACATGGCCCTGTGGGGCTTCTCTTGAGGGAAGGGGACATTAGACCTGCACCGCCTAGACCATGGGCTTGGGAGGGATCCGGATTGACAGGGCCGGTTGGGTGGATAAAGGCACTGGGGGTGGTGGAATTGGAGATAATTGGTTCATCTTGCTTGGGCCCAATTTCGAGCCCAGTTTGCTTCAACCCATTAGAAGATACCCTAGGTACAGAATCCTTAACTTTGTAGAGAGCTTTAACCTTAGGTTCGATTTTCCCTTGACCGACTTGCGATTTCCTCTTGCCCGAAACATCCACCTGCAACCTGCGATCAGATTTTGGAGCCGTTCTCGCGATCACCATTTTTGGAAAAACCATCCTTCGTCCCATGGTCACAGTGTGTCGTCCGATTCCTCTTCGTTGTCTTCTATCGCAAAGAATCTGGATTTTTGTCCTGTGGATTTTGCTTTCGCCGTTCTAGTTCCATGTCCCGGGGTGACGCCGACTTTCGCTGGAGTTGGTCCGTTTGGATGTACGGCTCTTGTTTACCCTGCGGACAACCATCCACGGACCAAAGGGCTCGTCCCAGCGGGCCGTCGGAATTTTCGCCGGAACTGGGTTTGATGGGTTGCTCGCCGACGTGCAACCTTCTCCATGCGTCGAAGTCCTATTGCCCTGGGCAAAGTCTCCTTCGTTGTGAGTTGAGTCTCTGCCACCATGATTCACGTTTCCTCCTCCTTGATTATTCAGGTTGTATGTGTAAGGGCAGAGCTCTGTCTCATGCCCAAATCCGCCACGAGAAGCAAATAAGACTGAGGCCCTCGTACTCAACATTGAAGATAGAGCCCGCCGCAATGACCTTTGGCACCAACTTCTTCTGTAAGTCGAGTTCAACACAGATTCTTACAAATTTTCCCCTTTCAATTTTTGGATTTGTCGATTGGAAATCTTGTAGTGTATTCATATCAACTTTCAAAGTTCTTCCAATCCTATCTCCTATTCTTGAGATACAGTGTTTGTTGTAATAGTGGATAGGAACATCCGGAATACGGACCCAGGTGGCTACTCTTCCCAAAGGATTTTGATATGGATTAAAATAGGGAGTCCACCTTTGAATTAGAACACAGTGCTGATGAATCACCCAGGGACCTTCGTAGAGGACTTTGCGATAGTGAGCTCTCCATAGTTCAGGGTCTTGGAGACGAATCACAAAATAATTGTTAGGGAGATCAATAATTTCAAAACTAGAGAATCCCCATATTTTTTGAAGAAAGTCCTTAAGAACATAGAGGTTGAATCTTTTTCCCAACACAGTTAGGATTAGAGCATAATTCCATGGTTCACACCATTCATTATATTCCTCTTGAGTACATGGTGCCACTGGATAAAGCTGCATAAGTTTTTTCATTTCCTCAGTTTCCTCAGGTAGCTTCCAGGAGATTTCTGTATCATCAGTGAATAAGTCTTCCTCCTCTGAAATGATGTTGCTATGTGCTACGCCATTGAAACCCATTAATGAGGCGCGGTAGGAAGAGAACTTTGGGGGACGATCCTCCTTCAGATTCTCATTGTCTTGACCAGCGAGAGAGAGGAGTTCTTCTCGGCAGAGTCCTCAAGGTCGGTTACGTCATTGCGTCGTCCATTATGGTGTGTTGAGGTTCCTCCATTTTTCTTCTTCTTCCGTTCATCTTGGCCTTCGCCGTGGCCGGTCCGGCGCACTTTTCTTTGCTCGAGAATCGTCATCGGAAAGCTTAGTGGCACACTTTTCAAGTCAGAGAGTTTTTCTTTGACTTGATTGAACTTGGAGGTTCTTCTTCAAGACTTAGATATTAAACCCGCTTTATAAATACGTGTTAAAGCATTAGGATGAGACTTTCTGGGCTCTAGTATAAAGAAGAAGAAAAAATAAAGTAGAAAGAAGGAGAAAGTGGGCAGTAAAAGAAACAGCGAGAATGGGTGACGAAAGTAGAATAAAAAAGGATGAAGGCTCATCATGATGAGTAGAATAATAATAATTACCAATCTCCTTAGAGCCAATCGGAAAGAAGGACGGCGAACACCGAGGGGCAGAGAGCCAACAGTCAAAGGAAGAGATGAAGACAGAGACGCAGAGGGATAGCAGTGAGCAGAGAGGCGGAATCGCAAAGACAAGGTTTACTTACAGAGATAGTAAGAGGGCAAGCTATATTTATAACAAAAAAACGGGGTAAGGTGTCCTGGTAAAAAAGAAAGTGACAATGATGGGAATTAAAATTCATTACATCTTACGAAAAACCTAATTTGAGTCTAATATTTCTAATTAATAGTAGTCTATATAAATATAGCTAACTACTCCATCTGTTTTTATTATAAGACATCAACTAATAAGTACATTTGGTTCTTTTTATAAGGCACTTACTTATTTCCAAGGAGCATTAATTATCTTTTTCCATGTATGCCCATAATTAATAAGGGTAGTGAGTGAGAGTAATAATTAATATTATATTAGGGCTTAGTGCAATTAGTAGGGGTAATATTAGAAATTACGTAATTTTATAACAACTATATTGACTTTAACAGTTTTTCTTGATTTATGAGAATTGTTAGTTGATATCTTATAATAAAGATCAGAGAAGTACTATCTCTTCAGATATTATTTAAAACCACATGTGCAATTAAAATTAGAATAATGCAGCACGAGTTTTCTTAAATTTGAGTTTTAAATAGTTCCTCAAGTCACAAATCAACCACATTAAAGTTTTAAATAGTTCCTCAAGTCACAAATCAACCACATTAAGAATAACAAGCTATTTAATACTCCCTCTGGTCCTTATTATAAGGCACCAACCACCAACATTTTTTAGTCCTTATTATAACACACCAACTTACTTTAACTAACTCATTTATTACTATTTTTCCATTATGCCCTCATTTTTAATTAACTCATTTAAACCTACATCATTAAAGTAGATTAAAGTTGGGGTAAAGTTGGAAACATTTATTACTTTTAGACCTCATTAATGACTTAACCTCCATTCCTTGGTCCGCGAGAAATGGTAGTTGGTGCCTTATAATAAGTACCAGAGGGAGTACAATCTTAGCTCCGGTCATCCTCTCTTTCGCTCCGGTGCAACTCCAATGGCGTCCTTGTGGCAACAACCTCTCCCCTGGTTCGGTTGCACTCTTGCTCTCCGTTAGTTCCGGGTATAAGACAATGGCCGCTCTCACGGTGTAGGTGGGTCGAAGAAGGAAGAGGTGATGGTGGTTGAGGGACGATGAATGAAGGGGAACCACTGACTGAGTAAGGATGTTGCTAGCAGTGAAGTTGGTGAAGAAGTTAACGATGAGAGCGAAAGTAGAGGAAGAAGAAGCCGATGGATCTCAAGGCTCAATCTGATCTCTAGAACTCCCAGTGGCGACATCGACAGTGGCTTGATGGTGGTTCAGTGGAAGAGAGTGATGAAGTTGGTGATGGCGTCGACGATGGAAGCGAGGAAGGTGAAGACGATGGTTCTGGTCCCAGAGTGTTTGCGTCTATCTCTCCATCTTAAGATGCTGAAGCTCGATCTCTCCTTTCTCTAAACCCGATGATGATGAAGAAGATGATGGTGGATTTGAGAGTAATGGAAGGTGGAAGGCGATGGTGGATTTGAGAGTGAAGGAGAGGTCGAGCTTCCTCTCGTTTTTGTTCGCAGCACTCTCCTGGTTCTCCAAGTTTCTATTGCGGCGCTGCACTCTCTTTTTCCCCCTTCTGAAAATGTTGAAAATCGGGAAATTAAAAAAAAAAATTACCTAAATATTAAAGCAGATTGGAAACATTTTACCAAAGTAATGCAGTTGGTGGCGCAAGGATGTGTCACGCCACTAGTGGCGTAAAAGATTCACGCCACCGACACAAAATGTGCCGCTTATGTCAATGGCGTGAAGAAAGTTCACGCCACCAGCTGGCGTGAACAAAATTCACGCCACTAAGTGGCGTGAAATATCCATTGGGAATCGCACCCACTCAATTAGTGGGTTCGATTCCATATATATATATATATATATATATATAATAACAAATGATAAAGTGGAATATTTAAAGTTCTACTTCATTTAATTTGAAGTCAAAAGAAATAGTAGCAGTGAAATAACTCATTAAGAATGCTTTTTAAAGATTACGCGGTACAATTTGGTTATAACAACAGCATCCCAATATAGGGGATCTATATATTTGTTATACACCAAATATTTGTATAACAACAGTATTGATTTTGGGGTCTGTATAGATCTGTTGTTATAACCAAATTGTACCGCGTAATCTTTTAAAAGGCGTTCTTAATAAGTTATTTCAGCTCCTTGCTTTCTTTCTTTTGACTTTAAATTAAATGAAGTAGAGTTTTAAATTATTCCACCTTTTTATCATTTATCATTATTATTATTTTTATTATATTATATATATATATATATATATATATATATATATATATATATATATATATATATATGGAATCAGACCCACTAATTGAGTGGGTCTAATTCCACAATGGTCATTTCACGCCACTGACACAAACTGACACATTTTGTGTCAGAGGCGTGAATCTTTTTTACACCACTAGTGGCGTGACCCGCTGTAGCTTTGGCCAATTGGTCCTTGCTGGACATTTCTCAATTTGAGGTCATTTTCTGGCATTAATTTGATCCTTAATTGGCATTTTTCAAATTTTCCAAATTTCTTCCAAAATTTCTGCAATGCAAAATTAAGCACAAGATAGCATCAAAAGTCTAAGGAATCAGAATAAATTAACAAATGATGATCATTTTACTCTAATCATAATTAATTTGATACAAATGTTTCTAACTCAAATTAGTGTTTAATCATACAATAATATCCCAAAAAATATATTAAGAATCTTAAATTAATTATGAAAAATCATATTATATCAAGGGATCCGTTGAGCTTTGTTTTTGGTGCTCTAAAGACTAATAGCATGTTTGTTATCCTTCATTAATCTATCCCTTTATTTGTGGATAATGGAAGGATTGAGATGCTAAGAGCACTCCTTCCCATTGCCACAGGCCACAAATCTTCCATTTGCCTGCAAATCAGAGACCCAAATTGTGTAGAGGTTTAATGAATGATACTAGTAACCAATGTCACATTGGGTCTTTTACCACCAAAAAAACAGGGCTGAGCAGATGACTCAAATCTAGAATTTTAAAAGCCAACTTATTCCCCTTGGAATCCAGCTATAAATTTTTCTTTTTTAAAAAAGTTTAATTTTATTTAAACGTAGCAAGTTGATTTTTTTCATTTTCATAAATACTATGAAATTTTATTTTTAATGTTTGTTTTATTTATTTTTTTTCCCGGCCATACCGGGCATTAAATTTAAGTAATATAAAATTAAACATTAATTTGGCCTCTGTAGTCTTGTCCAATAATAAAATATTTCTCTATACTTTAAATGTTCTACAAATTTTAAGATGTAATCTAGGAATATAACTCAAGTTTTGGAATATAAAGTCAATTAAATTTGATGCTAAACATAATTTTAAGATGTAATTTGGCACATGTTCTTACTATTTAGTAACAAATTTCAAAAATGACAGTTTGGTCCAAAAAAGCTTTAAGAGATGTTGGTTTATTTTTATCATGTGATATTTGATATAAATGGAAGTATAATACCTTATTTTTGAATGCATACATTTATCATCGCGGCTCTATTTGCATGTGAGGCTCTATTTGCATGTGATGGGTTTGAGTAAAGAGGATTTTGAATGATAAGATGTTTTAATGCCACCACTTGGTGCACAATGGATAGTACTTGTCAAGACCTCATCTTCCATGTTTTCCTTTGGTCGGGATTGCATTGGAATTGTGGGACATGTGGCACCTCCTTTATTGTGTTCTGATAAGGAGGAGAGTCATAGTCTATACTTAAGTTCTATACCTTTGACTGGGTAAATCTTAAGTTTAGGTTAGCTTGGGACAATCCAGTCAAATAGATGTGTTTTTGTTGGACTATGTGTTAGCCTATGACTCCAGTCAGCGGTATAAGGATGGAAGAGGATATAAGGGAGGTTCCATATTGCATATTATAGAATTGTACATTTCACAGATTGATATAGTGATAAATTTTTATATGAGAAATTATGGTGTGTGTGTGTGTGTAATCATCTCATGTTTTTTTGTCATATGTGATTTACTTGTGTATCAAAAATATTCAGTGAGTTACTGAAACGTGGAATCTCATCCCATATTAACATTTTCAGTGAAAGTACTAGTAGGGAGTAAGGAAGACACTTATGGAGTGAGCTTCGAAGGCTCTTTTTGTACTCCTATAACTTATATTATATTATTTTTATTTTTCATGACCCTAGGATTTCCACTTATATTTAAATTTTAAATTTTTTTGGGAATTTATTTTGACTTTATAATATGAATGTTATTTGAAAATTTTAAGTGGTTTGTTAAGTTGGATGTTGAGCATCCTTGATAGTGATGTTTCAAATACTTTAGCCAAATATCTGGCCACAGGTGAAAATGTGTGTGTGCAGTGAGTGGGGGTATTTATAAGAAAAATATCCAACTTCTTTTTCATTAGGTGGGAACAGCGTCTGCCCATTTTTTCTAATTAATGGGGCACTAATTGTGGAGCATTTTTCAAAGGTGGGCACCCTCCCCTTCCCATTTTTCAAATGGGTGGGACCCACCTTTTTTCCCCTTTCCTTTCATTTGTCACTTTTCCTCACCCTCCTTTTCTCTTTCTCTATCTCTCCCCTACGCACACATAATATTATTAGAATATAATATTTATGTATATATCGTATAAATTTAAACTCTAACTTTAGAAAATTTAATCATACTGAATACCTAATAAATCAATTGTCGTAAATTAATCAGGATAAAAATCATGATGTTACATTTCTCATTTCCTAAAAAGGAATTTTGTCCCTAAAATTCAATATAAGTAAGAACTCTTCTTATTTAATCAAATAAGTAAGGAGAGTATTGTCGCATGTTTTCTTCTTTCCCAAGTAGCATTTCCTGAGTCATTCCTCTCTACATAACATTTACAAGTCTAATGGTTGTGTTTCTTAATTGCTTATCCCTACCAATTACCATAAACAATTCGCTCTGGTTCAATTTTATATGTTATGTTATCTCTGAGTTCTATCTCCTCTACTTTAATAATATGGGAAGGATCGGGTTGATACTTCTTCAGTTGTGATACATGAAAGACATCATGAAGGTTTGCAAGTTGTGGAGGTAATGCAATTCTATAAGCTACTTGTAATGCACTTTGAAGGTTTGCAAGCTTCACTCGTCTTCCCCTCCAAACCAGATCCCTAGGACCCAATTCGCAACCTAGAAGCAACCTGAAAGGAGTTGTTGAACACCGCAATTCCAAGCTCAAATTCTGACCTTTTTTATGGACATAATCGCGAACAAAGAATACCAAGCAATAATCTCGGCGAACAAGGGAAGGCTGATAATTTTCGTAATGAAATTTCGAAACCCAGATCAAAACTTGTATCATGTTTTTTTGTAAATCAACGCGTTCGAGGAACACAAAATCATAATTGCATCAATTGCAAATGATTACTTCAAAAAGAGAAAACAAGAAGTCG